>JAKOOJ010000001.1:182298440-183498440 GCA_022577455.1 Arizona elegans
CCTGAAGGAAAAAATAAATTGCTGCTGCGAATTAACTATAATGATTGGATTCCTTCAAGCAGCAATTTTCAATGCTGGGGTGATGTATTTTGTGATGTACGATCTCCTAAAATTAGAAATAAACTTGTACAAACCTGCATGAAATAATACTGCTAATGATTTCACTGGGGTTTCAATTGGGCAAGAAATAAATGTGCCCAATGGCAACTCAAAGGTATATGGCACCCCCTAAGCCAGGGGTCTGCAACCTTAAACACTCAAAGAGCCACTTGGACCCGTGTCCCACAGAAAAGAAAACACCGGGAGCCACAAAACCCTTCCTGTACCTGACTATTTCTTGAGCGGCCACAAAACTAGCATATATAGTTGAATTAAATGTTCTGTTTTCTTCTGAAACTTTTCTTTTCTTGGATTTATCCATGATTGGCCTACCGGGAGTTGAAAAGCTCAATAAATCGCATCAGTGGCAGGTGTCACATATTGGCGGTTTGATGCATATTTTGAGTGACAGGGAGCTGCAGCAGAGGGGTGAAAGAGCCACATGCGGCTCCAGAGCTGCAAGTTGCTGACCCCTGCCCTAAGCCATATTTATTTATTTATTAAATTGATATAGTTGCCCTTCTTACCTGCATGTAATTCTAGGAATCATACATAGTCAAAAACAAAACTGAACAATATATTCATTAAACCAGTTAAAAATAATTAAAAGCTATAATAACAATAAGGCAGGGAAGAATGTTGGTAAATGTTTATCAGCCATTTAATGGACTCCATGCTTCCATAGGCTCCACAGTCCCAGTGGCAAAATCAAGTTCTGAGGTCTTCCATAAGGCCAACAGGGTGAGGGCCAACCTCACCTCGGGGGCAAAGATGTTCCAAAGAGCAGGTACCACAACAGAAAAGGCTGTTCACCTGAGTCCTATTAAATGAAGCTCGTTGGCTGATGGCCCTCCTATTGGAACTGATGAGATGGGTGGATATAATATTGACTAATGATCCAGTGATGGAGTTCAAATGTTTTTACTATCGGTTCTGTGGGCGTGGCTTGGTGGGCATGGCAGGGGAAGGATACTGCAAAATCTCTATTCCCACCCCACTCTGGGGCCAGCCAGCGGTGGTATTTGCCGGTTCTCCAAACTACTCAAAATTTCCACTACCGGTTTTCCATAACCTGTCAGAACCTGCTGAATAGTACCGCTGTAATGGTCCCACCTAACGCCCATGTGAAGATTTTGCATTTTTAGAATGATCTAGTAGAAGGATGGCCTTGGTGCCCATTAAGCTTTGATGCCTTAAGCCAGTGCCTATTTGGCCTTGACTGAAAGCTGATCCTGAATATACCACTTAGTATAATTATTAAATTTTGATCTATATAACAAATGCTATAAAACAGTGACAGAAAGTTGTAGCTGTAGAGCAGGGGTGTCAAACTCATGGCCAGCGGACCAGATGTGTCAAGCACTCGCCACGCCCACACCCGGTTTAGCAAAGGGAAAAAAGTTGCGATATGTCACGTGATGACATCATGACGACGTGAGTTTGACACCCCTGCTGTAGAGCATGACTTGTTTCCAGATGTTGTTTTAATATATTTGACTTCATATACTTGGTAGATAGCATGTTAGGACAAAAAACATATTGTTTCTCAGTAACAACATACTTGTGAAACCAACACGTGTACAATTTTTGCCAAACTTCAGTGGCATCTGTTTGGAGGTGTTAAAATATTCAAGATGGGAAAGGCATGGTCACAATTAAAGCCCTTTTGTATCTGTAGCATATGTATATGAGTACTTGGTTTTTGTAGGTTTCTTTTCTGTTTGGGGAGCAGTTGGATGAATTTTAGAAGGTTTCATTTGCTACAAAGCTGAACTTTGCTCCTGTAGAGCAGAGCAGAATGGCAGCAAGTAAATGCCCTTCAAAGGAAAAGGAGGAATGGGTTGATGGCCTTCCAGTGTTGGAGAGACCAGCCCTGATTTAGCTACACCTGCCACATTTCCACTCAGAAAAGGAGGTGTAGACGTGACTTATTTTAGTGTTTGAATGCCTATTCAAAAAACTGCTGCTTTGGATGGTGCAGCTGACTGAAAGGAGTCATGGTAGCAGGAAGGTGTGTATCTGGAACGGTCCATTCTTCAATGAGCAGAGACTCCTTGTGGTGTTGCAGTGACTGGCTGGGGCAGGTGGGAGTGCAAGTGGTGGACCTGCCTGAGCCTTGCAGCTGCCCAAGCATAGTCCTTCTGTGAGTGCTATATTTATATTTTAAGAAGAACCTTTTTGTGATAGAGGTAATCTTCATGTTACAATAACTCATCCAGTGAATGTTCAAAGTTACATTGGTGCTGAACAAGGGGGGATTATGACCAGTCTGTGATGTTGTAACCATCGCAGTATCCCCACAAATCTGCAATCATGATTCGGGCACTTGGCATCTGGCTTGCATTATAATGGCCGCAGCATCCCATGTTCACATAATCGCACTCTGACATTTCCTGTTGGCATCCCACAAGCAAAGTCACTAGGGAAGCTAACAGGAGGTTGCAAATTGCTCCTGCTTCTGTTGCTTCTCCCCCCATCTGTCCCTTTAGCCAACCTTCCTAGCACCCATTCACTTCTCTGCATTCCATAGCACTCACCTGAAACATCCTCCCACTTGCACTCTATCTACTGGTGGTAGCTTGCCTGGGACCTCTGTCTCTTCCCACATCATAGTCAGCTGAGGTCCTTGCTTAATGCCCTTCATGATCCTGGGGTCGTGATGGCAACCAGGACTACTGCCATTGTTAACTGACGCAGTCATGTCACATTGTGCTTTAAGACTACGTTACTTAGCAATAGAAATACTGGTCTTAATTGTCATTGTAACCAGATACATAGCCATCCGGCTCTACTTTGGGTGCTGAATGGAATATACTGTGTAACATAACCCTTGTTTAAACTATGCAATTATGTATGTAACTATGTGTAACTATGCTTTTTGCAGGATAATTAGAAAGACACAAGATTCAACACCTTTCTTTTAACAGGGGCTAAGAAAAAGAAACTTAAATATAGCTCTGCATGCTTACACAAGAGTAAAGAAGAATCTTGTTACACTTTTATAAATCAAAAACGTAGTCTTAGGGAATGTAGCCTTCAGGTTTTACTAGTTTAGTACATTAACAGTTGTTTATTACATAGCAGAATGTAATAAACATTTATGTAATAAATGTAAGTGGGAAACTTTCCTTCATCTGTTTCCTCTTAAACAGAGTTCCTTGACATATTGTATGTCGATAAACCACAGTAAGCCTCATTCACATGTTGTCCTATTTATTTCCAGTTTTCTTTTAACAGCTACACTTCTAAACACATGCTATATTTTCTGCCTACCAGTGTCACTCCGAAGGACACTTTTCATTCAGCCGTTCATGGAGCTGAAGTGTTGGATGGCTTCAAGAAGCTTCCCTTAGACTATTATTATTTTTTAATTGGAAGTTTGACAATGTGGTTTGGTCTTATCTCAACTCAATTGGCTCTTCCGCCAATTAAACTGATCCGTTTGGGGTACACTGGGATAATTTTAAATTGTTTTTTAATTGGGTTACTGATTTTAATTTGGTATTGTATTGTGATTTGTATTGAAGTTGTCATTTTGTAAGCCGCCTTGAGTCCCTAGGGAGAAAGGCGGCATATAAATCGCAATAAATACATAAAAATAAATAAACTGCTAACCCTGCTGGAAGCGCGGGTTGGAGAGGAGGTAATAAATGTGTGAGGATAGCCTTTATGAGAAAGCTGACTTTTCCACACCAATTGAATGTGCCATGGCAATAACAATATGGGAAATTGTACATATGCATGTATACCAAAAGAAGAGAATATTTGTGGCTCGTGGTCGAATGGTGAGCTCCCGGTGCTCTCTGAGCTTGGTTGTTTTCTTGCAGTCATTTCTTTACCTAACCAAGTAAGATCTTCAGTAATGGAACGTCTGCAAGAAAACAACCACGCTCAGAGCGCACCAAGGACTATGTCAGCTTCCAAGCTGCCATAAGGAAGGGAGGAGAGGCTTGAACTTTCACCTACTTTTTCCCCTGAAGAACTGTCTCCACAGAGATGAGATGGGGAGGGGGGGCATTCCTGTGAAATGACAGAGATGGGATGAGTAAGTGGCTTGGAAGATGGCCAATGAGACGCAGAGAACCGGAAAGGGAGGTTTTGGGGGGGCCAAAGTTCAGTGCTAACTACGCATTGAGTCAGGGTCAGTTCGTTATGCTCAATAAAGAGAAAAATTTCCTCAAAGATTGGGCGTTTGGAAATTCATTTATTTGGAGATAACAACGAAGCTTGACAGACTCTATGTATGGGCGTGTGTGTATGTAATTTCTGTTTTCTTTAGATATATTTATTTAAATTGTGTGCTGCTCAGAGTCTGGGTGGAGTAGCCTTTATCAATTATAAGTTATAAATAAACAAATGCTATTGCTTTCTTTGCCACTAGAAAGACCTACAGAGACCTACAAATATTTCTGAGAGAAGTCAAACCCAAGTATTAGTGATCCCTATCTGAAGTTCATAATTATCTGGTAACAGTTTGTCCTGTATTCAATAGATGTCACGCTAAACTGGTAACAAACAGTTCCTGACCAATAGAAATAAAAGCCTCGCAGAGACTCATCAAACAGGTTTCACATAGGACATTTATAGAATCTTGGAAAGTTAGTAAGAAAATTGAAGACTTCATTTATAAGCATATGAGCATATGTATGATAGCAATAGCACTTATATACCTCTTCATAGTGCTTCTCTAAGCAGTTTACAGAGTCAACATACTCAGTGATGGGTTGCTACCGGTTCTCCCCTGTTCTTGTGAACCGGTAGTGGAAATTTTGAGTAGTTTGGAGAACCGGTAAATACCACCTCTGCCTGGCCCCGCCCCCAATCTATTCGCTGCCTCCAGAGCTGATCGGCTAGAAGGAAAAAAACTGTTTAAACTCTTGCCGCCATGCTTCAAAGGGCTGCTCTACAGGTGATCAGTGGTAAAAGGCAGTGTGGTGGTAGACCGGTGCGCTCCAAAAACAAATGGGTAGACCGGTACAGCTCTGCAAGCAGTTAAAAGCCTGGTAGACCAGTACCTCTGCTAAATCCTAAAGAATTGTCACATGACCATCAAACCATGCCCACAAAATAAGCCACGCCCACAGAACCAGTAGTAAAACTGTTTAGAACCCACCCCTGAACATACTGTCCCTAACAATGTGGGTCCTCATTTTACTGACTTCGAAAGGATGGAAGGCTGAGTCAACCTTGAGCTGGTCTGGATCAAACGCCTGGCAGTCAGCAGAATTCACCTGCAATATTGCATTCTAACCACTGCGCCACCATGACTCGTAATTGCGGGGTGGGGGGGAGAGATTGTGAATTTCTTCAATTTCTAGGTTCCCTAGCTGAGCGATAAGACTGAAATGTCTATCTGTTCCTCTGTTCATTTGTCGTATTATGAACAACTTCCTTTTTTCTCCCAAATTCCAAGAATTTGCTTATAGTAGGTATCCTTTATTAATCCTTTCTGAAACAAAAGTTTGGTTTACTTCAGCTGCCTTAAAAACTCCAGCTCACGAAAGACATATGTTTTAAAAGCAATTTACAAAACTTTGCTGACACTTTTGACAGGATTGATTTAAATAGACGTACTTTTTAATATTAAAAAGTACACTTCAAAATGTTACATTAGGGACCTAATGTAGGGGATAGGACTTCAAAAGTCCTATCCCCTCCCCCCTCAATGTGGAATACCTGAATCCAGAATGCTGCAGTCATAATTTCAAATTATTCCCTCATCTTTTAAAGACAGTGGTGCAAGAACAAAGGGATGTTGGGAGATGAGAGTTACAGTAAACTTGGTTTCCAACATAGGAAATACAGTGCAGCCAAGAAACCTCTAGGGGTCTGCAGTGAATAATAAAGTCCACATTTCTAGTGTTATGAGATGAGGGAGAGCAGTTGGTTATGAATAATTCATCCTTTGATAAATGTAATGTCACTTTGCGATATATGCATAAACGGCACACTACCAGGGTTCTTTTGTGCATCTCACCACTAAACAAGCCAAAGGTCAGTTTGTGTCAATGGCATTTACAGCCCACAATTTAATGAGAAGGAAGGATGTAAGAGGATATTTATGGAAAAGATGTATATTTAAGAAAATTAGAGCAAACATTTCAGCTGGGAACCTGGATATTGCTAACAGCCTACATATTAGAAACCTTTCGTTAAGAGGGGCTATTTTAGGTCCCTAATGTAAACATAAATGCATTTAATACTCAATACTTTATTAGGCAATGTCTCACACAGGGAATAGGAAAGATTTTCAAGGTGGGATTACCAGTATCACCTGAAAAGAGGATTCTTTCTAGAGAAAGGGTATAAGGGTTTCAAAAAGTACAAAGGCACAGACATACACAAAGAGATTGCAACCATATTTTAGGAATGTTTTGGAAGTAAAAGTCAATTAAGTTATTGGAGAAGACTCAACATTTTCTCACTACTTTCCTACTTTCTTTTGTTAATAAATTGAGAAGCACTCAGGAAAGATCTTGAGATGTTACAGCTATATTCACTACACTTGTCATGTTATTTTTCTTCTCATAGATACAAAATTTATCCTATCAGTTAGCAGTACTTTTCTATGAGTAGACATCAGTGGTGGTTAACAACTGGTTTGGTGAGCATGCGTTTTGTGTGCGCGCTTGCCTAACACGCTTGTGCGCAGCGTTCAAAATACAGCAATTTGAAGCTCAGCTGCTTACCTTCTAAGGCAGCCCTGGTAAGCAGAACAACGGAGGTGCAGAAATCAGCTGTGCCGCATGAATCAGCTAAGCCAGACAGAAGGAAATATAGGACAGGATAGGGTGGAGGCGGGTAGGCGGGGCCAGCTGATCATTGGTACCAGTTCGCCCGAGCCGGACCGAACTGGTAGCAGTCCACCACTGGTAGCCATATCAATACTATTACAGAGTCTGACAAAAGATGTCCTTTCTTCTTCATATTCAGGTAATGTGTTTTTGTGGGAACTAAGATGGCCAAAGAGGACAAAGGTAATTTGATGCAGATGACTCTTCCTTGTTCCTTACCTTGGGGTCAAATACCAGGATATGGCTGCAGTTTCAGATAGGAGGCTAGTTACATATTACTTTAATAATGTAACTGGTAAGTAGGCCATGCAAAATGAAACCTGGTTTCCAGATAGGACTATTCCCAGAACACGTAGTCCACTTTACATTTGGAATAGCCTGGGTTGAGATTGGAATGACCTGTTCTGGGGCTGGAGAATTTCCAAAACAGTGGGAAGAGACCATTCGAGGTCAGAACATTTTATTACTGTATATTTGCTATACTAACAATCAAAGTTCTCTAAGGCATTATACAGAGTGCAGTTTGACTAGAAGGAAATTTTACTTTTATAAATGAAATTCAGTTCTCCATATCTCAAAGCATGTACAGTTATGTCCATTCAATAATTTGTTAATCTTAGATTCCAAGAAACTGTCAAAACCCAAATGAGCATTCTGTTTCAAGCCTCCTTCCTCTTAGGAGGAAGGTAATCTTTCCTACTTAAAATACTCATCCTAGCAGCTAACTCCATACTGACCTTATCTTTCTAAAATATATGTTCCCAGAGGTCAGCATTAGGTTATATATTATTGTTCGCATTATTTTTGCTGTAAGCCGCCCAGAGTCCCTTGGGAGTTGGGCAGCATAGAAATGCGATAAATAAAATAAAATAAATTGTTTGTGTGTGTGTGTGTGTGCGCACGCACGCCCTTCAAGTCTATGTTGTATTCTGGCCACTGCTTGGACTAGTCTCTGCAGTTTTCTTGCCAAGGTTCTTTGGAAGTGGTTTGCTGTGGCTTTCTTTCTCTTAGGGCTAAGAGAGAATGACTGGACTAAGGTCACACAGCTGACCACATATCTAAAGAGGGACTAGAACTCACATACTCTGGTTTCTATCCTTATGCCTTAATTGCTACACTAAACTTTATGCATTCCTTAAGTTCCTTTTATTGGTTTAATTATCACACATACTGTATGCTGACAATATATCACACGGGTAGTCCTTGACAAGACTGGCTGCTTAGCGACTGTTCAAAGTTATGATGGGTCCCCATAAACTACTTGCAACCTGTTTTCGATGTTACAGATGCTGCAGCACCCCCTTCCCTATCTTGCCCGCATCCACATTGAGGAGAGGACGGGTGGAGTCATGTAGTTGCCTTGCTTAATGTCTATCATGACTTATGGTTGTAAAAGGCTGGCTCCAGTACTGTCGTGAGTTGACTATCTGTACATAGTCTTCATTTATCATAAGATGACAGATGCACTCTTCTGTCCTTTTTCCTGATGTTATGCTATGGGTATCCCTTTCCAAGTGGCTTAGTGGGGACTGGATGTGTTCCTATTGTCTGAGACTGAGGATAGCAAGATAGATCATTTTGCGCTCTTCATTCTAATCATTCCATTGAGCCACGGCGCAGTGATTAGAATGCAGTACTGCAGGCTACTTCTGCTGACTGCCAGCAGTTCAAATCTCACCAGGCTCAAGGTTGACTCAGCCTTACATCCTTCCAAGGTGGGTAAAATGAGGACCCAGATTGTTGGGGGCAATAGGCTGACTCTGTAAACCACATAGAGAGAGCTGTAAAGCACTGTAAAGTGGTATATAAGTGCTATTACTATTGCTATTGCTTCTTTTTCTATCTCCTCTTTCTGTATTTAGGGATGACAGCCATGGCCCTTTTCAATGGTGAGGAACCCAGGAATCTAAATCAGTGAAGGATATTCTTTAAAGCCCTTCATTGATAAAACATACCAAATGAGTAACTTTAATGAAAGGATGTGTGTAGCATCTTCAGTTCTATTCGATGAGAGCAAAGCAGCTGGTTTATGCTCTTGTCACCTCACATCTGGATTATTTCATCAGTCTGTTGACTAGATTAGCCAATACTTTCTCTCTCTCCAAATCTCCTAATCAAGGTCTAGAATAGCACCATTCCTATTTTGGACCTGCCCCAACTCCTTCTGTTGTCAAACCCTATGTTGGCTTAGAATTTGGAGAATGTGCCAGTTTAAGTAGTTGGTATTACCTCATCAAATCTTGTGCACAACTATATCTGGTTATTTGGAAAAGCTGGTTGTAGTTCATGTGCCAATTTGGTTGGCCTGATCATCTAACCAGGATTGACTGGTACATCCTGAAGGTGCCACAAATGGTGCACTTTTCAGCACCTCATGATCTACTGAACACAAGGGGGCGGTGGTGTCTAACTGTCAAGGATTTACAGTACCCTTGTCTATTGCTCAGGAGAGATTTGTGTAAGAAGTTGCAAATCTGAGGTCACTTCCTTCTGACTTTTTTCTCCAGGCCCATGTACTTGGGGCATATGTTCTCTGATTCTCCTCCTAGGCATTGCCTATCTGCTTAATATAACTTCTGTCATTAAATCTCCTTTCTGTTACAATTATAGCAATAGCACTTAGACTTTACAGTGCTTTTACAGCCCTCTCTAAGTGGTTTACAGAGTCAGCATATCGTCCCCAACAATCTGGGTCCTCATTTTACCCACCTCGGAAGGATGGAAGGCTGAGTCAACCTTGAGCCTGGTGGGATTCAATCTGCCAAACTCCTGGCAGCCACTGATCAGCAGAAGTAGCCTGCAGTACTGCACTCTATCCACTGCGCCATCGCGGCTCTCTCTTATAAATCTTTTTTCACCAATTATGGTTTAGATCACATTCTGTTTTGGTCTAGAAGACCTCTAAGCTCCCTTCCAACTCTGTTATTCTGTTATACTATTAACTCCTGAGTGATAGTTTCTCACCACACATACAAACCCAGCTGTTCAGTTCTTGTGGCCATTTTCTCTGAAGTATGTCCATAGGGCTATTACTTATCTCATCCTCACAAAAAAATATGCAAATAGGGTCCTTTTGGGATGCTGGCTGACCCAGATAATGGTGAGATCCAAACATAAACCATACAACCTAAATGACTCAGGTTGAGATTTTGCTGGCATATCTGGCTTGGCTTATGCCATTTCTTCCACCTTTCTCCAAACTGGGAAGAAAACAAATTGCCATGTGGCCTTTTTTCCTCTAAGTTTGTTTGTTTTTTTGGTTTGGTTTAGGGTTTTTTTTTCCTAAAAGGGAAATAACTGGGCAAATGATTTTTCTCTCCTTTGTAGTTTTGCTAAAATTGGATCTTGCTGTGATTTAAGCTTTGGGTGGAAGACAAAGCAGGAGGTGCAAATTGAAACTTCTGCAGCTGATGAGGAAGGTTTCAAAGACGATTTGCTCATCATCTTTGCATCTCTGAAATTGGCAGCCTCAAATGTGTTGGTTTAAGGAGTTTCAAGGATTATTAGAAGCTCTAATTATTCCCATTCCAATTAAAGGCTGAACTCCCACTGGGTTAATTTTAAAGTTTTTATCTGTGAATTTCAGAAAGTGCATAAATCACAATGTGAAAGAATCATACTGAGAGGTATAATAATTGTTTGTGATTATCAGGCAGCTCCTGATCTAATGGAAAAGTTATTGCAAAAAGCTTGTGCCTTGTTGTTATTATTTTAGATCTACAATATCTGGCTTGCAATAATCTAGACAAGTAATGGTGACAAAGAATTGGAGTTTTCTGTATCACTTTGCATTCATCCTGATATTTGCAACCAAGATATGACAGACTTATTTATTTGATAAATAGCAAATGGATTAAAGTCAAAAGCTGTAGTCCTATGCATTTTATTTATATATATCAGGATGTGAAGCCGGTCCCATAAAACATTTCTTGTCTGCCTTATCATCTCACTTTGTTTCCTTGGTTTTTAGTTTTGGTATTGCTTCAAGTAAGCAAAGTCTTTTGCATTCTGAGCAAGAATCAGTCATTCTACAATGCTGAATATCCACTATTTTGACTTTTTTTTCAGAAGTTCAGAGCATAGATTTACATTGACTCATATTGCCAATACCTTGCATACTGGGTAATTAAAGAACAAATAGATGTTGCTTAATAGGAGAAGGAAATTTGAAGAGAACCCGTATAGACAAAGGAAATGTCTTCTCAATGAAAAGTACTCTAAGAACAACCCATTCAACATTTATTTTAATTATTAGTCTTCATAAAGAGAGATGGATCACAAGAATAAATTTAGAGAAAGAAGTTTTGGGTTGATGATGAGTTGATAATTATAACTGCACTGCTATAGATCATACACAATAAATATATAGTCTTGCAAAAATTTAAGGAAAACAGGGTATTACAAAAAGAGATAATTTGCTATTTAGTCTGTAATACTTATAATATTCAGATAATGTATTTGAAAAGGCTCCAGCAATAATTTGATTCCATGCTGTATGTAGTGTATATCTCTCTTAGACAATGCATTCTTCACTAGGATGAAATTTATCTATGAAACTTTGATGGAATTCAGATTGTCATGATGTCCCTTAATTCTATCTTTGATAGAGTATTTTATCGTCCTTTATGGATTAAGGAAGTGACATAATTTCCATTTTTTTCTTTTTTTTTTCTTTGTGTCTGCAGTTCTTTTGGCAAGATTTTCAGTGTTGGTTTGCTCTTGTCTTCTTTTTACCAGGTCTGGATGAGAGGGACTGCCCCAAGGTCACCCAGCTAGGGTAGGAGTAAAACGCATGAACTCCTGGTTTCTAGACTGATGCCTTAACCACTATATCAAACAATACATCACTTAATTTTTATTAGTTTAATTATCACACATATGCTATTATCACATAATGCTACAGCACTAATTCTCACACACACTATATATACTCTTTACAATGGTACCTTGGTACTCAGGCTTCATTTGTTCTGGAGGGCGCGATGAGTACTAAAAAGGATGAGTAGCAAACAAACCATGTGACTTACTACGTGGCCCTTTATTTTGTCTGGGAAGGACTTCCTATCTGTCCCTTTTTCTATGTAAGAGACCTTCCCAGCATGGCAAACTTCCTGTCTGCCCTCTGTGCCTGTCTCCCATTTCCTTTTGCAGCATGTTGGGTACCAAACAAAGATGAGTACCGAGACATTTTCTTGTCAAAATATGTTGAGTATCAAATTTGATGAGTTTTGAGGCAGTGGAGTATTAAAGTACCACTGTATTTTCCATAAAAGGATAGAGGCACTCTTCTGTCCTTATTCTGGATGTCACACTACGGGCATCCCTTTCCCAATGCCTTGATGGGGTCATAGACATCATATATTCCCACTGTCTTAGATTGTACATGGCAAGACAGTAAGATGGCTTTCTATCTAAGGTGGGACTAGACCTTGTAGTCTCTTAATTTCTGGCCTGGTGCCTTAACCGTGACACTAACTGGTTTTCTACTTCTAGCTTCTCATATCTTATTTTACATCACATTATATAAATTATATGCTTCCAGGTAAATCAAGCAATTTGTCTGCATTTCCACACTAAATGGAAATCTGAATTAACCCTATGGGGGGCGGGTCTTGTCTTTACAGAATTATTGGAATCCAGCTATTGCATCTTATTGCTTACGAAGGAAATGCAAGGCAGTGCAACAGCCATCTTAAGTGAGTGACATTTTACGTATGCAGTGGGACTCCCATCTGTGCAGTCTCCCAAATAGTTTGGAAGAGTCTTCCAGTCCCCTCAAGCAGATCTGTGCACAAAGTGAGGCAGAGGAAACTGCTGTGCTAGAGCAGGGATAAGCAACAATCATTTTTCCCCCAAGTCATACTTCTAAGGAGTGATCTGTTGGGAAACAATTAGAGAAGAGATGAAGCAAATGGGTAGGGCAGGGGTCGGCAACCTTAAACATTCAGAGAGCCATTTGGACCCGTTTCCCACAGAAAAGAAAACACTCGGAGCCACAAAACTCTTTCCATGCCTGACTATTTCCTGCGCAGCCAGAAAACTAGCATATATAGTTGAATTAAAGATTCTGTTTTCTTCTGAAACTTTTCTATTCTTGGATTTATCCATGGTTGGCCTACCGGGGGTCGAAAACTTTAATAAATTGCATATCGGTGGGTGTCGCACATTGGCAGTTGTGACACATATTTTGAGCAACAGGGAGCTGCAGCAGAGGGATGAAAGAGCATGTGGCTCCAGAGCCATGGGTTGCTGACCTCTGGGGTAGGGCCACTACCCTGTATTAGATGTACAGGTGACAGGAAATGGCCTTGAAGGACAGGAAGAAGAGCTGCCCCTGAGGTCAGATAAGCAGGACTTGAGGCGGTTCCAGAAAAGTAATTGGAGAAAACTGACAAGACCCTCCCTATTTTACACAGAGATAAAGAGAGGGAGGAGTAAAGCACTCTCAGACTTGAAAGATTCTGTTACCCTGTTTCCCCCAAAATAAGACATCCCCTGATAATAACCCCAATCAGGCTTTTGAGCGTATGGCAATAAGGCCAAGTGCTTATTTCAGGTTTCAAAAAATATAAGACAGGGTCTTATTTTCGGGGAAATACGGTATTATAACTGTTACAGTAAAAGTAGACCCAACTTTTATGAACAGAGGCCATTTAAGGAAACAATGGTTGGGACCAGAGGTGGGTTTCAGCAGGTTCTGACCAATCAATGTTGATGTTTCATTTCGATGGCAACTAGTGATGAAACTCCTGACTCACAAAAATGCACAATAAAAGATGGATTCAGAGCTCCTACAGCTTTCTCAGCCAGACACCAGGAGGTAGTACACATTGGTCTAATCCTTGTTAGGCATGTACCTCATATAGGAAAGTCTGGCTGGTGTAGAAGTTAAGCACCAGTCTTGAAACTGGATGTCTATGAGTTCTTGTCCCACTTTAGGCATTAGCCAGCTAGATGATTGCAGCCAGTCTGTTTGTCTCAGCCCTAGGAAGAAGCAGAGGTGGGTTTCAGCAGGTTCTGACCAGTTCTGGAGAACCGGTAGCGGAAATTTTGAGTAATTCAGAGAACCGGTAGTAAAAATTCTGACTGGCCCTGCCCCCATCTATTCTCTGCCTCCCAAATTCCAGCTGATAGGGAGGAAATGGGGATTTTGCAGTAATCTTCCCCTGGAGTGGGGTGGGAATGGAGATTTTACAGTATCCTTCCCCTGCCACGTCCACCAAGCCACACCCGCCAAGCCACGCCCACAGAACCGGTAGTAAACCGGTAGTAAAAGTTTTTGAAACCCACCACTGGTTGGGACCAATTACCACTGGGACCCTCAACTCTTAGAATTGTTCCCTGAAGTAGCTTTTCCATTTAAAATTATCCAAATTTGCTACAAATAACATTAATGAGTAGTAATTCCTGAAATACCCACACATTTTTCCTTCCTGTAAATTGTGCTGTCTGGATTATTTTCAAAAGGCCGTATTTTAGTTTGTTGTAGCAAAAACGACATTTTGTAATACCTTAAAGACTAACACGTTAATTACAATGTAAGCTTTTGTGCAACATCCACTTCATCGTAATTGTAACATGTAAATTACATTGAGAGCTTTGGCAGAAAAGCAATATACACATGTAGTAGATCAGTGCACAAATATTGAGTAAATTATATGAAATAATAATAATCTTAAATCCTCTCTCCCATTCCAATGGATGACCTTTATTGTAAAACTTA
Source organism: Arizona elegans (assembly GCA_022577455.1). Taxonomy (NCBI): domain Eukaryota; kingdom Metazoa; phylum Chordata; class Lepidosauria; order Squamata; family Colubridae; genus Arizona; species Arizona elegans. The sequence goes on from JAKOOJ010000001.1 coordinate 182,313,057, forward strand.
ACTCTGGTTGTTGATTGTGATGATATTTTGAAAGTGTCATGCGCTTTTCCTCTTTGCAAACTATTTCTCATTTCTACTTACATTTACCCTAGTGACAATAAAACAAGAATGGGTAAATATAATGTAGCATAATCCCATCAGTACTTATTCAGAAGCGTGCTGCAGTGAATTAGTTGGAGATGTAAAGACCAATGCCATTGTACTCTGCCTCCAGAATATACTGCACTTATTTTCTCTCAGGAAATCCCATTTTCCTCCACGAGATGGGCTGGTCTGAATGTTCCAATGATGGTTTTGTGTATGTCTAGGATTCTTTATGGGGACGTGGTGGCTCAGTGGCTAAGAAGCTGAGCTTGTCAATCAGAAAGGTGGGCAGTTCGGCGGTTCGAATCCCTAGCACCGCATAAAGGAGTGAGCTTCCATTACTTGTCCCAGCTTCTGCCAACCTAGCAGATTGAAAGCATGTAAAAATGCAAGTAGAAAAATAGGGACCACTTTGGTGGGAAGGTAACAGCTCTTCGTGCACCTTCGGCATTTAGTCATGCTGGCCACATGACCACGGAGACATCATCAGTGCTGGCTCTTTGGCTTAGAAATGGAGATGAGCGGACAACTTCCGGTTTGCTGTTTGTCCCCGCTGGACGCTCCTTTGGGATCGTCGCACCCACTGCCTGTAAAGAGCCGCCTTTATAGCGGAATGGCGGCTCAAAAAAACTCCGTTTCCATGAGGAAACGGAGATAGAGCAGGCTGGGGTGGGTTGAGTCCTCTGCCTAATCCCAAAAGTTTTTTTTTTACTTTTGGGACGGAGCGGAAGAGACTCCCCGTATCCCCAGCCGATGCTCCGGGCTCTGGGAGATCTCTGCTACACGCAGAGCTAGGTGGCAAAAGCAAGCCTGTAAACTTGTTAAACTAATTAAAGAAGACGTGAGCTGGATCGCTGACCCTGAGGCGCAAGTATTTTTTTTTCTTATTTTAGAAAAGTTACTGAAGTTGTTTAAGAAGTGAAAGGAAAAAAGATTTTTTAAAATGGCGATTGCTGAGGCTTGAAGAGAGGCTGAAAAGGGAAAGTCCTTCCGTTTTCTATTACAAAGTAGCGGAATGAATACTTCTGGCCGTAATTGAGGCAAAACCTCACTCTCACTCTTGCTTTTTTTTTCTTTTTTTTTTTCCTGGGGATCTGATATTGATCTTGGTTGGAAACAAGCCTTTTTTTTTTTCTCTCTTTTCCACTAAATCTTGTCTGTGTGGGAAATGGCATCGGGACTTACACAGCTAGACAAACGGGGGGGGGGGAATTTCCCCCATTAATAAATTACATCAACAAGTTGTAACTCTCCAGTGTCAGAAACCTGATTTTAATATAATAGAATTTCTTCTTGAAGAGATTGTAAGAAGGGATGAGATTGTGAACCAGCAACTCGAAAAATTTAAGCAGGAAATTAAAGAAATTGGTGAATTGGTGAAATCAATCAATCAGTTTGACTTTTTGAATCGAAAGATTTTAAATACAGCTAATGGTTTATCAGACTTTCTGATTCGGGTGGATGCAAAGACTAAATTATTAGAGTCTAAAATGAAGGAAACTGAGGAGAATTTGGATGACAAGATTCAAAAAATTAAAAAGGATTTGGTAAACATTCAGGATAATAGCTCAGAAGACAAACCTAAAATGGAGGTTGACCAAAAGACTGGTAATGAAGAAAATGTGCAACAGAGGATTGAAAGAGAAGTTTTAATGATTCAATATAATTTTACAGAATATGCAATTAGACTGAGAGGTCTGCAGGAAAATAATAGAGATGACTTAAGGAAAATATCTTCTGAAATTCTGGCTGGGATTTTAAAGGTTCAACCTGATGAAGTGTTTTGCAGGATTGATAGAATTTATAGAATAAACTCCTGGTTGGCAAAGCAAAGGCAATTGCCTAGAGATGTGGTGATCTATTTTACAGATAAAGAAATTAGGAATAATATTGTGCAGAACTCTTTTAATTCTACTTTGCAATTTCAAGGAAGAAAGATTTGGATTTTTAAGGAGCTCCCGACTAAGATGCTAATGGAGAGGAAGAAATTTGGCTTTCTAGTGACTGAGTTAAAAAAAAGAAATATCCTATTTAGGTGGGATGCCCCAGTTGGTTTAATATTGAGACACCAAGGAGTAAGATATCAACTGAACACTGTTGAAAAGGCGGAAGAATTTTATCAAAAAATTTAAAAAATGAACTTAACATCTTTAGGCACAATACAGGATAAGCAAAAGGAGTTGGAAACAAAAGGAAAATATCAAATTACAGAGGCTGTGGTGGATAAATTGTCTTTGGACTCCCTGGATACCCCAGCTGGACTGTCTATAAATAAGAGAGCAGTGTCATCCGACTCCAATGTGATGAACCACCAAGTCACAGACAAGTGCGCAAATCAATCAGTTGATATACAAGTGATGGAGAAGAAAGATGAGATGACAAAACTAACCCAACAAGATCAACTCATAAAGCAGAATGAAAATCAATCAGCCGATACACAATTGGTAGGCATGAAACGAGGATGGAAATTCAACCCGCAAAAGAAAAAGAAAAGAAATAGATCTCATAGAAACAGCAGTTTCTAAACCAAGCAACAGTGAAGCCAGGGACTTTAAAAAATGAATGAATATCTGAAAAGATAGTGGAGGCGAACAATTGTTTAATACTATCCTGAGGATTGTGGCAGATCTCTGTAATGCCGTGATTTTGGGATGTGAAAAGAGCCTTACCTTGTTGGATTTGAATTATCTACTCTGGATTTCTTTTACTGGTAAATATATTATAATTATTTTGAGTTACAAGGCAGGAGAGTTACGCTGGGGCATGCAGAAGATCTGGATGTTACCCGTTAGGAGGATGGGAATCAACAATCCTGATGAACACCACAACTATAACTATATGGATATAATTATAATGTCACTTGGGTGGTTGTTTTTACTTTTATATATATACGAGGATATCTACTACTGATGGGGGCAGAAGATGATTGAAGATTTTGAACAAACTGTTGCACCAGCATGTTATTTTACCCTATTAGGGGTGATGGATTTAACAATCCAGTGGAAAGACACCAAAGAAGATATTATATGGATTATAAATTTAAAGTTATTGTCTTTTTTCTTTTTACAAAATGGAATGCATATATAGATATGTGTATATCTTAGTTAAGTGGGCAGTGGATTATATTTAGAATTGTATTGCATGATTTTGTAGGAATTGAAGAGTTGAAATAGGTTAGTTTACTGATTGATTAGTCCAAGAAAAAGGATCTTTAAGTCATATATTTAGGGGGGTGGAGGAATTGGATAGAACTGAATAAATGTTAAATTTGGATGTAGGGAGAAGGCCGCTTTAAAATGTCATATTAATATATATAAAAGATTAAATGTTAAATTGTAATAATACACTATAAGTTTAGGGGAGGAGAAAAAGGGCAGATTATTGTAAAAATGGGAGTTATAAGAATAATATGCTAAGGGTCAGTATTCTGAGGAGGGAGTAAGGGAAAGGAAAGATATTATGTATGTAATTAGTTATGAAATAGCCTATTGTTGTGAAGAAGTCACAGGGGGGGATGGGTGGTGAGGGGGGGTTAGGGAAGAGGGGGGGGGGAAAGGGGGAAAAACTTGTATTTGAAAACTTTTTCAATAAAAAAAAAAAAGAAACGGAGATGAGCACCGCCCCCTAGAGTCGGGAACAACTAGCACGTATGTGTGATGGGAACCTTTACCTTTATTTAGGATTCTATAGAAGGGTAAATATTCATGGTATTCTGGTTATAGACATAAACTGGTTCCAGCTCTGGAGAATTCATGTCCAAAGAAGATAAAACACCACTGCAATGATTTGACTGGCCTGCTTCCCAGGAAAAAATGGGCACTATAGGAGAAAACGAACTGTTTCAGAACTAGAATATACACTTCACACAGCTCTAGAAATAGTCCTTTTGGAGTAACGATGGCAGAGGGAGCACTTAAGACTAAGAGGCCTAAACATATGCAATAAAGGGTCATACATAATGCAGGCTCAATTCATATTGTTTAGCAGCTGAGCAGGAATGAAGTTTGTTGTTCAACATGGAGTTCCATTATAGGATCCCCCCCACCCCATCTTTCTGCACCAATTCTGTCTTACTCTGCACTGTTGGACTTTCAGAGAACTGAGGCTTTAAAAAACAGAATAGAACAAAAGTTATCCTTTTTAAGTCTCTTGACCATGAAGTTTTAAGACAAGTTTAAGAGAATCCAAGGTGTTTAAGCAGAGACATTATACTATGTTCTGGGCTTGTGCGGATCAGTGACATTTGCATATTTTCCTACTATATGGAACATTTGTATGTAATTGTTAAGATATATTTCCCCAGATTTTTTAATTGCATATCTTTGTATTGTTTTACTCATGTCTGGGGGAAAATGGAAAGAACTTAATGATAAACCCTTATAATTATTAAAGATAATTTTGGCAGGGTGACTGTTTCCCCACATTAAAATGCAAATGTAAATGCCTTCCAGAGCTAATATCCATGAGAGATTTCCCAGAAAAAGAAGCTGTGATCATCACACGTTTTATTAAAAATAAATACTTACAGGAGTAAACTTGTAATTCTCCCTGGGATGGACACAGGGTATGTATACAATGTTCCACCATGGCATGTCAGTATCAGCAGATGGGCTTGTAAAGCTTTTATACACAACACACTGAGCATTCATTAATCATGGGTTCAACACAGACTGTCAATTAAAAATGTGTGAGAAACTAACTTTTCAGCCTTTCCTGTAAATTCCTCAGTGTTTCTACACCTGGCATTACCTTCCTGTATATTCCTATTTTTGCTGACAAAAATAGGATTGCCAACATGATCGCCAACGTCTGATGATGGATATGGCACAATAATAATAATAATAATAATAATAATAATAATAATAATAATAATAATAATACTACTAATAATAATAATAATAATATTCCTAGGCTGTGGTATGCATCTATAGTTTTTTTTATACTAGAAGCTCATGCAGTAGTTAAATATGGTACGAGCTTGGCCCAGCATATAGAGTGTCCTCAGCAAAGAAAGAAAATTCAAGAGAATATGAAAAATTACTGGAATTACAGAGAGAAGTTAAGTGTCCATGAAAATTCAGTTTTGAAAAATGAGAGAATGAAAGATCTTGGAGAGGTGAGACCTTGGGGGGGAAAATATACGAAGGTGATTTATGTTCTGAATAGTATAAGAGAAGAGTCAAAGTTGTTTTAGCCAGGTATGAAAATGTAAATAGAGTCACTGATACAAGCATGCAAGATATTCAAATCCTGGCTGATATGTAAAATGACTTGGGTGATTGAGATGACTCTTAAACCCGCCTCTTCTTTTTAGCAAATTTCATTTAGTCCCTTGATTTGCAAAGACTTCAGTCTAAACAGAGAATGTCTTTGCGGATCAAATAGTCATTGGGGCCCATTTGAGATTTTTAAACCATGGCAGTCTGTTGCTATGACAGATCACTTCCTTGACAGATAAAATAAATGGGGGGTGGGGTGTAGCTTGGCTTGGATTCCATTGTAGAGGCTGATCACAAGAAAGCAACTTTAGAATGGCTTATCCTATTCATGTGGATTCTTTTGAACTTGTACATCAGAGACAGATAGGATATGTGGTGATTTATAACCACCAGACAGGATCTGTAGCAGTGGTGGGATTCAAATTTTTTTTACTACCGGTTCTGTGGGCATGGCTTGGTGGGCATGGCAGGGGAAGGTTACTGCAAAATCCCCATTTCCTCCCGATCAGCTGGGACTCAGGAGGCAGAGAATAGATGGGGGTGGGGCCAGTCAGAGGCGGTATTTACCGGTTCTCCGAACTATTAAAAATTTCCACTACCGGTTCTCCAGAACTGGTCAGAACCTGCTGAATACCATCTTTGGTCTGGGCGTGACTGATGACTACCACCTGCTTGCTGGCTGAGTACCCTTTTAGAGGATTAAATCAGGTGGGACAGGAATGACCCCATGATTAGGGAAGGTAGGTAACACCATTAAGGAAGGATGTGGTAGATCTCTGCTTGATTAAAGGAGGCAATTATACAACCTTTATTTTATTTTTTTAAAAAAACTCTCCCTTTACCTGAATGTTCTTTATGATTACAGGTCAGACTGAAATATTCCCTCTGTAAATTGAAATGCGGTGGCTTTGCGCCAGATGCTTTGGAATATATTTATTTATTTATTTATTTATTTATTTATTTATTTTATTTTATTGGTTCGATTTATATACCGCCCTTCTCCGGAAGGGCGGCTTACAATGCGTTAAGCAATAGCCTTCATACTTTTGTATATACCTGCTTAGTAGGGCTTACCCGGACTCATTTCCATCAGGTGTTTTAGAATATAGAATATAGCACTGAAACTACTTTGGTCACCCTGATGAATGAAACTAAATGGAGGGAATGCAGTGCTGCTAATGAACTGGACCTTTCAGGCAGCTTTTGAAAGACCTTTTGTTGCCACTAGAGGTTAAGTTGTCTACTGCAAGAGAAGGGGTCTTCTCCTTGCTCGTCTGACTATGGAAGGCTCTCCCAATGTTTGAGTTCACCTCTCCCAAGGTTTAGGACAAAGGCTGATTCATTAAATTTTTGATTGCTTTTAATTTGATTGCTTTTAAAATTATACGTGGAGTACTTTATTTTCATTGTGATATACACTGTTTGCATGTTCATATGAATAGAAAAAAACCAGAGCATAAATGAAAAATATGCACAGGTTTGTAGTGTTATTTTTCCCCCCTGCAAAATAAAGGGGTTGGGATATTTAAGTGATCTCAACAGTTCTGACATATTCCTGAGTGTTATCGTGTCTTATAAAAATAATATACCACTAAGGTTTTGAAATTGTACTACTGTTTGGTATAAAAAATGAACACAACAGATAGTTGTATTAATTTATATAATATAGATGCCTAAAGCTTTATACTCACATTGAGAGAAGCAAGAAGTAGATTTAGTGTATTCTGGGGAAAAAAACCTCTACCACCTTTAATCTAATTTATGTACATTCTTTATTTTATAAGTCATTCATATATCCGGCTATACATCTGAACTTCAGGTTTCCAGGTCCATTTTTTCCATAAATTGCCTCCTAGCTAAAGGCTCTTCATGGTCTCTAAAATAGTTTTCACCATTAATCTATTCCTTCGTGTTAATGGAATTTCTGCAAAGGACCTAATTTAAAAAAGCAGGTTGAAAGCCTTGGGTATTTTAAAATTTTAGAGACAGCACGTTTGTCATCATTTGTCACTGGGCAAAAAAAAAAACAAAAAAAAAAAACACCATCTCTCTCTCTCTCTGTATGTGTGTGTGTGTGCACATATGTGTCTGTGTGATTTTATTATTGTCAATATGGGATTTCAACCAACTTGTAAGAAAAAAATATATCCGAAACTGCTGAAGAAAGTCGTTTAGAATTGGTTGAGAAGGTGGCATATAAATAATTACGATCAATCACTCAATCAATTGCATTGAATATGTAGCCATGTTCCACCTTAGCAAGAGGTATGTAAATTACCAGTTTTCAGTGAAATTCTGGAACTGAATGCAATAACTCTCTGAAGTATTTGGAAATAACACTGGACAGACCATTAACCTTCTGGCAACACCTGGAAAAAACAGCTGCAAAATTGAAAAGCCTCAACTACTTACGGAACTGATTGGCTGCTAACACCCTACAAACAGCAGCCTTGGCTTTGGTTTATTCCACAGTTGAATAAATGAAACGCCGGAAAAGACGCCTGGAGAGCAGTTGGAGGGCCAGCCGTTCTGAATCTGACCGAACACTGGTAAGGTCTCATATTAAGACCTACCTGGTGGCAATAAAAGCGGCAAAGTGTAACTATTTTTCCGCTCTTATTGCATCATCAGATAATCGCCCGGCCGCCCTGTTTAGGGTGACCCGCTCCCTGCTCCACCAGGAAGCGCCGGAGGACCCCTTGGAGGGTAGAGCCGAGGACTTTGTACAATATCTGTATGACAAAATCGCTCAGATTCGGGAAAATTTGGACTCTGACTGGGTAGGTTCAGGAGGGAGGATGGAGGCAAGTCTTGAGAATATTACCTGGGAAGAGTTTGATTCTGTGACTCTGGAAAACGTGGACAAGATACTGGGCAGACTGAGTGCGGCCACATGTTTATTGGAACCGTGTCCCTCCTGGCTGGTGCTGGCCTCTCGGGAGGTTACACGAGGCTGGCTCCAAGGGATTATAAATGCTTCTTTGAGAGAGGGTGTCTTCCCTGCCGCCTTGAAGGAGGTGGTGGTGAGGCCTCTCCTCAAGAAGCCTTCCCTGGACCCAGCAGTGTTGGCTAATTACCGTCCAGTCTCCAACCTTCGCTTTGTTGCAAAGGTTGTTGAGAGTGTGGTAGCGCGACAGCTTCCTCAGTACTTGGATGAATCGGCTTATCTAGATCCGTTCCAGTCGGGCTTCAGGCCTGGATATAGCACGGAAACGGCATTGGTCGCATTGGTAGATGATCTCTGGAGGGCTCGGGACAGGGGTTGCTCCTCTATCCTGGTCCTATTAGATCTCTCAGCAGCTTTTGATACCATCGACCATGGTATCATGCTGCACCGGTTAGAAGAGTTAGGGGTGGGGGGCACCGTGTTGCGGTGGTTCTCCTCCTTTCTCTCTGATCGGTCGCAGTCTGTGTTGACAGGGGGGCAGAGGTCGACCCCGAGGCCCCTTGTATGTGGGGTGCCACAGGGGTTGGTTCTCTCACCCCTTCTGTTCAACATTTATGTGAAGCCGCTGGGTGAGATCATCCGTGGTTTTGGGGTGAAGTATCATCAGTATGCTGATGATACTCAGCTATACATCTCCACTCCGGACCACCCCAATGATGCCCTTAAAGTGATGTCCCAGTGCCTGGAGGCCGTACGGATCTGGATGGGGAGGAACAGACTCAGGCTCAACCCATCCAAGACCGAGTGGCTGTGGTTTCCGACGTTCCAATATAGTCAATTGGTGCCATCACTGACTATTGGGGATGAGTCATTGCCCCCCACGGAGAGGGTTCGCAACTTAGGCGTCCTCTTGGACTCACGGCTGTCTTTAGAAGAACACTTGACGGCTGTGGCCGGGAGGTCTTTTTATCAGGTTCACCTGATTCGCCAGTTGCATCCCTTTCTGGATCGGGACTCGTTAAATACGGTCACTCATGCCCTCGTCACTTCACGCCTGGACTACTGTAATGCTCTCTACATGGGGCTCCCCTTGAGGAGCACCCGGAGGCTCCAGCTGGTCCAGAATGCGGCCGCGTGGGTAGTTATGGGAGCAGCATGGTGCTCCCATGTGGCTCCCCTCCTGCGCGAGCTGCACTGGCTCCCTGTGGTCTTCCGGGTGCGCTTCAAGGTCTTAGTTACCACCTTTAGAGCGCTCCATGGCTTAGGACGGGGTACTTACGAGACCGCCTTCTGCCACCAATAGCCTCTCACCGCCCAGTACGCTCCCATAGAGAGGGGCTTCTCAGGGTGCCGTCAGCCAAACAATGTCGACTGGCGGCCCCCAGGGGGAGAGCCTTTTCTGTGGGGGCACCCACCATCTGGAACGAGCTCCCCCCAGAGATACAGAAGATTCTGGACCTGCGCACTTTCCGCCGTGCCCTCAAAACATTCCTGTTTCAGCAGGCCGGCCTGGCCTAACTTTCCCTTTATATTGTTTTTTTTGATTTTATTTTAAACTGGGATGTATTAAATGTATTTTTATCGTTCGCTGTTCACCGCCCTGAGTCCCTTAGGAATAGGGCGGTATATAAATTTAATAAATAAATAAATAAATAAATAAATAAATATTGTGCCAGTGTGTGGCTTAATAATGCCCACACCCAAATGGTTAGTGTCCAGCTTTATCCGATAATGCATATCATCTCTGGCACAATGCATCCCACTCCTGTGCATTGGTTACTAGTACTTAAGCAATATCATATTATCCCACATTAGAAGATAACAACCTCTCGTTCAGCTATGGTCAAGAATGCTGAACAACAAGGCCCTTCACCAGGACATGGCACAGCCCATCACAAGATTAAAATCATGCAGGTCAGCTTGGAAAACAGCTCTTCAATTAACATCTACCCAGTTTAACTCTGAGAATACGCAATTGATGTTGCTAGTTTCTGGGCAAGATTTATTTAATTTGTACATATTTTAATCTTGTATTTTATATTTTAAATGTTAAGTTGTATAGTATGCCTCGTTTTAATTGTGATGCTTGTGACATGAATAAATAAACCCTGAGAATGCCTGTGGTGCAAGGTAACTTATTGTAACCTGACCATTAGTAATCCTTCTACCAAACCACCTGGTTTTGACCTGCCTTGCTTTGTCTGGTTGAAATTGAACAGAATTAGGTGTGTTACTGAAAGAAATGCCTCTGCTCAGTATCAGTGGGGATGGAAAGATTCCCCTTGTTGCGATTGTGGTGCTGATATGCAAACTATTAAACACATTGTACAAGATTACCCAATGAGCAATGCCCATGAGGTGCATTCTCTGGTTCCCTACAATATCAGGATGAAGCAATGCCAGAGGTAGCAATAGCAATAACACTTAGACTTATATACCACTTCATGGTGCTTTACAGCCCTGTCTAAGCAGTTTACAGAGTTGGCATATTGCCCTCAAAATCTGAGTCCTCATTTTACCAACCTTGGAAGGATGGAAGGCTGAGTCAACCATGAGCCGGTCAGGATCAAACTTCTGGCAGCCAGGAGAATTAGCCTGCAATACTGCATTCTAACCATTGCACCACCATGTCTCTTAATCATCTGTATAGCTGAATTGGACACCCACTTATGAGACCACTACCATACCCCCATAGAAGTTTTACTTATAATTACATGGATTGTGTATATAGGCTTATTTTTCTTCTGTCATATTTACATCATATGCTAAATAATAATAGTCAATTGCTTTTACAGCTAAAAATGTAATGCTTTAGGGTCATCCTTGTTAACAAACTCATGGCCATGGTAGCATATAGCCCTCCAGGCTTTAAGCTTTAGCAGAAAAATATGACAGCATAAATTGCGCTGACTATATGATTTGGCAATAGTTTGGTTCTATAATGATGAGGATTGTGAATGGCCTTGTCCTTAAAGTTGGTGACTTCCTTTGGCTTCATTTCCCCACTCACCAAAAGTCACCCATTAGCAGAAAAAACATCCACTCACCCACTTTTGTTAATAGAGAGGAGGAGAGTTTTGTCACATGGCTAGGCTGGTGGGTTTAGCCATCTGTCAAAACTTGTTCTGATTTTGACAAGCGATCTGTGTGGATGATTTAAAAGGAGCTATCAGGACTTATTATAGGGATACAGTGGCTCAGTGGCTAAGACGCTGAGCTTGTCGATCGAAAGATCGGCAGTTCAGTGGTTCGAATCCCTAGTGCCGCGTAATGGGGTGAGCTCCCGTTACTTGTCCCAGCTTCTGCCAACCTAGCAGTTCGGAAGCACGTAAAAAATTCAAGTAGAAAAATAGGAACCACCTTTGGTGGGAAGGTAACAGCGTTCCGTGCACCTTTGGCATTTAGTCATGCCGGCCACATGATCACCGAGACGTCTTCGGACAGCACTGGCTCTTCAGCTTTGAAACAGAGATGAGCACCGCCCGGTAGAGTTGGGAACAACTAGCACATATGTGCGAGGGGAACCTTTACCTTATCAGGATTTATTAGATGGGAATTGTGGTTAGTTTGTGGAAGAGCACTTTTCTGAAATGTTAAAAAAAAAACCTCTACAAGCTGACAGGTGGTCCTGAAATGAAAGGGAAGAAATTCTCATGCTTTACTTTATCACAGCTGCCCCTTCCACTTCTCTGTACTTCTGTGAGCATGGGACAATGTACATTCTCTTAAGAGATATTTTAAATATATGTACAGTATCTCTCTGCACAACTGTATATATGTGTTGATAATGTTCTTCAATTTTTTGCTTTGTTGATAGCAGAATAATTTCAAATGTTAGAAGCAGCAGCTGAAAATTTAAAGGATGCTCTGAAGATTTTTATCAATTTCTGTTTTATCAGTAGTTTCCCATCTGAATCTCAATTCAAATATGTTGGGAATGTTAGAAATATATCTCCCAGTTGGATCACCTCAAAGATGCTATCCTAGGAACTAAATCTAATTTGCTATAAAGTTATATATTGGCCTGAAATATTATTCACTTAATTCAGAATATGTTGCAGGGTACTACTATGATTTTGCTCCAGGTACCACAATAGCGAGCACTATTAAAGTGTGTTTTTTGTAGGGTTGCCACTGAGAAATTAATGTACAGATTTGTAAGCTCTACTAAACAACTCATAATTATTGTGCCATCATTTCAGAGAAATTCCCCAAATTTCATTCCCAAGGGTCCTGGCATTCTGTAAATTAGCCTATTTGAGATACATTGGTTCAATGATGGTTGCCCCATTGATGCACCATTTTGCTCAAATGAAAGTTAGAGCAGACACAGAGTTTTAGTAGTACATAGATATATGTCTTTAGTAAATTTTGTACTTGGCCAACTTAGTTAGCAGATCTATCCAATGGTATATCTCCTCTATAATTGCCACTAAACATGGAGATGCCAGGGTGATCTACAATTTAGTTATATCTGAGACAACTGTAATGCGTTCTAAAAAGGACTGCCTTATATTACTGCTTAAGAACTTTAATTGGTCTAAAATGGTGCATCCACCAACTTTTAAATAAACTAATTGTGGAAAGTTTTTATTAAGATTCCCTTAATAAAGGAAATCTCCTAGGTATCTATGTTTCTAGATAAAAATTGAGAAGCCTGTTTATGCTTCATATAAGTGCTGCATGTCCTAGGACCAGGCTATGTTATAATGGAGTTTTCTGAGCCCTCCCAGGGGTTTAAGAAATCCAGGAGAGGGTCTTCTTTCAGTTGGCCACTATCAAAGACACATTTGGTAGAATGGGAGAAAAGTCTTGTCAGAAGCTCCTGCCAAAGGAACTTGCGCGCGCTCTCTCCCTCTCCCTCTCCCTCCCCCTCTCCCCATCTCTCCTGCTTTATTTTTCAGCTTTGTATTTAATATTTGCCTGAAGAAGGTAGTTGGTGGTGGTTTTTTTTGCAAGATACGTGCATGGGAATAAAATGTTCAGGCCAACCCCAAAACATTCTGTTCCTTCTGCTGACTACATTGATCCAATTGTTTCGGGGGTGGACCAAAACCTGGTTGGAAGTTCATCCTCCAAATAGGGAACTGCTTATGATGTTTTAAATGAAATGTTGATTCAGTTTACAGGTTATCTCTAGGCTTTGCCTCGTATGTCACACAGAATAGATTTTGTTATCTTTACATGAAAAAAATACTAATTTCTGAGTACGTGTGCTAAAAGGAGGTATGTGCATCACAATCAACCTCAGTTCTTTCAATTCTGCCTTATCATGACCATTTTGCTATGCTACCAAGAGATAGTAACATTCTTTTTGGGAGAATTGTTTTCCTATGTTGTCACCGCCATGTGTGACAAAGTGCTTGATTACTTTGGAGGTGAGCATAGTTCAGTGTGGTTACTATTCCTCTTTTTGCAATGTATGTATATGATAATGATGAGTTTCATCAGCATGCATGTATAAGGTCAATGCTAAATGTATGGAACTCAGGAAAATGATTTTTTTTAAATAAGTAAGGACTTAAAAATACTAGGAAGTTGTCATTTGCTCCTAACTAATCACAGCCATTTCAAAAGCCTTTTGTAATCAATACCCACTCTGGAATTTTAAAAAGATTTTTGAAAACTTCTTCAGTTCAGAAAAAAATAAAACAAGAACTTTCTTCCCTAGGTGATGATCGCTCATTGGCTAAAACTATTGGAAAGTAGGAACAAATTTTCTGTGACTCTTCTCATGAGGTTCTTCAAAACTTTAACAAATCTCTTTTGCAAGTCCAATATAGAAAAAATATATAGGTTAGATAATTAAACAATAATTAGATAATTAAACAATAGGGTTATTGTTTGTATGTCCCTTTTAGTTATAAAACATCAGCCAGTTTCTTCTGTATGTCCAGTATGTCCATCTTTTCCACACCATTCTTCTAGCTTGTCATTGGGAAGTCAACTTTCAACCCAGTCTTGCCTTGTTACATAAAGCTTGCTTCTTTTCTATAACGTCTTTTAGATGCAGTCTATCCATAAAGACAGATATTGCTGTTGACATGGTTAATATTAACTTCCGACTCCAATTTTTCAAAAGTATCCTTCAATATTTCCAATGTTAGAATATTTTGTGTCATATAGTAGCCAGTAAAATTTATTTATGCTTCTCCTTTAATTGGATTGAACTGAATTCCAAAACCATATCTCAAACTTATCTGGACAATAGTTCATCTGTAGCTTTTTAAAATTAAAGTCTTATTTTTTTAAAAAAAGTTTTAAAGTTTGTAGCTAAGAATTTCTTTTGTTAAGGATTGTAGGCAAACTCACCTTGTCCTTTCAGTTTTGTTTTTCTGTAGGTTTTTGAATAGCTGAAAAGTAGTTAACTAGCAATTTCTGAAAAGGGAGAAATAGTATGTGAACTTTGTTATTTTTTAAAGGGATCAATCACAGTTTGAGCAATGTGACAATTCTCTTGTCTCCCAGTGCTCAAAGCCTACCATAGACTGCTTTCTTGGATTCTCCTTATGAGTAGAAATATCTGGAGCACTTATGGACAATCTCCAATTCTCTCTTGGTCTTGAGAGGTCAAAGATCCAAATTATTCACCAGCTCTTCAATCTTTGCCATGATCATTAGCTCTGCTTTTCATGGAGTGTTATTGTCTGCCATTTTTTGAAACTTGTTAAACCTTTGAAGACTCTTGAAGGGACAAAGAAGAAATGAAATCAAGTTATATGACATTATTTGAAAGCACTAAAGATTATTATTATTATTATTATTATTATTATTATTATTATTATTATTATTATTATATACCGCCCTTCTCCTGAAGGACTCGGGGCGGTGAACAGCCAGCGGATAAAATACAAAAAATACAAAAATTAAAACAATATTAAAAAACCAATTAAATTAATTTGGCCCACAGTTAAAACACCCCCATATTAAAACCCCATAATTTAGCAATTTAAAATTAAAACAATTTAAAAAATATGGTCAGGTCAGCCCAGCTTGATGAAACAAAAATGTCTTTAAGGCATGGTGCAGATCCAGGATCCGCCGTATCTCCGGGGACAACTCGTTCCAGAGGGTCGGTGCCCCCACAGAGAAGGCTCTCCCCCTGGGGGCTGCCAGCCAACATTGGCCGACGGAACCCTGAGGAGCCCCTCTCTGTGGGAGTGTACTGGTCAGTGGGAGGCTACTGGTGGCAGAAGGCGGTCTCGTAAATACCCAGGCCCTAAACCATGGAGCACTCTAAAGGTGGCAACCAATACCTTTAAGTGCACCTGGAAGACCCCTGGGAGCCAGTGCAGCTCGCGCAGGAGATGTGTTACATGGAAGCGCCGAGTCGCCCCCATCACCACCCACGTGGCCGCATTCTGGACCAGTTGGAGCCTCCGGGTGTTCCTCAAGGGGAGCCCCATGTAGAGAGCATTACAGTAGTCCAAGCGGGACATGACGAGGGCATGAGTGACCGTGCGTAAGGCATCCCGATCCAGAAAGGGAGGCAACTGGTGGATCAGGCGAACCTGATAAAAAGCCCCCCTGGCCACAGCCGTCATATGCTCTTTCAAAGATAGCCATGTATCCAGGAGGACACCCAAGTTGTGAGCCCTCTCTGTGGGGGCCAACGACTCGCCCCCAAAAGTCAGCGATGGTACCAACTGACTATATTGGGATGCTGGAAGCCACAGCCACTCGGTCTTGGACGGGTTGAGCCTGAGCCTGTTTCTCCCCATCCAGATCAGCACGGCCTCCAGGCACCGGGACATCACATCAAGGGCATCGTTGGGGTGGTCCGGGTGGAGATGTACAGCTGAGTATCATCAGCATACAGTGACACTTCACCCCAAAACCACGGATGATCTCACCCAGCGGCTTCACATAAATGTTGAACAGAAGGGACGAGAGAACTGACCTTTGTGGCACCCCACACACAAGGCACCTCAGGTCAATCTCTGTCCCCCTGTCAACATGAACTGCGACTGGTCAGAGAGGAAGGAGGAGAACCACCACAACACAGTGCCCCTATCCCCAACCCCTCCAGTCGGCGCAGCATGATACCATGGTCGATGGTATCAAAAGCCGCCGAGAGATCTAATAGGACCAGGACAGAGGAACAACCCCTGTCTCGAGCCCTCCAGAGATCATCCACCAATGTGACCAATGCCGTTTCCGTGCTGTGCCCAGGCCTGAAACCCGACTGGAATGGATCTAGATAAACCGTTTCCTCCAGGAACCGGGGAAACTGTCGCACCATCACACTCTCAACAACCTTTGCCACAAAGCGAAGATTGGAGACAGGACAATAATTTGCTAATACAGCTGGGTCCAGGGAAGGCTTCTTAAGGAGGTGCCTCACCACCGCCTCCTTCAAGGTGGCAGGGAAGTTACCCTCACTCAGAGAAGCATTGATAATCCCCTGGAGCCAGCCTCGTGTAACCTCTCGGGAGGCCAGTACCAACCAGGAGAGACACGGGTCCAGTAAACATGTGGCTGCGCTAAGCCTGCCCAGAATCCTGTTCACATCATCGGGAGCCACAGGGTCAAACTCCTCCCAAATGACATTCTCAAGGCCCACCTCCATCACCCCTCCTGAAACTACCCAGTCAGAGTCCAATCCTTCCCGAATCTGAGCGATTAAGTTTGTTAAAAGTAAAAGGAAGGAACATAAAGTTGCTTTGCTTGGTCAAGTTTAAAATACATTATTTCTTGTAACCCTTAATAGACTTTTGCTGACTGAAGTGATGATGCTTTATGGATTTGATTATAGATAAGAGAGATGATATGGGAATAAGAGATCATTCTTGTAATTTAAGAGGAAATGAAAAGTTACTAAAATTGTTTATATGTGTGATGAAGGGTGGGAGTTATTTTAATTATTTCTTTTCTTTTTTACTGTAATTTTACTTTTCTTTTTTTTTCTTTCTACTCATTATATCCTTTTTTCTCTTTGCATCTTTGGTTCTTTTAGTTCTCCTATCTTTATTTAAGTTTTTACTATTGTGATTGTAATTCTTAATAAAATTACTTGAATAAAGAAATGTAGGAACAAACCTTGCTCCACAAAACTTATGACCAGAACAGTAGCCACAGATTTTGCACCATACCTTGGCTTCTAGATGGCCTGAAGGTCAATTTGGTGTAGTAGTTAAGGCACCAGAATAGAAACCAAGAGACTGAATTCTAGTCCCACCTTTGGCATGAAAGCCTGATGAGTGACTTACCAGTCATTCTGTCTCAGCCCAACCCACCTCACAAGATTGTTGCTGTGAGGGAAAAAGAGGAGGAGCAAGGAGCATTAGGTATGTTTGCCACCTTGAGTTATTTATAAAATAATAAAGGAGGGATACAAATCTAATAGATAAAGACATACTCTTTTTATAAAATGAAAGTTAGGATTCTAAGAATTATAGTTTATTGAAGGTAGCAAGAGGTTGAAAGTTGTACTATTTGCTTCCCCTCTGTGGGCATCTTTATACCCTCCAAATAATAAATCTCAATAACAGTGAGATATTCCTGTGAAATAGCAACTTGAATCAATATATTAATTGCAAAAACATAGCCAGGAGAAATGCATAAGGGACTCCAAAAACATAAGAATGATATATGTTCTTGTAAACGAGAATATGTTGTGCAATGACAGTAGAGAAATGGCAAAATGCCAACCCAACTGAACTGGGTCATCATGCAGTAATAAAAAAGTTGGCTGTCAAAAAAAAGTATGTGAGACAAAAAAAGAACCTTAAGTGAAATATTGTGATTATCCTTAAAACAGACTAAAGAAAAACATGGAAATTCTATTGTCAAAGAGGAAATAATGACAACTGACAGGATCTAAAGGAATTACAATAGTGGAGATAAGATCAAGCAGTACTAATGTTAAAATGGTGGGGAAAATGCCATAAAGTGTACATTAACAACAAAATATAGTTGGGAAAGCAGATTATAGAGACAAAAATGAAGAAATGTATTGAACAGATATGTGTTGATGGGATAAGAAAGAGAAATGGGGAAAAGAACACAATGACAGAGCTGGAAACTAAATGGAGCATTACCTCAAAACTCAATCTAGTTTGTTGAGACATTTACATGGCCTGAAATAACAAAGAAATCAGAAAGGTTTTATGAGATTTAGGATTTGGATTATCGTATGCTTTATGAGGAGACCAGTTGAATAATGATAACAAAATTGTTTTTGAATGCAAAAGTATTAGGGTTAATGTAAGTTCAGAAGAAAGTTTTCAAACATTCAAAGAAAGACGTTGGAAAAAAAAAAGATAAAGCTGGAAAAATTAAAAGGGATAAATAAAAATGTAAAAGCTAAGAGACTGGCATAGTCTTTAGATGTCCTATTCTTGTTCGTATTGCACAGCTATCCTCAAGACAAGAAAGAAGTTAGGAAACAGAAGGGAAAAACTTGCATTAAAAGAACTATAAATAGAAAGGGAAAGTATGTACTTTCTGCTCCATAAATCCCAGTACAAACATTGACAAAAGTTGCCTTGCTCTCCAACAGCACAATAAATTAAGGCTTACACTATGCAAAGAATAGCAATGAAGGATGGAAAAGCTACCCCAAACATTTACAGAGCCAAATGAAAGAACTCCAAATGCTACTGATGTGGTGTTCTTGCATTAAACTGGAAAAACTGCAGAGTGATGTTTTTCCTAGCAGGACAGAGTTTCTGACAAAAATCACAGCAGAGGTTTGATGGGGTTGTATTCAACCACAATTTTGCCTTAAAAAAAAAAAGAACTTTCACTTGTGCAAGATGGCAATATCGTGATGGTTACCAGACCTTCTACTTACCGTGTGTTGAAAATGTACTTTTTTTTTTTCTGCACAAATCTGACAGCAGCTGAGAAGCTTCAGAGGGTGACATGGATTAGGGTCTCAATCCTTGTTACAGGTCTTATTATACGCCCTGAAGTGTTTCGACTCTCAAGTAAGTCTCATGTGATCAGTGGTGCATACTTCCGGGAAACCGAGATTAGGATTTTTATTGGAAAGTTTTCTATCAAGTTTAATATCATTTAATTCTTTTTTTCTCCTCCAGTGATATTAATGCAAACAGGGAAATGTCACCTAAAAAAGAAAAGCACCAAATTGTATATGTTGAGGCTGAAAGCAATTTCAAGGCTGAAGAACCTGAAAATAAGTATTTTGCTGCCATTGTCAGATATGTAATTTCAGTCCCAGAAAAAAATGATATTAGTCCTAAAATAAGTACATCTGGAAAAGACAATATAAACACAACCTTTGAAGGAATTGGAAGAAAAGAGCAATGCTGAGATAAAATATCACATTTGCTTGTTTGGGATATATATCGCACAACACAGATTAGACTGCAGTGCAGTGAACATCAAACTTCAGACAATATGTCCCACTTAAAATATATAGTTATCTTTCTGTGCTGTATATAATGTCAGAGTTCAACTGAAAGATATTCTGTGAATTTATTAATCACCACAATTTTAAAAAGTCATTATAAAACTAAATGGTAGCTTTTCCACTGGTTTAAAGAGCTTTCTAATGTTTGAAAAACTGAAATCACTTATTTCTCAACATGAATATCCTGAAAGGATCAATTCTGTTTTGAACATCCATTTGATTACCTGCCGTCAAATCAGTTATAACTATTATTGATCACATAGACAGATTTTCTTCATGATTAGCTATCCTTAACTTGATCTTGCAGGTCTTCGGAAGGTAAACTCATTGCCACTGTAAGTGTTCACCTTCCTTATTGCTGATCACCTTCTTTCCTTTCCTTCTAACTTTCCCATAAATTAGTGGCGCAGTGGTTAGAGTACAGTACTGCAGGCTATTTCTGCTGCCTGCCGGCTGCCTGCAATTTGGCAGTTCAAATCTCACCAGGCTCAAGGTTGACTCAGACTTCCATCCTTCCGAGGTGGGTAAAATGAGGACCCAAACTGTTGGGGGCAATATGCTGACTCTGTAAACCACTTAGAGAGGGCTGTAAAGAACTGTAAAGCGGTTATAAGTCTAAGTGCTATTGTTATTGCTAATTAGAATCTTCTCCAGAAACTTACTGGAAGTCTTTCTATAATGTGTCTGAAGTAGGATCTCTTGTGGCTCAGGGGATAACTCTGGGTTGATTTGTTTGATGACCTATTTGCTTGATTTTCTTGTTTCTTCATAGAGTTCTTGGGAGTCTGCTCCAACATCAAAGTTCAAAAGTGTCAATACTCTTCATATCCTGCTTCTTCAGTGTCTACTTTCGCTTTCACAAAGTGTCATAGGGAATCACATGATTTGCATGATTCTGATATTTGTGCGTGGGTATAACACCACACCATCTGAATGTTTCTTCCAGAGCCTTCATGACTGTTTTATGAACTCCGAATCTGTGGTATATTTCTTTATTGTATTCTTTATTGTTTGTAGTTGATTATAAAAAGCAGAAGCTATCAATTTAGCATCTTCATTTGTGAATTCTAAGGCTGGATGTTGTACTTGTCATTAGTTTGGTCTTACTTATGTCTAATTTTACTCTCTTTTCTACACTGCACCTTGACTTTTATTGCTACAGCTTGCAGATCCATTGCATTTGTGGCTACTGTCATCAGCATAGGACATGTTACTGATGTTTCTTCCTTCACTTTTAAAGTCATTCTCATCTTCTTCCAATCCAGCTTCCCATCATATAAAATTCACCATAAGGAGAGAACCTGCAGCTTTATCTCACTCCTTTGCCAATCTGCATCCAGTCTGTTTTGTCATATTCAGTTCATATTATGGCCTCCTGACCTGTATATATTGTGGGTTGCATATGAGGGCACTGAGATGTTTGGGGGATTTTTCTAACTACATTCCACAATTTGATGTTTTACATTATCAAAAGTCTTTGTATAAAAATGAAGCACATATTGACTTCTTTTTGATAGTCTTTATCTTTCTTAATTATCTAGTGTTCATCAACAATAATGCCTCTTGTTCCTCAACCTTTTCTAAGGCCAGTTTAAACTTCTGGCATCTCATTTCCATGCAGATTCTAATCTGCATTAGATGATCCTAAACATGTTTTTTTGCTAGCATGTAAAATTAAGGATAGAATAATATACAGTAGTACTTTTTAATTTAATATTCTTATGTTGTTTTTTTTAAATCTATACTTATATATAGAGAGAAAAATGATAAATATTTAAAATGTGTTTAAAACTGAAAATGGACAGGTGTTCAATTCTCAAAATAGAACTTTAATTGCACTAATTAAATGTTTTCATCTATTTCTACAGTTGATTTCATGTGTTTGTTGTGATGGTATTAAATTTTGCTGAATTGCTTTGGTATTGTTAACATGAAAAAGTCAAAATGCAAATTAGATTAATTTACATATTGGTTTAGCATGTGTAATATGTAAATTAAGATGCCCAGTTTTGAGGTTTGGAATATGACAGTCCTATATATATGGAGAGGGGGCAGTCATAGTTATTTCCACAACAAAACAAAAAAGTACTAGGAGTTAAGTCTTTGCTTTATAGTGTGGTTTTTCATCTCTTGTGTGTATGTGTGTGTGTGTGTATTCGTGTGTGTGTATTCGTGTGTGTGTGTGTGTGTGTGTGTGTGTGAGAATCACAGATGAATCTAATGAAAACAGATGAATCTAAAAAAAAACCTCCCTTGAAAAATGAATATAAATGTACAGAAGACAAATTTTTGCAAACAATTTATTTTATGGTATTACATTACAAATATCCTTTATGTAGACAAAGCATCAAAGCAGCCTTTACAAAGAATTATGGTTTTTTTTCTTGTTCTTTTCATGAAAACTTAATAGCCATTTCCTGAAAAAATATGAGAAAAAAAGGTGTGCAAATATTTTTTTTTATTTTTAAAAAATAATTTTTACTTTGGCTCAACAATAATTTCAGTTGAAATTGTGGATGGTCTTTGACCAGGCAATTCACATGTCATCTTTGACATCCAATCAGTGTTGATGTTTCATTTCAGTTTAAGTGATGAAACTCCTGACTCACAAAAGTACACAATAACAGATGGATTCAGAGCTCCTACAGCTTTCTCTGCCAGACAAGGACCACTAGGAGGTAGTACAAATTGGCTTAATCCTTGTTAGGCATGTACCTCATATAGGAAAGCCTGGCTGGTGTAGAGTTTAAGCACCAGTGTTGAAACCAGGCATCTGTGAGTTCTAGTCCCACTTTAGGCATGAAACCAGCTAGATGACTGGAGCCAGTCTGTCTGTCTCAGTCCTAGGAAGAAGCAGAGGTGGGTTTCAGCAGGTTCTGACCAGTTCTGGAGAACCGGTAGTGGACATTTTGAGTAGTTCGGAGAACTGGTAGTAAAAATTCTGACTGGTTCCACCCCCATCTATTCTCTGCCTCCCAAGTCCCAGCTGATCGGGAGGAAATGGGGATTTTGCAGTAACCTTCCCCTGGATTAGGGTGGGAATGGAGATTTTACAGTATCCTTCCCCTGCCATGCCCACCAAGCCATGCCCACCAAGCCATGCCATGCCCACAAAGCCACAACCACAGAATCAGTAGTAAAATTTTTTGAAACCCACCACTAGGAAGAAGGCAATGGCAACTGTTTCTGAAATCTTGCCAAAAAAACTGCAGGAACCTGTCCAGCCAATCATCAGGAGTCATTACTAACTCAAAGATATGGGAAAAAAATCCATACATGACAGCATGACATAATGTAATTTCTGTACTTCTCTGTCTTTGGGAACTTAGGAGAAGGTGGAGTGTACATAGCATTCAGAAGGATTTGATAGCTTGCCAGCCAAGGCCTACTAGTCTTCTGCCAAGGAGAGTTAGAATTCTTCATGATTCTTTAGTTGAATGTGTTTCATCATTTATTTTCTTAAAATAAGTCACTGAGGACATTTTTGACAAGGTCTGCATTATTAACGCTGTCCATATACACAAGGGAAACCCATGCTTCCATTTTAAGGTCATGGATAACCTTGAAAAGAGTTATACAGTGTTTCCATCTGTCTGCCGATATCTGCCTGGAGAGAAATGCTTTCTCACTCTCATTGCAGTTTGCAGAAGTCTAGCATTGGAAAGTTTACATAGTTGTCCCTCTTCAGTCTTTACTTCTAGAGTTGCAGCTAGGCCAAAAGATCCAGCCATTTTCCCGCAACAACATCCATAAAGGTGGCGGGCAAGGTCCTGAAAGATTTACCTCATTCATTGGCCAGAATAACTGCTGAGTAAGGCCAGCTATTAATGGATTTCTCTTTCAAATTATTGCAAGGATTTCTTTTTGTCTCTCTCGCTCTCTCTCAAAAAAAGTAAAAGTTCTGCCTGAAGTTCAGTGAATCACCTAAAGATTTGTCTTCTGGAAAGCCAGCGAGGTAAGAGAAGGACTAAACATTGTACTCCCCTGCCTTAACAGACACTTCTTGCCAAAACAGAGGTTCAAGGCCCTGTATTTGATGGAACTGATTTTCATGACAATAGATTAGACTTATTTCAGGATGGTTGACACCAATACATGCCCCCATAGAGTGCAGTGAATCACTATGATATAGGGAGCTTCTTTTTCACCGAAACAGTAAAATCAGATGTGTTGCTAAGCATCGCAAGGGTGTCATCTGTGCACAGAATAGTGAATTTTCTTTCTCTTGATCAAAATTAGGTTTGCCAATACACCTTTCACCCTTTCAAAGAGACAGATGGTCTTGATCATTTCCAAAAGTTGCTCACAAGATGGGAGTTATTTAATAGGATTGGCAAGCATGCAGTGAATGAAACTCAGAAGTTTGCTGCACTGAGAAGCATCAATAGTTTCATCTAATTTCATGCTGAAGGGAAATGATACAAGTGTCAGTTCATCCATAAATATTTGCAAAATTTTGGAAAACTTGCCAGTGAGTCTGGAGTTGGTTGATATCGTTTGTCAAAGGCACATCTTTGATTTAAAAAAAAAAAAAATATTCCCCAAGCCTCAGACTAGTTTGAGGTGGTATCAACACTCTACACGACTTTTTTAAAATTTGGCAATAGTAAACAATTTTAAGATGCTTCAAGATAAAACTTTTGGTTGAGGCAAAAAATGTTTAGCCTTTTCAAACCTTCTCATGAAACAGAGCTACACTGTATTTTCAGGATAAACAGTCTTCAATTTGTACAACAAAAGATGGATGTCCGTAACCATACAATTTTAATTTCTATCAAATGAAACCTATTCTAGACATCTTAGCATTGTGACAATAATTCTATACTACCTGACCATGGATAGTAGCTTCATATGCTGCCTTACAATATCATAATATCTTATTTGACTTTTGTTTTCATTTAACAAAGACAAACTAACAGGCAGGAAATCAAACACCCCCTCTTTTTTTTTTTTTACTAGTTCATAGATCTCTGAAGCCTATCTGTGGATTATATGTCCAATATTTGATCTAAAGTTTTCTTTCAGTTTCTGTATTTTATTTTCTTTCTCTTTGAAGACCAGTAATTTACACTGTTTTAAGAAACAGAAAAGGACCCTGTGATTGGGATGATGTTCTGATTGTTAGATGAAACAAAGTCATTAATGCAATTAAAGTGTATGTAATTTTTTTTCATTGACTCCTTCCTAAAAGTAATAGTAGCGTCTGGTGGAATAAATTAGGTAATTGCAGCTCTTCTGATATCCCTTTTGTAGAAGCCACATTCTTTTTCTTTTCCCTCCATGTTAAGAAAATTCACACCAGTCCTTCAAACATAGATTAAAATAATTTGTTAAATGAGATCTCCTCTTTTGTGATTATTTAAAGCTGAAAATGATTTTATCCTTAGCTGAAAAGGGTCACAAATTCAATATGTACAGTAACTTATTACTAAAATATAATTTAAATACTGCAGTTGATGCATAAAGAACTTTGTACTTCTTTTCTCATTTAGCCATTTAAAAATCTATACGAAGGAGGTAAGTATAATTTCAGTACAATTTCATTCTCAAAAGAAGAGCTGAAAGTGTATGACTTTCTAAATCACTGAATACATTATTATTTTCTCCTTTAAGGTTTAAGGCAGTTGTAAGTACATTTCAGAATGTGTCTTGATGGGGAAAGGCTGTTCTTACTTGTTTAGGAACTACATGGAATTTCCATGTCTGTCTCTTTCAGTCCTTAACCCATATTGTAAGAGCTGGTTCATCCCCACCCAGTCTGTGTCCAAACTGGGTGAGGACAGCAGATAATGGGTGACAACAGCAGATGATGTAGTCTAATCACATGCATTGATGTTTTGGCACTAAGAAGTATGGTGATATCTTGCTTCAGGAGATAATGATGAATGGTTTCAAGTCTATCATTTATTGCTGGTCAACATGGTTGTACAGACTATTTTTAAAGTCTCAGTCAACTGGCTAATACTGAAGTAAATTATGTGTGTGACTGTAATAGACCACAACTTTCCATCTTCTTCCATTGGCCATACTGGCTGTAGACCCAAACGTAAAACACATTAATTTGGGAAAGACTGTAGTAGCAGACAATATGAAGAAATTGTGAAGAGCCATTAGCAATACTAATGAACCAAGTTATAAATAAAATTGGTTTATAACCAAGTTATAAATACATATCATATATTGAGATGAAGAGTTTTAGTGGTGTGACATATTAGCCCTGTAAAAATAAATACACACATACACACTCACATATACACACACACTCATAGATACATACTCATGCATGGAATAGTAGTCAATTACTGAGTTGCCAAATAAACACAGTTCTCTGGAGTGAAAGCTGGCATATAACACATTGGAGATAATTAAGATGAATAGATTTGATTTGTAAACCAACCATTTTCAAGCTTTGATAGCATTCATAGTCTTTATCATTTGGATATTTTCAATATTAATTTTATTAATATTGAATTACAGTAATGCAAAATAGTAACACAAAATAACTTGCATTATTGATGCATGCACATAGAGAGAAGCAGCTGGAAGATGAACAAAGATGTTTTTGTAATAGCCTGAGAAATGTATCTTGGAAGGACTTCTCAACTGCTCATGCTTCTCAAATTCAGACATCAGAATATTCACATAGTTCAAAGATCTTTGGCTGCTTTCACACAACTGCACAGATGAGTTTGGTTATTGCCCGGTCACTGATTTCCAAAACTCACACAAAAGTATAACCCCAATTTGCATCGTTATTCTGACTGCAGATAATAAAAGGGCCATCGCGTAGAGTGAGCTGGATTTGTGGCACTCATATCTGACAGCTTAGAACAATTGATAAGTAAATGAAGCATTTTGCAGGCCAATCTATCGCAGCTGGAATCATCAAAACAAATAAACATGGACACTCTGACTCGGTAAACAACAATAAAAAGCTTTTGTCATTTGATGGCTCATTGAGGACCAACTGAATATTTCATAGAAGGACAGAAGAGGATCTGGCAGCTCATCGCTTTATGCCTTGCTCTTGAAAGGAAGGCAGCAATTATGCACACAGTTGGCATGCTGCAATCCGACTGATTTCTCTCATTCCATTCCATGATGGAATTTACATATAATTTCCATACATTATAGAATTAATCTTATTTTCATACCATATGGTTGCTAATAGAACCTGACTCCTTTTAAGGGGAGAAAGGTTTAGCCCAAGAACAATACAAAGAGAGATGCAAAATGAATCTCCAAGTTGAGTTGCCCTTAAACTTATCTACTGCAAATGTAATGGTCATCAGTGATGCCCAGTGATACTTATGTGGCAATCAATCTCTAATACAGATAATGCATCAAGGGATGATATTTCAGGAGGACTTTTTGGAATCAGGAGCAAAGTTCTAAAAAGAAAAAATTGAAATAGTCTCCATCAATATTTATACTAAGACAGAAACACTACATGGTATTATTTCTTGTGGGAATTGTTAAGAGCAAAAGAGTTGAGCTTTGTTACCCATACCTGGGATTTTTAAGCCCTATGGATCAGTGATGACATTCATTTTTTTTCATTACCAGTTCTGTGGGCGTGGCTTAGTGGTGATGGGTCCTGTGACTGAGTGGGCGTAGCCAACTCAATGTCACTCACGCCCACTCAGTCACATGACACCCCTCCCCCCCCAAGCCATGGCCACAGAACCCGGTAGGAGAAAAATGTGTGTATGAGCACAAGAAGGGCTCATAGTGAATGCTATGGCAGAGAGAATCTGAACTTTTCTCCCCCCATTCACAGCGGAGCTGCTGTTCCCTTTATGGTCCCCCCAGCCCCTCCCTCCTGGGGACTACCTTAAAGGGACAGGCTGCAGCAGCTCTGCTGTGAATGGAGGGAGAAAAGTTCAGATTCTCTCTGCTGCACTTAACGTTGAATTCTGTGGCAGAGAGAATCAAACTTTTCTCCTTCCATTCACAGCAGAGCTGCTGCTCCCTTTATGGTCCCCCGGCCCCCTCCCTCCCAGGGACTACCTTAAAGGGACAGGCTGCAGTGGTTGGAAGAAGTGAGCGGCAACTGGGCAACCGGGCGGACGTGGGCGTGGCCAACCAGGGGTGATTTTTACCGGTTCGGCGAACTGATTCAAATCGTCCTTACCGGTTTGTCTGATCCGATATGGTCGAATTTCACCCCTGCTATAGATCCACTCACAAATATTCAGTACACTTGCACAGTATCATACATGGTAGAAAATCATACATGCCTTTGGATATTGTATTTAGCACCCAGGAACCCTGGTGGCACAGTGGTTAGAACACACACACATACACACACACGTATAGTGAGGTGCACACTTTAATGCTTTCAGGTTTTCTTCACACTAAGTCTAAAACTGAAAGAGAGCCTCACTGATTGATTGATTTAAGTGAGTCTATTTCAATTAGTTTGAGTTTTGTGTAATTTTACTGCTATTTGGTACAGTGTGGAGAGACATTGTGGCATGAAGACCTGAATTCAGTACACTGTAAGATAGTAGTGTGGATGACTAGGCAAAAATGCATCTAGATTTTCTTCCTTACTGTGTATAAGGATCTCCTTAAAGCTCCAGCAATTTTGGCTTCAACTTAAGCAGGTAAGGCATCAAAGGGCATCAATGGCTCCTCTTTGTAATTGAGATCCTGATAAAGGGATTTTTTCCCTCCTAGCTCTCTCAGAATCAAAGGGGAAGAGTAAATGTCTGTAGTGCTATTGCTTATAAAAGGAATTAACTCAATTTCCTCCCTTTACCGATCTCTCATTTTTAGATGATAATGAAAATTGCTGTAGTTTGCCACCAAAATGGAAGAAACGTTTTTTCCCCCCACTATTCTCCAGAAAGATTGAGGGTAAACAATATTGCTGTGTTGATGACACGATTTGTCCTTGCCGACTCCTTGGAAGTGTCTCTTTTCATAGCATGGATTGTGAGAGGAAGAGGGAGAGTCTCTCGAAAGCCATTTCGCTTTATTATCTAATCCATTTAAGAATCCGGAAGGTTTCCAGGGAAGATTAAAGAATTTACAGAGAAATGGAGTGAGGTTTGGGGTGGGGGGTGGGGAAGGAACCCTTCAAAAGGGGGAAGGAACCCTTCAAAAAAAAATCCCATCATTTAAAGGAGCTTTAAATTGAAATTTTCCTACTAATAACTAGCCATGTCATGAGCCATCCATATCAGAGACAAAGAAAGAATGTTTTTTAGTCATAGCCATCAGATTAGCCCCAGGGATTTTATGGGATAGTTTTTAAAGAGCATGTCAAGTAAAAAGAAGAGAAAAGAAAGAATCCTAAGCACAAGTCCAAAAGTGATTGGTGATAAAGTCATGTGACTTAAAAGCTATCTCCTTTTTCTCGTTCTCGCTGAATGCTACCTAGATAAAAATATAATTGGGACAGATTGCCACTAAAGAGGATGGTGCTTCCAGCTGGAGGGAGCTAATGAATATTTCAAAAAAAAAAAAAGTGTCGAAATCTCTCAAATTGTATCTGCAGGTCCTTTTTTTTTTTCTTTTCTTTTAACAACTGAGTGGCTCAGAAATCACAGAGCTGTCAGGAAACATTGAAAAGTATTGAGCACAATCAGTGTCAAAGATAAGCAAGAAGAGAGAAAATAACACGAAACTATCAATTAAACATAACAGTCAGAGTATCCAATTTCCTTCAGTAGAATAGATTTCTCTCACAGATTTGCCCTTAGATATTTACAATGGATAATTTTACACTTTCTTGTTATAACTGTATGCATTCATTTCTACAACTATATGTATGCTTCTGCACACTGTGATACTTTCCTTTGGTTTAGAAATTTAATTAATTGGCATATTCTTGAAAATGTGAACCAGAGTAGTGCATTGACAAGTATGACAAGCAGCAGAAGTATCCTGTCATTTCAGCTCTGCTGAAAACAAAACAAGTCAATGTTTATGTAACTGATGTGAAGTACTTAGTTTTGGATGTTCATTGGATTATTAAAATATCTATTAGCTGCTTGAAATACACTGCTAGGCAAAGGCAAGGAAAGGACAGGCCAGGTTCCCTTCAGAGCTCCTACCTTAAAACTCTCTCCAAATGCAGGGTGAATAAATGTCTATGGAGATTCTCAGTCATCCAGATCATGGTTGTCCCAAAGGTGCTTTTTCAAGAGGCAACTGGACTTCCTGATTTTTCTTTGAAGACATTTCGCTTCTCATCTAAGAAGCTTCTTCTGCTCAGGAGATTTTTTGGTTTTTCTTTGAAGACTGGTTTTCTCAGGAGAGCTGAAGAAGCTTCTTGGATGAGAAGCAAAACGTCTTCAAAGAAAAACCAGAAAGTCCAGTTGCCTCTTGAAAAAAGCACCTTTGGGGCAGGATTGAGTAGTAAGAAGAGTAGGAGGAACTTTACATTAAGAAGGCTAGAAGTCTCCCAACCTGCTACTTTAAAGAAAGGATGACAAGCTGTTCTTCCTCTTGCTTCTGAAATGTATCTGGATTTGATTTACTGGAGGAACCACTATTGAGCATGTAATTAATTCATTAATTAGTTCATGAACTGTGGTGGTGCATTGGTTAGAATGTAGTATTGCAGGCTGATAGTGTCCACTGCTAGGAGTTCAATTCTTACCGGCTCAAGGTTAACTCAGCTTTCCATCCTTCCAAGGTCGGTAAAATCAGGACCCAGATTGTTGGGGGCAATAGGCTGACTCTGTAAACCACTTAGAGAGGACTGTAAAGCACAGTGAAGTGGCATATAAGTTTAATGCTATTGTTATTGCCATTCATTCATTCATTCATTCATTCATTCATTCATTCATTCATTCATTCATAGTAATCAGTAGTTTAATTCCACTTTCAGCCAAGTCTTTTCCTCTTCAGTTACAGCTTGCCATGGTTGCTGTGAATTAAGGAGATGCAGGGTGGTACTTAGTGTGTAGAGAGTGAGGCACAGAGCAGCTAATGGATAACTCGTCTCTATTTATCTTACAGGAAGTTTTTGCCACTCAAGCTATTTTACTGTGGATGTTTCCCTTTGTTTTGGGCTTTTGTGCATTTGGGTTTATTTTCTATAAATGTTATGAGACTTCGGGCTGCATGTTAAGGACAAAATTGTGATAAGACTGCTAGCCAGCAAATGGAGCAATGGTCATCATTTATACCAAAAAAACAGCTTGCTTGTCTCTTGACACAATAAGAAACATTTCCTGATAATAACACCACCTAAGGCGAGCAATTACATTTTTCAACTGTATTATTAGATAGTTTTCCTGGAATCAAAAATTGTTACAAAGTTTCTGGTGCTCTATAGATAATTGGTATTTTTGAGAGAAGAAAAGGGAAAATACAATATAGAATTCCAGACGCATCATAGGAGAAATAAAGAACTGTAATCAAGTGGTATTTCTTGCAGGAAAAAAAAAGTCTGCAAGAGGATTCCATATTAGACAAAATTATTTAGGAAAGCTGCATCTTTTATTATTGTAAATGCGAACTGCCCAGAGTCCAAATGATTATCGTGGATGAAAATTGGATTGATGGATGGATAGATGAATAATTAGAAAGATGAATAGACAGACAACTCAGAGCTGTCTTTCTGCTAAGCCTATTTTGCTGGAACTTTGAATTTGCAGTCTGATTGTTTATTATGTGATAAAAACCCATTATTCAATAGTACTTGTAGCCTGTAGCCATCCCAGATCATGATCCCCAGATCTTCATTGTATAATCTTCTTTTTCATAGGAATAAAACTACTGAATGTCACATGTAAAGACCCAAAGGTGCCTTTTTTCCAAAGGCAACTGAACTTTTTTTTCTTTGACAAAGTTTCGCTTCTCATCCAACGAGTTTCTTTATTTCTAACTGAGTAGTGAGGAATGGAAGGATTTGTATTCTAAATAGTCATCTGATCATTAGCACCCTGAGGGTTGGTTGTTTGCTCTCTGAGAGTCATTGAGGCCACTTGGGGCTTTATCTGTATCCTCGGAGCAGGGGTGAAATGCTCTGAAGTATGCTACCAGTTCGCTTTCGGCACACAGGCGCACTTAACACGCAGGCGCACCACAGGCACTAAGAAACCTTTTCTGAGTCTACAAAGGTAAGTAGAACACTGGGGGGGAGATGGTGGTGGAACAGCTGTGCCATGCGATTTAGATTAGCATGGCACAGCTGATTGTTGCATAGCTGATCATCGGAACTTTTTTAAAAACTTTTTTTTAGCATTTTTTTACTACCAGTTCTGGCGAACCGATAATAAAAAAAATGCTTAAAATGTAAAAAAAAAAAAAAAATTCCGATGATCAGCTGTGTGACAATCAGCTATGCTGCACTTGGTCGGAACTTTTTTAAAAAAAATTTAAAGCATTTTTTACTACTGGTTCTGCGAATCGGTAGCATTTTTTACTACCAGTTCGGGTGAACCGGCCCGAACCAGTAGCATTTCAGCTCTGCCTTGGAGTCACCTGAATCAGAGTGTAAACAGGTGTGGAACTTTCTTGGGACTGCATTGTAAGGACCAAACAATAATTTTACTGGACACATTTATTGTAGTCTTATTCATGTATTACATTTATTGTAATCACCAGACTTTTAGTGATCCAGTGTTAAAGTAAAACAATTAATGAGCTATTAGAATAGACTGGAAGAAAGGTACTAAAAATAGATGTCCTCCTTTTAAAAGCTTCCTCTATTGTCTAGTTTGTGTATCAGGTGCATAGTTATTTGGGGAAATGCTGAATGAAAGACCATTGCCCTCAGGGATAATTCTATGCACTTTGGCAATAGTACACAGCAGGACTCAAAAAGGCTTCATTTTAATTTCATGAAAATATGAAAAAGACAGAAAAAAAATAAATGGTTAACAAATAATAAAATGAAATAAACTTGCCTCTGAACTACCAAAAAGTTAAGTAAAATAGAACGGAGTGGAATAAAATAGTAAAATAAAATCTACCAAGCTAGTTCTAACATCTTTTGCTGATGGACTATTGGAATTCTATGGAACATGTTTAATTGCATGGAATGCCTATGTGATACTCCCAAGTAAGCAGGATCTAGTTCCAAGAATCCAATTCTATGCAGGACCGAGCACCATTTGTCTTATTTTGCACGATTCAGACTGAAGCTCCACCTTTCCAGGTCCTGCTGTCAAAATCAATTCATACCTTCATTCATTGTGCTTGGGGGATGAATGGATGCAGTTTTCATGTCAGACTATCCGTAATAGTCGCTCCCATTATTTTCCTTTCCCATTGAAATAAGCCTAATGCCACTGATTTTCTACACAAGACCTGGATCACAGGTGGCTTACACTGGAGTAGACCTGTGAAAGGAAAAGGGGTGTTTTATCAGTGAATGGCTTTTTCTGATTACAATTACGCTCCAAGAGACACAATAAGAGACCATTGTGAGACGGAAAGATAAGCAAAGGGCAAGATGAGCCTCTATATAGAAGAAGAATTTGCAGTAGCAGGCTGACAAGTATCTGCAAAGGAAGAGTGAACTTAGATTGGTAGGTCTTTTTCAAGGAATCCTATCCTATCATATATTTTTTTTATTTGTACGGTATTTCAGTGTAGCAAAAAGAGACAGAGGTAAAATGGTAGAAATATTTTCCTTATGTTTTTAATGGATTTTTTTTTTAAAAAAGATTTTTGATTCATCCCTGCATCCCATCCCTGTTAATTTAATATGAATTGGGAGGTTACTGGCAAACATAGAGTTTAAGGAAAACTTACATGCAAGATTTAAATGTGGGGGAAGGGGAAAGAATGTGGAGGATCTACTGAATGGCTGCTATACAAAAAAAAAAAAAAAAAAAGCAGCTTTGAGGGAAGGAGGGGAAGAGGTTGGGTTGTTAGAGAGGAAGGTTGTTTTGTTGATGCCTTAATCAGTTTCCTCCTCCTTTCTTGCTCAGTTTGGCACTTGACATTTGGGGCTGTCCTTCAACATTAATATCACCTCTTCATTGTTAGATCCCACATTTTTACACTTTGTGAATCTCCTGGTCCTACTGAAATATTAGATATCAATATCAAGAGGGATATTGGAAGTATTTGCATTGCTCTGCAAAGATTGGTTCACCCCAGGGTGTAGGAATATTTTTAGACTTATAGATATATGTATCAATAAGTGCCTTCATCTATATATTAATACATATCTAGAGAAGTCATCCCTTACCTTATCTAATATAAATAGTTCATAAGCACAGATAAATGTAGGAACTCAATGTTAACTTCTAACCGGGAGATCTTGTTTGTTAGGCTGAACTAAACTGGGTTTTTCTAGAAATTCAAGAAACAGAAAACTAGAGAGCATTTTGCTTGGCAGTTATTACAATTCAAAATAGATCATACTTCAGCCATAGACTTTTGCTGAGATAGTTGACCAGACCAAACAGACAATAGTTGTAGACTCTAGGAACAGTTAAAAAAAAGACATTGCTTAAATGGCACATGAAAAAGGGATGAATGCTGAGTGATATTAAATCCAATGGACCGTAACAAAATGGCATATGGTTCCTTTGACATTTGAAATTAGAGATCAAGAAGATAAACAATACTATAAGATATGGGACCTATTTTATCAATGGTTAGATAAAAAAATATGGGAATGTAATATGGTAGAGACTCTCACAATACAAGAATTCTAGAACCATGTGAAATATAACATATAGATGTATTATTATTGGATAAATTTAGGAGGATGAAATGAATGTTATAATAAAAATTAACTCAAATTTTAGAATATTTTGAATGATAATGAGGGAAGAAATAGCCATAGTTAAATAAATGATTAATGAGGATAACAATATATAGATATATATTAGGTCGATGATATGAGAAGCTAGGTAAACTGTAAATTGTAAGCTATGAATTTGGTGAATGATGCACAAAAGACTTATAACCAACTGACACACTGTTTGCAATTGAAGATGGTTTATGTATGTTTGTTTAAAAAAATTTAAAAAAACCCTTTTTTTAAAAAAAGGCATATGGTTCCACGGTTACAAATATGGTGGGAGTTCATCGCCTCCAAGGCCATTCAACCTAGCATAGAGAGAATATCACATAATGTAAAATAAATATTGTATATCACAAAAATACTTCATGTTTGAGAGGACAAAAAAATGCTTCAAGAGTTTACAGGCTTTCTTTAGTTTTTGAAAGGAACTTCTTTGGATTTGATGGGAAGCTTTGATTTTAAAATATGAGCTTGATTGATGATATTCTTAAGGATCTAGACCATATGCTACTGTCATTATGTTTTACAAATCATATGACTCCTAACCCTACCTCTCTATTCCTTTTCACTCCCCGAAATTCCCAGCATATATGCTGGTGCCCTTTCTACAGATGTCAGATCCATCACAAGATCTCCAAATTCTGTGGACTGTCATCTGTGGGATACGGTTGTTTTCTGAGGCTATCAAGATGAGATGAAATCGGGATGTTCTTTCTTTAAAATTCTTTTCTCCCTCATTCCAGCTGACTTTTAAAGAAAGTATTAAAAATGGTTTTAACAATCTCTTTAATTTTATTCAGGTGAATCTGCAGCCATTTTTCTGGATTACAAAGATAAATGACTGTATGGATTGTGTGAAGTTTACAAGAAACCTACTTCAGTCCAGTTGCTAAAGGAGACATATACCAGCTTGTTTCAGTCTAAAGCATCCAGATGGAGAATCTTGAGAAAACTACCATCAGAATGGATCAAGGTCATGGTGACTTGAGATAAAGAAAACTATAGGCATAGGCCTAGAGAGTGTAATTTGCTCATGTGTTTTCACAATATTCTAACACTTCTTTATTTTTTTATGTATCTTGCTAATTGATATCTTACACGGTACAGAAGCTATAAGAGTGAATTGGATATTTTCTGGAAACACCATATTTGCTATAATTGTGACACATATTGCCAGAAAAGTGTTGGTACATGATTATGTGCATGATGAGCTGCTTTATATTGAATCAATGTAGAAAGTAAAAAAGATGGCCTTGATGGAGAGCGGGGAGATCTGTTACCAAAGGAAAAAGAGGGAAAACATTGCTTAATCCAAAATTCAATGTCAGCCCTAAAATGGAGATAAGCCCAAGAAATCAAGTCCATACTAAGACCAAAACTATTTTAAATAAATGTGATTATGTATTACCTTCTCCCTGCCCTTTCTATTATATGAATTAGGGAATCCCTAGTACAGGTCTCCTGCGTGAGCAGGGGGTTGGACTAGATGACCTCCAAGGTCTCTTCCAACTCTGTTATTGTTACTGTTACATTTCTGAATTCTGCTTTCATTTGTTGGACTTAAGCAATATTTTCTTTTTCATTGCTATGCTGAGGGATTTCCCTCTCTTTGTCAAAGTCATTTCCTTTACACTCTTCACTTTCAGACCCTAAGATTATTTAGCACAATTTTGTCTATATTTGTTGGTCTCGGTCTTAATATTAAGACATGGTTTGTTTTTTAAAAATGGTATATTTAAAAAAAAAACATAGCTCACAAGAGTCAAACTCGTGGTATGTTCTGCCCCTGCTATGGACCCCAAAGAACACAGCACACACAAAGTCTGTACAAAATTTAATTTACTAAAATAACTCAGTCTTTCTCAAACAAAGGCTGTTAATAAACTTTCTTAACAGCCTACAAGAAACCAAAAATAAAGTAATCACAATCTTATTATGGTTGGCAGAAAATCCAGAAGCAATTTTGCAGAGAATACAGACGCGAAGGAGAGTGAACTAAAGTTGTTCCCTACAAATTGTTTCAGTTGGCATTTGTCCTTAAATAGGCTAAGGGAGTGACTAATTAGCCCCAAGCCTTACTCTCGAGGAGACCTCCTCCTGAGAAGCCACTCCTGTCTTTTGGCAGCTCTGCGTACCCGTGCATCGAAAAGAGGCTCCTTCTCTTTGTCCTCTTCACTTAAAGGAATTCTGGAGGTTCTGAAGGCCCTGGCTGAGTCCCTGCCTCTGGCACCACATCTTCTCCAGCCTCCTCATTGTCCGACTTGCCAGCTGCACAGGCTGCTGGCACAGCACCACACCAGCCTCCTCGTTGTCAGAATCAGCTACAATCTGCACAGGCCGCTGACGGGCTACAACATGGTGTCACGTTGCTGTCATGCGATGTTTTATAACGTTTTTTCCCTTTGCAGAGCTGGGGTTGGCGTGGCCTGCATGTGAACATCTGGCCCAAGGGCTGCCAGTTTGACATCCCTGCAGCTGTTGGGTATAATCCAATTAAAATCTAAAACATGATTTCTAAACCAGAATGCCTAGATCAGTGGTCAGCAACCTGCGGCTCTGGAGCCACATGTGGCTCTTTCACCTCTCTGCTGCATCTCCCTGTCACTCAAAATATGTGTCATAACCGCCAATGTGCGACACCTGCTGGCACATGAATAATTGAGCTTTTCAACCCCTGGTAGGCCAACCATGGATAAATCTAAAAAACGAAAAGTTTCAGAAGAAAACAGAACATTTAATTCAACTACGTATGCTAGTTTTGTGGCCGCTCAAGAAATAGTCAGGCACAGGAAGGATTTTGTGGCTCCGGGTGTTTTCTTTTCTGCGGGAAATGGGTCCAAATGACTCTTTGAGTGTTTAAGGTTGCAGACCCCTGGCCTAGATTCACACAAGTCAAACACAAGCAAAGTATATTATAGCTTGCTGGGACATGTGTATCCAACTATAGACTAGCGGCAGCTTTCTCAAGTCTCCTGGAAAGTGAGATTAGTTCCTCTTATGGTGCCTTTATTCAATCAGCTTTCTGACATTTTCAGTTTGTCTGCTGCTTCAATAATGATTTCTTTAATTATCATATTCTATTGAATTTTTTTTGGGGGGGTCTGGGATTAGGGAGACACCGGTTCAAATCTAAGATAACCCAAAGGATTGTTTTTGGGAGAGGGGGATTAAGCTAATGAAATGAATTTATGTTGTGCTTAGAATCTGAATCCCACATTTGAATCTTTTCCTCCATATTTTCTTTTCCCCCTGTTTGCTATTTTTGAGAATATATTCTTTTTTCTAAAGATAGAAAGAGAGCTAATTGTTGTGAAAAAATAGTTGTTTTTAAAGAAAAGAACAGATAAATTTCAGGTAGTAGCATCCTTCTGACATTTTACTCATTTCTCTTTTATTTCTCCATGCACAAAATCAGTGCCATTCAGACTCCTGAAATAAATTAGACTTGATAATTTCCTTCTAGCTTGCCATTAAAGACACCCAGAATGCTGCAGGCTAGCAGTGGCCTTACTGTTGATGAAATGACCCTGGCAAATTTTAATTACAATGTGATCTGGAGATGGGGGTTAGATCACAATAGTTTCCTTTTCAGTACCATTTGTTTGAGCTTTCCTGCAAGGTTAGATAAGGAGACAGTCCTTTTCCCCTTGCAGGTTATGACTGCTGAAAATCTAGATGCTAATGACATTTCATTGCTGTCACCAAGAGGTTGTGATAGATTGGCTCTGCTTGGGAAAAAAAGTAAAACTTTGGGATCTTCAGCTCACTTTGCGTATTTTTAGGATAATTAAGGTTGACAGCAGTGGTGAAATCCAATTTTTTTTTACTACCGGTTCTGTGGGCATGGCTTGATGGGCATGGCGTGGCTTGGTGGGCATGGCAGGGGAAGGATACTGCAAAATCTCCATTCCCACCCCACTCCAGGGGAAGGATATTGCAAAATCTCCATTCCCACCCCACTCTGGGGCCAGCCAGAGGTAGTATTTGCCGGTTCTCCAAACTACTCAAAATCTCCACTACTGGTTCTCCGAACTGCTCAAAATTTCTGCTACCAGTTCTCCAGAACCTGTCAGGATCTGCTGGATTTCACCCCTGGTTGAGAGCATCCAAATGTAGCTTGGTTCCTATTTTGTTGGCTTTAAATAATAATAAAAAAAAAAGAATCTGCAGGAAATTCTAAAATCCATTATGGTGATTCCAACTATACTACTGTATGAGTTCCCCTTATTCAGTATTGCTCCTGCAAGCAGCAATATAAATTGGCCGTGACATCAAACAAGGATTACTCATGCAGGTTATTGATTATTGGATTTCCATAGTTCAGCTTTCCATAATTCCGTAGCTGGCACAACATTTGGTACTGAAACTCTCAGTATTCTCAACCAGCCATGATCTTTGCAGTTCTACCAGTAGGGTCAAAACATCCCAAGAGCATGAAGTAAGCAATTGCTGCCTTTTCAAAAACCGATCAACATAAGTGGAAGGTGTTAATTCAATAGTGAATTCCCTTAATTACATTTGCAGAAATCTGTTACATAAATGTTCCTATGGCTGTTATTATGAGTACTGCTGCTGCTGCTGCTACTACTACTACTGACTGCTAATCTGAAGAATCAAGATCTTCACTACTGATATTCAACCTGCTAGATTATCTCCTTCGTAGACCACTTGACAGACCAATATGGTTGATCCAAGACATTTTACAACTGAAACACTTAAGACAGGAGGCTAAATGCAAGGATGGCTGGTGTATGGACAGATGAGATTATTTCAGCCAACATCTGGGGAATTTCTGAGAGCTGCCAATACTGTGCTTCAGAGTCTACTTCCTGAGACAGATGCCCTGTCTAATGATAGGGTCATTAACACATCTTTGGTAGTTTTTGGGGAAAGAATTATGCATCTTGTCTCCTCAAACAGGAATAAATATGCAAGGTTTCTAGTTTTCACAAATGACACTTATGGGTGATAAGACCATGAATTATGCTGAAAATTCTATGGGATGTTTATAATTTATTAGTACTAAAATAGAAAGGTATGTAAGGAAGCGTATAAATATGAATGTAAGAGACTAGAAATACAATGCACACACATACAAACAAAAACCTGAGGAATGAGAATATACTGACTGGAACTGAAACAGCAGCATCTCTAGGGCCATGTAGAAATCTGATGCATATTCTTTAGATGTAAAAGTGCCATGTTTTGAATTTCTGCAAAATTACAGGCAATCTAAATCTTGCCTTGTCTATTCAGAGAGAGAGAAAAAAAGAGACCATTTTAGATT
This sequence comes from Arizona elegans, assembly GCA_022577455.1. Classification (NCBI taxonomy): domain Eukaryota; kingdom Metazoa; phylum Chordata; class Lepidosauria; order Squamata; family Colubridae; genus Arizona; species Arizona elegans. Next base: position 182,352,636 of record JAKOOJ010000001.1, read on the forward strand.
TTCCACAGCTCTTTATATGCAGTATGTTCAAATAAGTCAGGGAGCAAGCTATGCATAGGGTGTAAGCGTGGGTGTATGGGGGGTGTCTTTTGTATCTTTCCATGTAATCTCTCTTTTAGGAGATCTGCGGTTTCCCCTGTGCTATATTCTTTAGACATGCTGCAAATTCTAGCTTAAATTCACATTCTTTCTTGTACCTTATGTAGATCCAGGACTGCCATTCAAGGACAGGGCACATCTGTCAAGGACTTGTCAATTGAGTATGACAAATCTTCTTGTGTTAAATGCCCACTGTGGTGCCTCATTACAGCTAATACCCCAAGAGCTAAGCTGAAACTTGAATTTGGTGATGTATTTCCATCCCTCCCTCCTTTTCACTCTCCTTTACATCTTTTGAAGGAAGTGGATACAATTTCTTTCTTAGCTGGAGGGATGAAACTTTCATTTTTATCACAATAACATTAGCAGATGCTCTGAATATCCTCTGACCCCCCAGCAGGGCAGTAGGTGTCCCTGAGTACCACTGAGAAGAAGCTGGGAGGAGGCAGATTTTACACAATATGACTTCTTTTCTTGAGAGCCTGGAATCCTTAATGAACTGGCATGAATTATGTATTACTCAAGGATTGTAATTAGACACCGTGTGACAAATGAAGAGCCCTCCGTTGAAGAACCTCTTGATTTTATTGGAAGTAGTTAGAAAGTAAGATTGAATGTGTTATATTTGTTATTAATCAGTCCTGCAGCAGTTTAGTATAGTGCCCTAATATTCTGCCCTTGTGTTTTGTTTGCATATGAAATGGGATTCTCCATCCCACTCCATCTCCTGAATATGACAGTCACCCCCCACAACTCTTCTCAACTTTAGCAAAGCCACCAAGACTGATTCGTCCCCAGGCCTTAGGAGCCAGTTGAATGGTAGTCCTCATCCCTGCCCCCATGGTTATTTTGTTGTGTACTTGGTCACTATTTTATATTATGTATTCCATGTTTATGCTATATATCACCCAGACTCCCTGAATTGGCCAGCTTTATAAATCTTGAAAATAAATAAATAAATAAATCTAGATGGGATGTTTTCAGTAGGATAGGTAATGCTGAAAGTCAAATAGATGCTTACTTGTTATTCTGTGGTATGATTATATTTTCCCTTGTTTTTAGTTTAGGGCAGGGGTCTGCAACCTTAAACACTCAAAGAGCCATTTGGGCCCATTTCCCACAGAAAAGAAAACACCGGGAGCCATAAAACTCTTCCCGTGCCTGACTATTTCTTGAGCGGCCACAAAACTAGCATATATAGTTGAATTAAACATTCTGTTTCCTTCTGAAACTTTTCTTTTCTTGGATTTATCCATGGTTGGCCTACCGGGGGTTGAAAAGCTCAATAAATGGTGTGTCGGTGGGTGTCGCACATTGGCAGTTGTGACACATATTTTGAGTGACAGGGATCCGCAGCAGAGGGGTGAAAGAGCCACATGCGGCTCCAGAGCCACAGGTTGCTGACCCCTGGCTTAGGGTTTTTGTTTAATTGGGTAATACCAATACAGTCCTTCTTTTGGTTTCTCATCTGCAATGTTTGTCAAGAAATCAGGAAGATGTTGGCAAAGATATTTGAAAGCTAATTTGCCCTATTGTACATGCAGTTGCTAGCTGATGGAGCCACCGTCAGATTCAAAAGAAAGAATAAAGACAATTAGCAACGCTTCAATCATTAATTCTATATACCCACATGAGAGAAATGTTTTCACCATCAATTGTGGATGGTACAAAGATCACATGTATTGGGCTGCCTTTTGGATGCATTTTAGAGACCTTCAATGTCTTCCCCATCTCTGGAATTGCTTAGATTGCTTTTGGGGAAATAAATCAGGAAAGGGCAGCAGACTTGGCATCAGCAAGGAAAAGTTACATATTTGTGCGGTAGAGTTAAGCATTTAACAAGGAGTGGATGCCTAATTAAGGCAAAGGTGGGAAATAATTATCTAATTGGAGTCAGAGGACAGCTTGTTATCTTCTGGCTTACAAAGTGAGTACATATGTCTTTATGGAGAAAACAAGACGCTAACTTGAATAAAGAAAGTTTCATGTACGGGTCAAAAATGTCATTCATTCATAGTTCAGTTGCATACACATACATTGAAATGAATAATCAGTTTACGGGACCAGCATTCCTAGCAATTCATTGCTATCCATTTCAAATACAATGTTATTATCAGGAGGAAAACAAGAGATTTGCAATGTAATATTGCATATTTAATAATCTATTTATGCAGTTTACATCCTACATTTTAAAATATTTCTTCCATTTTATTTAATTTCAAAATATTAAAGAAGTTTTATATGTCTTCAAAATATTTAACTCTCCCTCTCTCTCTCTCTCCCTCTCCCTCCCTCTCCCTCCCTCCCTCTCTCTCTCTCTCTCTCTCTCTCTCTCTCTCTCTCTCTCTGTGTGTGTGTGTGTGTGTGTGTGTGTGAAAGCCAAAGGAACACAATTTGGGATAAAGCTAAATTCATAGCAACTAAGTCCTTTGTGTTTGTTGTGGTCCGCCAGTGGCCTGCGGAGCTGGCAGCAGAATCGGACAGTGAGGAGGTTGGGGAGGAATATGGGCCAGTCCTGGAGTCTGGGGAAGGCTTGGATGAGGGTTCTGCATTGGAGGCAGAGAAAGGGCCATCTGGGAGGTATGTGCTGCCTCTGAAGTCTCCAGAGTTGGACCTCAGCAAGGCAGAGGAACAGGGGGAGCCTGTTCCCAGGGCATGCATGCACAGAGCTGCCAGAAGGCAAGAACAATTAAAACAAAAGGGACGACTCGGGAGTAGGGCTTGGAGATGATTGGGCCCTCTCATAAGACTTTAAAGAGGAGCAAAGACACGTGGGCCTTTGCAGGAAGCAACGTTGTTAATTCTGTGCAGTTTAAAATCTGAAGCTCTGTTTGATTCTGGACTCCATGTGGCTTTGCTAATTAGGTCTTTGGCAGTGTGTCAAGGGAGATAAAGGTGGGTGATTATGAGCCTTATCCCGAAGGACTCTTTACAACTATTTGGGACTCATCTGTGAATGAACAGAATTCACAGCCATTGAAATTAAAGAGATTTTTGGGACTCATGTGTTTTACTGACTCAGGAAGCCTAGGTCAGAACAGTGTTTCTGAGTATCTTTACACATATAAAAATGTTTTTGAAGACTAGCTTATACTTTCCTGCATTTTGCTATTTGAAAAGCACAGTCAAATGACTATTCCACTTTTCTAAGACCAGCCAAAATTTATTTCCTGACCAGAAACTGGATGATTACCTTCTATAGTACTCAAATATTTAAATGATTTAAAAATAAATAGAAATAAAGAATAATGAGGGAGATACCAAATAGTTCATAGAGAGACAAAAAGTTGAGTGCTACCTCCTAGACAATATTCAAAGAATGCACCTAAGAATGCAGTATTGCAGACTAACTCTGCAGATTGCCAGCAGTTCGATCCTGACCAGGTCAAGGTTGACTCAGTCTTCCAATCTTCTGAGATTGATAAAATGAGGACCCAGATTATTGGGGGCAATATGTTGACATTGTAAACTGCCCAGAGAGTGCTGTAAAGCACAATGAAGTGGTATATACCATATTTTTCGGAGTATCAGACACACCTTTCCCCCCCCCAAAAGGGAATGAAAATTAAGGTGTGTCTTATACACTGAATGTAGTCCTGCCCACCCACTGGCCCCCACCCTTTGGCCTCTGCCTCCTAGCAGTTACCTCCTTGTAGCTAGCAGCAAGAAGAAACAGTGTGTTTCAGTTCAGCACAGCCTAATTAGCATAAGCTAATCAAGCTATGCTGAAAACGAAAATGAAACTAAAGCAGGCTGTTTGCTGTTTGCTGCAATGAGGCAAAATTGCTGGGAGGCAGAAGCAGATTTCTTTTTCTTATTTTCCTCGCCAAAAAAGGTAGGTGCGTCTTATAATTTGGTGTGTCTTATACTCTGAAAAATACGGTAAGTCTAAGTGCTATTGCTAATCAGTAATTCTAACTAAAACATCTCAGATTCATAGTCTTCCCAAAGTTGAGGATCAATGATGTGAGATGGCTATGGCTTTGTCAAATCATCCTAGGATCATTTTGGGTGTGTGTGTGTGTGTAGGAAGTTATAATATAAAAAAAATATCCTTTGAATTTATTTTTTAAAAAAGTAATACCAGCTGAATATCTAAATTAAATTAAGCAGATGGCATTTATTCTATCAGGAGATATTTACACTGATGATTTTAATGTCTCTTTAAACATGTTCCTTGAGATTTTTGACCAATTGTTGCAGCAACAACTCCTCTCCCATCTGTTACTACTTATATCGGAACAGTTCAAAACAAATCAGAACATGAAGAACAGTTGCGGGAAATGGGTATGTCTAGTCTAGTGAAGAGTAGGACTAGAGGAAACATGATGGCAGTGTTCCAATATCTGAAGGGCTGCCATAAAGAAGAACGGGTCAACCTATTCTCCAAAGTACATGAAAGCAGGACAAGAATCAATGGGTGGAAACTAACCAAGGAGAGAAGCAACCTAGAACTAAGGAGAAATTTCCTGACAGTTAGAACAGTTAATCAATGGAATGACTTGCCTCCAGAATTTGTGGGTGCTCCATCACTGGAGGCTTTTAAGAACAGACTGGGCAGCCACTACCAGGCTGTGGCCTATTTGGAACTGGACCACATGAGCAACTCAACTTGTACAACCCTACCACTCGCACAGTTCGGTTTCCCTTAACCCCATCCCCCAGGCCGCCAAGCTGCAAAGATTGGGGACTGCTGGAATAGAATCTCCTGTTCGAGCAGTTGGTTGGACTAGGAGACATCCAAGGTCCCTTCCAACGCTGTTATTCTGTTATAAACAGAGTTGTGGAATGTTTTTTTCTTACACATTTTAGAAAAGCAGACTTGGATTGTAACAACTGCAGCCTTCTAATATTTTTCTCTTATGTGGCAGTTTCTGTGTGTTCATGAAATGGAATTTCTGCTGATATTTCTTCTCTCTTCATTGCAAATCCATTTTAGCATAATGCCTGTTACCCAGAGTGAAAGCTAATGCTTCTATACCAATTCTTTTTTTGGTCTCTTTTCAAGCTATGTTTGGGATTATGCTTGAACTAAAATCACATCCATCAGTCAGAAGAAAAAGAAAATCAGCACTAAGTTTTCCTCATGGATGCTGTTACACTGGGGAGGGAGGATTTATGCAACTTATTGCAAAAAAGATACATTTCATTTTTCCCCTCATTTTTAAATTATACTTAGACTTCGCTTGCTCCAGTTTTTATGAATAAGAATACAGCAGAATAGATACCACTACACTAATAAGATGTAGTTTCCATTGCAAATAATCAAAATCCACAGAAGGCAAAGCACAGAGCAATATATTACATATATCCAAGGTTTTTTCTTTTAAATAAGGTACATTGTGAAAAGCAAACACAGACTTGGAGAATTGCAAACATTCAACCACTTTTGATATTTTGGCATGTAGTGCTGATAATATGCATTTTAGCAGTTTATAATAACAGCAATAGACCAGTGTCAACAATCTGAATGCAAAGAACTATTCCCATTCAATCATTACTTTGAACAACCCACCAGATTTCTGAAAGGCTAAATATTTGTTTTAAGGAATCAGAAAGGTGCTGGGCTAGAAACCAAGAGATTGCGAGTTCTAGTCCTGTTTTAGGCGTGAAAGCCAACTGAGTGACTTTGGTCAGTCAATTCTCTCTCAGCCCAACTCACTTCACATGGTTGTTGTTGGTGGGAAAATAGGATGAGGAAGGAGTATTAGATATGTTCGCCCCCTTGAATTATTTATTAATGATAATGAAGGTGGGATGAAACTCTAATAAATAAATTAAAATAAGCATGCAAAGTGAGACAAAAATTGAAATGGTTAGAATATTTATAATGGTGAAAAGAAGAAAGAGCAGCATTATATTTCTGAGTCTGGATCACCCTGGACATACCAGAGAGCTCTTATTTTATATAACTTCAAGGCTCTGCATGGGTCTTCAAAAAGTGCTTCTGGAAACTTCCCTGCCTCATTATTTTTCAAATGTTTTACATATCCATTGATTTTTTTAAAAAATTGGGATGCTTGGATGTTTCGAAGCAAAGCACTACCCTCCGGCATGATCTATGTTACCAAGAATCACTGTGAATCGAGGACTTCCGGTTTGGTTTCCGTCATCGCCAGACGATCTTTTTTCGGACCGCCAGCCCCGTCGCCTGTAAAGAGCCACTTCGAGAAAGGAGAAGCGGCTTGGAAAACTCTGAATCCCAAAGGAATCGTGAGGAGAGCCGGCGAGAACAGGTTGAGCCCCTGTGAGCCCCCAGTTTGCTTTTTTCTGCTTCTGTGGAGGAAACAGGCGAGGCTCCCTATCCAGCTTGCTGAAGCTCCGGACCTCGGGGACAATTCTACACTTCGTAGAACCAGACGGCGTGACCAACCTTACAAGCGAAAACAAAGAGAATTTCCTAATTGAACAGGGTGAAATTGGGACTTGAACTCCAAAACAGCAATTATTTGTATTAGCCCTGTGATTAAACTTAAGTGAAAGATTGAAAGTCTCCTGAAAATGGCGCCCGGCTTCAGCGCTAGGGAAAGCTGAAAGCGAAAGTGGTTTTGCTTAGTTATTTCAATACACTACAAAGTAACATTGTCTGCAACAAGCGAAGAGAAAGGGAAATTCTTTTAAAGTAAGCCTGATTCTGACTTAATTTCATCTTTAATTTGACCAAACCTGGGGGAATTTTTCAGAGGATTCTGTGGAGGAGGAAAGGGAAAAAAGACTTCCTTCTTTGAAAAAGTTAGATTACGTGGCAGAATGGCCTCAAAACAGACCAAGCAAGAAGTGAAGGCGGCAGGGGGGGGATCCCCCACACACAAGCCGCAACAACAGCCTTCTAGCCAGCACAGCCAGAGAAAGGAGATTGATCTTGAAAACTTGAAAGAGTTTATTGCTCAGGCTTTGATGAGGCAAGATGAAAATATGGATGAGAAGTTTAAAAAATCTCAACAGGAAATTAAGCAGGAGATTAAAGAAATCAAAGAGGTGGTTCAAGAAAAATATGATAAGGTGACCAAAAAGTTAATGACAGTGGTGACTGGTCTGTCAGCTGCAGTTGTGCAAACTGATAAAAAAGTGGAGGAATATAGATTGGAAGTAGATGCCAAAATGAAGGAGGCTGACCATAAAATCTTTAATGTTGATAATAAAATGCAAAGGATTGAAAATGAGATGACAATGATGCAATTCAGGTCTATGGAACTTGCTATAAGACTTAGAGGTATAAAGGAGAATAGTAGAGAGGACCTGAGAAGGATCTGTGCTGATGCTCTAGCTGTGATGTTAAAGATTAGTCCTGAAGAGATTTTTTGCAAGATGGATAAAGTTTACAGAGTGAATTCTTGGGTGGCTAAACAAAGACAATTGCCTAGAGATGTGGTGATATTTTTTACAGATAGAAGAATAAGAAATGATATTCTGCAAAGGTCCTTTTTTTCTACTGTGCAAGTGGATGGAAGGGAAATTGGAGTTTATAAAGAGTTGCCGCCTAAGATGTTAAAAGATAGAAAGGATTTTGGATTTTTAGTGACTGAACTAAAAAAACAGCAAATTCCTTTCAGATGGGATGCTCCAACTGGTATAATATTGAGGTTTGAAGGAGAAAGATATTGTTTAAATACTGTTGAGAAGGCGGAAGAATTTTATTCTACAGTTTTTAAAACAGGTTCAAGATCCCCACGTACATCTTCAGTGTTGGAGATAAAGGAGAGTGATAAGGAGTAGCAGTTTGAGCAAGAGACTGAAGAGCAGTGTAAACAGATGGAGCGGGAGGCAATGGAAATGCAGGGAGCTACAGGGGGATTTCTGGATGAGCCCCTGTTAGATCTCCCTCTGGAAACCGTAACTGGATCACCTAAAAATACAAGAGAAGCGGCTTTGGACCCAGTCCGGATGTGTGAAGCTAAAGATCAGTGTATAACTCGAGCAGCATATAAGCAAATCAAAGAAAAACAACAACAGGAAAGGTCCAAGCCACAGCAAGCCAAGAAGGGAGCTAAGGGCAATATACAAGCATGTGAAGCCATGGGAGAAGCTAAGCCGAAGACTATCAACTTGGAAGAAAGCCTTCAGCAAATGTTCTTATCGCTTCAAGAGGCTCCAGATGACAATTAAGTTTTTATCTTGGAATGTGAATGGATTAAATTCACCACAGAAAAGGAAAAAATTATTTAATTATTTGAGACAATTTAACAATGATATTATTTGCCTACAAGAAACTCATATTCGAATACAAGATCAAAAATACTTAATCAATTCTAGATTAGGAACACAATTCATAGCTTCGAATTTGGAAAAAAAGAATGGTGTGGTGATTTACATAAATAAAAGATTGTCAGCTAAAGTTATAGAAGCAGATGACTGTGGGAGGTTTATAGCAATTGAACTTTATACAGAAAATGGTCCAATTTTGGTAATTGGAATATATGGTCCTAATCAACAACAAGAAAAGTTTTATAAAATATTGTATTCTAAAATATTGCAATGGGATTATAGATCTATTTTAATTATGGAAGATTGGAATGGAGTAATTGATCCCAAAATAGATAAAAAGAGTTTGGCAAAGTCAAGGATTAGACTGCCACAGACTTTTTTTGATATGAAAGAAGATTTGGAATTAAAAGTTATTTGGAGAATACATAACCCAAAAGATTTGGACTTTATTTTCTTTTCAGACAGGCATAGATCCTTCTCTAGGATTAATTTTATTTTATTATCATCTGATTTACTTGTAAAAACAAAACAAAAAAAAAAAAAACCAAAGATTTTTCCAAGGACTCTAACTGATCACAGCCCAGTATGGATAGAAATTGAAATGGGAAAGACTGAGAGAAGATCATGGAGAGTAAATGAAAACTTGTTTAGATATGAAAAGAATGTAAATGAACTCAAAAAGCAAATGAAAGAATTTTTTGAAATGAATTTGAATAAGGGTACCCCTATTGAAATTGTGTGGGATGCGAGCAAGGCATATATGAGAGGGGTACTCATTTATATGAATTCTAAACATAAATTAAACCGACAAAAGAAAAGACTTGAAATGGAAGTAGAGATAAAGAAAAAAGAACAGTTACTTATAAAAAATCCAACAGATGAAAGAATACGAGGAGCTATAAAACTTTTGAAAGATCAATTTCATATGCTTATGGCGGAACAAACAGCAATAAATTTACAATTTGCGAAACATAATACATTTTGCAACGCTAATAAACTGGGCAGATGGCTGGCTTATACATTGAGGAAGCATCAGAGCACACGGGTTATTGGCAGTATTGAGAGTGGAGGGAAGGAAATTTTTCAACAAAAACTAATCAAAGAAGCTTTCCTAGATTACTATATCAAATTATACGCTAAAGATGATATAAAGACTGGACTTATAGATAAATATTTAGAAGAAAGAATAGTTATGAAAATTTCTAGCGATCAAAAGGAAAGAATGAGCCAACCAATAACGGCTGAGGAGATTACTGCCGCAATTAAACAATTGAAAACAGCTAAAGCACCAGGGACGGATGGTTTAACTGCAGTGTATTATAAAACTTTGCAAGCAGAAATGGTTGAGCATCTTAAAAGCTTATTTTGCAGTATACAACAAGGGGGTAAAATACCTCCTTCATGGAAAGCAGCATATATTTCATTGATACCGAAAGAGCAAGCAGGTCCTAAAAAACCTGAGAATTTTAGACCAATATCTCTTCTGAATAATGACTACAAAATTTTTGCAAAAGTATTAGCCAACAGGTTAATGCCAGTTATTCAAGAGGTGATTCATCATGACCAAGCAGGATTTATAGAAGGCAGATACATGAAGGATAATGTAAGGCAAATAATAGACTTATTGGAGTATCTTGAGAAGAATAAACAGATATCTGCAGTGCTGGTGTTTTTGGATGCGGAGAAGGCCTTTGATAGAGTGGATTGGAACTTTCTATTAAAGACTTTAAGAAAAATGGACTTTGGGGATCAGTTTATACAGGCGGTTTCAGCAATTTATCAACAACAAACGGCACACATTATTATTAATGGAAGTCTGACTACAAATTTTAATATTGAAAAAGGAACAAGACAAGGTTGTCCGCTATCCCCACTGTTATTTATTTTAACATTAGAAGTCTTGTTGAATACAATACGGGACTCAAACTCTTTACATGGCATAGCTATTAGGCAAGAAGATTACAGGACTAGGGCATTTGCAGATGAACTGGTTGTTACCCTAACACAGCCGATGGAATCAATAATTCAGATAAAAGACATTATAAAAGAATATGGCATAGTATCAGGATTTAGACTGAATCAGAAAAAAACTAAGATGATAGTTAAAAATATGACACAAGATCGAAAGCAGGAACTTGAAAGCAAGGCAGGCTTTGAAATAGTATCAAAGGTTAAATATTTAGGAGTTCAAGTTGCAGATTCAAATATAAAATTATTTCAAAATAATTATGAGGTGTTGTGGTGAGAGGTACAAAAGGATATGGAGACTTGGAAAAAACTGCAGCTGTCGCTACTTGGAAGAATAGCAGCAGTTAAGATGAACGTTTTGCCTAGATTTCTCTTTTTGTTTCAAATGATTCCGGTGCTTAAAAGTGATAAACAATTGAGAGAATGGCAAAGAGGAATGAATAAGTTTGTCTGGAATGAGAAAAAGCCGAGAGTCAAATTGAAAATTATGCAAGATGTTACAGAAAGGGGAGGCCTTAAACTTCCAAACCTACAATTGTATTATGAAGCAGCAGCCTTGACGCAAGCAAGTGACTGGTTTGGAAGGGTAAAGATTGGAATATTGAATATAGAAAGTCATGATCTTGAATTTGGTTGGCATGCATATTTATTCTATGAAAACAAAGTGGATAAAGTATTTAAAAGCCACATACTTAGGAACTCTTTGATGAGAGTCTGGAAGAAGCACCAATTCAAATGGGATTACAAAATACCGTTATGGTCATATTATGTGGAATATAAATATAATGTCACTCGGGGGGTTTTTATACAAAGAAGTTCTTTTTATGGATGGGGGCAAATGGCAACTAAAGACATTAGAAATACTGTTGGAAGAAGGGATTAATTTAACTTGGCTACAGTATAATCAACTTCAACTGAGGTGGAAAGAAGATCAAAAAATTGGTATAATGATGCATGAAGAAGAATTGGTTAGACATATAAAAGAGAAAGGTCCAATGCATATTAAGAGGGTTTATAATGTTTTGTTAGAAAGAGACTCGGAAAATGAACTGGTTAAAGATTGTATGATAAAGTGGGCACAAAATTTTGCAGAACCAGTGATGTTGGAAACATGGGAAAAAATATGGGTCCAGAATGTTAAATTTACACAGTCGCAGAACTTGAGGGAAAAAATTTTATCGGTGGCATTTAGATCCTAAGAAACTATTGTGTATGTATCCTAATGTTCAACCAAAATGTTGGAGATGTGATTGCTTAGATACTACATATTATCATATATGGTGGACCTGCAAGAAAACGAAGGCTTTCTGGATAAAAATTTGGTGGGTTATGCAAAATGTCTTGAAGAAAAAACTTCAGTTTTCTCCACAATTGTTTTTATTGGGTATAGTTAAGGGTTTTTCATTGGGTGAAACAAAGCTGATATTGTATATGGTGACAGCAGCGAGATTATTGATAGGTCAGTATTGGAAAAATGATGTTATGCCCACTATTGAAGAATGGACTTTGAAGATGGCCAGTTTTGCAGAGATGGCGAAGATTTCAGCATATTTAAAAGATCGAACTCAAGAGACTTATGTATGGGAGTGGAAAAAGTGGATAGATTATGTGCAGAATAAATATCAAACTAGGAAATATCAGATAGCTTTTAGCTGAATGTATTATGCAGGGATAGATTAACTAAGTTCTATGAAGGTATAAACAGTACACAGGGGGTGGAGGGGTTTAAGTTTCATAAAATGTAATTTTGATTTGGAATTCATCCTGAGGAAGTCATGGGGGGGTGGGGAGGGTTAGGGAGAGATTGGGGGGGGGGGAACTGGGGAGAAAATGTATTTGTAAAACTTTTTAAATAAAAAAAAGAATCACTGTGAATCCTCAAAGACCCACGAGGCCTCTTTCCAAACCTGGAAACATCTGAGCAGTACCTGAAATTGCCTGATGATATTAGATACTCCTACAGCAGTGAGAACTCCCAGGTGCAACCAAGAAAAAGAGCTTAGTTTAGATGGAAGAATATAAGGGGTTTTTTTCCCAAAAGAAGAGAGTATCTGTAGTTTACCATTAAACTGTAGAGTTCTTGCACTCTTTGAGCATAATTGTTTTCATGCAGGTATTTCATTATCTAAGTAGATAACATGATCAGTGCAAGTCACTGTGAAGTCTGCTACCTGTATATATGTAATAAGTCACCTTGTCAGTTTTGGAAGGGATTTGGTTTTCTCTTTGGGGGTTCTTTAACTGGAGTACAGGTAATCCTCAAATTACACGTCTTGTAATTGTTAAACAGTGTTCAAAGTTACAATGGTGCTGAACAAGTGATACTTACAATGAGTCCTCCAAGTTCTGTCCATCACAGCAATCCTGCAGTCGTATGATTGCAGTTTGGGCACTTTTGGGATCTAGTTCACTTTTATGATGGAGGCAACATCCCATGGTCACATGATTGCTATTTGTCAGCTTCCCTGTCAGCTTCCCACAAGTGATTCCAAGGAGCGCATACTCCATAGCATCCACTCATTCACCTGTACTGTGTAGCATGCACCTGCCTGCAACACCCCTCATCCACCTATATTACCCAGTAATTTGCCTGTGGTCCTTGCTGGTCTGCTACATTCCCTAGTGCCTGGCTGCAGCCTTTGCCAACCTACCTAGCACAAGCCCACAGAATTCAGTGGCCGGCCTGCCTGCGGCCCCTGCCTGCCATCTGTACTCCCAAATGCCACTCACAGCATCCCCATCCATCTGTAATACTCATGCACCTCTCATATTCTTTGCCTGGGACTCCTACCTGTCTTTGCTTGACAACCTGTATAGTCCTGGGATTATGATGCAAGCAGGACTTGCCATTGCTAAGCAATGCAATGTGACATCATGCTTTATGACCATATCACTCAGAAATTCTGGTCATAGTTGCCATCATAATCCAAAGAATACTTTATTATTTTCCACCAGGCAGAAAAGGAAACAATAAAGAGGAAACCATAACAACCCAATCAAAACTGGCAGGACAAGCTATTATATATGAAATCTTTTATTATAGTTGCTTCTTAAATATGTAGAGGGTAAGAATATAAGGCACGTAAGAATTACAACAAACAAATCTGCAGAGAAATTTAAGACTGCTAACCTTAAAAGTTATGGGACGTGATGGTTCAGTGGCTAAGATGCTGAACTTGTCAATTGAAAGGTCGGCAGTTCATCAGTTTGAATCCCAAGTGCTGCATAACAGGGTAAGCTCCCATTACTTCTCCAATTTAGCAGTTCGAAAACACGTAAAAAATGCAAGTAGAGAAATAGGGACCACCTTTGATGGGAAGGTAACAGCATTCCGTGTGCCTTTGGTGTTTAGTCATGCCAGCCACGTGACCATGGAGACGTCTTTGGACAGCACTGGCTCTTCGGCTTTGTAACATAGATGAGCACCGCCCCCTAGAGTCAGGAAGAACTAGCACATATGTGCGAGGGGAACCTTTACCTTTATTTAACCTTAAAGGCTACATTGACTCAGATAAATCCTGCTAGAATTATCTCTCTATCTCCCCCTTGCTGTCTCTGTCCATTCATTCAATTCTGTTATTCTGTTCAGTATCAGAACAATCATCTGACTTATCAATTTCCAGTCAACTCTCACCCCTTCAGCAGAGCATTTGTCTCAGATGCTACACTAAGTGGTGAATTGCTTTTTTTAGAATATTGTAAAATTGTTAAGATATGTTAACATTTTGTCAAGGTCCAAGGCTCTTACCTTCAGTGATCAAATATTTTTTGAAGTGTAAATGAGATTGGTGAGAGAATAATAAGCTTTCTATTAGCCTAGATTCTGCTGTCTATATTTTCTATCTTCCTGCTTCTATATAACCATCACACATCCAAACTTCAGAATCTCTACCCTCTTTTTTTCCCATCAGCCTCTCTTTCAAGACAGCTATTATTAAATATGCATGTTCAAAATTCAGTGAATTCTTCATAATTTAAATGGCAGAATGTTAATAAGATTTGGACACATTGAGGGCAAACAAAAAGTTTTGTACTTTCTAGGGTGGCAAGCTCCTGTTTTCTTGAGATGCAAAATGTTTATAATCTTTCTCTAAGAGTCCTATGATGTCCACAGAACACTACAAACAACAAAAAGTTCATATGACCTGAGAAGCAATAGTGAAAACCGCAGATGACCTGGTCAGCTAAAACACTGTTTAAAATAACTTTTAAACTAATTTTGCTATATGAAAAAAGTTGGATGTTATAACTATGTTTTTTCAGATGTTTTGGACTATACAGCTTTTGCTTATCATTTTTTAAAATGACTGAGGGATCCTTCTTAGCTATTCCAATAGCTTAAAAAAAAAAAAAACCACCTATCCCTTTGGGAAATGGAAATCCAGCATTGCTTCACGAAGTTGCCCTCCAAAAAAGAATTCAGTTTTCATGCTCTGATCCTTCCTGTAAAATGATCTCAGAGGGAGTTGAAATGAAAGAAAGATGCATGAGAAAAGGTCTGTAGAACATTGGACATTGATAGCAAAGCTGCTTACGGCAGGCAATATCTGAATGATCTAATTAATTAATTACCTAAAGCTGACCATCTTCAGCCATAATTCAATATAAGTAATTGTTATTAGCACTCTAGTTAAGGAAATTTCTTTTTTTTTTTATTGAAAAAGTTTTCAAGTACAAGTTTTCCCCCTTTCCCCTCCCCTCTTCCCTAACCCCCCCTCTCCACCCATCCCCCCCTGTGACTTCTGCACAACAATAGGCTATTTCATAACTAATTACATACATAATATCTTTCCTTTCCCTTACTCCCTCCTCAGAATACTGACCCTTAGCATATTATTCTTATAACTCCCATTTTTACGATAATCTGCCCTTTTTCTCCTCCCCTAAACTTGTAGTATATTATTACAATTTAACATTTAATCTTTTATATATATTAATATAACATTTTAAAGCAACCTTCTCCCTACATCCAAATTTAACATTTATTCAATTCTATCCAATTCCTCCACTCCCCTAAATATATAACTTGAAATCCTACAATACAATTCTAAATATATTCCACTGCCCATTTTACTAAGATATACACATATCTATATATGCATTCCATTTTGTAAAAAGAAAAAAGACAATAACTTTAAATTTATAATCCATGTAATATCTTCTTTGGTGTCTTTCCACTGGATTGTTAAATCCTCCACTCCCCTAAATATATGACTTAAAGATCCTTTTTCATAAACTAATCAATCAATAAACTAACCTATTTCAACCCTTCAGTTCCTACAAAATCATGCAATACAATTCTAAATATAATCCACTGCCCACTTTACTAAATATACACATATCTATATATGCATTCCATTTTGTAAAAAGAAAAAAGACAATAACTTTAAATTTATAATCCATATAGTATCTTCTTTGGTGTCTTTCCACTGGATTGTTAAATCCATCACCCATAATAGGGTAAAATAACATGCTGGTGCAACAGTTTATTCAAAATCTTCAATCATCTTCTGCCCCCATCAGTAGTAAATATCCTCGCATCTGTATAAAAGTAAAAACAACCACCTGAGTGACATTATAATTATATCCATATAGTTATAGTTGTGGTATTCATCAGGATTGTTAATTCCCATCATCCTACTGAGTAACATCCAGATCTTCTGCATGCCCCGACATAACTCTCCTGCCTTATAACTCAAAATAATTATATTTACCAAAAAAAAAAAAAAAAATCCAGAGTAAATGATTCAAATCCAACAAAGTGAGGCTCTTTTCACATCCCAAAATCACGGCATTGCAGTGATCTGCCACAATCCTCAGGATAGTATTAAACAATTGTTCGCCTCCACTATCTTTTCAAGGAAATTTCTTTTTATCAAAATGTGTTTGATTATACAATTACAAGGTATTGAAGGCAGTTGCCAAGTCGATATTCTTTGAAAATGAAAGTGGACACTGTAAAGAAGGCATTTCTTTGTAATTGGCTGCATTTTTTCTTTGTGTGTGTGTGTGTGTGTGTGTGTGTGTGTGTGTGAGAGAGAGAGAGAGAGAGAGAGAGGGCTTTGGAAAACAAGATGATCTTACTATGGGCTATTTGGGAATTGGGAGAATTTTTTTTTGCCTTGGGGACTAGAAAAGTGCTAGAATAGTGTATCACTGCACTTATTTTAGAAAAGAAAAAAAGACAGAGGGAGGAATAGAAAGCTTGGAAAGAAAAATAGTAATTAACCTCCTTCCTGATATTTCCTGAATTTTAAACCAGCAACCTTCTATTCACAAGAGTTATAATGACTACTGTACTATTACAACAGTCATGATAAAATAAATAAATAAATAAATAAATAATTTTATTTCTATACTGCCCTTCTCCTGAAGGACTTAGGGCGGTGTACAGCCTATTAAAAACACAAAGACAGACATCAGTTAAAAATAATTAAAATTATTACATAATTTCTGCTCAAATTTAAAACCCCAAAAATTTAAAACACCCAATTTAAAAATCATTACATTGATAGCCTGGCTTGGCGGAACAGCAGGGTCTTGAGGGCACAGCAAAATACACGGAGGTCGGAGATCTTACGCATTTCCGGGGGCAGTTCATTCCACAGGGCAGGGGCTCCCACAGAGAAGGCCCTCCCCCTGGGTGTCGGCCAGCCGACATAACTTGGCTGATGGCACCCTAAGGAGACCCTCTCTGTGGGAGCGAACTGGACGTCAGGAGGCTGTTGGTGGCAGAAGTCGGTCTCAAAGGTACCCGGGTCCTCTGCCATGGAGTGCTTTAAAGGTGGTAACCAACACCTTGAATCGCACCCGGAAGACCACTGGGAGCCAGTGCAGCTCGCACAGGAGGGGTGTCATGTGGGCACAATGGGTTGCGCCCATAACCACCTGCGCGGCCACATTCTGGACCAGCTGGAGCCTCCGAGTGTTCTTCAAGGGGAGCCCCATGTAGAGAGCATTACAATAGTCCAGCCGGGAGATGACAAGGGTGTGAGTGACCGTGCGCAAGGCGTCCCGGTCCAGAAAGGGCTGCAACTGCTGAATCAGGCAAACCTGATAAAAAGCCCCCCTGGCCACAGCCATCATATGCTCTTCTAAAGACAGCCATGCCTCCAGGAGGACGCCCAGATTGCGAGCCCTCTCTGTGGGGGGCAGAGATTCACCCCCAATAGTCAGCGATGGCACCAGCTGACTATATCGGGACACCGGAAGCCACAGCCACTCGGTCTTGGAAGGGTTGAGTCTGAGCCTATTTCTCCCCATCCAGACCCGCACGCCTCCAGGCAGTGAGACATCACATCAAGGGCATCGTTGGGGTGGTCTGGGGTGGAGATGTACAGCTGAGTGTCATCAGCGTACTGATGGACTCTCACCCCAAAACCATGGATGATTTCACCCAGCGGCTTCACATAAATGTTGAACAGAAGGGGCAAGAGGACCGACCCTTGAGGCACTCCCCATGTGAGGCGCCTCGAGGTCGACTTCTGCCCCCCCTGCCAACACAAACTGCAAACGGTCGGAGAGGAAGGAGGAGAACCACCGCAGAACGGTGCCCCCTATTCCTAACCCCCTCAACCGCTGCAGCATGATACCATGATCGATGGTATCAAAAGCCGCTGAGAGATCTAATAGGACCAGGACAGAGGAGCAACTCCTGTCCCGAGCCCTCCAGAGATCATCCACCAATGCGACCAATGCCATTTCTGTGCTGTACCCCTGCCTGAAGCCCGACTGGTACGGGTCCAGATAGATAGCTTCATCCAGGTGCCGGGGAAGCTGTCGTGCCACCACACTCTCAACAACCTTCTCCACAAAACGAAGGTTGGAGACTGGACGGTAGTTAGCCAATTCAGCCGGGTCCAGGGAAGGCTTCTTGAGGAGGGACCTCACCACCGCCTCTTTCAAGGTGGCAAGAAAGGCAACCTCACTCAAAGAAGCACTTATAATCCTCTGGAGCCAGCCTCGTGTAACCTCCCGGGAGGCCAGTACCAACCAGGAGGGACACGGGTCCAATAAACACGTGGCGGCACTAATCTTACCCAGAACCCTGTCCACATTCTTGGGAGCCACAGGATCAAACTCCTCCCAGATAACATTCTCAAGATCTACCCTCGTCTCCTCCCCTGGACTCATCCAGTTGGAGTCCAAGCCTTCCCGAATCCGAGCGACTTTATTATGCAGGAATTGCACAAAATCCTCAGCTCGACCCTGCAAGGGATCTTCCTACACTCCCCCCTGAAGAAGGGGGTAGGTCACCCTAAACAGAGCAGCTGGGCAGTTCTCTGCAGATGCGATAAGAGCGGAAAAGTGGTTAGATTCTGCCGCTTTTATCGCCACTAGGTAGGTCTTGATATAAGACCTCACCAGTGTTCGGTCAGAATCGGATTGACTAGTCCTCCAGATGTTCTGTAGGCGTCTTTTCCGATGCTTCATCTCTCTCAGCTCCTCGGAGAACCAAGGAGCCAATTGAGATAGGCATCGGGTCAGAGGCCGCAAAGGCACGACACGGTCCAAAGCTCTGGTGGCCGCACTCTCCCAGGCGGTCACCAGGTCTTCGGTCGAGTCATGTGCTAGGGTCTCAGGAAATGGCCCAAGCTCCGTCAGGAACCTTTTGGGATCCATCAGGCGCCTGGGATGGAACCATCTGGTTGTTCCGTCTCCCTGCGGTAGGGGGAAGTGGCTGGAAAGTCCAAGTGAAGGAACGAATGATCTGTCCATGACAAGGGTTTAATGTCTAGATCCCCTCTACCAAGATCATTCAACCACTGACCAGAGACTAAAATCAAGTCCAGAGTGTGTCCCCCTATGTGAGTCGGGCCTTGGACTAACTGGGTCAGGTCCATGGCCGCCATGGAAGCCATGAACTCCCGAGCCACCTCTGATGCCTCACCTGCAGATGGTAGGTTGAAATCCCCCATGACAATAAGTCTGGGGGTATCAACCGCCACCCTGGCAATAATGTTGAGCAGCTCGGGCAGGGTCGCCGCCACGTGGCAGGGAGCCAGGTACATAGTCAGCAGACCCATCTGCACCCCACGGCCCCGCTTCACAAAAAGGGACTCACATCCAGCTATCTGAGGAACAGTGGTCTCCCTCAGACAAAGACTTTCCCTAATAATCGCTGCCACTCCCCCACCCCTCCCTTGAGCCCTTGGCTGATGAAATGCACGGAAACCTGGTGGGCACATTTCAATGAGGGGGACCCCCCCTCCTGGCCCAACTAGGTCTCTGTAATACCTGCCAGGTCCGCACCCCCCTCCAAAATAAGATCACAAATGAGGGGGGCTTTGTTAACAACTGAACTGGCATTACATAACATCAGCCGTGGACCCAGGGCCTGAGGCTCTGTGCAACCCCAGACACGAGTCGCGCATTGGGGGCCGGAGTGAGCAATCACTCGTAAACAGCATATGCACACCCCCGGAACATGATATGGCCCCTGCGCCCGTCATATCTTCCCCTCCCACTCATTAAAAGAAGTACAATTGATGTTAGAACTTATAATAAGCATCGGCATACTCGCAGAGGTATTTCTTTCCATTTTTTCCTCCTTCCATTCAATTGTGTCCAGTTCTCAGAGACTGCCTGGATAAGAACTGCAGTTTTCTTAGCAAGATTTTGCAGAAGTGGCTTGTCATTTTCTACTTCCTGGGGTTGAGAGAAAGTGACTAACCCAAGGTGACCCAGCTGGCTTTCATTCTTAAGGCTGGACTAGAACTCACAGTCTCCTAGTTTCTAGCATGATGCCTTAATCACTACATCAAGTGGCTCTTAAATTTCTTCCATTAGAAAGTATCAAATGAATTGCTAGTGCTAGTCTGCAGGGAAGAAAAGCGCTCCATCCTAAACAGACAAGAGCACTGAAATTGTCATAAGATGAAAATAAGTTTGAAATACAGCAGGCAAATACATCTGGATACTGGTTGAATTGTGTTGAGGGGAGTGAATAAAAGCTCATCTTATGTCTCCAAAATATTGTCCCTCCCTCATTCTGGCCAAGATAACCAGGCAGGCAGATAAATCCTATACCTCATGAATCAGTTAACAAATTAATTTTACTATTATGTAGTTAATGTATTTTTTTTAAAAAAATGTGGACAGTAAACTTAGAATTTAGTGTTTATAATCTGCAAGTAATTAAGCGTTTGAACTAGCATTCTAAGTATTCATGCATAAATATTATTGAAGATAAACTGATTTACCTTAAACGGCATTTGATTGTTGTGTAAGCATATTATTCATTCAGTTGGATTAGTGTGCTATTTGGAAAGGATGCATTTAGTCTAACTGGATGGCTCAAGAAGCACAGTACCTATAAAAAATAGCTTGTTTGCATATTCTATAATTTTCAAATGACATATGAAGAAGTACCTTGAACAAATTCAATGATCTATAGGAAGTCTTTAATTAGTCAAGTCAAATTTATTTATATACTCTTCTGCTGTAATTACTAGACTCAAAGCAAATTCATCATGGATACAGATACATAACAATTACATTCATTGCAAAAATGAATAAATCATCAACATTAACAAACATAAATCAATGATAAATGTAATTTCTAATAATTGGGCCGGCCTTACCTATTATATATAAAGGCTACTTTTCCTCACCCAGGGCACAGTATTGAAGTCTAACTAACAAAGCACAATGTTCTTAAATTTCCTTTCCTATTTTATAAAAAAAAATAGTCCTTTATAATGGTTTATCTGGAAGGATAATCTGTTAGCTTTTGCAAACGTCACAGATTTGCTCTAATGTCACTTACAATTTATCCCCCAGCTTTTAATTACGTATGGCTGTTATTATAGCTTCTGAACAATTTTAATCACCTAGTCACTTGACTGTTAATATCAATGTATGTATGTCATAGAAGAAGCATAAGGACAGAAAGTTTGCCAAGTGCACTTGAAATGCTTATTTCCTATATGGCACTTGTGCAGCATAGGTTAAGGTAAGTTCAGAAAGACAATTTGCCAGGCAAAATCCAAGCGCTGACAAGGTAACAAGACTCTAATTACTGCAAATGCCATTCTGTGTGCAGAATGCAGCAGCAAGAATAAACTTGGTTCCTTTATGACATGCTGAGCTCTCTGCAAATGCTGGAAAAAGGGCATGTCTCCCAATGGCCATTTTACAGGATAAACAGCCTGGAAATGAGGATGTTCAAACAACTCTTGTCTTCTTTCTAATTGGGAATTCTGTTTTGGCTCAAGGCTATTAGTGCAAAAGCAATTATTGCACTCACACATATTTTCCTGTCTTCCTTTATTTAAAGAATTGAATGATGACACGATGCCCATTCTTAAGAGTATCCAGGACACCGACCAATTCCTTCTTCAGATAATATAGAGCAAGAAATAATTGCCAACTAAATTCTTTGTATATAGTTGGAGGCAAACATTACTCCTCAATGCAGTGTTGGCTAGCAGAAAGCTAAATAGTTATTGTGGGAACAGGATAGACACAGCACTAGAAACATGTTCTATCACAGCCACAAACATTGGGAGAATAATCAGCAGACTCTAGAAGGCTGCTATGGAATGTTCTCCTATGCTGAGCATCACTAAAAGAGACCAAATTATTTCAGGATGAAGTCTTTGTTTTACTACATAATTCAAAGTAAAATGAAAATAAAATCTGGGCTGCATCATGTCTTTCTGGTCCTGATAGGAACACTTGAAAAAGGCCAACAGTTTTCCACCTGCTGAGAAGTATTGTTAGGCTTCTACATCACCTCCATATAAATCGATTCATACAATTTTTCCTAGACTCAACTTTGCTATCCCCACTAGAAGATTAATTCCAGGCAGATTTGGAATGTTGACTTAGGTCAAAGTTAGTTCCAACTTGAAGGATTTTTATTTGTTCACTGTTCAGCCCATGCTTTTTCCTGCAAGAAGACAGATAGAAATGGCATTGCTGTTTTTACATTCTACTGTTTTGTAATCTGGCTGCCAAATGTTTACCCAATGTTTATAAGGCTTACCCAGGTATGGACAAAAGGCTGAGTGTATAGGAATTATGGTGGATCCAATTCATATTACTCATGAAAATCTTATGATCTTCCATTCTTTTTGATGAATGAGAGTTGACAGGTGTTGACTTGATTCTGTCTCACAATGATGCATCTGTTCCAGAAGCAAACCTTTTAGAATCTCAATTAGCATGCTTTCATCTGTCTACAGATCTACAGGATCTATTCAGGAAACAATGAAGAGAAAGTGAAAGTTGTCCTCCTATTTCTGCTGGATGTCTGACTCCCTGCAACAAAAATTGCCATTGGTGGACATTTATGAGGTCTAGAGTGATTAGTGATGAACCCATCACTAATCACTTCTTAATGCTGCCTTTTCACTTGTCAGTCATGCTACAGGAGTAAGTAAATCATAGGAGGAGCAAAGAAAAGAGCCATGATCAGTGGTGCAATTCATATTTTTTTATTACTGGTTCTGTGGGTGTGACTTGGTGGCCGTGGCATGGCTTGGTGGGCGTGGCTTGGTGGGCATGGCAGGGGAAGGATACTATAAAATCTCTATTCCTTCTTCACTCCAGGGGAAGGTTACTGCAAAATCCCCATTTCCTCCCGATCAGCTGGGACTTGGGAGGCAGTGAATAGATGGGGGCGGGGCCAGTCAGAGGTGGTATTTCTCCGAACTACTCAAAATTTCCACTACTGGTTCTCCAGAACTGATCAGAACCTGCTGAATACCATCTCTGAAATGGATGGAACTTAAGAAAGAAAAGTACAAGACCAAAAATGGTTAGGCCACTCCCATTTATTTTTTCACTGTTTTTGCCATCTAGGACAGAGGGCTAGTGACCCCATTCTAGGAGAGATATCTGAAGCACCCGCTTGCAAACAATTTCTGAAATTAAGCCAACAGACATGAGAAATTAGGTCTAGAGTTATAGGTGCTGTACTATTTCTGTTTTAATTATAGGCCACAAAATATAACTTCACATACATGAACGGCTAAAGGATATTCAGCTGATTATTTTGTCTTTTAATTCTACATATACCGCAGTGCCCATAACTCTGTCAAATTAAGAAATCCTCATCACGGCTCTGAAAGTTATGCATGCATTGCTAAAGCTTTTCAGTAATGAAAAATGAGGGAGGAAAAATCCACAGTCTAGTCTTGAAATGCTGAGAAATGCTTGTATTAGCTAATATTAAAAGTGATTTTATGTACAGCAAAATACGTTTGGGATAGAGAGAATATTAATTTAAAAAGTCAAAATAGCTAATTGCTATTTACTATTAACATTTATTTTGAAATGGTTAATGATGCCTAAATTAACATGAAACCTCTTCTTTATGAAACAAAATTAGTTCAACGTTTTACAATCTTAATCACAATTAAGAAAATACTTTTCAACCCGTTATAATTCATCACATATGAATATTTTCAAGATTAGCTTATGACTGAAAATGGTTATTTAATGGAGCATCATCCCCATATTAAGAAACTGGTGCCACTTAACTTCTAAACATGTTTTTATTTTTCATGTTAGAATATCTTAATAAGTCAAAGAACACTACAGTGTTACAAATAATGCTTACCGCAAGTAAAACCAGGAATGAAGTCTCCTTAATTGCATTACAAAAAATGTCTTGTTAGTGCGGGGACACTACTAATACTAACAGAGAAAACATGGTAGGTGAGAGGAAAACCCAATCCTGCCCCTCAACAGACATCCCTTCCCCATTTCTGTTGATAGGGTTTCCCATAATGCTATTTCGTTGAACCCAGCAAACTACTCACCCAAAATAAAAGCAAAGCAGTGCTTGTGGCAAGACATTTTCTTGTCATCTAAGGAAAAAAAAAATGAGGGAGCTATTTTCTATGACATCAGACCTGAAGGCTCATATCTTCAAAGGCCATAAAGCACTAGGAGAAGAGAACTGTAAAATATCTTATAATGGTTACTCTCCCAAGCCATCCTTATTTTCTCATTAGAAGTCCTAGGAGATGGTTATAGGCCACAGACTACATCTCACCTTTCCCTTATCATCCCAGCTACAAAAAGAGTGACATAAACTGGAGAGGGGAATTAAATGACTAGACTGAGGGTGACTAATGCATTTAGGCATAGAGGTGAGCTTGAGGCTTTGGGGGTTATATGCTCAATTACCAACAGCTAACTAAAAGGCTTGGAAGCCGCTACCATCGTACCCAAAGAGAGAAGAAAAGGAAGACTGAACAAATAATCTAGTTTGCAATGACTAGTTTCTCCTAACTATGATAATCAGCTCTGAATGAGGAAATAATGTCCATTAGTGCCATTTAGGTAGCAATTTGGGCAAATACAGTCTTCCGGAAAATAATTATGCAGATGTAAAATGACTCTTGAATCTGCTTTATCTTCGACGTTCAGGTTTAAAAAAGACTATACAGAACATATCTAATGATCACTAGAAGGAAGCGCTTTCTCCCCCCCCCCCACCCGCACTGTTATGTATTGATACATTTCAGCGGGAGTTTCAAACCTGCCTAAGTTACCGATTGGCTGACAGCCCCTCCGGGATTGTATATAAGGAGGGCTGCAGCCTCAGAGTTTTTGCTGAAGTCTCACTGTATATTAAAGAGCTGTAGTCACTTGCTTGCTTGTGCCTTTCGTTATTCCCGAACCACTACACGCACTATAAATACCACTAAATGCATTGCAGAATTCTCAAATCATGTCAGAATAGTGACTGGTTAAATGTCTTATGCAATTGAATACTTTGGTATGCAACAAATCTCCAGGGAATTGAGGAAATGGAAATGTAATAATTTTTTTTTAAGAGCTCGCCCTCTCTGGATGCCTATGGGCACAGTCTTTCTTGTTAGTTGAGGGCTAACAGACTCCTCCATTGTCCAACAGTAACAAGAGAATTACTCACTCGGCTGAGCTGTCATCACACCAAAGCTAGTAAGCTGTTAGCTGTTTACCAAATTTTGCTTTATAATGATTTGCATGGAATCCTTGCTTGTTAATGTTAGAATGTGAATGTATTCCCACTAAAATAAGAACACCTTCATTCTACAAAGATCTTCTTGGTATTATTACATGGATCAGCTTATACTCAGTCCCTCTGGCATTATCCTGAGCAGGAAACTAAGGCAAACTATATAACTGAAGGACATAACCAAATCATCTTCACAGAGAAATACGTAGGTGTTCTTTCTCCAACCTTTTTACCTTTTCCCTCCCGTCATTTTCTAACCACCATTGTTCTCTGTGGAAATATGAGGCATTTACATTTGGTTCTAAGCTCCTTCTGTTCATGCTCCCATTCGTCCTTGGTATTTCATTTTAGATAAAATGCTTTTGCTCTGTGATTCCTGTAACTTCTAAATTACAGTTCAGCAATGGAAGCGCATTATGGAATATTGTAGCCAACACTTACAACCAAGCTTTGAATATATTTCTTATGTATTGTATATAGTGTATAGTTGTCAGTTGAAGTTCTCATTCTGGTCCTCTGTTGGAGCGGGAAAATATTCTCTCCTAATTGGTTGCTTGACTGATCAGTTTCATATAAAAGGAGTGTGTCAGCTAGGGAGCCAGATTGTCTCACAGGCAGTATTGAATAAAGAACTGTTAGAAATCACTTCAGCCTCGTCTCCATTCTTCGCCCAGAATTTAAGAATATCACATACAATAACATGACTCTAGCTTGCAGAAATCCAGATAACCACTAGATGAAGTAAAAAGTTACCTGTATCTCTTCCTTGCCATCTAATGATCATACAGATTTTTGCAACCCAGAACTAGTAATTGTATCCAGGGATGTTCATAGTCAGCAGAGCTCTACCTTGTGCCCCCAGAATTTTCTCCAAAAGCACTAACAAATTTCGACAATTCCACTTCAGAAAATTGGCAGTTCCTCATTTTAAAATCGGACATATGTATATATTATTGAGTGAGCTCTAAAATAGGTCGAAAATATTTTTTTTTAAAAAAATGAACCACCAATTATGTATAATATGCCTAATTAACTCACACAATGCAGCTTTCTCTCCTAAAAACAAACCAAACAAAAACAAATAGCCTCTTATCACCCAAATTGTCCATGCTGGCGTAAAAGATGTTTTACATAATGTCACCCTTCACTTTACCCTCAAAAACTCTGTGGCATGAGTTGAGGAAGTAACTAGCTTAAGCAAGTTAAGAATGTGGTGGTTCAGGCGGTAGTGGGTATGCCATTGTACACCCATGGGATGCCATAGCTGTCTGAGCTGCACTGATTGCCAGTCATTCTAGGTGATGGTTATCATGTATAAAGCCCTTAATGGCTTAGAGCCTGGTTACTTGGGGGACTGTTTGTCTCCCATAACATCTGCCTGTCTGATAAGACCTGGCATAGTGCATGTGCTTCAAATCCTCTCAATTAAACAGTGTCACCTAGTGGGACACTAGAGATCTGTATAATTCCCACACTGATGACAAAATAACAGAGATCGAAGGAACCTTGGCGGCCTTCTAATCCAAACTCCTGCTCAAGCAAGAGATCCTATACTATTTCAGGCAAATGGCTGTCCAATCTGACATTCCATAAAGGGTTGAAAACCTGGTTATTTCCCTAGGCCTTGGAGTAGGATGGTATTGAAGATGTGGTTTTGTTTAGCATAGTTTTGGATGCACATCTCTTTGTTCTTTCGTGTTCTATATTTTTTTACAATGTAAATGACCACCAGTGGGTAATAGGTGTCTTCAAATCTATGATAGCACTATTGCAGGCAAACTCTGCCCAAAGCCTGGAATTCGATCCTGACGTAGCTCAAGGTTGACTCAGCCTTCCACTCTTCTGAGGTCGGTAAAATGAGGACTCAGATTGTTGGGGGCAATGTGCAGTCTCTGTAAACCACTTAGAGAGTGCTGTAAAGCACTATGGAATGGTATATAAGTATAAGTGCTATTGGTATTTCTACGTAAATAATTAAGCAAAGTGAATTATCTATAATAAAATGGAGGCTTGAGTTTCTGTCTCTCTAATCTCAGTCTAACACTTTAACCACTGCCACACCAATTCTCATTCATGTATTTTGTTAACCTAGCAGAAAACAGAAGGATCCTACAACCGTATATAATAGCAAAAACGTTATCTTATGCAGTTGGAACAATAAAACAATTACAACAAACATCAAAATGTAAACAGCGAAGTTCATCAGTTCAAACCCATTAAAAGTTTAAAGCAGCAAGTTTTTGGCAACTTCTTAAGAAATAATCACCAATGAACTTCTCTTGGGAGATGCAAACTAATTATGCAGAAGGATGTTTCTTTCCAAGAAGTTAATTTGATATCCTGAACAAAAATAATGTGAAGGGTGCCCAAAATTAAATTATGAAAATTTAATTGCCACAAATAAACATCTTAAAAAAGATTGGCAGGAGGAGAGGTTATCTCTGAAACGAACATTTTGAAGCTTTTCCCTTTTTTAATTGGAAACAGAACAATACGCACTTCTAAATCCCATTGAACGTTATGGGACTCACTTCTGAATAGTCAGGATTGGACTGTTAGCTTGATCTTTGAAAAACAGTTCAATATAATCATGAAGACAACAATGAAATCAGCATTTTAATAATTAAGGAAAA
Organism: Arizona elegans; assembly: GCA_022577455.1. Taxonomy (NCBI): domain Eukaryota; kingdom Metazoa; phylum Chordata; class Lepidosauria; order Squamata; family Colubridae; genus Arizona; species Arizona elegans. The sequence goes on from JAKOOJ010000001.1 coordinate 182,380,497, forward strand.
TAATTGGGCTTTGCTTTTTCTCTCCATACTGGAACTGGTGGAACCTAGAGGGATGCAGACTAACTTTCTCCAGGGTGCTCATCCAGAATGAAGCTTATTTCATAGTTCTTGGTGATGGATATTATAAACTGAGATAAGCAACTCTAAATATTTCTAAGAAATGTGGCTCAGATGGAATGACTGAGTTTCTGGCTTTGGCGATATACAAATTGCTCCTTAAAATTATTTTTTACATTCCAAATATTCATTGGGTTGTGCCTAGTAGTTTACAATTAATTGCTGCCACACTATTTTCTTTAAAACTTAGATATGCAGGATGAGACTGAGCAAGATTAACTGCTCTCAGCTGCCTTACTATGTCAATTTCTCTTGAAATAAGTTTCATTGAAGTCAACTAGATTTACTTCTAAGTAAACACATATGTGATTGTACTGAAGAGGCTTGCCAATTTTAACAAAAGATCGGGAATGTGCTTAAGCAAGACTATCAAATCCAGATGATGCGTACATGACAATTTCTTATCTACTGGATTTTTGCAGACCAGATCAAGTAGTCCTAAATTTACCTTCTTCCTTTGAAGATATTCAAATATATTTTATTTGAGTGTATTCTTGGTTTAAACAGGAATGTACCCTGTTTCCCCCCAAAATAAGACATCCCCTGATAATAAGCCCAATTGGGCTTTTGAGCACATGGCAATAAGGCCAAGTGCTTATTTCAGGGTTCAAAAAAATATAAGACAAGGGAAACACAAAAGATATTTAAGTTTGAAGGTGAATTTTGAACTAGGGATGTGGTTGGAAAAATATATCGGGGAAACACAGTATATTTTTCCAACCACATCCCTAGTTCAAAATTCACCTTTGAATTTAAATATCTTAATTTCTTATTGGAAGAGAGTGGAGATATGGCTCAGCGTAGAATACGGGTTTTCACAAAATGATGCAGGTGTAGGGAATCCCATGAATCTCCTTACTGGTTTATGAATTTAGGAGAAAATATCTCTTTGGAATACAATTTTAGCAAACAAGCAAAAGCAGACATTCACTATCCTGAGTGCTTCAATTCATTATTGATTCAGTAGGAATTAATATTTGTCCTTCTGCTCAAAGAATGGGCAGCTGTGGAAGATAACTAAAACCCAGCTGAAAACAATAAAGCAGGAAAACTTTCCAAATCCAACACTTTCATATTTGAAAGCATTTAGTGCAAAACTTATATAGCCAGATTTAATTCATGTCATCTCAATGATCCATTCTCCCCAACACCACTCACTCAGAGCTTTCTTTGGGGAAAAATAACCCAATGAAATAGCTTTGATAAGGGAGGAAATTTTATTTTTTCTCAACTGCAATTCTGTTTCGTGTTGGATTGTTAAGAAACTAAAATGCTGTTTGAGCTCTTCAAAGGGCCACCACCAATGGCATTAATGAAAAAAAATCCCATAATAGCTGCAGCAAATCCTGTTCGATTATCAGTGAAAAATCAGCAACACCAACCCCTGTTCTAAAGCTTTGATTTTTCTGACAACTTATCTGACATTAATATAGATTTTGTACCTGTATGTATATGTTGTATTTTCTTCACTGCAGAGTGAAAGAAACATAGCCAAGGAGCAACTCATCAATTGAGCTGGAACTACCAATTGTAGAATCACTTTTCCCCAATCCCTGTACCTACAATGCTTTAAGAACTGTATATACTGAATACCTTAAAGCAGTGACATATTTATTTCAAATTCACATATAAGCATGAAAATAGGATGGTTTAAAGGATACCAAAATGTTTCTGGGGCATATTTATCTAAAGCCTGGGAGACAAAAAGGATATTGGAAGGAAGGAACAACAACAAATAACAACAAATCTTGGGGACTTCTGGTTTGGCATTGCGGTGAGATAGTCGGGGAATTAGCGGGCTCTGATGAGCTCCGCGAAAACCCAGAGGCAACTGACAAACCGCTGCCAATGGGTCTTTGGACCAGAACGTCCTGTAGGGACGGGGAAGAAGGAGAGACACCTTGGAAAACCAAGAGAAACAGGCAAATTCCTCAAAGGTCAGAGGAAACTCTCTATGACTCAGCGGCGGGGGACGGCAGCTATTGCGGCTGCCACGAAGCTGGGGCAACCGGATTAAGCATTGAGCAGGAGTGATGAATGGAATGGAGTTTTTGGAAGTTGGGTGAGTAACAGCCAACCCATGGTTTGAAACAACAATAAAGAAAACATATTTGTAATTTTAAGACCCCTAGCAATGAAACAGCGACTAATGAGCCGGGGGGGGGGGAGAAAAGAAGATTCTGAAGCGCAATTTTAAAGGGATAAAAACCTGATGGAAAATTGATTTTTGAAAAAAACTATTTGGAAATTTTAAATAACTAGAGAAATTGCCCCAAGATTGGTTAAAGGATCGGAAAGAAATAAATAGATCTTTTCTTTTTCCTTTCTTTTTCGAACTTCAAGAAAAACAAAGAGAATGGATAATAAATTTTAAAACAGAAGTGTGGTATAAAAGATAGAAAAAAGGAAAAAAGAAGTGAGAAGAGCTGTGTAAATTTGGACTGGACTATAAAACTGATTTGATATTTTTAAAAGCTAAAAAGAAAAAGAGAAGCTAAATAATATTGTTGATGCAGATTGAAACAAAATGGATACTTGTTTGACAATTGGTAATTGTGGATTGCAGAGAGACACCTTCAGGAGTAAAAAGGAATAATTGCAACCTGGTCTTTGTTTTGGAAAATTGTGAACTTTACAGATAAAAGCCGTGAGAACTTTTGGGGGAGGAAGCAAGTGGCTCAACTTTGGAGAAAAAAAAAAAGGGGGGGGGGAAACAACAGAACTTCTATAATTGGAATAATATTAACTCAAAAAGTATAAAATGGTGCAGGAAATTAGAGAAATGATTAAATTGATGTACTTGCCATGGAAAATGGAAATAAGAGAAATAATTATAATGTTACACAGAAGACTAAAATCTGAGGACATAAAAGATGAAATGGAGCATACGCAAGCAGACAAGAAAATGAAGACGGAGAAGAGATTGAAAATAGAGAAGACGAAGACAATATGATTAAATATGAAGAAGATACTGAACATGTGGATAATAATAATAAAAGGGAGGTTTTTAGAGATTACATTGGGATTAGCAATAAAAAATAAAGATGATTATGCTGGGATTAACAGTGGAATGACAAAAGAAAAAGGTTGGAAAATATAATAATAATAAAAAGGAGGTTTTTAGAGATTACACTGGGATTAACAGTGAAAAAAATAAAGATGATTACATTGGGATTAACAGTGGAATGATAAAAGAAAAGGTTGGAAAATACTAGGGAATATAGAGCAAAATAGAAGAGTCCAGGACTTTGATTTAATGATTGTATTGCAATTAACAATGGTAAAATAAGAGAAAGAGAAAAGAGAGGGGAAACAATGGGACAGATAGGGCAAAATAGGGGAGAGAGAAAGGAAGATAGAAATGAGAGAAGAATATGTTATAGATATCTAGAATTGAAATATGAATTGAAGCTAAAATATATGAAAATTAGATTATGTAAAAAGAAAATATATCAATGGACATAATGAATTAATTTTTATTGAGATGTTGGATGGTATTTGAGAAAATTGATGGCTATAATAATTGGGATATTGTTTAAATACCTATAACAATTGTAATAATTTGAAGATTTTCAATAATACATTTATTTAAGCAAAAAGAAAAGAAAATTGAAATGATATAGGATTATGATTTACTAAATAAGACTCATTCAAATTGGTTTTTATATAAATGGTATTGTTAAATAGACAGAATTTAGGGAAATAATCGTGAATTGTGTTATGTTGTGTTATTTGAACTAAGAACTCTGTTTAAATGTTAAATTGGTATATTTTCAAGACTAGAGATAAGATTCAAATTCGATGAAGTAATAATTAAATAAAGATTTAACGAATATTATATTAAGTAATAATAAAATGTAAGGAAGTTCTAGAAATGGAAATAATATTTAGAAATATAAACATGTTTGAACTGTATTGTTAATAGTGAGTACTTAAGGTAAGAATTATGTAATGTATCATGAGGTATTAATTGAATCAAGATTTAAACTGGATTAATAGAAGGGTAATTGCTTTGATTAAGTTAATATGAGTTAGCTTTCTATAAGATGGTAATAGTTGAGATATGTGATAAGTGTTATGGCAAAAATAGAATATATAAAATTCTGTTAAAGATGAACAAAAAGTTGTATAAATTTAAGGCCGGATTAATGCTCTGTTCTGAAAAGATGTATTGTATATTTATTTGTGTGTGTTTAAAAAAAAAGATTGCAAAAAAAAAAAAAAAAATAACAACAAATCTTGCATTTCTTCTCAGTTTCTGATTCTGACTTGATGGCTGATATGTTCTCCAGGTAGAGCATTCTACAGAGAAGCACTGTTGTAAAAAGGGTCAAACTCCTTATTTCTGGAGGTCAGATTTTTAGAAAATCTGGGGCAACACTGAAAGACTGAAACTTGTCCTTCTGGAGATCCATATGTGTGCAGGAGAGATAACAGAAAATTCATGTTACCCTCTTTGACACGAAGATCACAAGGGCTTGGTAGGAGAGGAAGCAGCTCAGGCCTTCTTTCTCAGAGATATTTTATGAGTCCTGAAGCTCCAATCAGGTTTTTTTCAACCTGGACATTAAATCAACCTCAGAAACAATACTTAGTAAATACGATTCTGAACTTTTATTGCATCCCTCTTGTCTGTTTGTACCAAAAACACGAGACATGGCACTCACAGTTCCCAAATTGTAATTGATGTTTAGCAATGAAAGTCCAGGATGACCTCAGTGAAATCACTCAAGCTTGTAGTTCCTTGTATTCAAAATTCAAATATTAATAAGAAATGCCTTCTGGTAGTTATGGAGATGAATGGGATAGTCTCTACAAGCAACTTACATAGTGAAATTGGAATAGAAATTATTAATATTAATTAATGAAAGGTGCATTATATACCCCAAATGATGAACAAAGAGCAACTACGGATCTCTTGAGTTATCAAATAGTAAAAACTAGTTGCCTTTCTCATAAAAAAAGAATGAGCTAATAATCCTCTGAGAAATATTATTTATTGGGCCATATTCATCTTCATAATAACACTCACATTATTAAATCCAGTTGCATTACATGAAATTATGCCCTGTGAACCTTGGATTTAATAAAAAGCATTTCACGATATTAAAACACTTCGTTATAAACACAGCTTGTATCTTCTTCAGCTGCTGCAATCAACAGTGCAACAAAATGGTATATATAGAAAATTATCCAAGCTTCTACATTTTAAAAAAATAGATTTTATAATGGGACAAAAGGATTTTTCTCCTGAACAGTATTTCAGAAAACAGTAATAAACATGCTAAAGAAATGTTGCTCATAATGAGACATCATCATGGGAACTTACTCTTTACACGTTAAACATATTTACAGAGCAAGATCATAAATCAAATTTTAAAATCACAATAATTCATATGCATTAATAAGGAATGTATTTGCCATAATAAAATTAATATTAATATCACATTTGATTTTTCAAAGCCAGTAAATCTATGCCAAATCCAAGCATCATGATTCGTTCCTTGTTTACTGTATGCTGTTATTCACTAGAAGCTCAGTGGGAAATGATGTATGTGCAGATGACAGTATAAAGCTGATACATTTTACTAAGATATTCCTTCCTTACAGAAGCCATTGGAAAAGTCCTGTGATTTTTTTTTTCCACTGTTGTGATCAGCTACAGTATGTCCTCCACTAGGAACCATTATTCTATAAACGAGAGACCAACCATCTCTTCATGGAGAAGGAGGGGGGAAATGATTTGTCCCTGTTAACTTTTTCCTCCCTATCCTTCTATCTTCATTTTTTTAAAAAAATTCAGGGACATTATAATTATGGGGTCCTTGGTGCTTTCTGAGCTTGGTTGTTTTCTTGCAGGCATTTCATTACCCAAATAGGTAACTTCATCATTGATAGAAGGGAGTTGAGTTTCTCTCTTTTTATATATTAGTGGCTTGCCCTGTCAGTGTTGATGGGAGTGTTCTTGGTGGTGCAGGTACCACTGCTATAATTGAGTACATCTACCTTGTTGCTAGTCATCATCTTTCCTTCCACCTTTTCCAGGATTATCGACTTCTCAAGAGAAATAGATCTTGACACATTATGTCCAAGATGTGATAGTTTAAGCCTGATCACATGTGCCTTAAATGTGAACTCTTTATTTATTTGTTCTATGATCCTTTTGTTTATTTTCTTGGCTATCCACAGTATGCTCAAGAATTTTCTCTGACACCAAAATTCAAAAACATCAGTATTCAGAATATTTTATTTATTTATTTATTCAATTTATATGCCGCCCCTATCCGAAGACCCAGGGCGGCTCACAATACACTCAAAAAATCACTATAAAAACACTTAAAAATACTTAAAAATTAAAAACATTAAAGACATTAAAACCCATTCACACCATTCATGGCCGGATCTTGTCAGATCGCAAAGCGAGATCAACGGCCCCAGGCCTGCCGGAAAAGCCAGGTCTTCACCGCTTTTCGGAAGGCCAATAGGGTGGGGATGGTCTGGACCTCCGGAGGTAACTGGTTCCAGAGAGCTGGGGCAGCCACAGAGAAGGCCCTCCCCCGTGGGCCCACCAGCTGACATTGTTTAGCTGACGGGACCCAGAGGAGACCAACTCTGTGGGATTTTACCGGTCGCTGGGACCTATGTGGTAGAAATAACAGAATAACAGAATAACAGAGTTGGAAGAGACCTTGTAGATTATCTAGTCCAGCTTGCCACCCAAGCAGGAGACCCTACACCATTTCTAACAGATGGCAGTCCAGTTGCTTCTTGAAAGCTTCCAGTGATGAAGTTCCCACAATTTTTAAGGGCAAGCTGTTCCATTAGTTGATTGTTCTCCCTGTCAGAAAATGTCTCCTTATTTCTAGGTTGAATCTCTCCTTGATCAGTTTCCATCCATTATTCCCTGTCTGACCTTCTTGTCTGGATTCTTTCTATCCTGCCTCAGTCCAACCTTCACTTCCATCAAGTATCACAGGAAAAACCATTGGCTGCACAACTCTGAACATTGTAAATATAGACACACTTCAGCATCTGAATTCATTTTCCAAAGCTTTCATTGCCACCCTTTTTCCAATCTGTGATGTTTTTCTTTGACTTCTGGTTCCTTTACTGTTGATATCAGTCAAGATAACAGAAGATGTACACTACTAATATCATCATTGTCTGTTGTAAAGCAGGGTTGCTCAACTTATTGTCATTATTTTGGACTTTTTTATATTTAATTCTAGATATATTTTTTCCACTGTGCTCCTTGGCTTTTGTTACTAGAATGGAATGGAATGGAATGGAATGGAATGGAATAGAATAGAATAGAATAGAATAGAATAGAATAGAATAGAATAGAATAGAATAGAACAGAATTTTTATTGGCCATGTGTGATTGGACACACAAGAAATTTGTCTTGGTGCATATGCTCTCAGTGTACATAAAAGAAAAGATGTGTTCATCAAGAATCATAAGGTACAACACTTAATGATAGTCATAGGGTACAAATAAGCAATCAGGAAATAATATCAATATAAATCATAAGCAACATGATACAAGCAACAAAGTTACAGTCATACAGTCATAAGTGGAAGGAGATGGGTGGTGGGAACAATGAGAAGATTAATAGTAGGTCAGACTTAGTAAATAGTTTGACAGTGTTGAGGGAATTATTTGTTTAGCAGAGTGATGGCGTTCGGGAAAAAACTGTTCTTGTGTCTAGTTGGTCTGGTGTGCAGTGCTCTATAGCATCGTTTTGAGGGTAGGAGTTGAAACAGTTTGTGTCCAGGATGTGAGGAGTCTGCAAATGTAAATCACAGCCTGTTCTGTCCCCGTCCCACACGCACACACACCAACAGACGTCCTAGAGTTAAAACAAAATCCTTTTCCTTATGATAACGGAACTTGGCAGCAACCTAGTGGCTGCCTGCCAAGAGTTTATTACTCATGAAGGGAAGAGGTAACTTCTCTCTGCTTCTGGTACATCAAAGTAAAATGTTCAATAATTACAGAGTGAATTAAGTCCAAAGATAATCCAGCAAAGTTTATAGCAAAAGTCCGGCAATGCAGAATGGCGTGGAAGCTTTCAGTTTTTTTATCACAAGGCTTGACTGGCCACCACGCTCCCTTTTATACCCTGTGGGGTATGGTCCGGTGACTCAGCCTAATCTCGGGCACGCCGTTTCTTCTGTTACGCGTGCTTATATCTGCGACACTGGCGTGGATCCAGCCAAGACTCATTACTCTCATCATTGTCCAGCTGTGGCTGCGTGGATGTGCTTGGCCCCGGCCCTATCTCTTGCCCTTTGGCGGACACCGAAGGCATTGCCAAAGAGGAGGGTCCTGGAGAGGGAGGCCTTGCCAACTCCTCTCCTTCACACTCGGAGTCCTCTCCTGCCAATGACACAGGCTCAGGTAATGGAGCCACAACACAGCCCTCTTTTTGACTCATGCAGTATACAGGTCCTCAATGGAAGTCAGGTTGGTAGCAATTGTTTTTTCCTGCAGTTCTAATTATCCTCTGAAGTCTATGTCTGTCTTGTTACTACAGCTTGTAGATCATTTGCATTTTCAACTACCAGAGCAGAATCATCAACATAGGAAACCTTTATTAATATTTCCTCCTCCCATTCTAAAACCACAGTCACTTTCTTCCAGTCAGGTCTCCCTCAATATATAAGTTGAAGCATTATCTCACTCCTTTGTTGACACAAAGTCATGTTCCACCTAGATTGTGGCCTTTTATCTTATGGGTAATTTCCTCATGAGGACAATGAAATGTTCTGGAATTCTCATTTTGTTAAGGACATTTCACAGCTTGAAAGAGTTTGCACAACTGAAGACCTTTCTATAATCAATAAAATATATATTGGCTCCTTTCTGGTGTTCTTTAGCTTTCTAAATTATCCCGTATGCATCAGCAATAACATATATTTTTCCCTTGGTCTTTTCTTAAAACCAATGTGAACACCCAACATCTCCCTTTCCATGAAGGGATCTGATTTATGTTGGATGAATTTAAGAATGTTAATTTAAGAATATTATACCATAGTTTGCACAGTTTGATAAGTCTTCTTTCTTGTTATTGATATATAGATAGATGTCTTCCAGTTATCTGAATGTTGATCCTACTTCATTTTTAATACTAGAGGTTATGGTAAGTAGAGAATATTTTCTATACTATTTTAGATGTTAACATCCCTACTGTACAGAATTTTAATATGCTCCCTCCTTTTGTTTGATTATTTTCTGTCCACAATTTCTGTCCACAATCCTGTTTTTATTCCAAAATTCCAAAAGAAAATGCACTCAGGGGATATGCATTTGCTTAATTAGTTTTCAGTGTGCTGTATTACAATAAATAATTCATAGTTTTATGCAATTTTAAAAGAAAAACCCTGTAATCAAAATAGGGATATACTATAATTCCATCTATTCAGAGTTGGCACAGCCATGTAGTTAGCGGAGAGAAACAGTCTGCTTCAGTGGCAACATGGGAGCCCTAAAATAATCACTGCAACTCAGAACTGGTGTTTCAGCAATGCCACAAGATTCCTTTAAAATCATTAGCTCATTTCAAACCAGATTATCTGATTTATTAGGTACTAATTAATTAGGCAGTGCAGCACATCCAATTCAAAGAGAAAATGGTCCCACTCAGAACACCAGTTAGGAACTCTTTAAAGCAGTCACATCTTTCTCAGGTTTTCACAGCTGCCATAAGATCCAGGGGAAATACTGGCTTGGTTTAAGGAGTTGCCAATGACTACTACATAATATCTCTGTGCTCCTTAAGCCCTTATTTTCCTTTGAAAGAAAGCAATGCACAGCTTGATATTCTGTAACTAGCTCATGTGGGTGAGTGGTTAAGCGGTAGGACAGAGTGAGAAGATCCAGGTTCTAGTCTACCTTCAGCCACACAAACTCATTTGGTGACTTTGAGCTAATCACTCCTGCTCAGCCCAATTTATCTTAAAGGGTTTGGGTGGGGGAAAAAATGGAGGGAATTGGAAGTGCTCCATTTACGCTGTAGCTCCTGCAGGAAATATTAGATATAAATCTAAAGAAGTACCAGAATTAAAATGATATTGATGATGAAGATGATAAACATACTAATAGGATAGTGAGTAACCTTGGGCTAATGCCAATGCTAGATTTTTCATCAGCCAGGAATAAAAAGCTCTCACTGGAACCCCTTAAAATTAATTTATCATTTTTCTGTTTTGATTTTCATTGCTCATTTCATTGACTAGGGGTAGGAGTGTGAGTGCTGTTCTTATTAGCCAGTTCTTTGGGACAGTTGTGGTAGCCACCAAGATAGCCAACCATATGCAAAAAGCTATGGAAGCTGCAAAATCTGGCAATGAGTGAATATTATCAGTGGTCAGCACTGACCTGCAGATCAGCACTAACTTCTCTACACACTGTCTAAACAGATACATTGCTATTGAATATTTGCTATTTTCTAAGTATTAAGAGAATCATCCATGCAAATGTTGTTGAATAATACTAGAACTGACAAAGTAAATTAAAGATTAGATTGGATCGTAAAGAGAAGTAGCACGGCAAGTATGATGCATGGAAAGAAAATATAGCAAATACAGGAGGTAAAGCACCTCAGGCTGAAATACAAAGTAATCAAAGAAAGCTTGACCAGTTGACGAAGTACAACTGGAAGAGGCTTCAGAAGGAAGAAAGTGACCAGTATTCCATCCTAGCAAATTTAAAATGTCATCCTTTCAAAAAATATAAAAGACTATCTCTGTAAGTGCCCTTTTTCTGAGATAGTAATAAAATTTAACACATGACTGAAAAAAACAAAGGACAATCATGTAGTTGCGTAGGCAACACATGAAGGCAATGTGCAGAAGAAGAATATAAATTGTTATTGCTACGAAAAAAGTCCCCAGTCCATTTTTTTTTTCCAGTTGAAATGTTCCCAATCCTCTCATTTTCTTCCCTCTTGGCATAAGTCCCAGTGCCGGGATAATTTTCTATTCCTAATTTTGCAGCTAATTATCCTATTACAATGTGCTATACAATAATATTATTCATGCTAATATTAGCAGTGTTATCACTTTTATAAATGCTATGTCTACCAAATAAATTAAGCTCCAAGGCTATTAACATTTTGATTACTCTTTAGCAGAACTGAAGTTCTCCTTAATATTCATCTTGGGCTGGTTTTCACACTGGTACCTAGATTAATTGCAAGGGTAACTGGAATGTGTAGTCAATGTTCCATGTGTGTTTCTTTGGACATGTGACCATGTCCTAAGACAATATCATAAATCAGTGGCAGGGAAATAAGTTTCCATATCCAACTTTAACCCTGGAGTCAAAGTGGTGAACTCTCTGAAACAATGGCTGACATTGTAAACTTACCTAATTTGGTTTCTTTTTTCTGTAGCACACATTGAGCTGAATCTTGCAAGCCATAAAGGGAATTGTCCAAGTATCTTTCCTTCTACTGTACCATTTACAATGGCAACTACTTACAGTGAAAAGGTTTTAAACTGGTAGATCCTTTTCATTGATGTTCATCCTTTGAGATGAAGCTCCTTTTGTATCACTGTATTGGCTTACAGGGATGTGGTGGCTCAGTGGCTAAGACGCTGAGCTTGTCAATCGGAAGGTCGGCAGCTCAGTGGTTCGAATCCCTCGTGCTGCATAAGAGGGTGAGCTCCCGTTTCTGGTCCCCACTTCTGCCAAACTAGCAGTTTGAAAGCATGTAAAAAATGCAAGTAGAAAAATAGAGACCACCTTTGGTGGTAAGGTAACAGCGTTCTGTGCGCCTTTGGCATTTAGTCATGCCGGCCACATGACCACAGAGATGTCTTTGGACAGCTCTGGCTCTTTGGCTTTGAAAAGGAGATGAGCACCACCCCCTAGAGTCAGGAACAACTAGCACATATGTGCAAGGAGAACCTTTACCTTTACCTTATTGACTTAGAGTAATTTTCCAAGCGGTCTTTATGTGGCCAGCACCAGTCTGTAAACAGCCAATACTTGATAGTTATTTATTTGATGTATTTCTGTACCATTTATTTGTTCACATGCAAAATGAACTAGTAAAACAATCCACAACAATTAAAAGCTTACTTTAAACCATTATAAAATATAATCCAATAAAGTAAGGAATAAAATAATGCAATACATCAAGAACAAGTAGTTATAGAATGTTAAAATAGCAACAGTTCTGAAAATAATATGTTTTTACCTGGAGCTGAAAAAATAATAGAAGTTATCCCAGGTTTTCTTTTAATGTGGAAAATGATGTTTTCCAAAGGCACAAGAAGAATGAAGAAAAGAAATTAATTTTACAATATTACATTCAATAGTAACTATTAGCTTGCAGTGCCAACTCCATGAACTTTGTTATGTCATTGATAATAGTGGGACCACCTTCCTTATAGCTAAAGTACCGTATGTATTAATTAAACAGTATGGTCTGGCTGCCTCCAAGGTACCTGCAATTTTTAGCATTTTAAAGCTATCTTGAACAGAAATAACATTCAGTTTTATCAGGCATTAGAAAGTGAAATGAAAGTTAGTATTGGTAATATATTTGTGAAAGAATTGGAATATCCAGTTTTGGAAAATCAATGGGTCTAGACATTTACAAATGTGAAACATGTTTTTAAGATTTAAAAATGAAACTAATTCATCAGAAAATATCATTTTGGATCTATTGGAACTCCTCAAAGAGTGTTTTAAAGGTGATAGATATTTGGCTTTTTATGCTGAAAACGCCACAAACTTTGAGGCTTTTTAACCAGGGGTGAAATCTAAAAATTTTTGCTACTGGTTCTGTGGGCGTGGCTTAATTAGTGGGTGGGGTTGGTGGTAAGGTGACAGAGGGCGTGGCTTGTTGGTCAGGTGGGCGTGGCCAAGTCAGTGTCATTTCTTTGCCCTTTTTTAACCTACAAAACACAACACAACTGGCTCACCCACAATATAAAAGCAGCTGTGCTAGACCCAAAATGGCCCCTGCAACAAGCAGGAACCTCATACAGTCACAAAAAGCCCAAAAAATAACTTTCACACTTTACACACACAAAATTCTACATACAGCTTTGTGAGATTTTGTGTTTGTGTAGTTAGAGTGAAACACTACAGAAACACACTAAATCTCAGAAAGCTGCACAAATATTATTTTATTTTAATTTATTTTTATTTTTATATAAAAGCAGCTAAATTTAAAACTTCCTAAACTTTAAATGGCTAGGTCTAAAAAAAGAACAACTAAAAAAACCGAATTAGCTATTTTTTTAAAGCTCCCAAAGGGGGAAAAAACTTACCCAATAGAACAGGGGTCTCCAACCTTGGCAACTTTAAGATTTGTAGACTTCAACTCTCAGAATTCCTCGGCCAGCTTTGCTTGCTGGCTGAGGAATTCTGGGAGTTGAAGTCCACAACTCCCTGCCTGCTTGATTGCAGGCAGGGAGATTCAGTTGCTTGCTGATGCAGTGGATTGCAGGGATTACAGCAAGGCATTGCAACCAGCAGCTAAGGTAAGCAAGCTGAGGGGGAGGGGAGGGATTTTTGCTACCGATTAGCAGGCAACTCAGCTGGGGTCGTCAGAGCTTGGATCATCAGAGCCATTTAAAAGAAAAAAAGTTTTTTTATTTTATATGGCTCTGGCGATCCAAGCTGAGTTGCCTGATTAGCAGGCAACTCAGGTTGGCTCATGAGAGCTTGGCTCGTCAGAGCCATTTAAAACAAAACAAAGGCTCTGATGATCGCACGGCTCAGCTGAGCATGGGGGGCGGGGGCAGGGATTTTTGCTACCAGTTCTCCAAACTGCCCGCCACCATCGCTACCTACTCGCCCGAGCCAGTCCGAACAGGGTGCATTTCACCTCTGTTTTTAACTCACATGGTTTAGTCTTGTTCTGGTATAGCATTCATTCTGGTTTCAAATTAATACATATGTTAATATAACTTTGGGAAGAAATATTTTAAAGATCTCAGTATGAATCATTTCCCTAAAATACGGAATTTATCATTTTATGAAGAGATTGGCTTTGCTGAACTTGGGTTACAGCAAAGAGGATAATTTTATATATCGTAATTGAAAATAAATCCATTCCTATTTTAAGGAATAGATCCAGGATACAATTTTGTTATCTATATTTGAAAGTCTCAGCACTAAAAATGACTTGTCAAATTATGATCTAGATTTAATAAGCTTAATGACAATTACTTGCTTACATATTTTTATACTCATCATACAGATTTGGGGGGCATTCACATGTGGGTGTGTTTGTATGTAAGTTGTATGCTTAATTCATTTAAATATAAATTTTAGGAAGTTTTCTCACTCTATTATCAGTATTCCTTTTATACATTTTCCTTTTCATTTCACTATTATCCTGTTTCCCCAAAAATAAGACATCCCCTGATAATAAGCCCAATTGGGCTTTTGAGTGCATGGCAATAAGGCCAAGCGCTTATTTCAGGGTTCAAAAAAATATAAGACAGGGTCTTATTTTCAGGGAAACATGGTAAAATAATAATTAAAAAATAATCTACTTACCTCAGTAGACAGAATAGGAGTACATTATAAATCAGTTTGGATTAGCCCACATTATACATTTGGACTTGCAGGAGCCAATGGTCCCTGGGCAATAATCTTTTGACCATACTATTAACCATCTCAGTTACAAGATTCAAAATCTTAATCTGGATGTAGTTTATGCCATGAGAATTTGAGCTATAGAATCTGCTTAAACTTTTTCTTACTGTCAGTGATATCACAGAAAGCGATCAATATTCTCTGGGCAGTGGTTAGAGTCAGTGGTGGGTTTCAAAATTTTTGACTACCAGTTCTGTGGGTGTGGCTTGGTGGCCGTGGCATGGTTTGGTGGGTGTGGTTCAGTGGGTGTGGCAGGGAAAGGTTACTGCAAAATCCCCATTTCCTTCCAATCAGCTGGGACGGGAGGCAGAGAATAGATGGGGGCGGGGCCAGTCAGAGGTGGCATTTACCGGTTCTCAGAACTTCTCAAAATTTCCACTACCAGCTCTCCAGAACTGGTCAGAACCTGTTGAAACCCACCTCTGGTTAGAGTGCAGTACTGCAAGCTACTACAGTACTGCAGGCTACTACTTCTGCTGATCACCAGCTCCCAGCCGTTTGGCGGATCGAATCTCACCAGGCTCAAGGTTGACTCAGCCTTCCATCCTTCTGAGGTAGGTAAAATGAGGACCCAGATTGTTGGGGGCAATAGGCTGACTTTGTAAAAACTGCTTAGAGAGGGCTGTAAAGAACTGTGAAGCAGTATATAAGTCTAAGTGCTAATGCTATTGCTATTAGTTCAGTATATACACAGTTACCCAGCATATAAATAAACAGTTTGGCACAATCTCCACGAATGAGTAATCTGGAAACACTTTTCCTACACATGCAATCTGTTCTCTCCCTTTCTCTTCTCACCTACAGGTTTAGGTGTATAAGTGTATGCCTGAATCCCTAGTGTACTTCCTTCTGCAAAAAGGAATCAACAATACATAACCTGATAAATATGCATGGGGAGAGGGAAAAAATGCATGATTGTAGCTTACTATGTATATGTACACACACAAACAAATAAGAATACATATAAACACACATAAGCACACACACACACACACACACACACACACACCAGCACACAAACACCAGATGTCTGTTCATATGGACTACAGATGCAATCATACTTAAAAGAACATTGACTCTATTTCTGCAGAAAGAACGCATGCAGTATTTCTAAAGTCACGACTTTCAATGAATCCCATCTATGGATAAAAATCACTTTATGGTGAATCAGACCCTGGGTTGTATGCGGTTTGGAATTTCTGTTGAACCAATGGGTCTTTGAGGTGTTAGATGGAGATTCTACCTGCAGATGGAAAGCCATGCAAAGAAAATGTACACCTTTCCCCACCGTTGAACTGAACCCATGGGTTGGTATAAAAAAGGAATACTGGCATGAAACTTGCTGATCTCTACCTCTTTCTCAAGTTACTGCAGTCACCTGATATCCCTCCAAGTTATTTATTTTACATCCTGTCTTTGTTATTTTTTTTATAAGCAGCTCAAAACAGTGAACGTATCCAACACACCTTCCTCCTCCTATTTTCCCCAGAACAACAACCCTGAAAGGTGGGTTGAGCTGAGTGAGAGTGACTGACCCAAAGTCACTCATCTGGCTTTCATGGCTAAGGCCGGAATTGAACTCATGGTCTCTGTTTTCTAGCTTGGTGCCTTAACCACTAGATCAAACTGCTTCATCAAGGAGTTTTTATACACCAAAGCTGTAGTCCTATGTAGGTAGGTAAGTATGTATGTATGTATGCATGTATGTATTGTATGGATAGATGAAAGAGAGAGAGAGAGAGAGAGAGAGAGAGAGAGAGAGAGAGAGAGAGAGGGAGGGAGGGAGGGAGGGAGAGAGAGAGAGAGAGAGAGAGAGAGGGAGAGGGAGAGAGAATGGTAGACAGACAGACAGACAGACAGACAGACAGACAGACAGACAGACAATAGATTTGGTAGAGTAGTGTAGAGTAGAGTAATTAAAAGGAGGCTGAACTTTCTCACTTGCATTTCAAATAGGGGATTTGAATAATGGAAATTTAAGCTTTTCTGGCCAGGCTATTCAGATTGTCTTCATACTCCTCAATGTGTAAGGAGTGGTACATAAAGAAGGCAGGTGAGGGTTTCATGCAGGCTACAGTGGAAAGGCTGTGTAATTAAAGGATTGAGAAGTCCGAATGTAATTTTCCTCACATTGATTTGTTGATCCAGGAAATGAGAATTAATTTTCTCATTTCATCTGGTGAGTACAGAGCTCATGAAAGGTGTTTGACTGACAGCACTGGGGATTGGAATCTTATTTATATACATTAAACAGATATATTGTGAACCTGAAAAAGTGCACCCTCCCCATCTCACATTTTCCTCAATACTAGCAAATAAAAATGGATATACCTGTGCTATGTTAAGAAGAAGAATCTGCCTATAGTAGTAGAATAACATAGTATACAGTACATGTTGTTTTGATAATCAAGGATTTAGGTTATATTACAGATAATTTGAAACACAAGAAAATTTGGAATGCTTCTTCAAAATGTCTTTCAACTTGTAGCCTAATTTGTAAAGCTCTCCTGAGAAGACAGGCCTGGCTTTTTTTTTTTTTTTTTTTTTTTAATTTGATTTATATGTCGCCCTTCTCCAGAGACTCAGGGCGGCTTACAATGCGTTAAGCAATAGCCTTCATTCTTTTGTATATTTTATACAAAGTCAGCTTATTGCCCCCACAAACTGGGTCCTCATTTCACCTACCTTAGAAAGGATGGAAGGCTGAGCCAACCTTGAGCCTTGGAGAGATTCGAACCAGCAGAAATTGCAGGCAGCTGTGTTAATAACAGGGTGCATTAAACCACTGTACCATCAAGGCTCATTTTGACATCTCGGCTTGAGATGTCAAATGATGGCAAATCTAATATTCATTTCCCAAATGAGGATGAATTAAAGTTTAGAATGGAAAATAAATACAGGATCTTAAAGGTGGTCATAACTTTTATTCTGAACATTTCCATTGTTAAATATTGTTACCACACTCTCACTCAAACAATATGATCATTCTTGCTCACTTGGGTTAACTGGTGCTAACCTGAAATATGGAGTGATAGTATGAATGATTAATTTGGATTTAAGGCTTTCAGAAAGCATCTGGAGGATTGTAGCATCTTTCTCATGTTCCTTGTTCTTTAGGTTTTCTTGCAAGTGCCTCCATGTAGAACAGCGGTTCTCAACCTGGGGGTCGCGACCCCTTTGGGGGTCAAACAGCCATTTCACAGGGGTCACCAAAGCCCTCTCTCGCCCCCCCCCCAATGCCTTCACTCACCCTCACTCTCTGCTCTGTTGGATCATCGGCCGTTCGCTTATCCTGCCCACTCCCAATCTATTGCTGCCTCCGGAGTCCCAGCTGATGGCTAGAGGAAAAAAAACTGTTTAAATTCTTGCCGCGGGACTTCAAAGGGCCGCCCTATAGCCAGTGGTGGGATTCTGCCGGTTCTAGGGGGTTCGGCCGAGCTGTTTGTTAAATTGTTGGCTCGCTCCGCCCCTCCGCACCACTATTTATTGCCAATAAATAGTGGTGGGCGAGGGGTGGGCGAGCCAGCAATTTAACAAATGGTTCGGTGTTTTTTTGTAATTTTATTGGCCCATGGAGCTTCAGCATAGGCTAATTAGCCCTTGATTAGATGGGCTCCCGACTCTCAGCTGATTTGCTCTCAGCTGTTTTGCTCAGGGCTCTGCTGCTTCTTGGAGCAGATTTTTTTCCCCCTAGCTATGCTGAAAAACGAAACTGAAAGTAAAGCAGGCTGTTGGCTTTGCTGTTGCTGCAATGTTGGAAAATTAGGCAGGCAGATTTCTTTTCTTTTTCCTCACCAAAAAAGGTAGGTGCAAACAATGGGAAATTTAGGGAAAAAGAGGAGAGTTCAAGATTTTAAAACACAAAAGGAAAAAAAGCTCTATTTAACTAGGGAATTGTAATAATTGAGATACTATTAATTGTATATTGTGCTGGAAGCAGAAATGGTTAAGTTGTGGTTTGGAGGAATATATGGGGGGAATTATTTGGTTTATTATTATTGGTAAATATAATTAATTGATTTGTAAGAAATTGGATTGCATGGAAATAATTGGAATATTCATGTTCATATTGATTAATATACAAAAAAGATAGTTATATAACTAATTGATTTATATTAAAATGTTGAATTTATATTAAACAACTGTAATATTACATAATTAACCAATGTGAGGATGGATATAAAAATAGATGACAATGGGAAGGGGTATAATATAGAATAGAAGGGAAAAAATTGAATTTGATTAAGATTAGAGATGAGGATGAAGGGTAATATTGGTTTTTTACAAAAATAGATGAGGAATAAATATGGCAAAAAGGAAATATAGAAATTGTAAATTTAATTGAAATGATTAAATACTGTTTAAATTTGTGAACCGGCCAAATACTCTGTTCAAAGAAAATACATTGTATGTTTGTATGTGTGTTTCTAATTATTGTTATTTATTCCTATTTGTTCTCTTTTATTCTTTAAAGTTTAACAATTCATTCTTTATCTTAATATCTTTACATTTGTTTGGGGTTGGCTTTCTTCCCTTTCATCTTTTTTATTGTACAGCAATCTTTCTCCTCAAACCTACCACCTCTGTCTTTTCTTTCCTTCTTACTTTCTCTTCCCCCCACCCTCTTCTTCTCCTCCCTACTTCCTCTTCCTTTCTCCTTCTCCTCCTCTCTTCCTCCCTCTCTTACCCTCCCTCCTACTCTAATTTCCCTTCCCTTCCTTCATCCCTCTCTATTGCTGTATCCTTTTATGCATATGGACTACTCAGAGAGCTGAAAAAGTTATTTCTGACTGGTCCTCGCACTTTTGACCAGTCCTCGAACTTACGACTGTCCTCACATTTTACATTTTTGCCCTATCTTGTCACCATGGTGAAGAGAAGCAGTTGTGAAATGAGTGACACAGTTGTTAAGAATGGTACAATGGGCATAAATGATGACCAGTCATAAGTGCGAAGACCGGTCAAAAGTGCAAGGACCTGCCAGAAATAACTTTTTTCAGCCCTCTGGGTAGTCCTTTTGTGCACATGAACTACTCAGAGGGCTGAAAAAGTTATTTTTGACTGGTCCTCGCACTTTTGACCAGATCTCGAATTTACGACTATCCTCACATTTTACGTTTTTTGCCCTATCTTATCACCATGGTGAAAAGAAGCAGTTGTGAAATGAGTGACATGGTTGTTAAGAATGCTGCACGGGCATAAATGTGAGGGTGGTCATAAGTGTGAGGACCAGTCAAAAGTGCGAGGACCTGTCAGAAATGACTTTTTTCAGCCTTCTGATTAGTCCCTATACACATAGCCATGGCCACCCAGTCACATGACCAGCTAGCCACGCCCACAAAATAAGCCACGCCCACAGAACCGGTAGTAAAAAAACATTTAGAACCCACCCCTGGTTGGGGGTCACCACAACATGAGGAACTGTTAAAGGGTCGCAGCATTAGGAAGGTTGAGAACCACTGATGTAGAAGATCCAATACTGTACCCAATAGGCAATTTCTTTCCAATATGCTGAATCACCAACACATTTTCATTACAGTTTCCCAGTAAAGAAACTTCAAGTATGATTGCAGTTATAACAGCCACCTGAATTTTCTTGGGCAAAAATCTATTCCTTGTCTCAGTAGAATTTTCCTGAACCAATAGATTATATTGAGCCTTACTGCTTCCTGTTAAATGCAAATTTAACATCCTTTCACAGGCACCGACTGCAGTTTGAGCAAGATGGCTATTCCCTCATCTCTCAGAAGTCTAAACAGTGCTGGTCTCCTCCTGAGGAGCAGCTATCTGGAGAACCTGTGGCTGATCTCATATTCTCTCCTTGTCCAAAGAACTTTCAAAGAGCCATCTCAAAAAGGAACAAAAATATCCAAGCATCTTTCCACCAGCAGTCAGCACCCAGATCAATATAGATTAACTCCAAGGTTAACATCAGACCAACAATCAAGCAAACAATACCCCAAACAAGAAACTGCCAAAGAAGCCAACAGCAAACAGCCCAACCAAAAGATCTCTGACCAACCCCATCAACACTGACAGGCAAGCCACCAGAATAAAAAATCACAGCAAACTACATTCCTTACTAGCACTGATGATGTTACTTAGGTGGGTAGGTACCCAACATGGGTAATGAAACATCTGCAAGAAAACAAGCAAGCTCAGAGAGCACCAAGGACCCCTTATGTCAATCCTGAGTGACAAATATTCACCTTTATTAGCTGTGAGCTCTGTTTTTCATGGCATCTTCAGTCCACCATTTCTTCCCCAGAAGCTTGGGATTTCTTTTTTTTTTTTTTTTTTATTGAAAAAGTTTTCAAATACAAGTTTTTCCCCCTTTCCCCCCCCCCTCTTCCCTAACCCACCCTTTCCACCCAACCCCCCCTGTGACTTCTTCACAACAATAGGCTATTTCATAACTAGTTACATACATAATATCTTCCCTTTCCCTTAATCCCTTCTCGGAATACTGACCCTTAACTTGTTAATCTTATAACTCCCATTTTTACGGTAATCTGCCCTTTTTCTCCTCCCCTAAACTTATTGAGTATTATTACAAATTAACCTTTAATCTTTTATATATATTAATATAACATTTTAAATCGGCCTTCTCCCTGCAACCAAATTTGTTCAATTCTGTCCACTTCCTCCACTCCTCTAAATATATGACTTAAAATCAGACAATACAATTCTAAATATAATCCACTACCCACTTTACTAGAATATACACATATCTATATATGCATCCCATTTTATAACAATCAGTAAACTAACCTATTTCAGCCCTTCAATTCCTACAAAATCATGCAATACGATTCTAAATATAATCAACTGCCCACTTTACTAAGATATACACATATCTATATATGCATTTCATTATGTAAAAAGAGAAAAGACAATAACTTTAAGTTTATGATCCATATAATATCTTCTTTGATGTCTTTCCACTAGATTGTTAAATCCATCACCCATAATAGGGTAAAATAACATGCTGGTGCAACAGTTTGTTCAAAATCTTCAGTCATCTTCTGCCCCCATCAGTAGTAGATATCCTCACACCTGTATAAAAGTAAAAACAACCACCCGAGTGACATTATAATTATGAATATATCCGTATGATTATAGTTGTGGTATTCATCAGGATTGTAAATTCCCGTCATCCTACTGAGTAACATCCAGATCTTCTGCATGCCCCAGCAAAACTCTCCTGCCTTATAACTCAAAGTAGTTATAATATATTTCCAAGAGAAAAAAAAGGTAAATAAGAAAAAATTAGATGATTCAAATCCAACAAAGTGAGGCTCTTTCCACTTCCCAAAATCATGGCCTTGCAGAGATCTGCCACAATCCTCAGGATAGTATCAGACAATTGTTCGCCACCACTGTCTTTTCTAATATTCATTCATTTTTTAAAGCGCCTGGCTTCACTGTTGCTTAGTTTGGAAATTGCTGTTTCTATAAGATCTGTTTCTTTTCTTTTTCTTTTTCGGGTTGAATTTCCATCCTCTTTTCTTGCTTACCAATTGTATATCTGCTGGTTGATTTTCATTCTGCTTTGTGGATTGTTCTTGTTGGGTTAATTTTATCATCTCATCTTTCTTCTCCATCACTTGTATATCAACTGATTGATTTGCGCACTTGTCTGTGACTTGATGATTCATCACCTTGGGTTCGGATGACACTGCTCTCTTATTTATAAACAGTCCAGCTGGGATCTCCAAGGAGTCCAAAGACAATTTATCCATCACAGCCTCTGTAATTTGATGTTTTCCTTTTATTTCCAACTCCTTTTGCTTATCCTGTATTATGCCTAAAGGTGTTAAATTCATTTTTAGAATTTTTTGATAAAAATCTTCCGCTTTTTCAACAGTGTGCAATTGATATCTTACGCCTTGATATCTCAATATTAAACCAGCTGGGATGTCCCACCTGAATAGGATATTTCTTTTTTTTAATTCAGTCACTAAAAAGCCAAATTTCTTCCTCTCCATTAACATCTTGGGCGGGAGCTCCTTGAAAATCCAAATCTTTCTTCCATGAAATTGCAAATTGGAATTAAAAGAGTTCTGCACAATATTATTCCTAATTTCTTTATCTGTAAAATAGATCACCACATCTCTAGGCAGTTGCCTTTGCTTTGCCCACCAGGAGTTTATTCTATAAATTCTATCAATCCTGCAATACACTTCATCAGGTTGAACCTTTAAGATCCCAGCCAGAATTTCAGAAGATACTTTCCTTAAATCATCTCTATTATTTTCCTGCAGACCTCTCAATCTAATTGCATATTCTGTAAAATTATATTGAATCATTAAAACTTCTCTTTCAATCCTCTGTTGTACATTTTCCTCATTACCAATCTTTTGGTCAGTCTCCATTTTAGATTTGTCTTCCAAGCTATTATCCTGAATGTTTATCAAATCCTTTTTAATTTTTTGAGTCATGTCATCCAAATTCTCCTCGACTTCCTTCATTTTAGTCTCTAATAATTCAGTCTTTGCCTCCATCCGAATCAGAAAGCCTGATAAACCATTAGCAACTTTTGAAATCTTTTTATTCAAGAAGTCAGACTCTGATTTCACCAATTCACCAATTTCTTTAATTTCCTGCTTAAATTTTTCAAGTTGCTGATTCACAATCTCATCCCTTCTTACAATCTCTTCAAGGATAAATTCTAATATATTAAAATCGGGTTTCTGACGCTGGAGAATTGAAATTTGTTGGCGCAATTTCTTAAGGGGGGAAATTCCCCCCCCTGTTTGTCCAGCTGTATAAGTCCTGATGCCATTTCCCACACAGACAAGATTTAGCAAAAATAAGAGAAGAAATAGAAAACAAAAAGACTTTCCCTCATTAAAAAAAACTTCTGAGCAGCACAGGAGCGAGGTTTCTCTAGAAATGTAGCCAATGATATTTATTCCGCTACATTGTAATAATGAAAAACGGAAGGACTTTCCCTTTTAGCCCTTCTCCAGCCACAGCAGACGCCATTTTAGAAGGCTCTTTTTCCCTCTTTTCCTCTGCTCTTTTCTTTTAAATAGTTTTTGAAAGGGTGAGATACTTGCGGTTCAGTATTAAGGGTCCAGTTCTTCATTTCTTTAATTATTCTTTTAGATTCACAGGCTTGCTCTTGACGCCTGGCTCTGCATAGGCAGAGGTCTCCCAAAGCCCGGAGCAGCGGCAGGGGATATGGGGCTTCTCATCCGCTCCGTCCCAAAAGTTAAAAAAAAAACTTTTGGGACTCTGCGGGGAGTTCTACCCACCCCTGCTGGCTCTCTCTCCGTTTCCTCTTGGAAACGGAGTTTTTTCGAGCCGCCATCCGCTGTAACGGCGGCTCTATACAGGCAGAGGGAGCTGACGATCCCAGAGGAACGTCTGGCGGCGGCCAGCAGCAAACCGGAAGTCCCCAAAGCTTGGGATTTCTTGAGGATGACATTTTTTTCAAGGATTGCTTGTACAAGCAAACACCAGGTCTGACTGATAAAGAATTATCACATATGATAATCACATAGGAGCCTGATTTAGCTCAACAGACAGAAGCACTGTAATTCCTTTATTGTTAATGATATGAGGGCCACCAAATAGAGCATGCATTGATGGTGTCATTGGTGGTTCTTCAGGGCAGAGTATCTTACAGTACATCTAGTACCACTAGTAGTAGATTATTTCTACTGATCCTGATATGATCCTTCTGTGCATGTCCAAGATGGCGGATTTGAGCTGATTTGAGCTGAGACGCTCCCGGGAGAAAGGGGTGATTCCTGGCATTTTGGGGACCGCGGGGGCATATTCAATCATCCTGGCCCCCAGTCCTAGTGAAAGGGGCTTCCTCCCAGCATATAGAGGGATTTCTCGCCCTCCGGGACACCAGGACTGAGGAGATACGGCCATCAGAAGGCGCCGTGGGGTGGCGGCAGCAACAGCTGTTCAGCGGTGCTTCCCCCCCCACTATGGTCGGCGGCGGTCGGGACGGCGGCGGCGACTCTGCAGCAGCGGCGGCAGCGAGATGGGGGTCTCCCCAGCTCTCCGGTCTCTCTGGGGTCTTTTTAAGGCCCCTGGCATTTCTGGAGCGTGGTGGGAGCCCTGGTGGAGGCGGCGGCGGCTGCGGCACTGGTGCCTACGAGGCTTGGACTGCCTTGGACGCTGGTGGAGGCGAGGGGGCAGTAGCCAAATGTGGGGAGAGGCAAATTGCCAACAGCCCGGACTTGTCAGGGGCTGGCTCTACGGACCCATTTCCTGGCCGAATCCGGAGGCCCCCCTGAATTGGGGCTGCAGACTGGGGATAAAAATGACTAAAGACCAGGGAGTGGAGAGGCTGGAGGATGGCTGAGGGCTGGCCGTGGGCTGCCTCGGGCCATCCCCTCCCCCCCTTTTTTGGCTTGTGTAGGCCTCATTATAGTCATTACCCCAGCTGCCTTTTGCCTCGTAAGCCACTTTTCCCATCTTTCTGGGTGTCATCGAACTCTGCCCCTGGTCTTACTATCTACTTTTGCCTTCTGGACTGGCTTATTCCATCCGCCCCGGACTATATGACAAACGGACAGCTTGAAGTGGGTTCCCAGGGAGTCTGGGTTACTACTACCATCCCTTTTAGAGGGGACAGCTTCTGAATTTCTCCATAGCACATTCCATCTGGCCTGACATCGTGAGAGGATGTCTGGGAGGAACATCCCCTAGATTTATCGGAATGGCATGGGATTCCTCCCACTGTCGTGAGAGGACAGTGGAGTCCAGTTACCCACATTTTTGTTTTTGTTGCTGCCTTTTGTCCTCAGGACCTTTAGACTTTATGGAACCCTGGCCAGACGCCATCTTCACCCTTTCCCATTTTGTGGATGTATTCAACCATTGAGCTTCTTGCGCTGCAAGACTCCCCCCTCTCGCAGGTCTGGCCCTCCACATTATCGAGGGCCTACCTCAATGACGGGCTTTGGAACCCAGAGAGGTGGCATGCCGCGAAGAGGGGGTTGAGGGGTTTTTTAAGTAAATTGGGTAAATTTTTAAGGGGTCCCGGGGGGGGAGGGAAAAATTGGTACTAGGGTTGTGGGTTTGGGGGAAGACCCACCAAGGGGAGGGTCAGGCCTGGCCACTATGCGCGGTGGAGGGGGTGGGGGATCCGGAGGTGATGGGGGGGTCAAGCTTGTCCAGATTATGTTTCTATCATCAGTACTGTGAGTGGGAGGGGTAGATATGGCGGGAGCAGGGGGCCATATCATGTTAAGGGAGCGCGCACCCGCTGTCTCCGAGCGGTAGCGTGCTCCGGCCCCCAAGGCTCCACTCGTTTTCCAGGTTGTACAGACCCTCAGGGCCCGGGCCTTCGACTGATGTTGTGCAACGCCAGGTCCGTAATAAATAAAGCCCCCCTCATTTGTGATCTGGTTCAGGAGGGGGGAGCGGACCTGGCGGGTATTACGGAGACCTGGTTGGGCCCGGAGGGAGGGGTCCCTCTGGTAGAAATGTGCCCACCAGGCTTCCTGGCATTCCATCAGCCGAGGTCACAGGGGAGGGGTGGGGGAGTAGCGGTTATTATTAGAGAAGGCCTTAGGCCGAGGGAGGCCACTGTTCCTCAGACGGCCGGTTGTGAGACCCTCCTTGTGAAGTGGGGTCATGGGGTTCAGAGGGGTTTGCTGATCACGTACCTGGCTCCCTGCCACGTGGCAGCAGCCCTGCCCGAGCTACTCAATGTTATCGCCGCGGTGGCGGTTGATACCCCCAGTCTTATGGTCATGGGGGATTTCAACCTGCCGTCCGTGGGTGAGACGTCTGAGGTGGCTCGGGAGTTCATGGCTTCCATGACGGCTATAGATCTGACCCAACTAATTCATGGCCCTACGCACATGGGGGGAAACACACTGGACCTGATTTTCATCTCTGGACAGTGGCTGAGTGATCTTGAGATAGGGGACATAGTCATTGAGCCCTTGTCATGGTCGGATCACTCTCTCCTTCGCCTTGACCTTTGAACCGCTGCACCCCGCCACAGGGAGGCGGAACCGATGAGATGGTACCGCCCCAGGCGCCTGATGGAACCTGATAGGTTCCAGATGGAGCTTGGGCCAATTCCTGAGGTTCTGGCTCACGCCTCGACTGGAGACCTAGTGGCCGCCTGGGATAGGGCGGCCGCTGGAGCTCTGGATTGAGTCGTGCCTTTGCGGCCTCTGACCCGGCGCTGATCTCACCTGGCTCCTTGGTTTACTGAGGAGCTGAGGGAGATGAAGCGTCGGAAAAGACGCCTAGAGAGTAGTTGGAGGGCCAGTCGTACTGAATCTGACCGGACACTGGGAAGATCTCATATTAAGAATTACCTAGTGGCAATAAAAGCAGCAAAATGCACTTATCTTGCTGCTCTTATTGCGTCATCAGATAACCGCCCAGCCGCCCTGTTTAGGGTGACCCGCTCCCTGCTCTACCAGGAAGCGAGAGAGGACCCCTTGGAGGGAAGAGCCGAGGATTTTGTTCAGTATCTGTATGACAAAATCACTCAGATTCGGGAAGATCTGGACTCCGACTGGGTAGATCCAGCGGGGATGACGGGGGCAGGTCCTGAGAATGTTATCTGGGATGAGTTTGATTCTGTGACCCCTGAGGACGTGGACAGGATTCTGGGTAGACTGAATGAGACCACATGTTTGTTGGACCCGTGCCCCTCCTGGTTAGTGCTGGCTTCCCGGGAGGTGACGCGAGGCTGGCTCCAGGGGATTATAAATGCTTCATTGGGTGAGGGTGTCTTTCCCGCCGCCTTGAAAGAGGCGGTGGTGAGACCTCTCCTCAAGAAGCCTTCCCTGGACCCAGCAACATTGGCTAACTATCGTCCAGTCTCCAACCTTCGCTTTGTGGCGAAGGTTGTTGAGAGTGTGGTTGCACGACAGCTTCCCCAGTACCTGGATGAAACGACGTATCTAGATCCATTCCAGTCGGGTTTCAGGCCTGGGTACAGCACGGAAACGGCATTGGTCGCGTTGGTGGATGATCTCTGGAGGGCTCGGGACAGAGGTTGTTCCTCTGTCCTGGTCCTATTAGATCTCTCAGCGGCTTTTGATACCATCGACCATGGTATCATGCTGCACCGGTTGGAAGAGTTGGGGGTGGGAGGCACCGTATTACGGTGGTTCTCCTCCTTTCTCTCCGACCGGTCGCAGTCTGTGTTGACAGGGGGGCAGAGGTCGACCCCGAGGCCCCTTATATGTGGGGTGCCACAAGGATCGGTCCTCTCGCCCCTTCTGTTCAACATTTATGTGAAGCCGCTGGGCGAGATCATCCGTGGTTTCGGGGTGGAGTACCATCAGTACGCTGACGGCACCCAGCTGTACATCTCCACCCCAGACCACCCCAACGATGCCATTGAAGTGATGTCCCGGTGCCTGGAGGCCGTACGGATCTGGATGGGGAGAAACAGGCTCAGGCTCAACCCATCCAAGACCGAGTGGCTGTGGTTTCCGACGTCCCGATATAGTCAGCTGGTGCCATCGCTGACTATTGGGGGCGAAGCACTGGCCCCCACGGAGAGGGTTCGCAACTTGGGTGTCCTCCTGGATTCACGGCTGTCTTTAGAAGGACACTTGACGGCCGTGACCGGGAGGATTTTTCATCAGGTCCGCCTGATTCGCCAGTTGTGTCCCTTTCTGGATCGGGACTCGTTACGCACGGTCACTCATGCCCTCGTCACCTCCCATTTGGACTATTGTAACGCTCTCTACATGGGGCTCCCCTTGAGGAGCACTCGGAGGCTCCAACTGGCGCAGAGTGCGGCCGTGTGGGTGGTGATGGGAGCGACGTGGCGCTCCCATGTAACGCCTCTCCTGCGCGAGCTGCACTGGCTCCCGGTGGTCTTCCGAGTGCGCTTCAAGGTTTTGGTTATCACCTTCAGAGCGCTCCATGGCTTAGGACCTGGCTATTTACGGGACCGCCTGCTGCCACCAATAGCCTCCCACCGACCAGTACGCTCCCATAGAGAGGGGCTCCTCCGGGTGCCGTCGGCCAAACAATGTCGACTGGGGGAGAGCCTTCTCTGTGGGGGCACCTACGATCTGGAACGAGCTCCCCCCGGAGATACGGAGGATTCCGGATCTGCGTACCTTCCGTCGCGTTCTTATTCCATCAAGCTGGCCTGACCTAAACTTTTCCTCTTTTTAAATGGAATTTTAAATTTTAAATTTGGTTTTAATTTATTGGGGTTTTAAAATGTTTCAGCCAAATTTATTTAATTAGTTTTATCTCCATTTTAAATTTTGTATCTATATGTTTTATTTTATGGCTGTTCACCGCCCTGAGTCCTTCGGGAGTAGGGCGGTATACAAATTTAATAAAATAAAAATAAATAAAATAAAATTTCTGTTATGTTGTACATTTTCCCAGCCTGGGACTCTACAAATGAATGGGCTTCATATCACAAGATTGAAATCTATAGATCTAGAGAAAATACAAACTGGGGGAAACTGTTATAGTCTCATAGTAACATCATGAGCCTCAAAGAAATCCCAATAGGAGACAGTGTGAAACTTTTGAGCAGGGAATAGAATTTTCACATAGCACATGAGAGTTTGTATTTCCATAGAGACCCTTAGAAGAGGCTAAATACATGCAGTTGAGTAGGCCGAGTTTAAATTAAACCCAATATACTGTCTCATTTGCATATGGTGAATCTGGGTGGCTTTTTATTTTGGAAATGTAGATGAATTGTCAGAAGGAGATCATAGTTACATGAGAGGTTTAATTTCTCTCTCTCCCTTGAACATTAAGAAATTGATCTTGCCGCAATAGTTTTGTTTTCACTGTCAGCTGATGTGAGGAGGTTCTCTCTTATGATTCCTTTTTGGAATGACACTGATAAACTATCAGTTTCCAGGAGGGGTCTGGTACAGTGGTGAAATGTAAAATTTGTTTCTACCGGTTCTGTGGGCATGGCTTGGTGGTAGGGGTAATATGACTGAGTGGGCGTGGCCAACCTTTTTTTTTTTTTACTTTTAAAACCATTTTTTCTACAACCTCTTCGGTTGAAGAGGTTGTAAAAAATGCTTTTAAAGCCTCGGACGATCCCAGGTGACTTGCCTGATCGGCAGAGGCTTTCTTTCCTTTTAAAAACATTTTTTCTGTAACCTCTTCAGCCGAAGAGGTTGTAGAAAAAATCTTTTAAAAGCCTCTGATGATCCCAGCTGAGCCGCGCGATCATCAGAGGCTTTTTTTTTTACTTTTAAAAGCATTTTGACGGCCAAAGAGGTTGTAGAAAATTTTTTAAAAAGCCTCTGATGATTGTGCAGCTCAGATGGGCAATGGGGGAGGGGGTAGGGATTTTTGCTACCAGTTCTCCGAACCACCTGCCTCCATCGCTACCGGATCAGGCGATCCGGTCCAAACTGGGAGCATTTCACCCCTGGTCTGGTATCTAGATTCTATATATTCCATTCTTAGATCAGAAGGGAAAACTGGTGAAAAGTTTTAAAAATTATTATCCCTTTATTTGTCAATTCCCAAAATACACACAATGATTTATTTTGACCAGAGAAATGAAGGTTCTTCTTTCCTTCCATCTTTATATGAAAGTTTACCTTACTACAAGGCTTTCACTCCAGACTTATCTATATTTTCCCAGGGCCTTTCTACAAAAATAGACAATTCCTATCTGCAGAATTTATGATATGGGAGCTAATTTACCAGCCCAAAGTTTAACTGACAAAATCATATTTCATGTCCCCTTCAAAGTGAAATTGGTTTCCCCCTGCCTGGAGCAAAGAAGGTCCATGTAGTACAAATAATTTTATAACTGTTTTTAATCTTTCATGCTGTGAGGAAAATAATCAGAACTTACTGATGTATGCCATTTTCCCATGCAAGGACAATTGAAAGCAAGATAACGGTTTGTTCCTGAAAACTAGAATCAAAGGCCAAATCCTGCATTGATTAATTGCTGTGTAATCTGTCAATTTAGAAACAGGTGATTCGGGATTAAATTATTTGTAAGGCAATTTACTATGACCTTAATGAAATGTAAGGGTCCACAAACTTAGTCTATTAATCTTTGTAGCACTGAAAGTAACAGGCGATTCCTTTCACCATGTCATTAAGAATTAATTTATTTCTTCCAAAATGGCCAAAGGAAAAAAAAAAGTTAGAATATAGCTTGTAAGGGATATGCACACTATGCATACACATGAAACATAATGAAGCTGTCATATATTTAGTCAGATCAATGGTCTGCCTAGTTTATTCCATTACTTCTACTTTAACAGCATCTGTCTCCAAACAGATGTGTATCCCAGACACTTTGACCTGAAAATGCTGAATATTGAAACCAAGGTTCCTTAAGCTTGTACTCTGAAATGCAATTTCTGCAGTTTTTCTTACAAGGTGCATTAAATGAATGTCTGAATTTGAAAGCATCCATGCATTCCTCTTTACTAGTCACATCAGCCAATCTGACTGGTCAATTTCAGCCAATTCATTTAAAAATTCATGTGGAACAAAACTCATCCATTCCTCATCACATTTTCCTTCCAGGATAAACCATCTCAAGCAGAGGGCTAGTTTAAACTCTTACAAATTTTGGATAATTGTTTTTAAATCAAATGTGAAGATTCTGGTGACTTTCATTCCTTTCTTTGTTTAGCAACCAGAACAGTCCTTCTGTTCCAGTCTAGAATTAAAGAAGCAGTAGTGAGGCCAGTCATATTTCAAATGTTTCAGCCTGATAGAGCCTTGATCCTGTCCTTTAGATCAGGTGATATCATGTAGAACAGGGGTGTCAAACTCATGTCATCATGGTGGCATCACGTGACCTATCGGGACTTTTCCCCCTTCACTAATCAGGCATGGGCGTGGCCAGTACATGACATATCCGGCCCATGGGCCAGGAGTTTGACAGCCCTGATGTAGAAGGTTCAAAACAGAGGCGGGTTTCAGCAGGTTCTGACCAGTTCTGGAGAACCTGGTGGCTCAGCAGACTAAAAGCATTGTGATTAACACCAGCTGTCTGCAATTACTGTAAGTTTGAATCTCACCAGGCTCAAGGTTGACTCAGCCTTCCATCCTTTCTAAGGTAGGTAAAATGAGGACCGTTGTGGGGGCAATAAGCTGACTTTGTATAAATATACAAAAGTATGAAGGCTATTGCTTAATGCATTGTAAGCCGCCCTGAGCCTCCGGAGAAGGGCGGCATTTAAATCAAATTAAAAAAAACAACAACCAGTAGCAGAAATTTTGAATAGTTCGGAGAGCCGATAGTAAAAATTCTGACTGGCCCCACCCCCATCTATTCTCTGCCTCCCAAGTCCCAGCTGATCGGAAGGAAATGGGGATTTTGCAGTAACCTTCCCCTGCCACGCCCACCAAGCCACACCCACCAAGTCATGCCATGCCCACCAAGCTACACCCACAGAACTGGTAGTAAAAAAATTTGAAACCCACCACTGGTTCAAAAGTCTCTTTTCCCATATAAATCATTTGCTTTCCTGGGAGAAGTCACTTCCCTAGAAGGAAAGCAGTGGTTTGGAGGAAGTCACATAGGAATAATGTCAGTGATGCTCCTTGAACCCCAAAATAATTCATCCATGGGAATCAATTGGCATCTGTGGAAAAGAGTAGGGCTTCTCAAGAAGCATGGACCCATCCCTGTATCTCCACAATTTGTAGACTTTACATGCCTAACCACGAGGCAAAGCATAAATCAATTTTAGAAACTTGGGAGTAGAAAGTAAAACCTTCCATCCTCCTCCATGGATCTTTACAAATATTAGCCATGAAAGAAAGGCAAGATGCCCTTATGGTAGACTCTGGGAATGTAGGGAGTTAATTTTGTTCTTCTCAAAATATTAGGCTTGCTTATACCTTTAGTCAGTTACTTGTCTGAACTTACAAAACAAAGAAACAATATAAGCTAAGCAGACTGTTACATTTAGGACAAAGACAGAAGTACAGTTTTATTCATAGTATTAGAGAAAGGTCTAGATATAACTTTATAGCACAAGAGTCTTTGTGATGGGAAGCTTAGCATAAAATTAGACAAAGGCCTGCCGTATCTACAATAAAAACAAATGGGAAGACAAATTACCAAGAAGCAGAGTTGGTAGGTTATCAGGCCAGGCAAGGAGTAGTACATAAATTTGTATTTATTTATTTCAGTGTGCATCTAGTGATTGCCTGCAGAACCTAGAATTTCCTGCCAACAGGAATTCTGGGAGTTGCTCTAATAATCTGAGGAACCAGAGGAATCTGACCATAATGAAAGTTCTCAGAGATTCATGGCCCATAAACCTAAAAATAAAAAAAAGGCAATTTTATTCTGAAAATTTGAGTTATCATCACTGGCATGTCTCAGCTTGACAGGCATAGTGATTTGCAGACCAAAATATCTTGTAAATGCAGGCTTTTATTATTCTACTGAATTGAAGCATTACAACTCATTCTGCATTTGGAAACTTTGTCCAAATTAAGAAGGAATAAAACCGAGTAACTCAGTAACTTTTATAATGATGGACCATTAACTCTATATCTGTAGCAAAACATTAAAAACAAATATCAGTGTTGGGAACAAGGAAATTATAAGTTTCTCTGGTGAATGCTATAGGCAATAACTTTACATACATTGTACCTTCCATGATCAAATGTCAAAAAAGATCATGCAAAAACAGAATTCTGCTCCCAAGACTTATTCCGCATCTGAGATGTGACCATTCTCAAGTTGATACAATATGAGTTGCTCTTCAACCTGAGCACTCTTGCATTCAAAAGGAAAACAGGGCAAAAATTGGCAACCCTTTGGGTATTGTGGGATTATATCTCTCATCTCCTTTAAACTGGGTGTTGCTTTCAACAGCATCTGGAAGTCTACAGTCTTATCTAGCATGAGCAGCTGATTGATCAGTTAATTAGATGTCAGTATCATTTAGTAATCTGAGTTCTCTGCATTGTCAACAAATCAAATATTTAATGTAACATAAACTAAAATAAAACATCAATAATAAATACTTACTAGGTAACTGTTCCCTGTTGGGTCATTGTATATCCTTAACTACACAGAGAAACAGAATGGCCATGGATGGGCAAAAAATCAGCAGGAATGGGAATGATTTCCAGCTTCCAGTTAGCTTCCCTGTTGAATCTCCTTGTGGGAATTCGGAAGCGAGCATTTAAAATCCCTCCCTCCCTCCCTTCCGTCCCCTCCCCTCCCCTTTCCTTCCCATTCCTTCCCAACAAACTTGGTTAAAAAAACTGTTGCCCTGTGATGCACTGTTTCACCCAGTTAAAGATTACGGAACAAGAGTTTTAGTAGTATACTAAAAATTATACATCCATCATGAAAAAACACAGTAAAAGTGAAAATAAAACAGTGTGGCATTCTAATTTCTATGTTCTGAGTCCCTTCCACAAGAAAGTAGCATCTAGGAGGATCCAGGAAGACAGCCATTGTGAATAATCTTTGGAATTACAAAATACTCCTCCCCCTGCTTGCCGCCGCCATACCTCCTGAGATCAGACTTGTTCCAAACTTGCTGGCCATGCTCAAGGTGTTAAAAACTCGGCTTTGCTGTGAAGCCTGGGTCCTGATAATGGGAATGAGCCCACTGTTTCTTTATATTGACTAAGGTGTTTGACTGGCTGCTATTTTATGCTGTGCAATATTATTTATGTTTTTAATCATTGGCTGTATTTTTATTCTGCTGTAATTGTTAACCACCCAGAGTCATATTAATGAGATGGATGGCTATGTACAGTTATTAAATAAAAAAGATGTGTTTTTCAAAATGCCGTTCTTCATCTGCCATCAAAACAATTGTACTGTAGATTTCAAGAGGCTAAGATGTGGAGGACATGAGACAGAGATTCTAGTGGCTACCAGGAAGGGGTAAAATCTACTTACCTTCCCTACCGGTTCGCAAGTGTACATGTATGTGTCATGTGCACATTTTGGACCCTCTTTGCATGCGCAAAGCCTTCTGCGCATGCACAGAGGATAAAAAACAGGTTACTTCCTGGTTAAAACTAGGAAGTAACAACATCTGGGTGGGTGGGCGGAGTCTCGTGCTGCCACCGCTACCGGTTCTCTGAACCGCCCGCCACCGCTATTGGTTCACCCGAACTGATGTGAACTGGTAGCATTTCATCCCTGCTACCAGGTTAACTCATCCAGTAGGACATTTGGAGAAGGGCTTGAGATGGGCCGTAGGTAACTATGGGACAAGGCACTTTTTCAAATGACCCGATCCTAAGATGTTTAAAATGGGAGTGGAAAAATTTTATTCTTGATAGGAGATAAGAAAGAAAGAAAGAAAGAAAGAAAGAAAGAAAGAAAGAAAGAAAGAAAGAAAGAAAGAAAGAAAGAAAGGCCTTGGAAGCCCATAGACAGCATCATGATGAGACCTAAAGTGAGACCAAAATTCTAATGCTTTATAACAGGACAGTTAGGTTTCCCAATTTTGCACTGGTTTATTAAGCCCTCATTTTGGATTTTATGTGTGAAAAGGTTTAAAAAATTGCACAGCACCAAATTGTTATTGCGCTGCCAAATTTTTGAAGCACAGTCTTGGGCTGTTAAAGGTATAAAAAGGGGGGTTGGGGCTTTGCATGTTACTTTAGTGCTCTAAAGGCTCATTTTGAAATGAGTATAAAAATAAACTCGCACCTAATGCAGATGCAAAGCATTATTTTGTTGTATTAGTCTGCCCCAGTTCCATGCAGTATTATTTATAAGTCATTACCTGTATTCATACAAATACAGATTTAACCAGCTCTTTCTTTTTGTTATCTATAAGATAGATTCTCCAAAAATATCTCCGGTAATCATGAGCTATTCAAGTAATCTACAATTTCTTTCTTTTTCCTTGAAGGTTTTTTTTTTTCTTTTTGGTTCCATTAGAAGTAGGAGCTAAGCCACAAATTTTCATGTCTAGATTTCTAATTATTTCATTATATGTCTGTTTGTGAGTTTGAGTATGAAAGAGATCCCTTACCAGTCTAGGCTTTCCACAATGTGCCCAGACAAGAGCCTGAAAATAAAGGATTGCTGGAAGTTCTAAATTTCTCAAGCAAGCAATTTAGATTTTGTAATGCATTTAGATTTCTCAAATGATTTGTAGCAAGGGAAAAGAATAAGTATGCCCAATTTATTTGTGTTTTTTTTTCCAAGCCAACTGCCAAAACATATTTAGGAATGGTGATTAACTCGAATTTCTTTACTATGGTCCTTGATCAGCCTTTACAAAAGAGAGAGAGAGAGAGAGAGAGAGAGAGAGAGAGAGAGAGAGAGAGAGAGAGAGAGAGAGAGAGAGAGAGAGAGAGAGAGAGAGAGAGAGAGAGAGAGAGAGAGAGAGAATGAATTTGACACAACAGTTCACTATTGGGGAACGGAAAAAATAGGACAATAATATGTCATAGCGAATTAAAAGTTTTGCGCAGTTGTATAAGTTGGTGAAGTTATTTGGCCACCTGACATGTGACTGGGAGGCTAGCCTTCCTTAGAAAGTAATACATATAAAATTTATTAGTGTGGCCTTCATATTTGGAAATGATTGGGAAGATTGGAGCAGGTCTTGGAACATCATAAAAAGGACACTATATGAGAACATGACCAAAGTTTCTACAACCCTGGTATTCACAAGGGAACATTTTCTGCAAATAAGAAGTCCCATGAAATCTTCCCCCCAATAGAGCTGATGGGAAGACATGAAACTGGCCTCTGTTTAGATATGTTATTTTCTTTCACAGCTGTGATGGTTTTGTACTGTTATTATTGGGGGGTTTTTTTTGTAAATATTTTTTATTTATTTTTTTCCAAATTCAAACATAAAACATAGCTTTAAAGAGCAAAAATCTTGATCCAGTCATAGGTGGTTACCACGCATATATTCCTTTCACAAGCTCAATTCACAATTTCCATTACATCTTTTATAAGTAAACAAAAAAGAAAAGAAAAGAAGATAAAAAAGAATCAAAACTTAAAAAAAACCAATTTTACCTCAAATTTAACATTTTCATCTATATAAATCCATTATATCTATCCAAAATTAGTTTCAAATTCACTTTCACTCATTTTTACATCTGCATAACAATTCTAAACATCTTTATTCTTCTTTACCTTATATCTTATACAAGTCATATCAAAATAATTTTTACAATATTCTAACCTCATGTTAAGTGTTTACCTTACAATTTTATCACCATTTATTCTTAATTTCAATTCAATACCACTCCATTTTTTATTATATTTTATAAAACAACATTTTGTCTAATTTTAATCCTTTGACCCTTATCCTCAAATCAGTTTACCTTAGTTTTTTTTTCTCCCAGTTTACATATTACACAGATTTCTCACAAAGACATATTTTATTTACTCCAATTTCTAATATATTTTCCACTATATCTTCCTCTAATATTTAACTATCTTCCAGCTTATTCTATTTGATTAATTCTCAGCTTGATCCCCTCCAAAACACCAATTATTTAGTTAGTTTCAAAATAGTTCCTCAATCTCCTCCATCTCTCCTCCTATTTGTTTCGCTGTTTCCAGCATTTTGTGGGCTGATTAATAGCATAGTCTCCTCCTTAACTCCCTCCATTGTTTGGCTGATTTCCAGCATAGTCTCCTCCAACTCTCCTCCTATTTGTTTGGCTGTTTTCAGCATTTTATGGGCTGATTTCCAGCATAGTCTCCTCCTTAACTCCCTCCATTGTTTGGCTGATTTCCAGCATAGTCTCCTCCAACTCTCCTCCTATTTGTTTGGCTGTTTCCAGCATTTTATGGGCTGATTTCCAGCATAATCTCCTCTAATCTCCCTCCATTATTTGGCTGGTGTCCAGCATAATTCCCTCCAGCACTCCTCCTATTTGTTTAGCTGATTTCCAGAACTTCTAATTAATTTCCAACGTATTTCCACCGAGTCTCAAACTCTTATCTAGTTGGTATCCATCCCACACATTTTAACTGTAATATAATTATCTGTTTTATATCATTTTTCCATCCTACTCTTTCAATTTAAATCTCAGTATATTTCATAATAGTCATCATTCCAACATGTATTACCTTAATTCAAGACTAATCACTAGCATCTGTGTATCTTGTATTTTGTTCAATCAATCCTTATTCATCAGTTTAACATTTGTTTGCAAATTAAAATTAAAACATATTACATCAAACAGTACATTTTCTTAAAATTTTCCTGCCTCAAAATGTATTCTTCTTTATTATTTTTATCCCCTTGATATCATCCACTATTTTAATAGCCACCTCTTATTTTCTATTTTTATTATTTCACAACCCTTCCTGTTTTTATCCAAAAATCATATATACCTAGACTTTTAAACTTTATCATATATACATAGGCTTTTAAACTTTACATTTCAGTTAGTCACATTTAAATTTATCCACTTTAATTCTTCCTTTTCCTCTCTGTCCAAAGTGCTCTATTTCAATGTTCATCAGTTCAAAGTAAAGAATTTCTGTATGTCCCTTTAAAACTTTTAAAATGTCTGTTCCAAGCGTAGTGCATCAGCTTCCTGTCTTTGTTAACTACGCCACACCTAGCTTTTGTTTACAGTTTTGTCAGTCTCCATTGTTAAAATCCAAAATGTTCTTTCTTTCTTCTTTCTTAAAATCATCTGGGACAGAGTAGGAATCTCCAAAATCCTTATATCCAATATTAATTTCAAGTAATCCAAGTAAAAAGCCAATTAACATGTTTCTTTTCCACCCAGAAAGGGAAATCTCTTCAATCCACTTCCCTGCTTAGTCACTGCAGACTCCATGGCTATTTTGTAGCCATCCATCTGTCTATCTTCATTAGCTTCATTTTCTTTTAGAGGCATTAATTCTCAGGAATATCCATTTCTCCTATCCACTCCAGTTAAAGGCACAGTCAAATTTCAGAAATTTATTAATGCCACATCGTCCAATTTAAGTTTACTGCAACCAAATTCAATTCGGGTCTTTTACCCATTTTTTTTTCTTTTCAATCTTTAAGCCCCACAATCCAGCAGCCACTTTTAAATTTGGGGTCTTATTTTCCAGTAATTCCAAATAGGTACGTTATATTGCCTGGGTTGGTGTCACTCACCCAGCTTCTTGATCTTTGCTTTTTCTTCATCTTCTTCCTCCAGCACAATCCTTGTTCTCGGTTGCCACGGTTTCAGGGCAGCCACCATGACTGCCGTTCCGCTGCCGCCGACGTGAAGGAGAAGCCTCCAACTCCGAGGAATCTGCCCGTTCCTCTCAGCTGCCCAAGGCATTCCTTCTTGTTCCCCTGTCCCTACAAGACAGGGGAGGTCCGCAGACTTATCGGCGGCAGAGGGGATTTGGCAGGGCTCAGCGGAGCTTGTCATTTCCCCGTCTCTTTCCCCATGGCACCAACCGGAAGTCTCCCGTTATTATTGTTATTCACCTTAGATTACGAGACATTTTATTGGGTAGGCAGTGTATCTATTATCTTGGTGTCACTCTATGTGAACCAAATTAATGTCTGAGAGTTAAGAATAGGTATAAAAGACCTCAGTCCCAATGATTTTTCTGGGCTTCAAAAACTGACAAAGTCCTCTAGTCACTCCATCAATGTTACCAAGCAGTAGGAATGGGTTTTTTCTTCTTAACAATGCTCCAATGATGTGTGCTCAGAGCCTCAGCATTAATTGATGGCATTCTCCTATGTTTTCAGTGCGCTTATACTAGGCACTGCCTGTGCGATTTGGGAGAAAGAAATCAAGTGAGCTTGCCCATCAGATGGATGCTCAGGTAAAAGTAGAAAACAAAATCAATCCTTGAAAAGCAAGGAAGCTGCAGCATGCATTTCAGAACCTTGGATAGCACTCTCAATGAGCCAAAAGGGTTCAGTTTTAGGACCATGGAGAGCAATCCAGCAACAAATTATTCCACGATTGAGTAGGATGAGCAGAGTTTTCCGGAGGATTTCTACCTCTTCATATTCTCCTTCTTAAAGGAGTTCGTTGTCATTTCTTGCTTCTCTGCGGTGTGGGTTTCTGAGGAGTATTGATTTTAATTAGAAATAGGCTGAAGCCATCCCTCAGAATGTGAAAGTAATGGTAACTCCCTGAGAATTATTGGAAAAGGCATGAGATTTGGGATAAAGAAATGCCATCCCAGAATAGCCAAGAATTAATTCCATCCTTCTCAGAGCAAGTGCCAATTGCCATAAGTTTTCAAAGGATTCCAAGGCCCCCCTTTTTAGGTTATAACCAAAAATGCTGATAATTAGGTGAATGTGATCATGACAACAATATTAGTTGTTGTCATTAGTTATTAGTTATTCAGGACACTCAGAAATATATTCCCTTCTGTACAAAATTCCAACAAGAAATCTACTGACATTGTTCTTCAATGAGTAAAGATATAGATTTGACCGTTAAACAAATATCAATATTATTTCTCAGAAACTGGCAAATAAGATAAATTGAAACCTTCCTGTCTTTCTGACCAATTTGGAAGCTAAGGTTTATTAAAAGTCTTTGCGAGGGCAGCTGAAGGTTACATTGTATGTGGTACCACTAGGAATGGAATAAAATGATTTTAAAATACAAAACTCCACAGCCAGCCTCCTGCTGCTGCCGCTCCTAGCTTTACTGCTTCAAAACAGCAGAGTCTTCCTATTCCATTGTTTGTGAAATCAGAAAGGCTGTTCAGAATCACAATAGAGAACCACAGGGTGGAAATTTCCTTTCTCCCATCTGAGCTACCCTTGAGTGTGAAAAACTCAAGATGACATCTGTAAAAGTAATGCAACAGATAGAAAGCTTTCAGCAGAGAGATAAGAAAAGCTCAGATGTAGGCATAGACTCAGTTCACCTAGGGAGAAAGTATTCTTGCAAAATGTGCTTTGTGTACTTGCTATGCAAGCAACTTTCCTCATCTCTTTTGCTATTAAACTCCTATTTCTCCAAATTGATTTGCTATCCCCACTTAATGGACACTTGGAAGGACAAAAAGTAGTCATAAATTGTGAACGTTCCTTAGGCTGGATAATTCAGTTGTTCTTTAAATCAATAAATATATTAAGATTATCAAATGAGAGAAATAATAATAATAATTGTTGACAAAGGAATCAGCACAATAAAAACAGTAGTGTTGATAACGCATTCTCTTGATTCTCTTGATATTAACCTCTTACAGGTTAATTGACCCCCAATGTCTATCATCTTTGACCAGAAACTGTGTCTTCCATTGTGCCATAGGTGTAATGTTTTACATAAAACTTCTGATGTAGCTGCTGACTCCTGTTATTTCTAGGCATTTGGTTATACAATCATGTGGCAGGGAATTGAATGCTTTCTTGTAATCAATCCAAGCTCCATTCAAATGCTCTGGACTTTAGAATTCAAACAGATCTACCACATAAGTCCCCAGACTTAACAACCGTTGATAAGAAAGACAAAGACGAAGAGGTCTGGATAGTGGGTATGGCACTATGGAGACAGAAGAAGAGAAGAGAAAGAGCTGTAGAAAAATCACAAAATACAAATGTTAGGTTCAGCTTGTAGCTTACTCCTAACTTGTTGGTCAGGCAATATATCTGTTTCTTTAAGAAACAACTGAGCCACGTAATCAGGGTTTGCTGAACCCTGTAATTAGGCTGCAGTGCATAAATAAGCAGCACAGAGAAGCGTTCGTTCTTCCTGGATCTTTCTGGATCTTTCTGGATCTTCCTGCTTCTTTCTGGTTCTTCCTGGTTCTACCTAGTTCTTCCTGAGTGATACCTGTTTGTATCCTGTTGCTTACTGAGTCTATTATATGGTACTGTATACCAAGAGTTACTAAAGTCTGTTTGCTTTGGTAAGGGAAGATACTTACTGGACTGATATTACTGTTTATGACCTTGGACTGTTTTACTTACACCGAGACTGCTTGTTACTTGTAGATAAACTATTTTTTCTCACACGAGCCGCATGTTTATCTCCTTCCCTGTGCGTTTCTGCTCTGCTCGTTGCACAAGCAACAAATACTTTTTACACACACCCTAACATTGGTTATGGGCCCAGAACGTTCCAGGGCTCTTTAATTTGTTTTTGTGGAAGTGAGAAGTGCAGGCAGTGGGTGTAGTAGTCAAGATGATAGCTTTTGAGCAAGGTACAAGTTATGCTACTATAACCCGGTTGGATGGAACAAACTATGTTACCTGGTCCACAAAATGCTGTCTACTTTTGCAAAAAGAAGGACTGTGGGACATGGTTAATAATCCACCGGACATAACTGCATTGAATGCTGCTGACGAAGAAGATGCCAAAAAGATAGCGAAGTTTCACAGGGACAACGAGCGTGCTTTATGCATCATTGGCCTGACACTGGGAGACCAGCAACTTGTCCATTTCCGGGGCGAAGAGTCTGCTGCGAGGTGTTGGACAAAGCTAAAGAAGCTCTACGTTCGTGACTCTGTGGGTGTCCATATCTACCTAACACGGAAATTATTTCGCTTACATCTTCAGAAAGGAGGAGACATGATGACTCACCTGGACTCCATGACAGGGCTTTTCCAGGAGTTACAGGAGAAAGACCTTGTGTTTACTGAACTGCAGCAAGTTTATATTATTCTTTCATCGTTGGATGACAGTTATGACTCTTTTGTTTCATCATTAGAAGTATTGTCTAGAGATGAACTAACATTGGCCAGTATAACTGGTAGGTTACTGGATAAGGCCAAACGTAGGCAAGAACGAGACCAGTTAAGGATGCAACAGCAACCAAAAGTGGAAGCTGTATATGAGAATGTCAATATTGTTAAATGTTGTTATGCATGTGGGGCTAAGGGGCACATTGCAAAATATTGTAATAATAAGAAAGTGTCTGTTAGAAACTCTGCTAAACCCAGGAAAGGGTGTAATTTAGCAACCAGTTCATCTAATAATATAAAAGATGATTGGTGGGTGATTGATAGCGGTGCCTCTCAATCAATAACAAAAAACAGAAAACTGTTTCTAAATATGAAGAAAAGTACTAAAAAGGTCAAATTAGCTAATGGCTGGAATGTGACTGTAGCTGGGGAGGGACTTGTTAAATGTTCTATTAGTAAGCACCCTTTACCCATGCTTTATATCCCTAGTTTGAAATATAACCTTTTATCTGTAAAGTCATTACTACATTCTGGGTTTACAGTAACTTTTAAAAACAACAAATGTTTGCTGGAATGTGAAGGCACTGTAGTTACTGCAGAATTAGAAAACGACTTGTTTGTTATTAGGGATAAGTCATTACTGTTAGTTCAGTCAAAAGCTAAATTTGGAAATGTAAAGCCTCATGATGAATGCGTACATTTATTACATAGAAGGTTTGGTCATCTGAATTTCAGGTTGTTGCATTTGACTGTTAAGCAGTCTAAAGGCATTAAGTTAAGGGCTTGCAGCAAATACCTAAACTGTAATACTTGTAACCAGCATAAAAGTAAAGTTACACCTGCAAACCGCTGCAATGGGTTTAAAACAACTAAACCTTTGGAGATAGTCTTTTTAGACTTAATAGGGCCAAAGAAACCCAGTTTAGGGGGAGCATGCTACATTT
Source organism: Arizona elegans (assembly GCA_022577455.1). Taxonomy (NCBI): domain Eukaryota; kingdom Metazoa; phylum Chordata; class Lepidosauria; order Squamata; family Colubridae; genus Arizona; species Arizona elegans. The sequence continues at coordinate 182,423,717 of JAKOOJ010000001.1, forward strand.
TGAGTATAGTTGATCACTTTACCAGATATGGTTTTTGCTACCTTATGAAGTCCAAAAGTGATACGTTCCAGTGTATCACAAATTGGCTTCGTTTTGTAGAAAGGAAGCAGAAGTTTAAGGTGAAATGCATTGTTACTGACAATGGAACTGAGTTTACTAACCATCAGTTGGCTAAGTTGTTAAAGGATGCTGGGATACAGCATAAACGTTCTGCCCCTTTTCGGCCAGAACATAATGTATATATTGAACAAAGAGGCCAGACCCTACAAGCTATGACTAGGACTATGCTGGCTGATGCTTGTTTACCTGATAAATTGTGGGGAGAAGCTATACTATGTGCCAATCATATTTTAAATAATGTAGTGCACTCCTCTACAGGAAAAATTCCTTTTACTTTATGGCACGGGAGGAAGCCTGATTTAAGTTACATACATACTTTTGGTGCACCAGCCTGGGTGCATATACCGGTTAGTCAGAGAAGGAAGGACCAACAGAGAGCAAAGAAAATGATTTTTGTTGGTTATGAGGCTAACCATAGGTCCTATAGGTTCTGGGAAAAAGGAACAACAAAAGTTTTGTGTAGCGCTAGTGCTAAATTCCTAGAACACGAAGGCTGGGACAGGTTAGAAAAAGCAGACTATGGTTTTACAGATGTGGATGTTAAGATGGACCATATTCCTGATGATAGTTCATCTGAGATGGATGATAAACCATCTATTAAGGTTGAAGAACAGGAACAGGAATTAGGGTTAGGGGAGGATGAACCCAATATACCTAATGTGAGTCCTGTTATGCCTAGACGATCTTCCAGGGACCGGCATCCACCAGATCGCTATAAAGCCACAGTGGTTTGCCAAGTAGATATCGAACCATCCAGTTATCAGGATATAACATTATATCCAGAAAAGGAGCAAAAAGCCTGCCAGGAGGCAATGGATAGAGAAATTGATTCATTGAAGAGGCTTGGTGTCTATGAAGTGGTAAGAATACCACCAAATGAGAAACTTATAGGCTGTAGGTGGGTCTATAAGGTAAAGAAAAGTGTAGATGGGGTAGTAACCCATAAAGCTCGGTTTGTTGCACAAGGGTTCTCACAGACAGATAGAGACTATGATGAGGTTTTTGCTCCAAGTTTACGAGCGAGCACTTTGAGAACGATGCTTGTTTGGGCAGCTAGAAATAAATGCTCAATTACTCATATAGATGTCGAGACAGCTTATTTGAACGCTCCGTTGAGGCATACAATATATATGAAGAAACCTCCTGGTGATGATACACAGGATAGAACTGAGTGTTGGAGGCTACAAAAAAGCCTATATGGTTTATGGTTACGAGTGGAACCAATGTATAGTGCAGGAATTACGTAACATTGGGTTCTATGAGGGCATAGCAAATAAATGTCTGTTTAAAAAAGAACAGGATGGATGTGTTTCATTCTTGTTACTCTTTACAGACGACATTGCCATAATTACCAGAACTGACGCTGAGGCCAGAGAGATTATTGGTCAGTTGCAAACAAAATTTAAACTTAGAAATCTAGGACATATACGGCATTATTTAGGGCTGGATATCCTGAAAACATCTAGAGGATTTAAAATATCACAAGCTAATAAGATCTGCAAAGTGTTAAAAAAATATGGGATGGAATTATGTAAACCTGCCAAGACTCCTATGGCACAGGAATTCCAACAGGATAGTTTGCAGAGTCCACAGTTCAGTAAAGAACTGTATCAATCATTAATAGGCAGTTTGTCGTATTTGAGCAACTGGACACGGCCTGATATAGCTTTCAGTGTTAATCAACTAGCACAATATAGTTCAGAGCCTACTGATAGGCATTGGCAGGCTGCAAAACGTGTTCTTAGGTATCTTAAAAGAACTTTGCATTTTGCTATGTATTTAGAACCAAATGCCAATATGATGTTAAAGGCATATGCTGATGCCAGTTTTGACAGAACTTCTACATCTGGAATTGCAATCATGTTGGATAACTGCCTGATTGGATGGAGATCAATTCACCAGAAACACATCAGTTTGTCTACCATGGAAGCGGAGTTTTCCTGTCTATCACTTACATGTACTGAACTGATTTATTATAAACAGTTGATGGAAGATATTGGATTCAAAATGGACTATCCTATTACGGTTTATGAAGATAACCAGGCAGCCATTAAAATGGCAACGAATCTTGCTGTAAAGACAAGGACTAAATACACTGATATACGTTATCTGAATGTTTGGCAATGTGTTAAGGATAACATGATTACACTGGAATATTGCGCATCGGAGGACAATATTGCCGATAACTTTACTAAAGCGCAAGGTGCCATTAAACACACCAATTGTTGTGAAAGATTTGGATTAAGAATCTGAAATGTACCTGATACTACTGTACAATGTATGATTTGGATGTGTGTTTTTGTTTTTGTATCTATTGTGTATATTGTCCTGCCCAATGGGGAGAATGTTAGGTTCAGCTTGCAGCTTACTCCTAACTTGTTGGTCAGGCAATATACCTGTTTCTTTAAGAAACAACTGAGCCACATAATCAGGGTTTGCTGAACCCTGTAATTAGGCTGCAGTGCATAAATAAGCAGCACAGAGAAGCGTTCGTTCTTCCTGGATCTTTCTGGATCTTTCTGGATCTTCCTGCTTCTTTCTGGTTCTTCCTGGTTCTACCTAGTTCTTCCTGAGTGATACCTGTTTGTATCCTGTTGCTTACTGAGTCTATTATATGGTACTGTATACCAAGAGTTACTAAAGTCTGTTTGCTTTGGTAAGGGAAGATACTTACTGGACTGATATTACTGTTTATGACCTTGGACTGTTTTACTTACACCGAGACTGCTTGTTACTTGTAGATAAACTATTTTTTCTCACACGAGCCACACGTTTATCTCCTTCCCTGTGCGTTTCTGCTCTGCTCGTTGCACAAGCAACAAATACTTTTTACACACACCCTAACAACAAAGATCTGCAAATAAAAGTAGAACAACAGTGGCTAATGAAAGCAATAGTGATAAGCACCTTGGTGCAATCCCAGAATATCTAGAGCACCATGTGAACATCATCAGCATTGACAAAATTACCATCAGTCAATTGCAAAAGGCAGCTATACTTGGAACAGCTAACATCCTGCAATAATACCTTTAATACCATCTAACAACAACATCTGCCTATCTCAGATCATTGGAAAAGATTCAATCAATGGATATAAATGCAATGCAAATCCAGTCTAAACATCTGGCTGATTATGTGATGAATCATAATATCAGAACATAACAGATTCATAAAAATGCTGGCAGTGAAAAGCATTACATGGTCAATTTCTACAAAAGATTGAGGAGAAAGTAGATAAAAATAAAACCTGGCAATGGATTACAGTTGGAACATTAAAAAGTTTTAACAAGCAACTCAGAGAGATCAGAGGCACCTACAGCACTGCTGAAGGAAGATAAAGAGCGAAGCAGACCGAGCACAGGTAAGAACCTATATTAGGTTGTACCATGTGGCAATAAGGGTGGAGAAGTATAATTACTTCGCTTATTGCACCAGCAGATAGATGAACAGCAGCCCTGTTTCAGATAACCAGGTCCCTCCTGGGTAAGGAGGAGCTCTTGTAGAGTTGCTGTGAGGGAATATTCTCAGTATCTATCAGATGAAGTCATTCAACTTCTTATGGAATTGGACTCTGGATAAATAGATCCTTTGGAGGTGTTGGATACATGTCTGAGTCTTGTTATCTGGGAGGAGTTTAAACCGGTTGCTCTTGAGGAAGTGGATTGGTACCTTGGGACTGTAAGCTTGGCTTCCTGTGTTCTAGATCCATGCTCTTACTGGCTGGTTAAGGCCTCCGGGAAGTGACATGTGGTTGGGTTCAAGTATTAATTAATCTTCTTTGCAAGAGGAGCTAGTACTGCCTGCCCTGAAGGAGGCAGTGGTGCACCCCCTGGTCAGTAGACTATTCTTGGGACCCGCAGTATTGAACAACTTTTCCCAATCTCCTTTTTAAGGAAGGTTATTGACAGAGTGGTTGGTACACAGTTACAAATGACTCTCAATAATTATGGATTATGTGGACCCTTTTCAGTCTGGATTCAGTCTGAGGCACAGAAGTGATAGAGAATTGGTTGCACATGTTAGTTACCTTTGGAAGGCTTGGTATGGAAGCAGTGCAAACATTCTAGTCCTCTTTGACCTCTCAGCAGCCTTCAGTACTATTGACCATGATATCTTTTTGGATCAATTTTGGGGTTGAGAATGGGAAGCACTGTATTACGGTGGTTGTCCTCCTTCTCCATTGTCAGTTGCAGTTAGTATTAGTAAGAGAGAAGAGGTTGAACCCTACAATGTTGTGTGTCCCAGGGTTTGAGCCTTTTGATGCTCCCTTTTAACACCTACATGAAACCTCTAGGGGAGTTCATCCATCAATATGGGGTCTGGTATCATCGGCATATAATGTCTCTGCTGCATGGATTGCACTAGCTTCCAGTTTCTTTCCTTGGTTCATTTCAAGATGTCATCACCTTTAATGCCCTATATAATACAGGATCAGGTTATCTGTGGGATCACCTTTCCCTGTCCTACCAGATCAGATAGAACGGACATGTTCCTAGTCCCTACCTCTAAATATTGCTTTCTTACCAGAGCTAGTAAATGCGCTATTTCTGTGGCAGCCCCCATCCCATGGAACACTTGTCCCCCTGAAGTTCAGCAGGCCTCTGCCACCTTAGCCTTCTAAAAAGCTTTGAACCTTTCCCCCTCCCACCCACCCCCAAGCACTGAGGTTATTGCACATCAGAATTCTGAATTGATGTCAGGTTTTTGTTTTTAATATGCATAGATTTTTAAAGTTTTAATGTGGCTTTTGTGCTGTCTTAACTCTTGATTGGGAGCTGACCAGAGTTGTTATAATCTGGGTAGCTATATAAATGTTTTAGATAAAGAAAGGAAAAAGAAACTGAAGGCTTGATTTTGGCTGCTCAACAGCAAGCTCTTCAACCTAGTGCAATCAAGGCCAGAACTGAAAATTTCAAATGATTCAAAGTGCAGAGTGTCAGAAGAAACAGTAGATCCTATACTTAGTTTATGCCAGAAGATGCACAAACTGATTATAAACAATGACATAACAGATTTGCCAGAATGATTTACTGGAACACCCATAAAAATTACATGTGCTAGGAATAAAAAAATAGTGGGAACATTGAACTGAAAAAAATAGTTGAAATTAAAATGCAGGTTAAAATATTGTGGGATTTCTGAATACAAACTGATAAAATTTTTGCTCATAACACACCATATTTCAGTGTGGTTGAAAAGAAGAAAGTGTGGATAATTGATGTGGTGGCTGCTTCGTTAATGTCAGAAGCACCTACCAAGACTCTTCCATGTTAAAGGATTAGCTGATGACATCACTGTTGCCCAGGGGACATTCAAATGGGCTCCTTTCATGTCCCTGTAATGAGGCAATATGAGGGATAGTAGAGTAGAAGACAAAGAATTGGAGAAAATCACAAAGTATCAAAATCAGAAAATTGAAATGGAAAGATTATTGCATAAACCAGCCATGATGATCACAGTAGTTATCAACACATTGAGTGCCATTCCAAAAAAAATTGGATGACACTTTAAACATTTGCATACTGACAAAATTTACATCTGTCAATTGCAAAAGGCCACATCACTTGGATCCACACATGTACTACACTGATGCATTATGATATCCTAAATTCTTGGGATGAACTCAATGCATTTGTAGGCCAACATCGGCTAAAAAACTGACAGCTGTGATTTCACATTTTTTTTAATGAATGTAAATAGTAATATCCCCTCCATTGTATTCTGTGTAAGTTCAAGACTGTTATAACCAGTCTTCTTATTCTTCCAAGTCAACAAAGGTTCTGCTGTAGAGAGTAAAGGAGATCTCCTTGACAAAAATGTTCAGGACCATTAACTAAGCAAAAGGGGCTAAAGCATTTTTTAAGTCAAGAACAATGAGATAACATTCAGAAGTGGGTCAGTTCCACTTTTATTTTTTATTTTTTTATTTTATTTTGAATTTGTATACCGCCCTTCTCCCTGAGGACTCAGGACGGTGAACAGCCAAATAAAAACATCAAATACAAATATTAAAATACAGTTAAAAATATATATAAATTTGGCCCCATTAATTAAAATGATAAACAAAACAATTTAAAACACTTAAAAAGAATTAGGCCAGCCCAGCTTGTTGGAAAAAGAAGGTTTTAAGGGCTCGGCAGAAGGCACTGAGGTCATGGATTCTCCTTATCTCTGGGGGCAACTGATTCCAGAGGGTAGGTGCCCCCACAGAGAAGGCCCTCCCCCTGGGGGTCACCAGCCTGCATTGTTTGGCTGATGGCACCCTGAGGAGGCCCTCTCTGTGGGAGCGCACGGGTCGATGGGAGGTCGTCGGTGGCAGTAGGCGGTCTCGAAGATAGCTAGGCCCTATGCCATGGAGCGCTTTAAAGGTAATAACCAACACCTTGAAGTGCACCCGGAAGACCACCGGGAGCCAGTGCAGCTCACGCAGGAGCGGTGTTACATGGGAGCGCCACGCTGCTCCCGTCACTACCCGCGCTGCTGCGTTCTGGACCAGTTGGAGCCTCCGGGTGCTCTTCAAGGGGAGCCCCATGTAGAGAGCATTGCAGTAATCAAGGCGAGAGGTTACGAGGGCATGAGTGACTGTGCACAGGGAATCCCGATCAAGAAAGGGCCGCAACTGGCGGATCAGGCGAACCTGATAAAAGGTCCCCCTGGTTACAGCCGTCAGATGTTCCTCCAAGGACAGCTGCGTATCCAGGAGGACTCCCAGATTGCGAGCCCTCTCTGTGGGGGCCAACGACTCGCCCCCAATAGTCAGTGATGGAGTCAACTGACTATATCAGGATGCCGGAAACCACAGCCACTCAGTCTTGGAAGGGTTGAGCTTGAGCCTGTTCCTCCCCATCCAGATCCGTACAGCCTCCAGGCACTGGGACATCACTTCAAGGGCATCGTTGGGGTGGCCTGGGGTGGAGATGTACAGCTGAGTGTCATCAGCGTACTGATGGTATCTCACCCCAAAGCCACGGATGATCTCGCCCAGCGGCTTCACATAAATGTTGAACAGGAGGGGTGAGAGGACCGACCCCTGAGGCACTCCACATATAAGAGGCCTCGAGGTCGACCTCTGCCCCCCTGCCAACACGAATTGCGACTGGTCGGAGAGAAAGGAGGAGAACCACCGTAACACGGTGCCCCCCATCCCCAACTCTTCCAACTGGTGCAGCATGATACCATGGTCGATGGTATCAAAAGCCGCTGAGAGGTCTAACAGGACCAGAACAGAGGAGCAACCCCTTTCCCGAGCCCTCCAGAGATCATTAACCAACGCGACCAATGCCGTTTCCGTGCTGTGTCCAGGCCTGAAACCAGACTGGAACGGATCCAGATAGGATGTTTCCTCCAGGAATTGTGGAAACTGTCGCGCGACCACACTCTCAACAACCTTCGCCAGAAAGCGAAGGTTGGAGACAGGACGGAAGTTGACCAATATTGCCGGATCCAGGGACGGCTTCTTGAGGAGAGGCCTCACCACCGCCTCTTTCAAGGCCACGGGGAAGTGACCCTCACTCAACGAAGCATTGATAACACCCTGGAGCCAGCCTCGTGTAACCTCCCGGGAGGCCAGTACCAACCAGGAGGGACACGGGTCCAGTAAACATGTGGCCGCACTAAGTCTCCCCAAAATCCTGTCCACATCATCGGGAGTCACAGCATCAAATTCCTCCCAGATAACATTCTCAAGACTATTCCTCGTCACCCTGCCCTGATCTACCCAGTCAGAGTCCAAGTCCCCCCGGATCTGAGCGATTTTGTCATGCAGGTATTGTCTGAAATCCTCCACCCTGCCTTCCAAGGGATCCTCCCGCACTCCCAGGTGAAGCAAGGAGCGGGTTACCCTGAACAGGGTAGCTGGACGATTCCCTGATGATGCAATAGAGGCGGAAAAGTAATTAAACTTTGCCGTCTTTATCGCCACTAGGTAGGTCTTAATATGCGACCTTACCAGTGTTCGGTCAGATTCAGTGCGACTGGCCCTCCAACCGCTCTCTAGGCATCTTTTCCGGCGTTTCATCTCCTTCAGCTCCTCGGTGAACCAAGGAGCCGCGAGGGATCGACACCGGGTCAGAGGCCGCAAAGGCACGACACTTCCCTATTTGCCTGAAGTATCAGGAGAAGATACAGTATAACCACGCTTGCAAGACTCTGTTACTATAGACTCTGTTACTATACGAAAGTAATTTTATCCTTCCTAGTCTACTTGCTGGTATTGGGAATGACTACATCTGTGTGTAGAAGGCCATTCATTACTAGTCAGTTTGATCATTGCCTATGCCATTTCCTGAAGACAGAACACTGCAGAAATCTCAATCTCCTTTCTTTTTACCTTTTGGGTCCCATCAAGGATAATATTTTTGTTCGAATCACATTGTCAAAAATAGTTCTTTGGGATTGGCTCAAATATTACCTGATGCTGGAAACATCTCACTCCTCTTGAATGCTGACACTTTTTTCTCTATTAAATATATAGAAAAGTGAGGTCCCTAAAGAGGCCACTTGTAGGAGTTTCAACCTGACAGATACAATTGCGCAAAGAGTTTTATTTTATTCTCCACTTGAGAGATTAACTATCCCTGCCTAGCTAACAGGATTAGTCACTGCTAGTCCAGGCAGCTTTTCCCCGAATGGCAGTTTGTGTGCAGATAGAGATAACAGCTGAATCAATCCTGGCAATCAATGCGGTGACAGATGTCTTAGCTAGATCAACAGAATACGTAAGATTAGGGCAGAACACAGATGCATATCATTAGCCATTTTTCATTTGCAAAATATACCAAGGCAGAATTGCTATCTTCTTTTTACTTATAGGCACTGTACTGTATATTTTCAAGGAAAGTATTAACTTTGCTGATACATCCAGGAAGGAGAGGCTGCCCTACACTAAAATGGGCTCAATAGAATTACTTACTAGCATTCTTGAAGATCAGCATGTTTCAAACTTGGAAAATGTAAAATGCACTGATGATGTTATCTTATTAGGTAATTAAAACTCTGGAAGAAAACCACCAAGCTCAGAGAGCACCAAGGACCTCACACACAAGATGCTGACTTGGGGAATTATGGGAGTTGAAGACACATTTAGGTCCTCAGTGGTGCAGTGGTTAGAGTGCAGTACTGCAGGCTACTTCTACTGACTGCTGGCTGCCTGCAATTTGGCAGTTCAAATCCCACCAGGCTCAAGGTTGACTCAGCCTTCCATCCTTCTGAGGTGGGTAAAATGAGGACCCAAATTGTTAGGGGCAATATGCTGACTCTGTAAACTGCTTAGAGAGACTTGTAAAGCACTGTAAAGCAGTATATAAGTCTAAGTGCTATTGCTATCTTAAATCCCCAAGTTTGATAAATATGAGCTAGATAATAATATCCTTCTTCATTGCTGAATCTATAGACTTTGGTTCCCTGTTTTGTGCCCTCTCATTCCCGCCCTCCCTCCCGACCTCAATAATTCTTTGTTCTGTTCTCTTCTGGCTACATAATGCAGCTACTGATACCTAGTCCTCCCCCCCTCCGCCCTCCAAAAGAGACTTCAATCCTTTTTCCATGCTCACAGGAGAAATTATATGAAACTGTACCGGGATGACTATTTCAGAAGTTTTTCCTGAGCAAATCACCTTATCTTGGTTGCATCAACTATACATTAGAGTGAATTTGCATGCTCGGCATATAATACCAACCTTCTGTTTCCTCCAATTTATGCTCTCTGGATTTATGTGAGAAATGTTAATGGAATTACCTGCATAAATCACCCAGAGTACCATGCAAAGAAAAAAAAATAGTCTGCAATCCCTTCAAAACCATAAGGCATAAGATGAGTTCTACCAAAATAGCTTCGCACAAATGATAAATGTGCATCATATTCATTTGCACTGAGTGCACAAATATGTAAATAGGTGTTTAGGCACAGGTTGAAAACCTGAAGCTAACTTACGGAATCTCGTTACTCCACCACTCCCTGCCCAATGCAATAACAGCTCTACAAAAATCCTGATTGGGTTTGTTCTCAGCCATTCCCAGTTACTATGCCTTGATAATAACAAGGATTGAACATGGTGGATCCTTGTGTACAAAATGTGTGATCTGTATTGAGCTAAAAAAAGAAAAAAAGAGCTAAAAAAAAAAAGAAAAAATAATAACACCCCTGATTTTTTATTCAAGCTAAGAAACAGAAACTCCTCTTGGTTTTCAGGGCAGGAATAGATGCGTTATTATTATTAGACAGGCTTCTTTTGACTCAATCTTTCATAGCCTTGGGAAAAATATTTCCGTAGTTATCTAGAAGAGAGCACAGAGTATACAAAACACAGTTCCCTCAAGTGTAAATTTTATTGTTGCTTTGTTTGCTCTTTCTTTGGGAAAGAAACCACTCTGTTGCATAATAGTAATATAATCCAGGGAGCACAAACTGAAATTCTACAGTCATAAATGCCCCCCCACTGCCGCCAAACCCATATGAAATTGCTGCTGGTGTGATTTTTAATTTTACAAAAGGGGAAGGTAAATAAATTAATGGGCAGCAATAATCAAAGTAACAATATGTTACATGTTTAAAATTTTAATTAAAAATTAATGTTTTTGTTCTGGCCCTGTCCACATGGATAGCATTCTATTCAAGACACACAATGCAAATATATTTTTAAAAAATGTATCACTGATAGAGCATGTAAGGCAGTGGTGAAATGTAAAATTTGTTACTACCAGTTCTGTGGGCGTGGCTTGGTGATGGTGGTGGTAATGTGACTGGGTGGGCGTGGCCAACTTTTTTTTTTTTTTTTACTTTTAAAAAGCATTTTTTCTACAACCTCTTCGGCTGAAGAGGTTATTAAAAAAATGCTCTTAAAAGGCTCTAATGATCCCAGCTGAGTTGCCTGATTGTCAGAGGCTTTTGACAAAAAAGCCTCTGATGATCAGGCAACTCAGCTAGGATCATCAGAGCCTTTTAAGAGCATTTTTTTAACAACCTCTTCGGCTGAAGAGGTTGTAAAAAAATGCTTTTAAAAGGCTCTGATGGGACTTCCGGGTTTGACTGCCACCGGCGAAGACGGTCGCTTTTGAACGGCCGCCAGCCCCGCCGCCTGTAGAGCCGCCCCGAGTGAGGGAAGCGGCTTGAAAACTCCAGAATCCTGAGGATTTGAGGAGAAGAGCAAAGCAAGAAGCAGGTTGAGCCCCCGTGAACCCCCAGAAGTTTGCTACTGGGGAGGAAACGGATGTGGCTCCCTTTTAACTTGCGGAGACTCCGGACGGCGTGGGACGACTCTGCTCGTCAGAGCAAGCCGGCTGCAGCAAACATTTAAACTGATGGGAAGATAACTTTGTTATAAAACAACCTCAACCCCCAAACCAAGAAACTGCAAGTATTTCTTCTCTTTTGAACTTTTGATTTGGGGAAAAGCTAGAGCGAGTGGAAACGGCTTGAAAAAATGGCGCCGTTCCAGCGTTAACGAGCTGAAAGGGAGAGTGATTGCACAGAACTATTCTAACAAGCTACATTGTAGCAGTGCCTGTTGCAAGCGAACGGAGAAGAGTGGAAAAGAAAAGAAAAATAAATTTGAGCTTGCCTCAATCTATTTAATTCTGGGGGACTTTTTCAAAGGATATTGTGGAGGTGCAAAGGAAAGGAGAAAAAAAAAGATTTTCTTCTTTCAGAAAAGTTAATTTACGTGGCAAAATGGCTTCAAAGAAACAGGAAGGAAAGGTGGCAGGGGAGGGATCTCCCACCCACAAACCAGAACAGCAGCCCCCTCCCAGTCAGCAGAGGGAGGGAAAGGACTTTGATGTGCAAAGATTTTATTACCCAGGCTTTGGATGAAAAATTTCAAAAATCACAACAGGAAATGAAGAGGGAAATTAATGAAGTTAAAGAGGCAATGAAAGAAAATTATGATAAGGTGTCAGATAAATTGTCAAATGTGATTTCTGACTTGGCAGAATCCATTACTAAAGTGGACTCCAAACTGGAAGAATTTAAATCAGAAGTCAATGTCAAAATGAAGGATGCTGATATTAAAATTGCAGATGTGGATAACAAAGTGGAGAGAGTCGAAAACGAAATTACAATGATACAGTTCCGATCCATGGAATTTGCTATTAGGCTTCGAGGAATTAAAGAGAATGATAGGCAAGATCTGAGACAGATTTGTTCTGATGCCTTGGCTGTATTGCTAAAAATTGATCCAGCAGATGTGGTCTATAAAATAGATAAAATTTACAGAGTGAATTCATGGGTTGCTAGACAAAGAAAATTGCCCAGAGATGTGGTGATATACTTTACTGATAGAAGAATAAGAAATGATATTCTGCAAAGATCCTTTCTTTCCTCTGTGCAAGTGGAGGGAGCTCAAATTGGAATCTATAAGGAATTACCACCTAAGATGTTAAAAGATCGAAAAGAGTACAGGTTCTTAGTGAATGAATTGCAAAAGCAAGAAATACCATTTCGGTGGGATGCCCCAACTGGTATAATTTTGAAATATAATGGAGAGAGACATCGATTGAATACTTTTCAGAAGGCGGAATATTTTTATTATAATATCCTTAAAGAAAGATCATCATCCCCACATACATCTACATTGTTGGAGATAAAAAGTGATAAAGAAAAGCAATCTCAGCACGAGAGGGCACAACAGTCTAAGCAGATGGAACCAGTGGAAATGCAGGGTGCTGCACGGGGAGGAGGCCTTTTGGAGGAATCATTGTCAGAACCTTCCCCAATTCTGTCAACTGGTGCTGTTTTGGATGTAGCTGGGATGCCTGAAGTTAAAGACCAGCGTATAACTCGTGCAATTTCCAAGCAGATAAAAGAAAAACGTGAAGCCATGGGAGGAGCTAGGCCGAAGACTTCAGAAGAAGTTAGGCAAAGCAGCTCATCGCTTCAGAAAGGTCAAGATGACAATTAGGCTCTTATCTTGGAATGTTAATGGACTAAATTCACCACAAAAAAGGAAGAAATTATTTACATATTTGAGACAATTTAATAATGATATAATTTGTTTACAAGAAACTCATATTCGAACTCAAGATCATAAATATTTGATAAATTCTAAATTAGGAACACACTTTATAGCTTCAACCTCGGAAAAAAAGAATGGTGTGGTTATTTATGTGAATAAAAGACTGTCCGCTAAAATTATAGAAGCAGATGAAGATGGTAGGTTTGTTGCAATTGAATTGCACACAGCAAATGGCCAAATTCTTTTGATTGGAATTTATGCTCCGAACCAACAACAGGATCATTTTTATAAGACTCTACATAATAAAATATTGCAATGGGACTATAGATCTATTCTAATAATGGGAGACTGGAATGGAGTAATTGATTCTAAACTAGATAAAAAAAGTTTGGTGAAATCAAGGATCAGACTGCCACAGACTTTTTTTGATATGAAAGAAGATTTGGAATTAAAGGATATCTGGAGAATATATAACCCAAAAGAACTGGACTATACTTTTTTCTCTGACAGACACAGATCTTTCTCCAGGATTGACTTTATCTTGTTATCAGATGATTTACTTATTAAAACAAAAAGAACAAAGATATTTCCAAGAACTTTAACTGACCATAGCTCTGTATGGATAGAAATCGAGATGGGAAAGTCTGAGAGAAGGTCATGGAGACTAAATGAAAATTTGTTCAGATATGAAAAAAATATAATAGAACTTAAAAAACAGATGAAATAATTTTTTGAAATGAATTTGAATAAGGGTACCCCAATTGAAATAGTTTGGGACGCGAGCAAAGCTTATATGAGAGGGGTACTTATTCATATGAACTTCAAACATAAACAGAATCGACAAAGGAAAAGACTCGAATTGGAAGCAGAAATAAAGAATAAGGAACAGTTACTTATTAAAAACCCAACAGATGAAAGAATACGTGGTGCTATAAAACTTTTGAAAGATCAGTTTCAAATGCTTTTGGCGGAACAAGCTGCAACAAATCTACAATATGCGAAGCATAATACATTTTGTAATGCCAACAAACCGGGGAGATGGTTGGCTTATACCTTAAGGAAAAAGCAGAGTATACGGACTATTGAGAGTATTGACATTGGGGGGAAAGAAATTTTCCAACAAAAACTGATTAAAGAAGTCTTTGTAGATTACTACGTTAAATTATATGCTAAAGATGACATACAGAATGGATTTATAGAAAAATATCTAGAAGAGAAAAGAGTCTCAAAAATTACTAGCCAACAAAAAGAAAGAATGAATTACCCTATAACAGTTGAGGAAATAATTGCAGCAATTAAACAATTGAAAACAGCTAAAGCTCCTGGAACAGATGGATTGACAGCAGTGTATTATAAAACTTTACAAGCAGAAATGGTGGAACAACTTAGAGACTTATTTTGTAATATACAACAAGGGGGTAAAATACCCCCATCATGGAAATCAGCATATATTACTTTGATACCAAAAGAACAAGCAGGTCCTAAAAAACCGGAAAATTATAGACCAATATCTCTTCTAAATAATGACTATAAAATTTATGCAAAAGTATTAGCCAACAGACTGATGCCAGTAATTCAAGAGGTGATTAATGACGACCAAGCTGGGTTTATAGAGGGTAGATACATGAAGGACAATGTAAGGCAAGTTATAGATTTACTGGAATATCTTGAGAAGAATAAACAGATCTCTGCAGTGCTGGTTTTTTTTGGATGCGGAGAAGGCCTTTGATAGAGTGGATTGGAATTTTCTACCAAAGACTTTAAAAAAAATGGGATTTGGAGACCAATTTATACAGGCGGTTTCAGCAATCTACCAAGAGCAAAAGGTACAGATTATTATTAATGGAAGTCTGACATCAGAGTTTAAAATCAAAAAAGGAACAAGACAGGGATGTCCGTTGTCCCCATTGTTGTTTATTTTAACACTAGAAGTCTTGCTAAATACAATAAGGGACTCTAATATCTTGAAAGGTATAATGATAAGGCAAGAGGATTACAGAATAAAGGCATTTGCAGATGATCTGGTCGTTACCCTAACACAGCCAATGGAATCAATAATCCAGATGAAGGACATTATACAAGACTATGGTAAAGTTTCAGGTTTTAGTCTGAACCAGAAAAAAACTAAGATGATAGTCAAAAATATGACACAAGATCGTAAACACGAGCTTGAAAGGAGGGCAGGTTTTGAGATTGTACCAAAGGTAAAATATCTAGGAGTTCAGGTTGCAGAATCAAATATGAAATTGTTTCAAAATAATTATGAGGTGTTGTGGCGAGAGGTGCAAAAAGACATGGAGACTTGGAAAAAACTGCAGCTGTCTTTACTTGGAAGAATAGCAGCAGTTAAGATGAACATTTTGCCAAGATTTCTTTTTTTGTTTCAAATGATTCCGGTGCTTAAAAATGATAAACAACTAAAAGTATGGCAAACTGGAGTGAACAAGTTTGTTTGGAATGAGAAAAAACCAAGAGTAAAATTGAAAATTATGCAAGATGTTCCAGAAAGGGGAGGTCTTAAACTTCCAAACCTACAGTTATATTATGATGCAGCAGCTCTGACTTTAACAAGTGATTGGTTTGGAGGAAAAAAGACTGGAATACTAAATGCAGAAAGTTTTGATTTGGAATTTGGATGGCATGCTTATTTATTTTATGACAGCAAAATGGATAAAGTATTTAAAAGCCATATACTTAGAGACTCTTTGTTGAGAGTTTGGAAGAAGCACCGACTCAAATGGGATTATAAAATACCGCTATGGCTGGATCTTGGTCATATTTTGTGGAATACAAATATAATGTCACTCGGGGGGTTTTTATACAAAGAGGTTCTTTTTACAGATGCGGGCAGATGGCAGCTGAAGACATTACAGACACTGTTGGCTGAAGGGATTAATTTAACTTGGTTACAATATAATCAATTGCAATTGAGATGGAAAGAGGACCAAAGAACTGGTATTATGTTGCATGAGGAAGAATTGGTTAGACATATAAAAGAGAAAGGTCCAATGCATATTAAAAGGCTTTATAATGTTTTGTTAGAAAGGGATTCGGAAACTGAATTAGTTAAAGATTGTATGATTAAGTGGGCACAAAATTTTGAAGAACCAGTGATGTTGGAAACATGGGAAAAAATTTGGGTTCAGAATGTTAAATTTACACAGTCGCAGAATTTGAGGGAAAATTTTTACAAAATGTTTTATAGATGGCATTTAGATCCTAAGAAATTGTCGTGTATGTACCCTAATGTTCAGCCAAAATGTTGGAGGTGTGATTGTTTAGATGCTACATATTATCATATTTGGTGGACTTGTAAGAAAGTTAAGGCTTTTTGGATAAAAATTTGGTAGGTCATGCAGAATGTTTTAAAGAAAAAAATCCAATTTTCTCCACAATTGCTTTTATTGGGTATAGTTGAGGGTTTTACAGTGGATGAAATAAAGTTGATTTTGTATATGATTACAGCAGCGAGATTGTTGATAGGTAAATATTGGAAAAATGAAGCTCTGCCCACCGTAGAAGAATGGATTTTGAAGATGGCCAGCTTCGCGGAGATGGCGAAGATTTCAGCATACTTAAAAGATCGCTCACAAGAGACTTATGAATGTGGATGGAAAAAGTGGATAGATTATGTGCAGAACAAATACCAAACTAAGAAGTATCAAATAGCTTTTCATTGATAGTATTATATTATATTAAGATAGAAATAGTCGAACTATGTGAAGATGAAAAATGACATGGGGGTTGGGGGGTTCAAGGTTTTTGTATAGGGGATAATGATATTCTATGGAAGTCCGGGGGGGAGGGGAGGGTCAGGGGGGGGTTTGGGAGGGTGGGTTGGGGAGTTTGGGGAGGGTTAGGGGGGTGAAAATGGGGTGAAAATGTAATTGTAAAACTTTTACAATAAAAAAAAAGGCTCTGATGATCAGGCAACTCAGCGGGGATTGTCAGAGCCTTTTAAAGCATTTTTTTCTACAACCTCTTCAGCCGAAGAAAACATGCTTTTAAAAGTAAAAAAAAAAAAGCCTCTGATGATTGTGCAGCTCAGCTGGGCATGCGGGGGGGGAGCAGGATTTTTGCTACCGGTTCTCTGAACCACCTGACGCCATCACTACCAGATCGGGCGATCTGGTCCGAACCAGGAGCATTTCACCCCTGATGTAAGGGTGCTAATGCCTGCTCTTGCTACCTTATGTACTTGGCTGGAGGTTTGCCCCTATCAACAATTGGCAAACTTTGGTTTGACCATGATAAATGTGAAGACAAATATCATAATCTAATAGTAGTGTTCATGGCCCCCAGCAAAGGAAAGGAGGAAACTTTGGGTTGGATAGTTTGTTAACACAAAACACTACCTTTTGGTAGTAATCAAGCTATAAGAATGAAAAACCAGATAAAGTAGAACATCATTACTAAAGACAACTGGGTGCAAAAGTAGAAAGCAGCTATTAAAACAGATTGTGGCCACTCCTGGGTTTGGGAGCAAAGGAAAGTCCATTTTCTCAAGGGGGATACTCAAGTGTTGCCTTTTTCTTCATGCATTTCCTGGAACTAAAATGACCCTTAAGCTTTGTATACACCAGAACTGTATAGGATATGGCAAAAAGGATTTCCCAAGTATTGAGGATCAAATAACATTAAAGGCCATTGTAGAAAATTACCGTGTTTTCCCGAAAATAAGACCCTGTCTTATTTTTTTATTTTTTTTGAACCCTGAAATAAGCGCTTGGCCTTATTGCCATGCGCCCAAAAGCCTGATTAGGCTTATTAACAGTGGATGTCTTATTTTGGGGGAAACAGGATAGCACTCACCCCTCTCCTAGAAGAATGAAATATTTTAGGAAATATTAAAAAGGCATAATATTATATTTTCCCTAAAGGAAAAACATGTTTCTAAAGACAGAAATTCAGAGTCACAGTTCCCTGTCCCCCAAGCAGATACTAAATTGAGGGCAGTTTTTAGAAATGCAGATTTGGTAATCCATTCAAGACAAGTTATTTTGAACACAGGTAGAATGGTAGGATTAGCCCTCACTCAAGATCCAACACAGGACAAAGCCATTAAGACACAATAGTAATTGCCCACAGAACACAAGCCTCTTCATTACATCATCACTCTCCAAGTTTCAAACTTGATTCAGACAAACTAAAAGGTTAGCCATGACCCCTGCATAGCCCCCTGGGAGTCTGACAACCAATAGAATACATTTCTTGCACAGGAACAGGCAACTCAAGGGCAAGGCCCAAGAGACTGTATAAATACCTCTCACTCTCCACTCCATGTGCTCAGCTGCCCAGGACCTAAAATCCATGTGGTCCTGTTCACCAATAAACAATCTTTCCAATCAGCCTCCATGTTTCCAGTGTCTTTCTCTCCACTTGGAACGGAACCAGATGGATATTTCTTCTGAAGAAAGTTAGCACCCATCCCTCTTAGAAGAATGAAATGTTCTAGGAAATATGAAAAGGGCAGAATACTATATTTCCCTGGACGAGAAAAGGAGAAACATGTTTTTAAAGACAAAGCAGCTCCCTGCAGCTCCCTGCCGCCCCCCACTTTAGCTTCAGGGTGATGGAGCTTGGCCTCAGGACATGATAGGATTAACCCTCTACACATCTAACAGCAGGGCTCACTGCATTGAGAAATCACCTAGGGACATTACATCAGTTCAACCAGACTTATCACAGAGAAACTCCTAGGATTTGCACATGACCCCTACAGCAACTAGTGGGATACTTGCCCTTACACAGGAACAGTAACTCTATGGCGGTGCCCAAGAGCGTGTATAAATCTATCTATATCTCTCTTCCATGTGCTCAATTGCCCAGGACCTCAAACCATGTGGTCTTCTCCACCATTAATCTATCTTTCCAAACAGCCTCCATGTTTCCAATGTCTTTCTCCCCGCTTGGAACTGCACCCAGATGGACATTTCTTCCAACACTTCCAACACCACGATAAGCATGAACATTTTCCATTAGTGAAAAGATATCTTTGAATGCAACCAAGGTACCATCTTGTAACAGCAGTCATCCAGCAGACCAGCTTAAAGGACGAATGGGCATGTGCACAATGTTCTGAAAATATAAAAATATAAAAGTTGTTGCTAGAGGTTCCCTAGTGGGATGGCTGCCTAACTTAATTAGGACCCAGATTGTGGGGGCAATAAGCTGATTTTGTATAAATATACAAATATATCTGACTTTGTATAAATATACAAAAGTATGAAGGCTATTGCTTAACGCATTGTAAGACGCCCTGAGTCTCCGGAGAAGGGCGGCATATAAATTAAAGCAATAATAATAATTATTATTTATTATATTTATATCCTGCCTGTCACTGAGCAGGGCAAAACAGTATAAGTAGCGTCTTATTTTTCTATCATCTCAACCCTGTAAAGTAGGTTAAGCTGAGAGTGACTGCTCTAAAATCACCAAAGTTCTGATGGGGGACTAGAATCTTTGGGCTTCCTGCTCCCTGTCAATTCCTTTACTCCTACACCATGCCATCTCTCGTTTATTTCTGCAATTAAGGACAGGCAACAAAACTCCCTTGAAAGGGATACAACACCTCCCCTTGAACATGTGTACTCCTTTTCTAGTGTTTCGCATGCAGGAGAAGTGTGCAGGCCATCTAGAGGTAAAAACAACAACAACATGGGCAGGTAATTTTGCTTCATTGCTGTAGGATACAAACCCAATGATGTGGCAAATCTTCGAGACTCCTCTCCTGGACTTCCCATGGATTTTTTGGCAGCGGAATGAAAGTTTTAAAAGCTCTAATTTATAGGTTGAGGATTGGAGGGTAGCAATGAGAACTTTATGCATCTGTAGAAAATTAACTCAGTTTCTCTACTCTTCGGTAAGGGACCTTTTGTTTGCTTTTGAAAAATCCTCACTTTCAGACAATGCTCTAGAGCAGACAGGGTTCCAAATAACACCCCCAACGAAATCAAACTCCGAGGCTTGAAGTTCCTCAAAGCTAACTTTTATTAGAGATGTCATATTGGCACATCTGGGAAAACCTGAATCTGTAAGCTTCCAGGTTTTCCTCACCCACAAGAAAGTTCAAGACCTTGCCCACATCTCCCACATGTCCACACAGCTCCAATCATGTCTTTCCCGAACAGAAGACATCCTCCAATTTCTTCTTTGCACAGCTGCCAGACACCATGGCCTTGAACTTCTCTTAGAGAAGTTTGTTATGCTTATCTCTACCTCACTCATGCAATCCCCTCTCCCAACTTCCCATGGTATGATTGTGGCAGGCCTGGATCCTCAAGGTACACAGGTAATACAGCTGCCAAGCATGACACAACTTTTGTTTCGATGTTTTCGGCAATGCAAATACTATTATCCCCTGCAAAGAGATGCTGATCATTAGCAGCTCTTTAGCCTCAAGCAGCTCTATCCTCTCATGTCTTAGCAAATAAGCTGTAAAAGGACTGTCAGTGTCTGCATAACAGAGGGCAACTATGAAAGAGATGTAAACCAAGAGCTGTGATTTGGTCATTTCATGGCACAAAACTATCAGCTATGGGGTGGGAAAGGAAAGGGAGTAGCCGAGGAAAGATTGCAGCCCTTGAGCAAGGAAATAAATATTCTGCTCTCCATTGCCCTTGACAAATACTGTGTCAGTCTGCTGCTCCGTTCAGTAGTCTGCCTTGCTTACAAAGCACCTGATATATTTCAGATGTGTAGGAGGACTGAAGATGCTAAAATATACAAGGCCCAGATGGCTCTCCAAACTGCCTTCTCATCTGATCCATTTAGAAGTGTTTGGAATCTGCTGGAGAGTTGGGTGGTGATGGTGGAGGCAGTGTGTTCACAAACAATTACATCAGTGGGAGTAATGATGCTGGTTTCTTCTGGTTTTAGAAAAAATACTCCAAGATTACGCAGAGCCATAACATAGGAGCAAAAAGTATTATTCACTATAATTGCTCCTATTGAATCAATCCAGAGGTGGTATTCAGCAGGTTCTGACCAGTTCTGGAGAACCGGTAGCGGAAATTTTGAGTAGTTCAGAGAACCAGTAAATACCACCTCTGATTACCACTGCCTCCCATCTATTCTCTGCCTCCCGAGTCCCAGCTGATCAGGAGGAAATGGGGATTTTGCAGTAACCTTCCCCTGGAGTTGGGAGGGAATGGAGATTTTACACTATCCTTCCCCTGCCATGCCCACTAAGCCACGCCCACCAAGCCACGCCCACAGAACCGGTAGTAAAAAGAAAACGAATCCCACCACTGAATCAATCCCCCTTTGACAAAGCCAATCTGACAGAAATGTTTATAACCAGGCGAAGATATGAATAAACTTTGCTAAGGCTAGTCCACATTGTTCTTGGGGAACTATGAGAGAGAGAAAAACTATACTGGCTAACACTGCCTTGCCGAAGCCAGGCCTTTGCCTCACCAAAGCAATCTTCCTCACCTAAAGGAATCTTCATACTGAAGTCCAAATGTGTTGAACCATAATTCCTGTCAAGGCCCAGGATGGCTACTGGAAGTCATATTGCAACATCCTTGAAGGGCACTAATGTGGGGTGTGGAAAGTGGATTAAGAGCTTAGAAGTAGTGTAATATCCAGTTTTGCGAGTTCTGTGATTATTTCAGCATGACTTGCATTCCTTTCCTACTATAGAAAAAGCAGAAGCTTGTAATGCCTAGAACAGTGGTCATCAACTGGTGATCCGTGGACCACTGGTGGTCCATGAGAAAATTTTGGTGGTCCACCAAAAAACATTTGCATTTTTTATATTGCACTAAATCAGGGGTTCTCAAACTATGGCCCCTGGGCCAGATACTTGCAATGAACATTTGTGTTGCTGCAGAGAGTCTCCCCCTTTGGGGTCTTTTTGTGTGTGTCAGAGGAGGGCAGAAATTCCGACTTGGGGTCTGCTTCAGCCTCCTGGTGCAGGGCTTTGGGCGAAGGCTGGAGGGAAGTGCCACTGGTGGCAAAGAGCCAGAGTGAATTGTTCCAGTGGGACTGCATCATGGTCTGGAACTGTCTGATCATCTCAGCCCGCTGAGCCTCCACACACTGGTACCTGGCCTTGCACTCCCGCAGGTCTTCCCTCTGCTTGGAAATCCTATGCTCATAGTCCTCAGTGAGGTGCTTCTGCTGAGCCTCCTTCTTGGTCAGATCCAATTTGAACTGAGCCAGCTGTTTTGCCAACTCTTTCTCGTGGTGGCTGCTTAGCTCCAACAACTGCTTCCTGTTGGGACCCTAAGGAGCCCGGGCGGGGAGGCGAGGAGTGGTTGGGAGGGGAGGGGCGAGGACTGGCCGGAGAGATGCCCCTTGATGTGAGTGACATCGAGTTGGCCACGCCTAACCAGTCACATGACCACCTAGCCACGCCCACCTAGCCAGTCATTAGGCAGATTATATTAGTGGTCCGTGGGATTTAAAATTATGAATTTAATGGTCCTTGAGGTCCGAAAGGTTGTGGAGTCCTGGCCTAGGATGTTTAAAGGAAGACTTCAAACGTCTCAAAAAGTTGCCCCTGAATTGTAGTTGCAGTCTAACAAAAGTGGGGTAGTTACATTTAAAGTGATTATATTAGCTGTGTCTAATTCATTATCTTACAATTTCATTTTGCTATGTCCCTGTTCATCATTTGACCATGGCCCATGTACTTTATGAAATGCATCCAACAGCTTGTCACTAAAAATGGAGGCACTCTTTCACCCAGATATTGTCATCTGTCTTTGTTTTAATAATTAGAATGGACACAAGTTATTCTATTCCTATTCCATGATTATGTTGGAGGTTGATCCTGCTTAATATTCCCTTTGAGACTCTTAATCTGTCACATTAATTCAACATTTGGTGCAAGCACAGACTTTGCACCTTTTGGTGATATACTTTTATGGCACTTGGATTACAGAAACACTTCTGAATATCAGAACACAGACACAAATGAACCTGCGGCAAAATAAGTACATTATTTCCAGCTATGGTTGGATCATCATTTTGAAATCCAAACAGAAATAGTTGCGCATGACTTGCACAATCCTGATGTTTCACAAACACATCTGCAGATACTTTGGGATTTCCATTTTGCTTATCGATTTATGGGAAAGAGGATTCTAGTGTCGATTTGTAGGTGTAAGTAACTTCTATTTGAGTATTTAAGTTGATATCCAGGATTTATGATAAGACAAAAAAAATTATGGCTTCCAGTCATAGGCTTGGGAGTTCTGGAAGTTGAAACCAAACATATCTGGGTGTTGCAGGATGAGGAAAGATTGAATACATTCAATATACAATATATATGATAACTTATTCAGAAGTTAAAATATGGATACCAACCAAGAAAAATCAAAAGGTAATATGGAATAATATCAGTATTCTCGCTATAGGAAATAGCATATGTAGTCACCTAACAGTAGAAACAGTCATAGAGTTCAAAATCAGTTATCTTGTGGCAGAATAACAAATATTTCAGATCAACTTTCTGACCACAATGGACAGAATGTTACCTCTTTAGTGAGAAAAGCATCCTTCTATACATATGTATGGTAGGGTGAGATGGGGAGTTGACAGTTGTGAGCATCAGTAGTTAGCAATGAAATGGTTCAATGGTTTCTTTACTGTCTACTACTTTTATTGCCCACTTAAATATAAAATACCTATACCCAAAAAAAGGAAAAAAAATAAATAAAAGTGATTTGGAAATTAAATAAGCAAGGAATGTATGGCATGCTTACTTTTACTCTCAAATGTGCAGGTGAGCTATTTTTCATGCGAGGGCAATAATTTGTTCTATGTAACATGTGTGTTGAGTGCCACACTAACCTTGGGGCTTCAGATATGGGACACTTTATGTCTTTGAAGTTCAAAGTTAGTCAGAACATTAAATTCCAAAGAACAGTCAATGTTCTCTAGGTCAAAATATTTCCTTGGTGTGTTGTTGCAGCTGCAGTACTGAATCACAACACAGTGTTTCTTCTAAAGTATCCCAACTGGGTCTTCCGGAGAGCTTTGTTCTGTAGAAATAAAAAGTGTAATTCAGCCATCTGGTGCAGATTAAAACCATTCCATACATCAAGTAGTGTACCAGGGGAGTCAGTGGAAATACAATAGCAGCATAGAGTGCTTTTCAAGCTCTCTTCTTTTAAATAAAATAACTTTCTCACTTGTTTGAAAGTTCCAGGTGAAAACTTGAAGATGAGAAATTGTTCTCTCTTTTTGCGGGGGGAGGTCGGGAACCTTATCACCATATGTTCTTTGGGTTATCGCCTTCTGGCCAACTTCTATGAGACAAGTTGTTCATACTTGGAAATAATGACAACCAGCCAATGCATCATCATAAGATTATGATGTTGCTCTTTATTATGTAGATTCAATTGTGTATACCACTAAAGGAAGAGGATAGAAGACTGAGTTTCAAAGGGATTATAAGGCAGTTTTCTATAAGACAGATAATTATAAAGCATCTATTATCAGTATTATTAAGAATCCTTAGCCAAGCTAATACCTCCTCTGTGCTTACACTGATTGAAACTGCTGACCGGAATATGGGGATTTATTTGAACACTTTTTAGACTCTTTGAAACAGATTGATGTTTTGATGCTTCCCTGCACTGTGCCACTTCATTTCTTCTTAAATTATCCCAACCATCAGGGATCACATTCTTGATATGATTATATCCTGCTTTCTCAATGAATCAGAAGAAAATTGTTAGGGAAAACATCTTCCCCGTAATGTATATAGGGATACATTTATTTTAAATATGAAACAGTTCAGTTGCTGGAATTTTTGTAACCCTATCCCTTCTTTCTGGAATCTCTATGAGAATTGTGCTTGGAAAAGGATCACTTTTGATTTTCACCTGTTCTCTGCTGCTCAAAACATTGGATCTATGTGAGAAAGGAGCATTTGTTTGTTTGTTTGTTTGTTTGTTTGTTTGTTTGTTTGTTTTGGACTTGTTTGCTACCCATCTCACCTAATTTTGGATGAAACCCAGATAGACTGCCACGCAAAAACTGTTTGAAATGTTCTACCCGCTTCATCAGTCGGATATGGAGATGTCCTGGTTTAGCCACCATCAGAAATGGTGGCTGTAGCACTAAACAGATTGCAGAAATTTGTTGTGTATCAATAGGCAACTCTGTAATAAATCAGATTCAAGTATTTGTAATAATATTAAAAACATCTGTCCCCAAGTTTCTGAACTTCTTCACCATGACTTCATGTTGGATTACAACCAGTGGTGAGTTGCCCCCAATTTGGACTGATTCACAAGAACCGGTAGTAAAACCGGTGGGAGGCTCTGCCCACTGACCTGGATGTCATCAGAAGTGATCTGTGCATGCGTGGGCACGATGCGAACCGGTAGTAAAGGTAAGTAGAACCCAACCCTGATTACAACCGACACATAGACAGACAATTCAATAACTCATTTTCAATACAGGTTTCTCCAGATATATGAGGTAAACCCTAAAATGGTGCCTTGCCTTTCAGGTTCTTTTCAAATACAAATTAGCTCCTTAGCATTATTATTATTATTAT
Source organism: Arizona elegans (assembly GCA_022577455.1). Classification (NCBI taxonomy): domain Eukaryota; kingdom Metazoa; phylum Chordata; class Lepidosauria; order Squamata; family Colubridae; genus Arizona; species Arizona elegans. The sequence goes on from JAKOOJ010000001.1 coordinate 182,449,307, forward strand.
TATTATTATTATTAATTTAATTTGTATACCGCCCTTCTCCCAGAAGGGACTCAGGGTGGTGAACAGCCAAAATTATAAAACATACAAATACAAAAGTTAAGATAATTAAAAAGAATTAAATCACTAGCTTCCCAATTTAAAACCCCCAAATCTATAAAATTTAAAATCCCAATTTAAAAAACCATTTAGGCTAGGCCGGCATCATTACACCACAGTTTATTTTGAATCTAAATGTTTCAAAAACACAAGCAGGTATAGAGATGCACTCCTTATGAACTTCCTAAATATGTTATTATGCTATTTAATATCTAATTAATAACGTTACTTAGAGAACTTGAGGTTGGTGCCTACATTAGGAATATTTCATGGACTTCAAAAATGTCATGGATACAACAGATGCCAGGATTGGAATGTCTAGTCATGCAATATGAAAGTCATAGAAATGCAAAGTGATGAGATTAAAGATAAATAAATCATTCCAGAAACTAGTCTGACATTAACCTTCATTCTTTATACTGCTCCCAAGTCCATTTCCATTATGCCATGTAGTTCCACTCTCTTTCTTTCTTCATGATCATCATAATCATCTTTTCTGTAGTTGCCTCATTGCCATCCCCATCTCTCACCAGGCAATGGAAATGGAGGGAAAGTTAAAGAGTTTTAAACAGAAGCATTAGCTGGAAATACAAAGGATCTGCAAACTTGAGGATTAAAAGTCAAGGAGTGCAGTGGGAAAAAAACCTAAGATTAAATATAAAAAAGACCAAGCTAATGGCAACAAGTAGAGCAACCAGCCTTAGAATTGACTGTGAAGTGGTGAATTGTTTCTGCCATATTAACAATAAAGAAACTGGTAAGCACTGTAATACACTGTAGTAATACACTGCAAATGAAGTAGTTAGGAAGATCTTGGAAAAGATATTCAGATGCCATGATATGTGTCCATCTACAAAGATCTGAATAATGCAAACCATGGTATTCCTTGGACATTGAACTTTGAAGAAGCAGGATGGAAAGGGCTTTGCCACTTTTGAACTTTGGTGTTGGAGAAGACATTCAAAAATTCCATGGATAGCCAAGAATATACACACACAAAATGGATTATCAAACAAATCATTCCAGGGTTCTCACTCAATGCACAAAATGAGCAAAAGGACCTTGATGGAAATATGCAAAAACTGTTACTTAGGCAACAGGGGTTGATTTTTTTAAAAAAATCTAGAAACATACCATTCAGAAGCAGCTCAAATAGATGCCTCCCTAATTCACTGAAGTATAAAAAGGAGGAGCTACTTCCGGACTCTGTTATTATAGCCAGTCTCAGTAAAAGTTAGCTTTGGTGGGGCTGACAGCTCCATATTTTTATTTTATTCCTAGCATTTTCCTACAAGTGCAAGATCTGCTCATTTTTGTTGTTGTTGTTGAATTTTAATCCATTGATTGCAACCCACATTGATCAATTGGCTTGTTACCAGAGCCTGACATCATGGGCTCAGAGAGTTACTCAGCCAGTTTTCATGCCTAAGTCATGGGACTAGAATTTACAGTCTCCTGGTTTCTAGCTTGATGCTTTAACCACTAGACCAAACTGGCTCTCTTTAACTCCATATTACCTCCCAAAAATAACAACATATAATTTGGGATTACATATTTTCAGACCACTAAAAAGGTAAAAGTAACGATTCCCCTTGCACATATGTGCTAGTCATTCCCGATTCTAGGAGGCGGTGCTCATCTCATCTCTTCAAAGCCGAAGAGCCAGCACTGTCCGAAGACATCTCCGTGATTATGTGGCCAGTATGACTAAATGCCAAAGGCACATGGAACACTGTTACCTTCCCACCAAAGGTGGTTCCTATTTTTCTACTTGCATTTTTTACGTGCTTTCGAACTGCTAGATTGGCAGAAGCTGGGACAAGTAACAGGAGCTCACCCTGTTACGCAGCGCTAGGGAATTCAAACCGCTGAGCAGCTGACCTTTCAATCGACAAGCTCAACGTCTTAGCCACTGAGCCACTACATCCCCTACAATTGACTCACTACAATTGGTTAAATTACAGTTCATACTGTAGTACCTGGATAGCTCAAGTTATTATATTCTTCTAATATATTTTCATCTCTTCTTGTCACAGTTCCGACTAATAAACCCAAGCAAATCAGTACTCTGAGGCTTTCGCTTTCCTCAAAAAATTCCTTTATTGAACACATCATATCAGAACAATTTGTGTAAAACCAACTCTGACTCTTTCCCATGGTTTCAGCATAGTTCAAACAAGCAACAACCCCTTCCCCCAAGTGTCACTTGTCATGTTGGCCAATTAGGTTAATTGTCGGGCTTCTCAGGCACTCTTCTCTTCCTTCTTCCATCATCTGGGACAGTGGTGGGTTTTACTTACCTTTGCTATCGGTTCGCTCATGCGCATGCCACTTCTGCACATACACAGAAGCTTCTGCACATGCACAGAGAGTATTTGGTGACTTCCGGGCGGGTGGGCAAAGCCTTCCACTACTGCTACTACCAGTTCTCCTGAACCGGTGTGAACCGGGAGACACTCACCACTGATCTGGGAGATGACCTTGGTTCACACAGGAAAGCTTTATGTTGTCTTTAGTAGGGCATTCCTTCCATCTCTCCCCTCCCACAGTGTGTGGCAACGACAAACAGGAAAAATGGATTCTGCCAGGTTCAGTTCGATGTTGACACTTCTACTATTTTGAATTTTATCAACTATATCACCAAAATATTGCTTTGTATTTGAATATGTCACCAATAAATATTAGGAATACCTAAACCTGCTGTGACCCTTACCAACAGTGACAGGCATAAATACAGTGGGACTGCATGATGTAGAAACATCTTTTCCTTGGTGTTTCTAGTTACATCCATTGAAAAGTCTGCGGCTGTAATTCTATTAAAAGTCGTTCCTGGCATTTCAAATCAGGAATAAAAGAAAGGCAAAAGTTTGACCTACAGGACCAAAAGGCTCTTTCTTTAGCAGACAAGCCCTGGGTTCATTGCCTGTTCCCCTGAAAACAATGCAGAAGAAATTGAACAACAGCTGAGGTAAAAGAAAAGCAAGTTACAGTAGTACTTTCTGCCTTCTATCCAATGACAAATGATGAATGACCAATCACTTCATAGGCACACATTCAACACTACACAGGACTCCACAGTCAATCCATAATTCCCTTAAGAGCTAAAAGTACTTAGCTTTAAAAAAAAAAAAAAAGCATTACCTATATGGAGCATGTGGTCAATGGAAACAGGCAACAAAGTTAGAGGTTCCCAAATGGTTTCACATTAAATTATTTCACAGAAGATTGACTCAAGCCTCCCTCTCCACAGAAAAAGAAAAGATTTGCCAACATATCTGCCGCTTTGCTTCCAGGACTCACATCCAGAATTAGAGTGCTAAGCATATACATAAGTACTGTGTTTCCCCGAAAATAAGATCCTGTCTTCTTTTTTTTTTGAACACTGAAATAAGCACTTGGCCTTATTGCCATGCGCTCAAAAGCCCAATTGGGCTTATTATCAGGGGATGTTTTATTTGTGGGGAAACAGGGTATGTAGGTAGCCCTCGACTTACAGCCACAATGGAGCCCAAAATTTCCATTGCTAAGTAAGACAATTCTTAAATTACTGTAATTTTGCTTTACAAACTTTCTTGCCACAGATGTTAAGCGAATCTCTGCAGTTGTTAAGTTAGTTTACAGGGTTATGAAGTGAATCTGGCCTCCCCATTGACTTTGCTTGTCAGACGGTCGGTCGCTAAAGTTGATTTTATGATCCCAGGATACTTCAGTCATCATAAATACATGCCAGTTGTCAAGCATCCAAAGGGAATGCTGCAAGGTGTGATGCTACAATGTTGTAAGTGTGAAAAACAATCATAAATCACTCTTTTCAGTGCTGTTGCAACTTTGAACGGTCAATAAACAAATGGTTGTAAGTCGAGGATTACCTGTATACACAGATCTCCACACAAGCAAGAAGCTTGACCATTGCTCTTTTTCCTGAGCTTATGGCCTGATGGCCTGATTCTACTTTAGAATGACCTTTCATTGAACTGCTCTTGGATCAAATACTTATTAGGTGAATAGTATAGAAACGAGCAGAATTGGTAACTGTTTGGTGGTTTCTATTCTGACAAGTGTATTAAGGTATTCACCGTATGGAGAGCGTTAAGATGATAAGCTTCTCATTTGAAATGATCTTTGTCTACTCATTACTTCAGTTGACATGATGTGATAGCAATTCACTAATGGGCATAATTACTGAGCCTTGAACTCAAACATGATGAGATACTTGGAAAGCAGGAGGCAAAAATGAGCATAATTACTCCTAGAAGGCAAAGTGGTGAACAAGGTTTATAACAACTTCCTTTCTCGGACTGATTACTAGTTATTAACCCCTAAACTTAAGTCCTCAATGCGAGAGCTAAGTTTGGAAAGTTAGTCTTTTGGAGAAAGGCTGCAGAAGCTGTTTGATTAAATTAGAGATCCCTTTGAACTTGAGGTTGTCACCTCTGTCGCTGAGAGCAGATATAGTGTGTGCAGTTTGAAAGAAATGGAGTAAAGATGTAGAAGGGGAGGGAGGGAGAGAGAGAGACAGAGAGAAGGGATGAAGTTAAAGCAGACACAGTGGGGTAGAAGGTTTGGTGTATTGAAACTAAGAACTAAGTCATTTCTTCCAGAAGATGGTTGATATACTAATTATAGTATTATGGGTTGAGTTGCATTTCATCCCCACTTCATGAACTTTTATCCTTAAATGAGCATAGGGAAAGGAAGCAAGTAGCAGACAAAGAAAGCAGTAAAGAGACATGAACCTTACAGGCCTGTGATTAATTATCTTAACGTTTACATGGGTGTAAAAGAATCATATTGATTAGTTGTACAGTAGCAGACAGTTATCCGTCTTTCCTGGAGGATTCGGTATTTATCTTCCTCCTGGGGGTTAGCAAGAGGCTGAGGCAGCACTGTCCAAGGAAGACAATCAGGAGAGAAGAAGAAGATGTATAGCCTGATCCTGAAGCAGTATTTGATTTGCTGGGGGACTTGGCTTTCCATTTAACTATGAAGATAAATGATTCACATACCCCTTTCAGCCTGTGTTTGACACGCAATTTACTTGTGTTTTTCAAGAGTGTCTTGTCCAGTTTAGATGGTCAGAAATCCCATCCACTTTTGTCATCTATTCCTAGGTGACTGCCTGTTTCTGTAAAAGACAGATATTTACAGTAGCCCAAGATCTGGGAGCTGCAGTCAGACAAGAATTTCTGTAAATGTGAAAATGGAAGAGCAGGGCTGCATTGCTGTGTGTGTGTGTGTGTGTGTGTGTGTGTGTGTGTAGTAGGATGGGATATCAAAATTGTAGCTCTGCTGCTTTTTTTAAAGATATCAAACAATGGCCAGGAAAAAAAAAAAACTGGTTCAATTCTCAAAATCAGTCAACAATCTCCAGATCCCAAGCCAATTTCCAAATATCACAAATTATCATGTGAAAGTTTTTGAAGTCTCTTCCATTCCTTCAGGCCTTAAAATGGCATCCATGAGATAACCTGTCCCATTAAATTCCACTCCATTCCATTCCATTAAGAACAGGCTGTGCTCCAGTCCGGGATAAGAAAATTCACAACAACCAACTCGCCACAGCCAACTCACCATGGCCAATTCACCATGGCCAATTCACCACAAGTTGCTCCAGGACTATGTAAGGGAAAAGAGAATCACAGCATGTCATCCTTCTTCTCCCTTTGCCATAGCATAGCACACTATAGTGTGTGAAAAGCTCTCACTCGCAAGCTCTTTTTCTCCCAAACTCAATTATTCTCCGAAACAAGAAAAAAACCAATATAAATCTATCACACCACATTGTGAGAGGAAGGAGGATGAAATGTTCTGAATTTTAAATCTGCTATATAAATGCTAAAGAATGCTAAAGTGAAACTTTAAGCCAGTCAAGTTTGCCATAAATTATTTTTCCCCATTTGGCAATAGACAGGCAATTATGACCATGCTTGTTGTCCCGGTAGCTCATCAAACTAAGCAACAGGTACTGAGTTTGACTTTGGATGCCGGGCTCCAAATTCCATCTAACTTCAATTTAATTTCCTTCGGAATCTGCTAAGAAATACGATCAGCTATTTGTTACCATACTTTGAATTAAATGAGCTTGCTATAGATTGAAGCCAAGCGTTTTAATGATTTTTTCCCCCCTCTCTCAGCAGGAATTCATTAGTTCTTGTTTAATCAGCTACCCTCATTTGATATCTTTCTAAGAAGCTGTTCTAATTGCACACCAAGACAAGCTCTGCTCTCCATATGTGAGAAAAGCACCCTTGATACCTGCTTAGAAACCATTCCATTTTCTAAAACAAAAAAATAAAAACATTACCATAATAGAAAATAAAATCACTGCAAGGACCATGTATTCATCCTTCACAAAACTGTATAAAACAATATGCGGATCTGAGAAGACCGCTGACCTTAAATCAAAGGAGAAGGTGACACTATCCATTCGTTTTTTAAAAAAAGTTTTGCTGCAATTAATAGAGTAATCCTAATCTTTACACAAACCAGTTGGTAAAGTTAGGATAGGAAAATAGCACATCTCTTCTAGGACGGGTTAGTTTACCAGATCGATCTTTGGATCTACCAGACATAACCTGGGCCCTTTGATAAGCCAGTCTGAGACTTGCCCACCAATGGGACAGGATTCTCACTGCCTATCAAGAGCCACGGTGGCGCAGTGGTTAGAGTGCAGTACTGCAGGCTTTGTCTGCTGACTGCCGGCTGACTGCAATTCGGCAGTTCAAGTCTCACCGGTTCAAGACTGATTCAGCCTTCCATCCTTCCAAGGTCGGTAAAATGAGGACCCAGTTTGTTGGAGGCAATAGGCTGACTCTGTAAACCGCTTAGAGAGGGCCGTAAAGCACTGTGAAGTGGCATATAAATCTAAACACTATTGCTATTTTTCTGTACTCTTAAGCACTAACTCAGTTAGCAATGCAACTATTATTGTTTGCTTCGTGATTTTTCGCAGGTCACCAAACCTGGATTGCAGCTCTTCCTCACAGTAAAGTGCAACTTTTTTTTATTTATTTACTAAAAGCACTACTGCCCCTGTTACTTAAGTGTGGAACAAGGTATTCTGGGACCTCTGCTCTCTTCTGCTACTTGTTTTCTGGTTGTATAAGGAAGATCCTCATTTATTTACAATCTAAGAATTTGGCCATAAGCAAGAGAAAACCTCGCTTTTATGAGTTAAAATGGTGGATATCTGGAAAAATTAAATTGTGGCAACTTCTTTGGGATTCTAAGGCTGAAGTGTGCTTTAAACTATGTGGCCTCCAGGTTTTGCACATTCTTTTATTGCACTGTGGTAGATAAATGTTTTCCAGATATTAGGGCGAAAGCTTCCCTGAATTATAGATTTAATCATTATTGGCATCTGGCAGGAGGCAGGTTTCAAACCGTGGGGGAGGGGGGCAGCTGCTGCTTAATAATAGCAAAAGAATCAAATCTCCCAGACATATCCAGGAGATAAGAGAATAGCGAATGGTGAATCAATGAACTGCTTCATACCTTCACGGCATCTTCTAAATAATTTAAAGTGTGCCTCTGCACTTGAATGGGCAATATAACAACATTTAAACATTTATAAACATTAGAAAATGTAAAACGGAATGAAATCCTTAAGGACAAATTCCTGTCCTCAGGAGGAACAAAACTGAATTTTAATTTATTTATTTCATTTGCCCATTTGCATTGTTCTTTAGTTCTCAAGGAGGCGAAATGTCATTAAAATAGCCATACGCATGAATAATATCTCATTGCACTGCTAAGTATCGTATAGTCCTATATTTAACACATTCTTTACATATTTAAATTTCAAGACCTAGAAAGCCTTTCTAAAGAGGAAGATTCTTGAGTTCAGTTGATTCTTTTGAAGCTGTGGGGAGCCTCTTTTTCCGATTTGGGGAATGCATTTCCTATTCTTGTCTGTCTGGGAGGCTCCGAGGACTGGGACGGGGTGGAGAGGGGAGAACCAAATATTTGTGCTCCATTTTTCATTTGGAAGTTTACGAGGAGGGAGTTTAAAGGGGACATTAAGCTAGCTATTTTGTGGATTGAAACTTTCTAGGGTAGGAGTGACCAGAAAATGAAGGAAAGTGGGTTTTCACATATATTTGCTGTCACAGCCAGGAAAAAGCTGCTGAAGCACTCTTGTGAATCTTGGAAAAGATGTGGTTGTTTTAATGATTCAAAGAGATGCTTTTCCTCTATGCTCCTGCATGCTTCCTGTTGTAGCGCGGGAATAACGAGAGGCACAAGCAAGCTAGTGACAACAGCTCTTTAATTCAGGGTGAGACTTCAGCAAAGAAACACAGGCAACAGCCCTCTTTATATATACCTTTCAGTAGCAACCGTTAACCAATCACAATTCACAGAACATTTAAATTTCCCGCACAAAATAGATACATACATAACACTTCCCTTTCGCATAAAACTACTTTTTCATGACTTGTTGAACTGCACAAATACTATTCTGCACACTCATTTCTGCCCAAATAGTCCTCCTTTCCCTGCCTCCCTCCCCCATAAGAACACATTTTATTTTATATAGGGTATGTCATTCTGCAACATCTGTGCAAAAAGCAGACACTCTGTTCTGCTAAACTTGTCGCAACAGTTCCTGAACTATGCAAACTTGATCTCCAAGAAATTAGCATCCCAGGGTTATTCCAGATTATTACTGAGTAGACCGACCTGCTGTCAATCAAATATTTAGACAGTTCAAAATATGTCTTTTCACCTGTGCCTGAAACTCTTGCTGTTTCCCCTGACTCTCTTTAACATTTAGCATGAATTTAAGCTTTTGATTAATTATACTCATATGACAATAAATTACATACAGGCTGTATTTATTTTTTTAAAAAAATCATGGTAGAAGACTGGGCTACTGCATCACACATTACTCCAGTTCTCACATTTTCTGATTAAGCACTGGGCTAGCCTACTAGACTCTTCTACAATATGGGCAAAATAAAAATAGAAGATTAATTACAATGTTAACCACAATTTATTTTTGAAAGAAATATGCCTGCCTGTCAGTAAAGGTTAGGAGAATTAGTTCTTACATGTCAGATTTTCCATAGCTAGCTTGGGATTTATGAAGAAAATTTCACAGGATAAACTTTAAGCCTCTTAGGATCAAATGAAGCTTTTGAAGGCGCATCAAGCCACAGAGACTCATGACAGTAATAAATTGAATAATGAATCTTAGTTGCCCCTATTTTTCCACTTTGGAGCAAAATTTTTATATTTAATGTATAGAGACACTTGCGGAACTGACTTTGATGTCAAAGGGGTTTGTTTTACTACAGATCTGGTTTCATAGTAGTATCGGGGACTTAAAGTACTATCTGCGCTGAGCCTTCTTTGATGAGTTCAGAGCTGACTGAAAATGAAGCTCACTGCAAAGCTTCACAACTTAAGGCTTTTTTCCCCCCTCTTTCAAACTGAATTTGAATAAACATAAGAAGTAAGGCCCACCCCAAAAAGAAATCCAAGCCAAACCAACCCATTCTTTCATCAGCTTTCCTTAAGCTGCAATATAAATGCTACGCTTGCCTTTTTCTCATCAGTGACTTTCCATCACAAAAACCTGCTTGGTTCTTGTAGCATTGGAATGATATACTTGAGCCAGATCTAAACTGCACTTGCCTCTTTTTAATATAATTTATCACAAGCACATTGAACAGAGTGATGCCCTGGTCCATGGGTTTCTTGCACACAAATGGCAATGAATGTAAATGGAAGGCTTTTGGGTTTGGGCCTTAAACAAGCTGAGTCGGTCACCCAGTTTCTATGTGTATTGCATCATCAGTCTGTCACCACAGCCCTGAGGTTTGAAAAGAACAGAATGGGCCAACTCGCCATGGCCAACTCGCCGCAGGACAATTTGCCATAGGGGAATTCAACAAATACAAAAGTGAAGTTAATTTCAACAGAACCATGGCCAATAATAATAAAATTAATTCAGATACATAAGAGTTGCAATAATTTAGATGAAAATGTGGTCACTGATAATAAAAATAATTGAATGAAACGTTTAATACAGCATTGAATTGTTCTGCGGTGAATTGTCACACGGGGAGTTGACCATGATGAGTTGTCCTAGACTCACCATGAAAAGAAGCCTTCATTGACACCTCTCTGGAAAGACTTCCTCAAGCCTAGTTGCCTACCAATGACTATTTGGGAAGGGGAAACCAAAGCTGGAGAGCCAGTTTGGCATAGTGGTTAAAGCACCAGCTAGAAAACAGAGTTCTAGTTCTGCTTCAGGCACAAAATCAGCTGGCTGACCTTGAGGCAATCACTCTCTCTCAGGCCCAGGAAAGAGGCAATAGCAAAACGCTTCTGCTATTTTGCCAAGAAAACTGCAGGGACTTGTGCAGGAAGGTATTAGGAGTCAATGCTGATGTAAAGGCACACACACACACACACACACACACACACACACACACATGCACACACACACACATACACACAAACACACCAGTGGTGTGTTGCCCCCAGTTCGGACCGGTTCACAAGAACCGGTAGTAAAACCGGCAGGAGGCCCCACCTACTGCTCCAGATGTCATCATCAGCGATCTGTGCATGTACAGAAGGCATGCGGGCGAGCTAAGCTAGTGTGCGCGTGCAATCCCGTTGCGAACCGGTAGTAAAGGTAAGTAGAACCCACCCTTGAAACACACATATATAAAGTGAGAACTGAGAGAGGAAGAGGCATGTCTATCCACATTTGCATTACCAGCAGTTATACTTGAGGAAAAAGCTTCACTAACATCCAGTGAATGGTGGGTTTTGGGTTTTTTTTTTTTTTTTTCATTTTTAAAATTTTAATAGATTTTTCTTTCCATTTTTTGGAAATTAAAGTAAAGCTGCAAAAACAATCACAAAGAATTTTACCAATTAGGATTTAACTGATGAAATTGCCCCATTTGACAAGAAAGGCAAATCACACTGGTCAAGCCCCAGAAATTTCCTGTGAAACATATTTTCTTCTGTGACGGAAGCACAGGGCATGGCCAAGCCCAGAAAAGGGGTGGGGGAAGGCCCATGGATGGGCTACTGCAACATTCCTTGAGATTTAAGTTTATATATAAATTGTTTTAGAGAAACAACTGAGAAACAACATCAGAGCTACATGTCCCTGGTCTGTGATGACTTGGCACGCTCTTTGTCCTGTTCAATGTCCTTCTCTTCTGTATTCATTTTCTTCATCTTTTTCTCAACCTCCGACAGATCAGATTTGTCACACATCTTGGCCAGACAGGAAGCTAAACCAAGACTTCCAGAACCGCCTCCAACTTCCACACTCTCTGAATGGTTATTTATTTATACCTCCACACTGGACCCAACAGCTACTGAGTGATTTATAGATGACAAAAATACCTGGTCCCTAGGCACACAATGGGTAGAGGAAGTGAAGGGAGCAACACAGGAGGAGGAAAACAATTACTCCAAAAGTAATTTCATTACCATAATAGTACTGTAATTCTTTCATTACCGTAATTTTATAATAATCAAGTATAATCCAGATACAATGCTGAAGTGATGAAAATATGGGTTACAAATTACAGCTCCTGTTTCCAGGACCTTTCAGATTAAACAGCTCAGACAGAACTCCCGAATTACAAGTCTGTCACTTGAGCTAAAGGAACAACCATATGTGTCTTTCATTCTATCTTCCAGCTTTGTGGAATAGCAAAATAATATGGCAGAGACCAAGCCTGATCCATCAGGTTTTTCAGAATGGCTAATGGTGAATTTCCTTCCTTCCTTCCTTCCTTCCTTCCTTCCTTCCTTCCTTCCTTCCTTCCTTCCTTCCTTCCTTCCTTCCTTCCTTCCTTCCTTCCTTCTTTCCTCCCTCCCTCCCCAGATTGGTGGAATATGTGTGATTATATTGTTAATTCATTTAAATATGCATAACGAACAATACAAATCGCAGTCAAACTATTGGCTTTACCCAACTAGGTGACAACATCAGTACTGGAAGGAGTGGGGTTTATACATATACTGTATAAACAGAGAGCTCTTATACTTCTTTCCAGCACTGATGATGTTACCTATTTGAATAATGACATGTCTGCAGGAAAACAATAACTCAGAGAGCACCACAGTTCAGATTCTCTTCTATTGGTTTACAAGGTGTCTTTGACCCATTCTTAACAGGCAGTGGTATTACCATAACACCACTATTTCCAATAAGGATAGAATAAAAAGATATACAGCAAATTGGGCTGGGCTAATTTCATAGCCCTAATCCTTCCCATGAATGTTCTCTCCCTTCCCCAGACTATTAATACAATTTGGAAAAACCTCTCTGTCCAAGTTCAGGTAATGCCCAAATACATCTGGATGCCTTGAATGTGGGAAATACCACAGTATTTTTTTTTCTATAATTGGAACCAAGTCATTGCCAAGATTTCAAGAGTGCCACATAATCACTGTCTAATTGGGCACATAATAGTATATACAGTATTCACTATAATTTTTATTCTAAAAAACAACAACAAATCGCTATTGTGGAATCAGTTGCATATCATTTCTAGACCCAACTCCACCATGAAGCAAAGGAGACCTTTCTGTTATGTGCCAATGAATAAGTTATCTATTATCTCTCGAGTGTACAAGTTAGGATATGTGGACCAGCATAATTAGATTCCATTTATTTGCTCAATTTTGGCAGCAAATTTCTGTGGTGTATTCTTTTTCCTCCTCCCACCCTCTTCGCTCTGTCTCTCTCTTTTCATAAAACACTTCCTGGAATGATTATGGGAACACTTAGATCCCCAGATGCTAGTAGCATAAAGAGCATTTTTACCATTAAAGAAAAAGAAATTTATAAACAAACCCTCACCGTCTCATACAAAGTAATTGCAAGATGTGACATATAAATCTATATGCGCATGCACTCATTTTATGCACACACTGAAAAATAAAGAAGAGATTGTTGTTGTTGTTTTAAATCTGAATGCAGCTGGCTGGATTTTGTCCTGCTATGGATATACTGGAAATGTATCACCCAAATCATATTCCTAGCAGAATATGAATATAAAATTCTTAGCTATCCTTATATGTAAATTGGGAGGTACAAATCAGTATGGTGTGTTTTTGTGTGTGCGTGTGTGAATTCTGTGTCATATACCATATGAAAAATGGCTGTGTACTTTATATTGTGAATAAATAGCCAGGTACCTAAACAGTTAGGCAGGGAGAAATCCCCCCAGCCCTTATAAGTGAAATCTTTACACATCTATCCAACAGATTTGTGTGAGGAAACTGTTTGTTCTTCTGTTCAGTAAGAAATTTGTTCTTACCATAGCAACCACTGCATTAGTAATTCGCCTTCTAAGTTACAAAATAGTTTCTAAATGTGGCACATCAATATGTAAAGTAAGATTTAATAGGTTTTTTTTTTTTTAACTTCATTTGGGAGAGTGGATATGGGAATATTTCCTTTACCGCATGAAATAAAACAAAGACCATACAATTTTAATCAATTAGCAAGCACCATTCCTAATACTAAATCTGAGTTCTTTCTTTTAAAAAAAAAGAAGTCTGGAATCAAATGAGAATCTTAAATTGCTTAGACCCAAAAGACAAAAAATAAAATAAAAATGGAACTGTAACAATAATGCTCTGACAAGTTGATTTATCTCTTAGGTACTAATGCAAGGGTTTGTGCAACAGAGAACAAATTTTAATTTAGTTGCATTATTTTTCTTTTCTAATACTGCAGCCAAGCCATGCTCCCAAACCATGAATTTTACTACAGTATCAGCATCGTTGTTGTCATCAGCCATTCAGTCACATCCAACCCTTGGCCACTCTATGGATCAGCAGTCTCCTCTTTCTTGCACTGCCTCCTTCAGATCCACTATGGTCATCCCAGGGTCATCCTTTTATAGTGTCCAGCCAGCAGGTACTAGGGCGGCCCCTTCTCCTTTTTCCACTTATCACTCCTAGCATGATTGACTTTTTGAGTGAGTCAAGTGACGTGACCAAAGTATGACAGCCTCTATTTGGCTATCTTGGCTCCAAATTATATTTTTGATGAGATTTGGTCTAGGTCAGAGGTGTCAAACTCACGTCGTCACAGCGTCATCACATGACATATCATGACTTTCCCCCCCTTTGCTAAACCGGACGTGGGCATGGCCACCAGGTGACGCATCCAGCCTGCGAGCCATGAGTTTGACATCCCTGGTCTAGGACCTCTTTGTTTGTTATTTTTGCAGCCCATGGGATGAGTAACAGTCACCTCCAACACCACAGTTCAAAGGCATCCAGCCTTCTCCTACCTGCCTTTTTGAGAAGAGCCCAAGTTTCACAACCATAAGTAGCAATTGGGGGAAAAAAATTGTGTTAACTTAATCTGCATTTGGTTGTGAAGCTAATGTGTTTACTTTTCCAGATGTTATTCATGCTGGACATTGCAGTTCCTTCAAGTGCTATATGCTTTCTGATCATATATCTCCAATCTGCAATCTCCATTTTGGTCAGTTTTAGTGCCCAGGAATTCCTTTATTCTTTCAATGATCTCATTGTTGATTTGCACTGTGTGTTCACTGCAGTTGACATTATCTTTGTTTTCTTGACGTTAAGGTGCAGTCCAAATTTTTCACTTTCATCTTTGACTCTCAGGATTAACCACTCCCAATCTTCTTTGCTGTATCATCTGCATATTGGAGGTTGTTGGTATTCCTATCACCGATTTTAACCCCAATGGTAGATGCCTCCAATTGTGCATTTCTCATAACTATTTCTGTGTACATGTTGAGGAGTACAGTGACAGGAGGCAACCTTGCCCAGTGCCTTTTCCAATTCTGAACCAATTTGTGTCTCCATATTCCGTCCTTACAATGGCTTCCTAATCAGAGTACAATGACTGAATGAGCTGGATGTGGTGTGGTGATATTCCCAGTTCTTTGTGGTAGTTCTTGACGTTGTCAACACAGTCAAAGGCTTTTGTGTAATCACTGAAGCACATATTGAGGTCTTTTTGGCATTCCTTTACTTTTCCATCATCCAACATAAATTGGCAATATGATCACACTTTCCTCTTCCTTTATGAAATCTGGCTTGTACATCAGGCAGTTCTCTGTTGGCGGTTGGATTCAAACATTCAATGCAGATGCCTAATAATTCCATAGGTGAAGTCAGGATGATAACCTATATCAGTGATGGCTAGCCTTTTCCAGACCAAGGGCCCAAAGCACGCACCTGAACCCGCAAAATCCAGCCCCTGTACATGCGCTCCACCCCCACACATGCATGCATACCCCATGCATGTGCCCCGCTCCCGTGCATGCATGCACAACATCCCCACATGCACCACACACCTCCACGCATGCACACACAGCCCCCTCGCATGCACCACCCCCCTGCAGATGCATGGCAGAGACCCAAAGATGAGCTGGCCAGCAGGAGGCGTGCACACATGACTAGCAGAGCTGAACTTAGGCGATTTCCAGGTGCCATCAAAGAGGGTACTGCGTGCCACCTCTGGTTCACCATCACAGACCTATATCCTTGGGAAATGCAATTTATAACTCAGCGCTGTAAGAACTGTTCACAGAAAAGCGGTCACAATTCATTTTTAAAAAGTGTCCCTAGAATACTTATAGGAATGAAGTAAGAGCTCTCTTAGAACAAACCACAAACCCAGCTAGTCCAGCATACAGATTCCCAAAAGATCAACCAGCTTGTAGGAAGCCCACAAGCAAGGTTGTAGCCTTGTTTCAGCTGGCACTTCAGGGCATGAATACTTGTGCATTCCCATTTGATCCCCATCATAATTAGGTTGGCCATATCCATCTCAGTAAAGTTCTCTTTCTTTCTTGCAATGACTTTTCTTTTAGATTTTCAGCCAGACATGACCATAATTTGGAACAAATACAGGTTGCTGTGTTAATTAAGCAAATTGCGTTGTGGGATCTGCCCAGACCCCACTGGTAAGGATGAACAAGTTTCTAAACTGGGCATATTCTGTCTTGATACAATCATGTTCTTCTGATTATTCACAGCATCTGTCACTCTGAGGTATGTTGCTTCTAAATGTAAAGTATGCTTTATTTAGTTATTTATTTTTGGCTGTATGACTAAAAGTTTTGATAGGGCTAATCTTCTTTTGATTTTTCCCATTCTTCCATAAGCCATGGTGATTATGATTGCATTTTGCTGCAGTGAATCGCATCCATTAATTACTTACTTACCCAATATGTACAAAGATATAATAATGTAACTCCTAAAATCTATTTGACATAAAATTCATCTCTCAACTTACAATCTATTCCATTCTGCACTCATTGTGGGGATGGCATGTAAACACATATATATACTAAGACATTATCTTTTATATTACACTATTATTAATTATCTGTTCATTACACTATTGTATTTTAAACACCATAATAATTAAAAATAAACTATTTAATTTAGATTTCAAATAGTGAGGTATTTTCTCATTTGCAAAACTAATATGAGAATGTTCTTAAATTATTGGAATTGAATCACATTTTTTTGCCAAGTGTTTTTCTCTAAATTTTCTCTTAAAATTACTGTTACTGAAATGAGCAGGAAAAAACAACCATAATCTAGTTAATTATCCCAATTCGCCATCCAAAATTTTCAAAACCTCTGGCTTAAAAATTTAACAGCACACTTTGAATATAAGCATTTACCTCCAAAAAAAAATTTTTAAAGAAAGTTCTCTCTTTTCTTCATTTAAAATTGAAATAATAGTCCCTATCTGTTATCTATTAAGTGTAAATCTAAAAAAATTAAAATAAATCTATCTAGTGGACTCAAGGCAGGGGTGCTATTCAGCAGGTTCTGACAGGTTCTGGAGAACCGGTAGTGGAAATTTTGAGTAGTTCAGAGAACTGGCAAATACCGCCTCTGGCTGGCCCCATAGTGGGGTGGGAATGAAGATTTTGCAGTATCCTTCCCCTGCCACGCCCACCAAGTCACACCTACAGAACCTGTAGTAAAAAAAATTTGAATTCCTCCACTTGTTCAAGGAAATGCCTTCTAACATGTGGCATGTTCTTTCTCAGTCAGAATTTGGACAGAACCCAGAAACTGACCTGTGGGGAGATTTAGGATAACAAACTAAACCAAAATACTTCTTTCTGCAGGACTCAACCTATATACTTTTTATTCCTTTTTTTCATAATTTCAGAAATAAGTTTTGTTCATTGTTCTTTCCAATGGAGAAGAATTTCAGCAAAATTTTTCAGTCTGAACTGCAAGGGAATCAGTAATGGTTTTCTTTCTCTCAGATTCCACAGCCTCCCTGTCTACCCATATTTTCTGAGTAGGGGAAAAAAGCATATTTCTTGAAGAGAAAAAAGATGGAAGAAAGCATGGGAGGCCTGAGATCAGTATTTGCTGGTTCCTAAAGGGAATTCTTCTTTCTTTTCACTCTTTCCAAACAACACCTGCACTCTGAATTTTTTTAGATGCCTCTACTTTTTCTGTGGACTTTCAGAAGATGTCACTTGACAATTGGTCTCAGAGCCATTGTTTTATTTTGCTATTTTTTCTTTTTCTTTTTTTTCTTTTTCAGTTAGCACATATTTTGGCTTCCTCACTAGCTGTTGTTCCAATGTACAAAGGGCACACTTTGCACTAAATATATGCATCTCTTTAGGGCAGGGGTCTGCAACCTTAAACACTCAAAGAGGCATTTGGACCCGTTCCCCACAGAAAAGAAAACATCGGGAGTCACAAAATCCTTCCTGTGCCGGACTATTTCTGGAGCGGCCACAAAACTAGCATATGTAGTCAAATTAAACTTTCTGTTTTCTTCTGAAACTTTTCTTTTCTTGGATTTATCCATGGTTGGCCTACCGGGGGTTGAAAAGCTCAATAAATCGCATGCCGGCAGGTGTCGCACATTGGCGGTTGTGCAACAATGGGAACCCACAGCAAGAAAGCTTTTACTTTGTGGTGATGGAAGTTCCAGAAATAATGAGCCCTCTGTGATGCAAGAAGCTGAACTTTATTAAGATCTGATCTGATTCAGCAAGGCTCTTCTTATCTTCTTGTTCTGTAAAATTGATCTGGAATTCAAGACAAGGTGATCCATTCCTCTCATGCTAGAAGTTTGTAAACCACTGTGATATTCTATGTCAACTATTAATACTATAAAATATAACATTTTCTGGCTGACAAAAATCTCTCTGGCGATAAGGAGAGATTTGAGGGATCATCCACTTGAGCTTTAGAAGAGCTGAGTTTCTTGTGGTTGATTGTGATTGCCAGTTGAGCATCTTAAAAGCTGAGGGATTTACAATATGCCCTTAACTGCTGTGTAGACTGGTGTGTGTAACTGCTGTGTAAACATCAACTGCTTTTGGACATTTGACCAGTAAAAACCTCATTTTTAAAAACATTTTTAGACTTAATTATTTAATTACTTTACAACCTAGGAGAAGTACTCCAAACAGAAGATCAAAGATTCTTGGTGAATGCTTCTTTTTAAAATTCAAAAGTGTGTGTGGGGGGGGGGGGGGCGGGGGAGGAAACATTATTTTAAAGCAGTGGTGAAATCCAAATTTTTTTACTACCAGTTCTGTGGGTGTGGCTTGGTGGGCATTGTGTGACCTCTAGGGTGTGACGTAGTGGGCGTTGCAGGGGAAGGATACTGCAAAATCTCCATTCCCACCCTGCTCCAGGGGAAGGTTACTGCAAAATCCCCATTCTCTCCTCACTCCTGGGGGAAGGATATTGCAAAATCTCCATTCCCACCCCACTCTGGGAACAGCTAGAGGTGGTATTTGCCGTTGGCTGAACTACACAAAATTTCCGCTACCGGTTCTGCAAACTGCTCAACATTTCGGCTACTGGTTCTCCAGAACCTGTCAGAACCTGCTGGATTTCACCCCTGTTTTAAAATATTTTAATTTAAAAGCAAAAAGCTTAACAAGATTGTGATCCAAGAAAATGTTAAATGGGTAAAGGAGAGAATATTTTTTTAAAAAAAACAAACAAACAGAATAAACCATTTTTGCTGACAAAAGTGCTTTTGTAAATAAGCAAAAATAATTAGACTAACAACCTGGATTTTTGTGGGAATACTAATTGTTTATTTTAAAGGACAGTGATAATTAAACAGGTAAAAAAAATATTGACTTCAAATGCATATTCTGATACCGAAGATTTTCAGAATTAATATTCAACTGAAGCCAGAACTTTCCTTTCTGTGACTGATGGATAACAGGAAAAAAGTTACAGAAAATTACTTCAATATATGATTCATTATATGCACAGAGATGAAAAGATTGGACTACCCACTATGAAGGAATGATAGATGAAATTGAGAGATCTTGCTGAAACAGATCAAATTACTTTTTTGATTAGAGAAAAGACACTACATTTATTGGTAACTGGAAACCTCTTACGGATTTTTTGCATAAAAATTAAAAAAAGGAGCTTATAATTTATGGCTTTGACAATTACACAGGATAGATTATATAAAGAACAGTATTATGATGTTAGTTTAAAGAGACAGAGATTAAAATATAAATGTATGTATAACTGCAATGAAGAATGTTTCTTTCTTTTCTATTTTTCTATCTCCATCCTGGTTGCCTTTCTAGAACTTGTATATCAGCTGATTGATTTCCATGCTGGTCTGTAACTTGATAAGACATCACATTAGAATCCAAAGCCACCTCTCTTGTATTTAAAGGTAATCCAACTATAACCTCTGAAGGAGAATCCAAAAGCGGCTCGTCCAAAAAGGCCTCTGTAACTTGTTGTTTTTCCATTACCTCCACCTCCATCTGCTTAGCCTGGGTTTCAATTTCTTGTTGATTTTGCTTTTCTTTATTCCCCTCGTGTGTTATACATGGAGATGTTGAATCCATTTTAAGAACCTTATAATAAAATTCTTCCGCTTTTTCAACAGTATTTAGTTGATATCTTTCTCCTTGATATCTCAATATTATTCCAACTGGAGCATCCCACCTAAATGGGATGTTTTGTTTCTTTAGCTCAGTCACCAAAAATCCAAAATCCTTTCTATCTTTTAACATCTTGGGCGGCAGCTCTTTAAATATCCAAATCTTCCTTCCATACATTTCAAGAGTGGAGTTAAAAGACTTTTGCACAATATCATTTCTTATTCCTTTATCGGTAAAGTAAATCACCACATCTCTAGGCAATTGCCTTTGCTTTGCCACCCAAGAATTTACTCTGTAGGCCTTATTAATCTTACAGGATACCTCTTCAGGACTAACCTTTAAAATCCCAGCCAGAACTTCAGCAGACATCTTTCTCAAATCTTCTCTTTTATTTTCCTGTATTCCCCTAATTCTGACCGCAAATTCCATAAATCTGAATTGCATCATTATGACTTCATTTTCAATCCTTTGTTTTATTTTATCTGCATTGTAAGTCTTGTGGTCAGCTTCCTTTATTTTTGACTTTACTTCTGAGTTATTTTCTTGAATCATTGTTAAATCATTTTCAATTCTTTGTATTTTATTATCCAAATTATGAATCTTATAATCAACTTCCTTCATATTAGACTCTATTTCTAAATTAAACTCTATCCATCTTTAACATTGCGTCTAAGAAACTTATCATATGTTGCTTGAATTTATCATACTTTTGTTGAACCAACTCTTTAATTTCCTGTCTAAATTTTTCAAGGTTCTGGTTCACAATCTCATCATGTCTTGCCATCTCCTCCAATACAAATTGTGTTAGATCTTTAAAGCCATTCCTCTGCATCTGCAAGCTCAAAACTTGTTCATGTGGTTTATAAATGGGGGAGCCCCCCCCCCCACAGCTTGGTTGTCTGGCTTTGTCAGTTTTTTTTAAACAAACTTTATTCGTATTTAAAAAAAGACATTTAAAACAATTATAAGAAAAACTTACAAGTTTCTCTTAATCAAACACACAAATTACATATACATATACAGTACATATATAGTGCTCAACTTCATCTATTAACTACTTTCTAATGTTATATATACATATATACATACGCACAGTATGTATTACCTAGAACCTTTATGGATATGGTGGAAGAGTTAAATATGGTAGATAGCTGGAGATGTCTTAACCCTGAAACAAGAAATTTTACATATTATTCGAATCCGCATAAGTCTTGGTCAAGGTTGGATATGATCTGGGTAACTAAGATGTTAATGATGGAGATAGAAGAAGTAGATATTTTACCAAATAATTGGGCGGACCACAACCCAATAATGATGAAGTGAAAAGGACAGCAGAGATAGAAGAATAGATGGACTATGAATACACAAATATTGCAAGAAAAAGAATATAAGAAATACATAGAAAAAGAGCTAGAATGGTTTTATAAGAAAAATACAAAGCAACACACTTCCCTACAAAACTTATGGGATACAACCAAAGAATATGTAAGGGGACTCACAATATCATATAATGTAAAACAGAGAAAAGAGAGAAAGAAAGAATATAACAAATTACTAGAAGAAATCCAAAATTGGGAACGTAAATTGCAAAGAAAACTAGGGGATGAAAAAATAAGGTTAAATTGGCTAACAGCAAAACATAACTAAAACATATTAGAGCAAGGGAAATATGTAACAACATTGAAATATATAAGGCAAAATTATTTTGAAAACGCAAACAAACCAGGGAGATGGCTGGCGTATAGGCTGAGGAAGGAAAGAGAAAAAAGAATAATTCAGAAGTTATGAGACGATGAGGGTAAGATTCAATGGGCCCTAGAGGGAAAAAAGGAAATAATAGTTCAATATTATCAAAAATTGTATGAAAAGGATATAGTAAGGAGGAGGAGGAAATTGAATCCTATTTAAAAGGGGAGGGATTGCAAATACTAACAGAGGAAGAAAAAGAATTATTAGATAAGGAGATCACGATGGGGGAGCTAAAAGAGGCATTGAAGAGGCAAAAAAATAATAAAACTCCGGGGACAGACGGTTTACCAATAGAGTTCTATAAGACATTTGGAGATTCATTAAACGGAATACTATTAGAAATATATAATGAAGTTCTAATGGAGGCAAAGCTACCTAACACATGGAAAGAAGTATATATTTCCTTAATAACCAAAGAGGGGACAGATACCACATTAATAAAAAATTATAGGCTTTGTCAGTTTTAACGCCATCCTGCCACACAAGCAGATTTTTTTCCCTTTAAAAAAGAAAACTTCTCTCCAAACAATATCAATATCAAGTCTCTAAGAAGGAAGAAGCATGAAATAAGAATTTTTCTCTTCACTTCTAGCCAGCACTGTTGTCTCAGTTACTTTGTAACGTATTAAACTAGTCAAACAGAAGGACTTTCGCTTTCAGCTTTCTTCTCAAGCCTCAGCCAGTCGCCATTTTAAACTTTCTTTCCCCCCCCCTTCCACTCTTCTTTACTTTTAAAGTCAGTCTTAGGGTTGTTAGAAATACTTGCAATTTAGGGTCCCAGGTCCGGATTTCATCCTACTTCAGAGAGTCTGTTAGTTTTCGTTAGTTGGTCTGGTCCCATCGCCTGGCTCTGCAAAGCGCAGAGTTCTCCCGAAGCCCGGAGCAGCGGCGAGCGAAAATAGGGAGCCTCATCCTGCTTCCTCCCCAGAGGTAAAAAAGAACTCTGGGGACTTCGCAGAGGGCTTATCTGGCCTCACCGGCTCTGTCTCACGTTTCCTTATGGAAATGGAGTTTTTCGAGCCGCCTTTCAGCTGTAAAGGTGGCTCTTTACGGGCGACGGGGCTGGCGGTCTCAAAGGACCGTCTGGCGGCGATGGAAGCCAAACCGGAAGCCTAAACATTTGAAATTGTTGTTGTTGTTGTTGCCTTTATTGCTCTCTATCTTACTCTCTATTAAGCAATTTAAAAACTAAATAGAACCTTTCAAATCAGTTTTCTTACTTGGAACTCTTGGGAGATAGTCAATTTTATCCCAACCTCCTTGGGGATTTCAGCAGCAACAATACCAGTTAAGTCCAATTTGCTATATCTTTATTAAATTATGTATATTCCTTTGTATAAATTTATGGTCTTAGAGTGCTTGCAGTGTTGGTTGTTAATGTATTGCCTAATAGGCCAATGGTCTTCCTGAAATTATTTTCAAATTACAGTGTTATACGATATTGTAGATTGTACAACGCTGTAATTTGTTTCAAGACCGTATGGAAATACTATTCGAGTTTTGAGATTTTGTACTTTTTAAAAACATTTCTGTGGTTATAGGAACCAGAAAACTCTGCAGAAGAGAGATTTTTCTTTTATTCAGAATCATGGAATCAATCACAGAATCGTACTGTAGATTACAGAACTGGAAGGTACCTTGGAGGTCATCTAATCCAACCATCTACTATCCAGGACAAATGGTTGTCCAATCTTTTTTAGAAAAACTTGAGGCCTGGCAGCTAACAACCATGTTCATATTGCACTACAGAAAATCAAAACTATGGATCATATTATAGCCATTAAGAAATTGAACTGTCTTCCGGGTTGGCTCCGCAGCGCCATTGACGGTCTTTTTAGACCGCCGCCCCCACGATCCCGTTGAGCCGTTCTGACAGCGTTAATCAGCTGTCAAACGGCTTGAAAATCTCCCCTTCGGGAAAAGAAGGGGAGGAGAGCAGGTGGGTGAGGGTAGAGCTCCCCGAAAACCCCTGGATTAATTCCAGGGGTTAGGAGGGCGAGAGCTCCCCGTTCAGCCCACTGAAGCTCCGGATCCGGGGGGACTCTGTTTTTTTTTTACAGAGCTAGGCGTTGCGTCCAATTTCTGCTGTCAAACAGAAGATTAAATGATCCCAAAAAAGCAGGCGGAACAGAAGCAGGAGGACAAGCTTTTTGCAAGTATAATACTTAACTCCGGGGATACAATGTTTCTAATTGGATTTTCTGAGCTGGAAGTAAAGATGGCGTTTCTTTGTTGCGATTTTAAAAGTGAAAGTTAGAAAGGAAAGTTTTTGCTAATAGACTCGTGCTCAGAGACTGGCTTTAAGTTGCTGGAATAGATTTTGAAGAGCTGTTTGGGAAAAGATTATTTCGTTTGGTGATTTATAAAGAAATTGTTGAAAGCTGCTCAAAAGGATGGCTCTGACTTTATGATTTTATGGTTGTGGGAAGAAAGAAAATCTTTTAAAAATAAAATGGCTTCTAAGAAAGGAGATCCTGAAAGTGCTGGAAGCTATTTGGAGGTCTCAGAAATACAGTTGTCTGATTTACAGAGTTATAAGGATTTTGATGCAGAATTTACAGAATTTATAAAAGAAGCCATGAATAATCATACTGCAGCTATAAGTAATCAAATAGCAATTCTTAAAGGGATAACAACAGAAATGACTGAGGAGACAAAAACAAGTACGGAGCATGATGACAATTCAGGAGATATTCTGATTGCAGCAGAGAAGGTGGAAGAATCTTCTCAAGAATTTTCGAGCTTATTCTCTGCTCTTTTTGGAAAAATTGATAGAATCTTTCAAAATTATGACTTGGTTTGGAAAAAAGTAGTAAATGACCAGACTTTCGAGGTTTCAGAAGATGAAGGAGATTTGCCAGTGGCATTTATACATTTAATAGAAAAGAAACAACTGAACTTTTTTTCACAAACTCTTGACAAACGTTGGTCCTACAGGCGAAGGAATGAACTGATTTATATAAGCAAGAAGAGGCGATTTGGGGGCTCTAAATCAGAGGAAATTTTCTCAAAAAGGGGACAATCTTTGAAGTTACATCAACCTCAAATTAAAATGAAAAACCTCCTCAAAATAGAAGTAGGAGGGATGCAGAAAGACTGGAAAAAATATAAAAAGAAAGCAAGAATGGAAGATTAACCTTTTCTTTTGGCTTTGCAGTTGTTCTACTTATGGTTAAAAATGATTATGTTTTAGGTGTTATAACTACTGAGGGGGAAAAAGTATAAAGTTAAATATTGATTTTTAAATATGATGCATTAATGGTTGAATGTAAGATTAATCTTTTTTGGTTTTTTAGTTTATGTATTAATGGTTAATTATGTTGATGATTATCTTTTAAAATTTTAAAAGTTGGAGGGAGGAATAATGAAGGGGGGAAATTTAGAAATTTAAAAAATGTAGAAATTTAATTAGTGAATACCTAAGGTTTATTTTCTGTTATGAGATTTCAAAATATCTGAACTTTGAGAAAAGTAAGAGGGGGAAAACGTTTTTGCAATCAATTGAATACTTTACTGATATATTAAGAGAATTTTTAAGGTTTGAATGTTTAATATTTGTTAAAGGTTTTAAAACTCTTAGAGTTATTGGATTATACGCTATTTTGAGTTTATAAAAAGGGAGGTTGATGAAATTATAAAAGGGGAGTTAAGGGGTTTTGGGAGTTATTAAATCTTGCAGTTAGCTAGTTTATTTTAGCGAATGTTTGGTGAAATCTATGCCCTGTTTTTGTTCTGGGAAGTCGGGGTGGGGGGTGGTGAGGAGGGGTTGAAGATTGAGTTTACCAAGGATTGAATTTTTTTTTCTTTTTCTTGATGATAGTTTGAATGAATGTTTATATTGTATACTCGTTTGATCAGAAAATAAAAACTTTTTATTAAAAAAAAAAAAAAAAAAGAAATTGAACTGTCTCAAAACATTCCAAGAATATTCCCACAGGCTTGAGGAACACGAAAAAGGAAAAAGTAAATGCAGGAGAAAAATGACTTGAAGATGTTCATGCATACATGTTTTCTAATCATGTTCCAATGGTAAGACAGTTTCATCTAGCAAAATGTTTTTTTAAAAAAATATTAAAAGTGATTCTAGTCTCTTGCTTGCTTTTAGAGATCAAGCACAAACAAAAATCCTGCAATGGTTTCTGATTTCAGATGTTAAAATATTTTGATCGTTTCATTCAGCTTCATATGCAAGAAGGCTGTACAAGGATTCTTTTTTCACATATATATCATAATCCTTTTTCACCAGCTATGTTTTTTTAAAAAACAACAACAACACACTTTTGACGCTTGACTTATTTATTGATTTTTATCATGATCTTTCCCACTGATTCGAACAGTCTTTAAAAGTTATACACTGTTTGCTCCTCTATGGGAGTAGTATCCAAGTGTGCTTCTAGAGTTCAGAAACGGTACACCTAATGTGATATTCATTGCGTTGCTTTTATCTTTAGACAAAGAGTTTTGTAGAATTCATTTGTAGAAGACTCAAGCTGATACACACATATATCATGGAAATACAATTTTATTGTATTTTGTGGTGTGTGTATGTCAGCTTGAGTATTCTGTTTGCAAATGAAAAGGCAAAAAATAGCAACAGAGCATATTTAAATAAGCTCGAATATTCTACAGCAAATTTGGTGTTTTCGATACCAAAGATAGGCTCAATGTGTTGGTATGTGGAAAATTTCGAATCAGGGGTAGGATCCTACCGGTTTAACACTCTCGCGCGTATGTGCAGTTTGAAGAAAACTCACCTTCCGCATTGCTGCCGGCAAGGATAACAGCTGAGGCACAACAATCCATTCTGCCGTGCTGATCAGCTGGGCTTTGGAAACAGAATTATAGGTGAGTATAACACAGGGGTGGGCCCACTTCAAAATGGAGCGAACCGGTTTGCTCACGGCTGAAAGTCGGAGTGAACAGTTCACCCGAACCTGTCCAAACCGGTAGAATACCACCACTGTTTCCAATTCATCTACTACAGTATTTCTGGAAACATTGCTGTATTTTTGCGAAAATCTGCTGCTTGCCTAGGAAGCCACACCCAATTTTTTCTGTAAGAGGAAATGTGCAATATAGGACAGGATTGTAATTTTTGTGCAGTGCATGTGCATAGTACACTTGCCCATCTTTCTTTGCTGTGTCCTAGAACAATTTCTCACACTTTTAAATGCCAGTTATTCAATGGTTTTTTTTCTTTTTAAAT
Organism: Arizona elegans; assembly: GCA_022577455.1. Classification (NCBI taxonomy): domain Eukaryota; kingdom Metazoa; phylum Chordata; class Lepidosauria; order Squamata; family Colubridae; genus Arizona; species Arizona elegans. The sequence continues at coordinate 182,476,253 of JAKOOJ010000001.1, forward strand.
TTTTCAGTGTTTGGGGATAATAAACTTGGGTATAACAAACCATGGGAATGAAATCGATTTCTTCCATTGCTACAACTTATCTGTCTTAAAAACATGGACCCCCCCAAAGCAATTGTAATTTATTGTGAAAAACTAGTGAGACATTTCCTCAGTTGCTACAAAAACCTTCAACCAAAGTCTAGCCATTTGAGTGATCTACAGTGTTTCAGTAATGCTATCAGTCATCATGTGATCAGGGGTGGATACTGCCCTGCTGTCTTTCAATGTAAAGATGCTGTGGGCAGCTTCTGTTCCTTTAATTTTAATTTAATTTAATTTAATTTCCAATTTATATACCGCCCTTCTCCCTGAGGACTCAGGGCGGTGTACAGCCAAGATAAAAAACATAGAATACAAATATTAAAACATTTAAAAATATATATAGATTTGGGCCGAAAGTTAAGAATAACAAACTAATTAAAAAATTTAAAATTTAAAAATTTCTTCTAAGCCAACCCGGCTTGCTGGAAAAGATGGGTTTTCAGGGAACGACGGAAGGCATTGAGGTCATGGATTCTCCTTATCTCCGGGGGCAACTGATTCCAGAGAGTTGAGCATTATCCACAGGTGCCGTTTTGCTTGGGCTACAGGAGAGATTGGAAACATATACTTTCTGCACAGGCAGGTACCTACATAATGCATGACTGGTGCTTTGGAAAGAGTTAGTCAAGCATTAGGCAGTCTCTTTCTTTACATGGAAATATGACTATTCTAGAAAACTACCAGAGCTCTTTTTCTCAACATTTCTTTAGTGGTCTTTTGAAAGAGTGCTGTTGTTTTTTTTTAAAGAAGGCTCTGGAGGATACATCATTCCTATGTATCAGGGGTGAAATCCAGCAGCTTCTGACAGGTTCTGGAGAACTGGTAGCAGAAATTTTGAGTAGTTTGGAGAACCAGCAAACCAGAGTGGGGTGGAAATGGAGATTTTGCAATATCCTTCCCCCAGAAGTGGGGAGGGAATGGGGATTTTGCAATATCCTTCCCCTGCCACGCCCACCAAGCCATGCCCACCAAGCCACACCATGCCAACCAAGCCAAACCCACAGAACCAGTAGTAAAAAAAATTGGATTTCACCACTGCTATGTATGCATAACATTGATTTAAACTGGGAAACAGTGCTACATATATCAGTTATATGTTGTTGTTACCATTTCAAAAGCATGTGTTACCAGAAGCAGAGTAGAGTTGGGTGCCACAGAACACCAGAAATGGCAGTTTTATATTGTTATGCTTTCTATATTTTATTACTTTGAAGGGAAGCACCAGTACCCAACAAAGATATTTCTGGTTGCTGCCAGTATTGCCATTCCTTGCCATATTCATTGAAGGCTCTGTCAAGCCTAGTGTGTAACAGATGGAGGCATTGAGTAAAGAAACTTTCTTCTGTGTCTTAGACAAACTCCTTCCCAAGTCAGCCTGTGTTATCCATCACATATTTAACTTGGACCTAGATATAGCTTATTCATTCAGCAACAATTCAAAATGAAAAAGGTACTTATGACTTCTACCCAAAGACATGGCCCCCACGGTCACATGAACAAAATTCTGGTCCTTGGTTCTCTGCCCACCCCTTATGACTGATTTAAGGGATGCTGCAGCCACCACCCCCAGCCTATCTTTCCCCCATCCCACTCTGCTGGGTCCTTTGGGCCTACCTCTCACCAGCTGGGACCCCACAGGCCTTGGCCTTGGGTCCCACAACCTCTTTCCTCCCATCATGCCTCACTTCACTTAACTTTTCTGAAGATCACCTTTGGGAAAAACAAACTGATCCACCCCATGGCCTTTTGATATAGAGCTGCATAATGCCATCGCACAAGAAGATGCCATTTTGGAACCGGCTGCAATTCTTGGATTAGGGGTTATCCATCTAGTAGGAGGAGCCTGGTAGCACTTTTTTAGATTAGTCAATTTTATTAAAAGACATATTTTTGTGAGGCATTAGCTAACTTCATCAGATACGTGGAATTGTTGAACCAATATAGGATTTAAATTGCGATGAGATTAATGTCAGGGTTCCAAGTAACACCCTCAACGAAAGAAAACTCTTGAGACTTGAATTTCCTCAAAGTTCCATTTTATTGAAGATGTCATATTGGCACATCTGGGAAAACCTGTATCTGAAAGCTTCCAGGTTTTCCCCACCCAAAATAAAGTTCAAGTCCCTGCCCAGCACCCACATGTCCATCACATGATCCAATCAGGCACAATCCAAAACTGAATATACCTCCCAGTCACCTCATGCAGCTGCAGGACACCTTGGCCTTGACTCTCTGAGAAAAGAATATTATTTTGACTATATATCACCCATGCTCTATACAATCTCCCCTCCCAATTTCCCACAGTAGAAAATTTGGCAGGCCTGAAGGCCCAACTGTAAAAGATGTCTTCCAAGTCTGACAATTAAATGAGGGAAAACAAAAAGGAGGATAGGATACTTATACACATAGAGGTTATGCATCAGACAGATTACAAGTGTTTTATTCATTAACAATTACAATGTATTAAAAATCCATTGTGTTTGTTGAGGCTTTGTGAAATTGCCCGAAACCTTTTGATATGAGTTTAGCCAATTCTTGTCCAATTTTGTTTTTCGAAGATGAAATCTTGGAAGATGAAATCCATAATTGAGTGTTTTTGGAATATTGAAATGCACTGGTATTACTTTATTCTTATTTTTGCACTTGTGTCTATTAATACTTTTGCAAAGTTTGGCTTGTTTGTCCTATATAGAATCCAGAAGGGCATTGCTGACAGATGATGGTATACTGTATATCACTTTAACATGTACTGTATATTTCACATTAGAAGAAAATCTAAGGAGCCCAATGAACAAGGAGCATGCTCAGCAAGCCCAGACTACTGACTGACTCTTGAAAGTGGAAAATAATAGAAAATGGGGGGGGGGAGACAAGTGGAATGGGATTCGGAACAGAGGTTTTCCAGGCTTTACCTTAAAACTTGGATAAACTCAGCTTGGCTTTGCATTCTAATTCTTTTAAAACAGCTCCATTTTACAGTTGTATCTTACAAATAGGAGACCTTTGTCTCTGTGTTTCTGTGTATTAAACACCAGCCCCCCATTCATCACTAAGTTCTATTTCAATTGGGTTGATGATAGTGACAAGTCCTGAAAACACAAACTTCAATAGTCTAATATGAAATTATGAACATTTGGGAAGGATGCACACAATGAACATTTTAAACCAAGGTTAGGGGAGGAGCAGGAAGGAGGTACAAAATGCTTAAATGAAAAGCTGCCTGCCACCCTGTATGTCTCAGAAAGAGAATATGATGACTTTGTTCTGGTTGATGTGAAAGCATTCTATAAACCTTTGAAATATGGAGGTGGGTTTTAAAAGTGGGAATAACAATAAAATATTATATTCATTTTAATTAATTAAAAAGATCTCTTGAAGTACCATTTTATCTTTTGTGCGGCAGAACATTTTTGGTATTTGGCACTTTGAAAGCAATGCCTTTTGGGGGGAGGGCGGGAGAAGTGTAATTTAGGCTGTACATCAAGAAACAGAATGTTTTATTGTTCTGTCATCTATAGGATGACACTATTTTTACTCAAGCTATTTCAGTGTGTCACATTATCTTGAAGCGTTTCAAAATAGAATGACACGAAATGTTCATTCTGGAATGTTTAGCTCCGGTAAAAAAAAATATTTAGGAAATTCTTGGCTTGATGGGTTGAGTGATCATTCACTGGTTTTGCATCCTGGATTAGTGTCAGTGCAGCCCCAAAAGAGCAACCCTTCAAACAATTGACCATTTTGGAACATTGGGGGTATAAGTTCATTTCAAAACATCCACATCTATTCCACATGACTGCAACTGAATGTCATACTCTGGTCCCCCCCTCCCCCCGCCCCCCGGCAGCTTTATCAAGACAAAATTAACTCTTTGCTGCTGTATACAAAGAGTCTAGTTTCACATTGCATAACAAGCTATGATTTAACAATGTTTTGTTGAACAAGCCACAATTGACCAATGTCACATAACATACTAAGCAAAAAAAGCAGTCTACAAGCTACTATTGGAGGGGTCATGGGGGACTATTTAGTCCCCTGCCCTTTCAAAAAACCAAAGCTAACATCAGTAGGACTTGAAAATTTCAGATGAATTAAGGGACTCTTTGGTAGTTCTAAAGAATTTAAAGATGGGAATTGGAGCAGGATAGACTGCACTTTTCTCTATCGATTAAAAAATATGTAATAATAATAATAATAATAATAATAATAATAATAATAATAATAATAATAATAATTTTATTTCTATACCGCCCTTCTCCCGAAGGACTCAGGGCAGTGTACAGCCAATTTAAAAACACAAGACACAACAATAATTAAAAATTAAAATAATTAAATAGATTTGGCCGATTTAAAACCCTAAAAATTAAAATACCCCAATTTAAAATTATTATATTGACAGCCCTCCCTGGTGGAACAACAGGTCTTCAGTGCTCAGCGGAACACCCGGAGGTCGGAGATCTTATGTATTTCTGGGGGCAGTTCATTCCACAGGGCTGGGGCTCCCACAGAGAAGGCCCTCCCCCGGGTGTCGCCAGCCGACATAACTTGGCTGATGGCACCCTGAGGAGACCCTCTCTGTGGGAACGGACTGGTCGGTGGGAGGCTATTGGTGGCAGAAGACGGTCTCGAAGGTACCCGGGTCCTATGCCATGGAGTGCTTTAAAGGTGGTAACCAACCAAAAATCACACCAAGACTGCTATCATTGGGGTCAGTTATAGGTTATTTGTAGAAATTTGGGAAGATAGATAGATAGATAGATAGATAGATAGATAGATAGATAGATAGATGACAGACAGACAGATATAATTCTTTATTGGCCAAGTGTGATTGGACACACAAGGAATTTTTCTTTGGTGCATATGCTCTCAGTGTACATAAAAAAAAAAGATACGTTCATCAAGAACCATAAGGTACAACACTTAATGATAGTCATAGGGTACAAATAAGCAATCAGGAAACAATCAATATAAATATAAATCGTAAGGATACAAGCAACAAAGTTACAGTCATGCAGTCATAAGTGGGAGGAGATGGGTGATAGGAACGGTAAGACTAATAGTAATAGTAATGCAGCCTTAGTGAATAATTTGACAGTGTTGAGGAAATTATTTGTTTAGCAGAGTGATGGCGTTGGGGAAAAAACTGTTCCTGGGTCTAGATGTTCTGGTGTGCACTGCTCTAAAGCGTCGTTTTGAGGGTAGGAGTTGAAACAGTTTATGTCCAGGATGCAAAGGGTCTGTAAATATTTTCACAGCCCTCTTTTTGACTCGTGCAGTATACAGGTCCTCAATGGAAGTCAGGTTGATAGTAATTGTTTTTTCTTTAAACGTGGGAATGACCACAGTTGACATTTAAGAAGTCTTTCACTCCTACCTCCATCTTTAATTTTGAATAAACCAAACCAATCATGTTGCCAGTTCATCCCCTGTATCACCCATGTTTAGCAGTAAGAACATTGGACAATGAGGGAGAAGCCCAGATGGGATACTGCTATCTCTATAGTCCATAGGCTGAGAGTCTCTTATCTTGGATAAAAGTTGTATATCAAAGAATCCACAGTACGTCTTAGCATTGTTTTGAACCACAGTGATATGTTTTGCAGCTCACGCAGGGGTGGGTTCTACTTACCTTTACTACCGGTTTGCATCACATACATGCACTCTTCTGAGCATGCGCAGAAGCTTCTGCGCATCCGCAGATCACCTATGATGACGTCCGGGTCAGTGGGCAGAGCCTTCTGCCAGTTTTACTAACGGTTCTTGCAAACCGGTCTGAACCGGGGGCAACCCACCACTGAGCTCATGGCAGGAACAAGCTAGTGAGGAGGATTCTTCTGCTCCTTGTGTATTATGCTAGTTTGAACTCCTAAAGTCAATGTCTCTTTTCTTGCCTAGCTCTTCCTCTAGAGGTAGCCCTTGACTTCCATCAATTTGTTTAGCGAAAACAGCATTGAAAATGTGACTGATGGCTGTTTTTCACACTTCCAACCTTTGCAGACTCTCCATGGGTATGTGATCCAAATTCTGACTCTTGGCAACTGACTCATGACAGTTAAGTGTCCTGGGGCCATGTGATCACCTTTTGCATCCTTCTGACAAGCACAGTGAATGGAGCAGCCAAATTCACTTAACAACCGTGGCAAGAAAAGTCATGAAATGGGGCAAAACTCACTTAACAAATGCCTCACTCAGTAACAGAAATTTTGGGCTCATTTGCTGACGTAAGTCGAAGACTACCTCTCAGGCTTCATCTTCTGCATCTTCATTTCCCCCAAAATAAATATAAACAAACATAAATATGAAATATAGCTTTGTTCATCACAGCCCAACTCAATTGAACACAGGGAGATGTTTTAAGAAAATCATGGTAGCAACAAATCACTGGAGAAACACTTCCCCCAGTGATTGTTATAAAAGGGAAAATGTTTCTCTGTCTCTAATCCAGATAAAAATCTCTACTTACTTCAGGCATACCTTCCATCAAAATCAAAGATAAAGCAATGGAAGCATTTAACAAGGTTTCAGGCACAAGTGACGAGAAGAGAAGAGAAGAGAAGAGAAGGGAAGGGAAGGGAAGGGAAGGGAAGGGAAGGGAAGGGAAGGGAAAAGAAGAGAAGAGAAGAGGAGAGGAGAGGAGAGGAGAGGAGAGGAGAGGAGAGGAGAGGAGAGAAGAGAAGAGAAGAGAAGAGAAGAGAAGAGAAGAGAAGAGAAGAGAAGAGAAGAGAAGAGAAGAGAAGAGAATTCTTTATTGGCCAAGTGTGATTGGACACACAAGGAATTTGTCTTGGTGCATATGCTCTCAGTGTACATAAAAAGAAAAGATACGTTCATCAAGAACCATAAGGTACAACACTTAATGATCGTCATAGGGTACAAATAAGCAATCAGGAAACAATATCAATATAAATCGTAAGGATACAAGCAACAAAATTACAGTCATACAGTCATAAGTGGAATAGATGGGTGGTGGGAACAATGAGAAGATTAATAGTAGTGCAGAAGTGAAGAAAGACCTCTGGAGAAAAAAAATTGTAACTTGGTTACTATATATTTTGACGGCAGCAAGACTATTGTACACACAAAAATGGAAGGACACTTCGATTCCTACCATGGAAGAATGGTTGCAGAAGTTGATGGAGTTGGCTGAAATGGCAAAACTGTCTACTTTGATTAAAGAAAAGAACGTAAGTATTTTTGTTTTCTCATGAAAACCGCTTCTGAACTTTGTGCTGATGTGGAAAAGAATGAAACTCTGACTTTGGATTTTACAGATTAGACTGATAGATTTTTATAGAAATGGCTTGGAAAAGCAAAAAGTTGTGATTTGATGTTAATACTTAAAACAGAGAGAGTTGGAAGTCAATGTTTCTTTTTCTTCCTCCCCCCACCCACCATCTTTCCTCACTTCTCTTCCCCCTTTCCCCCTGACTGCTCTTCTGTTTACTGTTGAATTTTGCATTTTATAATACCCTATAACTCAATAAAAATGCTTAAAAGAAAAAAAAACAAGAGAAAAAAGACCTCTTCTTGAAATGATAATGCAGAGTTGGCAATTGGTGCTTCAAGGTTGTCTCTGCATCTGTGGGCATGCACCGACGGTGTTTCTGCTAGGAAAATGAAGCCCAATTCCTGCAAATGTTACAACTTTGGAAAATCCTTAGGCAGTTTCTAGAGGACACAGCTGTTTTGGTGATTTGAAACAATGCTTCACTTCTCTGAATATCTTTTGTGAAACTCCTTTCAGTGCTTTGTGCAGTCTAATGGTGCTAATTAAGATAGCCAGTTTGGTGTAGCGGTTAAGGCACCAGGCTAAAAATCAGAAGACTATGAATCAGTAGTGGGTTCCTCTTACCTTTGCTACTGGTTTGGAACTGTGAGCCCGTGCGTGAGCTGAACCACTTGCACATGCACAGAGTGTCCATGATGACGTCCGGGTGGGTGGGCAGAGCTTTCCACCACAGCCACTACCGGTTCACCGAACTGGGGTGAACCGATAGAAACCCACCAGTGCTATGAATGCTACAGCCATCATAGCCATGAAGCCAGTTTGGTCACTCAATTCTAGAAAGGAATAGCGAACTATTTCTGAAAGGATGCCAAGAAAACTGCAAGGACGGATTCAGACAGTCACCAGGAATCGACACAGACTTGAAGGCATAAAAAACAATGGTGCCAATTCACTTGATTGAAGAAAGAATTACAAATAACAGTTGGTGGTATAGTTGTATTTATTTGCTAAGGATTTTTTTCAACCATTTTAAATTTTATATTAAAAATATGAAAACAGATCAAGGAAAGGGAAAGGAGGAAAAAGGTAGAGGAAAAAGGTGACCAAAGGAATAAATTATTAATGGAGACTTATTTCTAGTTCATTCCATAAAATAATATTTGATAGGAAAGGAAAAGTTTTTGGGAAACAAGGCTTGTTTATGCCATCTGTAGTTGATATATTCACATTTGGGGAGTCTGTGACACAAAGTTAACATTTGTCCTGTTCGTTAGGACTGCTCTAAAAGTGGCTGAAACTTTATTTTAGTTTCATTCCATTTCTTATTTTGCTCATCGTTTAGCTTCGGCATTAGTTTGTGAATCTGCTCACCCACCCCCAGAAGTAGTGTGTATTCTCCTAATGTCCGTTTTGATATATTTTTCCTAACATGTATGAATTTTGCAATAAATTTTTACTTAATACTGTATCTCTCAAAATAATCTTTTTTATGTGTATTTTTTCTTTAATATATATATTACTGGCAGTATTAGTTACTTGCAAGCCACATCATAAGTTTCTGAAAAGTGTGATTCTCCTCCACCTCTATCTATGACATCCAGATGGATTTAAGGTTTTGAAATGTAGCTTAAATTAAGAGTGAGGTTTGTCAGCTTTGTCATGGTTTAACCAAAGAGGATTTTGTTTTGAGCAAGATGTAGCAGAACTTTTTAAAGACTCTGAGAGGCCAGGAGGTTCAATGTTCATTTCAAACCATCCTTTTTAATACTGTGCGGAAATGTATCCTCCGCTTTCCCAAAAGTTTCCTTCCCTTTTGAAAGCAGTTTCTTCCCCCTTCCAGCCACATCTTTATTCTTAAAATAGTTTTGACTTACTTTCAAAACTGGAGTTTGGGAGCTTGGATGTTGTAAGAGAAGGCATTCTTATTTTTTCTGTTCCCTGCCTCCCCACTCTGTACCCCAATAAACTTCTCTTCATTACCTGCAGTATTCTTGGCTACTTACACCACTTCCTGGTCAGAATTTTCATGTTTAAAGAGCCCCCCCCCAATTTATCTTTCCCCATTGGGATTGAATTGAAGACGGGCAGTTAAAGAAGCTGCAGATCAGTGGTGGGATTCAAAAATTTTTACTACCGGTTCTGTGGGTGTGGCTTGGTGGACATGGCAGGGGAAGGTTACTGCAAAATCCCCATTTCCTCCCGATCAGCTGGGACTCAGGAGACAGAGAATAGATGGGGGTGGAGCCAGTCAGAGGTGGTATTTACTGGTTCTCCAAACTACTTAAAATTTCCGCTACTGGTTCTCCAGAACTGGTCAGAACCTACCACCTGTGCTGTAGATCTGAAACATGTAACATTCAAGTACACATCTGGGCAATCACACAACTAAGAAAAGAACAAGGCTTCTACATGTCACCCATGGGAATGTCATGTGATTTTAGTTTCCTTTAGAAACATACATTTTAAAGAAACCCATTTAAAACGCAATAGCTTTAATTTTCTATCAAATCCCTTAAGAACATTTACAAAAGAATTGTTTAGGCCTATTCTTTTTTGTCATGAGTATTGTTTTCATGCAACTTTTTGCTTTGTGCCTTAGAACTAGATGAGTCCATTGGAGCCATCAGGTTCCACTCCCTGCTCTATGAAGGAATTAAAATAAAAGCATCATCAAGATTACTCATCACCCTTATTCTCCCTCCCTCCCTCCCTCCCTCCTCCCTCCCTCCCTCCCTTCCTTCCCAAAATAAAATTAACACTCAGACTTGGTTTGGAATGTACTATTTTTTTTAAAAAAGCTTTCTTCAAATCTTTTTGACTTTGATTACTATGCCAATGTCTTGCTGAGGCTCTCTCCCTAATCTTTTAGAGGTATCTCTGATACATAGATGGCCACAGCCAAAAGAACCATGAAAGAAAATAGCCAGAGGACTGGTGGCAGAGACCCCAGGTCTAGGTTGGACAGACTAAAATCTCATGACATTGTGAGCTGGAAAGGAAGAGATGGTGTTCATGTTTCCAACCAATACCTCAGTAAAGTATCCTCTGCTAGAATTTACATTTTTCCCAGTCCTTCAGGGATGAAACTTGTTGACCTTTTATCCAACTTCTCCAATACATTAATATGTAGCTACAGGGAATATGCCTGAGATTATGTTCAGTCAGTAGATCTAAGAAACTTGGAAAAGATTTCTTGACAACAAAGATGAGAATGTTTACTTTAGAGAATAGTTATTACAGGAGGAAGCCAATTTTCTGAAAGCTCTGTTAGGCTGGAACTTTATAGCCTGCATCTAAATTAGACACGGTAAGAAATAAATGTTCACTGGATAACGTTAAACCTACCTACAGTTTGTATAGTTCAAACAATAAAATTTTGTTTACTTATTTTTAAATAAAATGTATATCACATTCCTCTTAATGAATCACTGTCTATATAAATAAAATAGAATTAAAAACAACATATTAACTTAAGCAATTCTATTAAAATTCATACAATAATACCGATATCCTTAACAAAACCCAGATACACAAATAAAACAATAAGGGGTTGCTTCTTTAAAACCACACTAGGAATACAGCAAAACGTATGCAAAGGTCATAATACTCCTTGTGTTGTGGCCCCGCCCTCTGAGCCTGTCCCATCGGAGGAAGAAAGCTCCGAGCATGAGGAAGAGGAGTCAGCCAGGCCTCCCTCTCCAGGCCCCTCCCCTCTGGCACTGTCTCAGGTGCCGGCCGAGGGAGAGGAGATTAACAGAGAGACAGGTGGCTCGGATGAGAGTGAGGGAGAAACATCATTCCTGGACGCCCGCCTCCGAAGGTGTGATAAACGATTGCAGCAGCTCAGGAGGCGTGCTAGGGATTAGAACTGAGTCACTGGACCACACCTCAGAGACTATATAATAGAGGGTGGTGGCCAGTGATCTTTGTGACGAACAAAGTAAACCTTGGATAGTCACTAAGGCCTCGTCCGGAACTGCTGAGAGAAATATTTATTGTTGTTGGACGTTTGGATGCTGAGTATGTTATCTGTCTGTTTTCTGTGGAAATAAACGCACTTGGCAGACGGTGTGTAAATCGCTGCCAAAGTTGGAGATAAGGACCTGGGTGTGTGCCAAAGTGTTTCCTTAACCGTCGGCTGGCTGTGTGTGTGTGTGTGTGTGTACGGGGACAGAACACCTTGCAAAATGAGAGCTACAATACCATTTTACAGAGCGTTAGCAACCATGCTCAGACAATGTCCTTTAGGATATCTCCTTCAACTAGGGATTAGGATCAATGACTCTGAAATGAATGCTTATATACCAAACAATAACCTACAAACTACAAAATGAATCCTCCTCGCAATGCATGTGCACAAAACATTTACTGATAAGAGCTTTCCCTTGTTCTGTTGGACATGATGAGATGTGTCAATGTGCAGCAGGAGGTCAAGTTTAATCCTGATTAAGATGAACTTGGTGCAAACACAGGAACAAAAGCTCCATATTATTTGCAACCTATCCAGGAGTTTGCTGGCAAAGGGAAATGCAGAAGTATGATTATACTGTAAAAGTGGATTAGTATCCAATTTTGTTGTTGTTGTTGCTATCTTTGAGTCAGTGTTGAGTCCAGTTTATTTATTTGTTTGTTTGTTTGTTTGTTTGTTTGTTTGTTCGATTTATATGCTGTTGACTCTGGTCAAACTTCTGTAATTATTTTGACAAGATTTCAGAAGTGGCATCAATTGTCTCCTTCCTAAGGCTGAGACAGAGTGACTGGTCAAGGTCAGCCAGCTGGCATAATGCCTAAGGTGGGACTAGAAGCCATCATCACCTGGTTTCTAGCTTGATGCTATAACCACATCACCAAACTGGCTCATTTTCAAGAAAATCAAAGGAACAATTTATAAAATGGGGGGGTGGGGTGGCTTTAGTTTTATTAGATATAGATTCATGTGAATTATGATCAAATATATCTAAAAGTGAAGGCTAATTTCATTAGAACTTGAATGGACTATAGAAAGCTAATGAAAGGAATAACATTCAAAGTAAGTGACAAACAAAACCAGGATCTGCTTTACCCAAGAATACGTAGGTATTGACGATATATCCTATGTACTTTAAATTGTTAGGCTTGAGGTTGCCAACCACATGAAGAACAGAAAACAAAACTCTTCCATGTTCATAAATATGAATCAAAACAAGGAAGAGAAGCCTGAAAGAAATAAAATATGGGCATTTACCAGATCACAAAGAACAAGTTTTATTGTTCTATTCAGGAGCAAGGACAAGGAATAGAAGCACTAAGCAAGAAAAGGAATCAGGCTCCCTAATTGTCCCTAGGACAATTAACTGGCTTCAAGCAAAGTCAAAGTGCCAAACATAATGGCAAAAATAGAATTACCAGCTGTATCCAGGGTTCTCTGCAGCTTGAGCAGGTGTTTGTTTGTTCATCCCCATAATCAGCACTGATTCTGTAATTCTATTCTATTTTCCAGTATGATGCCCTTAGGCATCTGTGGGTAACAATTCCATTGCTGATAAGAAAGAAGGAAGGAAGGAAGGAAGGAAGGAAGGAAGGAAGGGAGGAAGGAAGAGAGGGAGGGAGGGAGGGAGGAGGGAGGGGGAGAGGGAGGGGGAGGGGGAGGGAGAGAAAGAGAGAAGACCTTTCCAAACATTATAGTAGTCACTTGAAAATATACTTTGAGGGGTCTTTGGTGCTATCTGAGCTTGGTTGTTATTTTTTGCAGACATTTCATTACTCACATTAGGTAACATTATCAGTGACTAGCACACTGATACCTAGTTTGGGTAATGAAACATCTGCAAGAAAACAACCAAGCACCAAGGACCCTTCATTTCAACCCTGAGCTACAAATAATTCTGCTTTTTCAGAATCCACCACATGTCCTAATTGACCTCAGCTTTTTTTATTATCACATTTTTATTAGCAGCCTTTATACATTCTCACCGTATACCGTATTAACATGTAATCTGCATCTCTCACTTCTGAAAAACACTTCAGGATACTTTTTAAAAAAAGTTTCAACAACCATCATAATCAAAACCATTATAAAACAACAGCATCAGAGAAGAAAGCTTTATCCATTCTGGCTGGCCCAATAAACTCCCTACTTGGAGTTATCAAAACAATTTTTTTAGGAATTTTAGAATTAACTGCAGCCTTGACCTGAAAAGGGACATTATGAAGAATGCAAATGTGTGGGACCAGTTAAAGTGGAAAGTAATCTGAATATTCTGAATAAGTATTTATGGGACGGAATAAAACATGAGATTTCTCCTTGGGTACTTTCTATATGGAGGGTTGCTGTGATTGTTGCTGTAGCTGTTGCTTTTGATATAGATGAAGTATTCAATCATATACAGACTAAGCATAACTGTAAGAAATAGAACTAACAGTTTAAATAACATGTATTTAGCCTATGTATAATTGGTTGCTTCAGCGACATAAAAAATACATCCATATAAATGTATAAAATTAGAGGAAATCTTCTTTCTAGTGCAATCCTGTGAATACTCAAATTAAGTCCCACCATGTTCAGTAGAGCTTATTTTTTCAGCAAATCTAAATGTTTGGAACCTTAGAAACACTTTTCACTATATCTATACAGATGAAATATTTTATGCAGAAGCAGATTTAGTCGTGTGTGGATCCTCGTCTGCGGCATTATATAGTACAATCCAGACATAGGTGAACTTCAGGCTAAGATTGGTTCACGCCAGTGGTAGAATTCAATTTTTTTTTACTACTGGTTCTGTGGGTGTGGCTGGGTGGCCATGGCAGGGGAAGGATACTGCAAAATCCCCATTCCCTCCCCACTCCTGGGGGAAGGATATTGCAAATTCTCCATTCCCACCCCACTCTGGGACCAGCCAGAGGTGGTATTTGCCAGTTCTCCGAACTACTCAAAATTTCCGCTACCAGTTCTCCAGAATCTGTCAGAACCTGCTGAATTTCACCCCTGGTTCACCCCTGAAAATTTCTTGGATAGCAATTACATCAGTCAAGTAACTTTCATATGTGAATAAGCTATCAGACAGCCTTTTCAATATATCGAATCTTTGCATCATTCACATGCAATGCTTTTAGACTAAATGAATTTACACATTCACCTGTTTCACTGAATCATTCAATAATAGTACTCTTCGCAGATATGTATGGCCTGGCATTAGGAATGACTAGGAAAAGATCTTACTTTCCTAAAATTAGAAGATAAGGGACCATCCACCTGGCCAAGCTACCTATTTCCTAGCATCGTATCATCTTATCCAGTCTGGTGCTCTCCAGCTTCCAAAATATTGGCTAAGAATTTTGGGAAATGAAATACCACTTCATCTGTAAGATAACTGTTAGGGGAAGTTTAGACTACTCTGGTTTGAAGTGGATCTCAAATTTCATTAGAGATTAGCACAAATGACTTCAAAATTCTACACCCAATTTGTGGGCTCAGAAATGCTTGGGCGGAGGTTTGGACTAGATGACCTACAAGGTCCCTTCCAACTCTGTTAATCTGTAAACCTGTAAATTGGGTAGATTATTTTGCTTCTTCAAACATTCCTTCTTCAAAAAAGGCCCATTGAAAGAATACTCTCATTATGGCTTCTCTAGGGATTTATAAGACATAGATATGCAAATCAATGAGGAAATGGTTATACAATAAAAGTCAGGGCATTCATAAGTACATCTCCTTGGGGCACATCCAAAGTAAATAACTGTACAAAAACATTCCATGCATTAAAATATCTCAGAAATTCTCTTCGCTTCTGAAATAATTTCTCAAGCAAATTCTTTTTTAATCTGCCTGACAACAAACACAAGATGTTTCTGCTCTTGTGCTGTTTCAGTCCCTAATATTCTGCCTCTTTTCCAAATGCAAAGATAGGGGTTTTCCCGCTGAGATATGGTCCCTTCTCGAATGATATTTTCTTTCATGAGAAAATATATGCTGTAAAATATTGGGAGGACAGAAATAGTTAATCCCCATCCCAGATTTAGCAATTTATCACAGGCTCCCATGAGATGTTTGAAGAGACTGTTGTTATCTTCTGGAATTAACTACATCAGAATTAATATGTTTTCTAGGCAATTGGGATTATGCAAATTTTCCCTGGCAGAAACACTTTGCATGTCTGTTCTTATGTGAAATCCACAATATAGCAAATGACAGCTATATAACAGGGCATGTTCACATGAGCTGCTTTGACCTTCCTTCCCCTTCACTACATTTGTAAAAAGCCACACAGGTGAAATGCCAGGAAGAGCTAATGCTGAATTTTTGATTGAGGGCTCTGTATATCAGTATTAACTGCTGCATGTTGGGAGCTTAAACTGCTTTCTTTTCAACCTGTTCTTTCACAATCCCTACTAGGACTTAATGGTTCCTTTTGCTCTGCCTTGCTGCTGGCCTCGCTGAACTTTTATCTCAAGTAACCCTTCTTTTTTGTTCAGGCCATCAGATTATCAACCTTCAGGGAGAACATGTTATTTCTACCCTCTTTTTTGCTTCATTGTACATCAAGTCCTTTCATCTCGTTTCTCAGTGCTCTTTTTCTTTTCTTTTCTTCTCACTCTCCCATCTCTCAGTAATCTTTCTTTTCCTTATTCCCCCCTACAAATTCTTCCCCCAATCCCTGTTTTTGTTCTACCTGTAAGATGAGGTAGAAGCACACAGGAAATGAATTGTTGATATATTCGTTATAGAAATCTCCTTCTCTGCTAAAGTCACAGAGTATAAGTCTTCTCCCTTGTTTTTATTCTCACAAGAATAAGGAATGTGAGGCAGGTTATACTGAGAGATGGTGTCATCCCATTTCTTCCACAGTTTTGTGAGGATCAAACCTAGATCTTCTTAGCCTCTTTCCAACACCTAATTCATACCATCAAAAATAGTTGAGAATGAGGTTAACAAGGTTGGATGAAAGACAGAAAGAGAAGTAAGTCTAGAACTAGCTATGGCTGGTTTTCTTTCAGACTGTATGAAGGACAGTTCTGTTGGCCAATAAGCACATGGTTCCCTAAAATCTTTCAACATGGAAAAATCCTTGTTCAATCCCAGACTTTCCTTTCCTTCTTTCAAATGCCTGGTTTACAATTTGGGGTCAACCAAATCTCCAGAGATCCACAAAGATTAGCCAAAGAGACTCACAATTATTTAACCACAGCAGCAAGAAAATTATTCTCCCTTAAAATAAATCCTTGAAATGGAGAAAATAGAAGTTGCACTCATATGACATAGAGGGGTTAGGGTTATGTGGGGTGTCTAAGCAACAATGGTGGGGAAGATGAAAATGTGGTGTTAGAAAGCAAATTTTCTTGAGTGTTCCCTGTAAGTTCCAGATGCAACTGTCAAGAAAGAAGGAACCAGTGAGTGGATCCACCACCTCTTTATCACTAGGCAATAAAATATTCTGACAAATGATTTTCCCTGTTTCCCAATGAAAATAAATAAATGAAGTCATTTATTAAAAGAATTATTTGATCTCAGCTTTGGTTGCACTTCTATGATGGGAAAGAAATGTGACCATTTAAATTAATAAAGTAAGGAAATCTACTTTGCCCTTTTCCCCAATTTTTCTTCCCCTAAGAAAGAGCTGTCCATTTTTCTCTTTTTCCCAGGTTTCTGGAAAACTCTTTGCCAGTTTGTCTTGCCTGGGTAGTTGAGCTTACTGTATTGTTAGTTTTCTGTTATTGTTCTATTTCATCATCCCAAAGATTCCTTAATATCCACATTTCCAATTCTAAGAAAAAAATGACCTGGAAGAAAGTCACAAAAGCTCAAACCTGAACATTTGAAATTCTCTTTTTTAGGTTATTTAGTTTACCCTTTCCTTAATACAGGATCTGCTAAACTATTTCAAATAGATGTTACCCAGCCTTTGTTTGAAGATCACCGATGAAGGAGAACATACTACTCTATGAGGCCACTATTCTATTGGTTAACAGCTTTTACCATCAGGAAATTTTTTCGTAATATTTCATCTGAATCTCCTTCCTTTGTTTTTCACTCTTTGGTAGCTGTCTCGCTCCTCTATATGGTAGCTATTTAAATATCTAAATAGACTGCTACTGTCAGTCCTCCCACTCCTCAGTTCTATCTAAACAAACCCTAGTCCTTTAACTATTCTATATAGGACAAAGTTTTCAGCACTTTCAATAGCCCTCTTCTGAACTCATTTTATCTGTCAATGGAATTAGACACAATTGGACTGAGGTTGATGAGAGTGGAACAATTATTCACTCTAGTCTGCACTCAATGTTCCTTTTAAGAGAGCCCAAAATAGCATTTACCTTTTAGCAGCTGCACCATACACTGGCACATGTTCCACTTGTAACCAACTAAAATACCCAAATCTTTGTTGTGTGCATGTCAAGCCAGGTGTGCATATTTGGTATTTCAGTCTTTCCTTGTTTTTCCAAATGTAGGTTTACTCTGTGTTCAATTTCATTTAGTTTATTCAAGTCTGTCATGACCTTTTCCATTTTCTTTCTCTTTTAAAATGCTAGCCATAACTTCTAGTTCTGTATCATAAAAACTTGGTAATCATCTGCTCAAGCTCTTCCCACCACTTTATTAATAAAAAATATTGGGCACCAGATATCATGTTCCACATGCTAAAACTGTCCAAGCTGAAGTAAAACCATATAAAAATACAATAATTCAGCCAAATATGAATCCACCTAACAGATGTATTGGCCAACCCGTATTTTACCATTTTATTTATTAGATTTAAAAGAGTCCGTAATGAAATATATTTCCTCCTAAATTAACCGAAACACAAGAAAGTCATAGAGGTTGATGACAATTGGAGAGATTATTTTAAAATGAAGAAAGGATAATAATGTTTCTTCATGGTACCACATAATTAAATAAGGCAAGAGCATCACATTCCACTCATAATAATTTATCCAAAATTCTATTCCCCCCCCCCCCTCATGGGGAAGAAAAGATCAGAAGCAAATTTACCTCTACCAAGTTGAATGGGTACTGACAGAAAAAAATGCAGGAGAATTTTTCTTTGAAGTTTACAGTCATTCATGGATCTCTCTGTCAACAATTCCTACCAGTTTCAGTCATCTTGGTTTCTCTAATTCACAGTGACATTTAAATGATCTTTCGCTTCTCTGACCTTTGCAGGAAAGCATAATGAACAAGCCATAATGTAATAGTACTGCTTTCAATGTATTTAGGTTAATCCCCCGAGACAAGCAGTTAACCTCCCTCCTAAGATGGGAACTCAGGAGCCAGGTCTACAGGTTGCTGAGACAATGAGGAGATTGATTGCATTTCAAGCAATGAAAAAATCTGAAAGGTAGAATATACTCCTTTTAAAGAAATACATCCTGAGTGCATTAGACCACTGCAGGATGATGTAATATTGTAAAGTTGTTGCCTAGATGAAATCCTAGCTTGTATTGAATAGCCTGAACATGCTAAAGACAACACTGGATATCATTTGTATTTTGGACATACTGGTCAAAATGTGCCAGAATTAATTGGGCCTGATTGTACTTGTTAGATGGATTGTGACACAGCTGTGGGTGTAGTCTATTCCTTCTCTATCTTAATTAAAACACTGTAGAGAAGCGGAAATTCACCACTGAAGGCCTGAGGTCAATTAAAATTATTTGGTGATAATCCTGGCATATGGAAGATTGCAACTTGGAATATAAAAGGAATAAAAAGTAAAGATAATTAATTAGCCGAAATAAAGGAGAAAATAAATATCTGTGTCTAAGGAAACGGAGAACAGTGAGATAGATCTGAATATAAGTGGTCTGATCTTAAATAATGATTGGATTTTTTTTTTTATGAAAGCAAGAAAATTAGGTCATAGGTGCACTGCTATGTTGTTCCTCCAAGCATATGAGCCACCAGTAGTTTCTGGTGGATAAGAAAAGACAGTGTAATCTACCCAGCTCTGACCTATTAGCTTCTTCTGCTATGAGTTGGAAGTGTTTTCTGACTTGTATTAATTCAAACCCCGACCTATTTGCACGGTGCAGTTCATTTCGTTCCTGCCAAATCCCTGCTGTTTGATTGGATACTGCACAGTGGCAGGAATTTTGCTCTGTGAAACACACATAATTTCACTGCACACACACACAATTTAACTTTATGTATGTATTTGTGTTAAAAACAGATTTCTCTAAAATGGCTTGTGCCAGTTTTTTTAAGAGAAAAGCAATCAAATGCTTAAAAACCCTATTATCTGAATGGGAGCAATCCGTATATGCATTCCCAGGAGAAATGGAGAGAAGCAGCAAATACCTGTGAAAGAAGGAAACTGACAGAAGAAATAAACAAACAAGTGAAAATAAATTAATTAGCACAGTGTGTGGCAAATACCTGCCTAGCATTCAGCAAGCCTTCAAAAAAAAAGTCAAAAACAAAGCCCTGGCAGAAGATATTTGTTCCGGGCAGGATTCCCTCCACTTTTCTCAGGCCGACATATGCTGTGACACATGGGTGAGAATCTGTGTGAGTGGGTGGACATTTAACATTTTAAATCAACAAAGCTTTATTATTGCCGGAATTCAGAATGCTAGACATGCACTGCAAAAATTCTAGCTGCTTTTTAATCTGACAGTTCTAAAAGGGAGAACTGGGAATAGGTATTCCTTTGCATCCATGGATGTCTAAATTTGGTAACAATGGACATACATATACACCCATCCACACCCATACATACACACACACATATGTATGCATGCATGCATGCATGTATGCAATAAAACCCTACCCAGAGAAAAGAAAATTATTGAACACTACTTTACTGGAATGGAAAGTTGGGAAGGTATAGCAGCCAGGCATCTATCCAGTGAGAAGACAGTGGAACCAGTCATTTAGAGTCAATTTTTTGCAAGCTGCTGCCAAGCAGCTCGGTTCAGATAGATTTATCTTAAACTTTAGCATTAAGCCTGTATGGAGCAGCTCAAAGCTACAGTGTTCTTAGTGAATTATACAAGAGTAAAGAGAACTTCTAAATATGGGATAGAATATAATTTTAATTGGTCAATATTCATACTTGGGGAAAATGGACATGGAAGAAGTACAGGAAGAGAAAATATAAGTCATTTTTAGAAAAATGTATTTGAAGAGTGATTAATCCCCCAGTAAATTGAATGGCTTCTTGGAACAGATGTGTGTTGGGTTACACGGAGGGAATGTATGAAAATGTATGATGTTTGGTAGAATAATGAAGTGAAAAGGACTATGGATGAGAACCACCAATATAAGAAAATTCTGCAAAAATGATGAAAGACACAGTGAGAGAAAAAAATTGCAAAACATGTACTGAAAGAGCAGAGAATGGTTGAAATTAAGAGGCAGAGAAATGCCAAATGATTTTGAAGGAAATAAAAACTGAAAAAGGTAAAGAAGAAATTTCCAGGAGAATGATGGAATTAATAGTAAAAATGATGAAATGTTATTGTGAAACTAAAGTGAATATTTTGTATGGGATTAGTAGAGGGATAGAAATGAAATATTGAAGAATGGGATCAAAAGGAATGCTATAAATAATAGTATGAGAGAAAAGATTAATGAAAATTGTTTTGAGAATATGAAATTAATAAGTCTGTAGATACCGGTGGTGTATATATGATAGATGATAGATAGATAGATAGATAGATAGATAGATAGATAGATAGATAGATAGATAGATGATAGACAGACAGACAGACAGACTGACTGACTGACTGATTGACTGACTACACTTGAGTCTGACATTTTCTAAAATGTCATTGTTATTTCCGTACACCAAGAGAAAGATAGCAGAAATAAATGCAAAAACTAAGGGGAGATTAGTTTTATGCCAGAGAAACTGTTCAGATGCAAAAGTGTATGAGAGGCAGCCACAAGTAAAATTTGAGAAGTCTAATGCATCTCTACACTCAGATACAGAGATCAATTTTGTGCATGTGTGTGGGTGTGTGATTAGTGGGCCATTAAAAATCATATGAATGTAACCAAGAAAGGATATTGCATATTTGTGGATATAGAAAAATTGTGTAATAATTTGTGTAGGCTTGAATTATGGAATGTTCACACTGAAGACTGGTTTAGCAGCATCTAGAAGAGAACCAAAAAAGTCAATATCAGTCATGGAAGCATAAATGATCTAAGACATGTTTGTCAATGTTGCACATATGTACATGTACAGATGCTGCTATAACCATCAGCTTGATGGTTTTTTTTTTAACCTATGGTTCTCCTTGTACTTCACTCTTTTATTATCTTCTTTTCTGATCTTTCTCTGTACAGGAATAAAATCTTTTTAGGTCCTATTGATATTAATGGATGTATGGTCATTGAATTAATAAGACTTGAAAAGGCTTAACTTCGGCTAGATTTTGTCTTATATGCCTTTCCCTAACAACGAAGCATTCTCTGTATTGGTTTTTTAAAATAAAAAAACAAAATATGCAGATTTTTAATTGAAGTGATCAGGATCAGGAAGGTATTTATAGCATTAACAACATCTCATAAGTTTTAAATTTTGATATGGATTTTAAATTGATAAATTTTAAACTATGGGCCAAATTTAATTATTTTAAATCTATTTTTAATCGCACTTTATGTATAAATGTTTTATTTTGGCTGTTCACCGCCCTGAGTCCGAAAGGAGAAGGGCGGTATAGAAATTTGAATAATAATAATAATAATAATAATAATAATAATAATAATAATAATAATAATAATAATAGTTTGATACCTCCAAGGCAGATGGGTTTTTCCACAGCACATTGTCAAATGTTTGTTCAGCCAAGAGGAATTTTGTTCCAGCTCTTTTCTACCTTCTGCTAAAATATTATATATGTGGTTTTCCAGTCAAATATTTAATACATTGATAATTTAACTATGCAGTTGTCTGAAGTTTCCTCACAATAATTTCTTTTGTAACAAAGGTAAGATTATACATTTCTATGAAGATCTGGACAATACATTTAAAAATTACACTGATCTTAAGTGATTTACTGCCTTGATTTCAGTGGAATAGTTCTGAGGTCAAACCAAGCAACAAGCAGAAGTTTGTGCAACCATCTGGATTTCTTTTTTGTTTCATAACAAAATTAAAAATCATTGTGGGAGAGTACAGTTAGTAATGGAACAAGTAAGGTGGGGAGGATTTGCTTTAACAATATCTTTCCCAGTGTTTTCACTTAATGATACCGAGCTCTGATTCTCCTAATATGAGAAATAAGATTAATCAGACAGGCCTGTAAAGGTGCTGGCACTTTGTATTGAACTGGTTACAAATTGGAGGGATGCCAGTAAATTAAAGTTGCAAGGATGACATTCTGAGAACATAGTTCACAGGTTTAGATAATATATTAATTTATGGGTGAAACTGTATTACTGTACTACCAAAGAAGCAGTATGCTGGCAAAACCAGTGAATCAGATCATTGAAGTAAAGGTCAAAAGTATAGAGACAGCTTAGATGACCCTCCTGGGGGAAACTTGGAACCACTGAATGAGATGGATGCAATCAATGATTTTCACAACATGTCTCTCTCTCTCTCTCCCTCCCTCCCTCCCTCTCTCTCTCTCTTCACTTAGCAATCATTTCATTTAATAACCATTTCACTTTCAATTTAAGGAATGGATTGTGGTTGCTAAACAAGGAGAGAGTATAAAGAGCTTAATTTAAAGAAGCATTTTAAACTATGATTAGATGGAATTTTTACTATAATGTATATATGATTTATATACTCTCTCATTTATTCAACCTATATGTTGAAAATATATTGAGTGAGTCAGAATTGGAAGAAGATGAGTGTGGTTTTAAACCAACCTAGCAGTTTGAAAACACATAAAAAATGCAAGTAGAAAAATAGGGACCACCTTTGGTGGGAAGGTAACAGTGTTCCATGGGCCTTTGACATTTAGTCATGCCGGCCACATGACCATGGAGACGTCTTTGGACAGCGCTGGCTCTTCGGCTTTGAAACGGAGATGAGCACCGCCCCCTAGAGTCGGGAACAACTAGCCTTTACCTTTACTTGTATGCTGATGACAATATTTGGGTAGCTGAAAATGTAAATGATCTGCAAGCTCTAGCAGTGAAAGTCAAAGAGCACAGTGAAAAAAAATAGGACTAAGATTAAAAATAAAAAAAGATCAAATAATGAAACAGGTGCAGCAACCAGCCTTAGAACTGTGAAGATACTGGAGTGGTGGATAGTTGCCAGCCCTCCCAGGGAAATCAAAAAGAAACATAACCAGATATGCCAATTCTACTTTATTTAATGTTACATTAACAGAATCTTGCAAGTCTTGAAGTACAGATTTCCAGCTGTCACCTATAACAGCCTGATCAACTAAGGCAGATCCTTCCTCATTTTTTTTCTCTGATCCTTAAGTAACTGTGGGCTCCTCCCTCTCTTTGTCTGATCATTCTCTAAGCAGCATCTCTTTCCCTCATGCCTCAAAGTCATTCCCACATACCATTTCAACAGTAAAAGAACCAGCAGTCAAGAAAAAAAATAGTATAGTGTGGCAATTGGTAGGGTGGCAATGAAGGTTTTGAAAAGATATTGAAATACTTACAGACATGCCTATACTTACAAAGATCAGAATGGTGCACGCTATGGTTCCCCCCTGTGACATTCAATGGAAGTGAAACTTGGACTTTGGGGAGTGGGGGGAAACCAGAATACAAAAAAAATATTGTGTTGGAAAAGACTCCTGAGATTGCCAAGGATAGCCAAGAAAAGAAATAAATGGATCATAAAACAAATCCATAGTTCTCACTCAGTTATATTTTAGACATGTTATGCAAAATCTAGCTGTCTTGAAAAGTCAATAGCACTTAAGACTTATATACCACTTCACAGTGCTTTACAGCTGTCTCTAAGTGGTTTACAGAGTCAGCATATTGGTCCCAACAATTTGGCTCCTCATTTTACCAACCTCAGAAGACTGGAAGGCTGAGTCAATCCTGAGCCGTTCAGAATCAAACTCCTGGAGTGAGCAGTGAGTTAGCCTGCAGTAATACATTCTAGCCACTGTACTTCTATGGCTCTATAATGCTGATAAAAGTGGATGAATTTATTTAGAATTGCTAAAGGGCTAGGTTGGTGCAGATCATCTCAAGGAAGATTTATTTATGTCAGTGCCAATGGCACCTAATCAAATCAAATTATTTACATAGTGTTGTAATTAACTAAGAATATTTTAAATCTAATTCTTTTAACATTCACATTAACATAGCCATAAGAGCCAGCTCGATGTAGAGCAGGGGTGTCAAACTTGCAGCCCATAGATGGGATGCATCATGAAATGGCCACACCCACCGGTTTAGCAAAGGCTAGAAAAGTTGTGATATGCCACATGACAATGGTGAGTTTGATACCCCTGATGTAGTGGGTAAGGCAACAAGCTAAAAAAAAAAGAAGCCTTTCCCAGGAATAAACCATCTAGCTTACTTTGAATCACTCACTTTTCCCAGCCTTAGGAAGAAGACACTAGAAAGCTACTTCCAAAAGAAACTGCCAAAAAACAGCTGGGACTAGTCCAGAGAAGCACTAGGAATCAAGGCTGACTTGAAGGGGAAAAATTAATAGTATTAATGGCTGTTTGTTGAAAAACCTGAGTGAAATCTAAATTTGATTTATTTTAATGTGGTACCTTTCTGGAAGCACGGAAGCCTTCTGTTTACAGAAAACTCACTCAAAGTAATCTTCAATACCACAGACTTCTTACTAAGACCAAAAGTGAACACAGTAATGCTGTAGTCCCTTGGTCTGTATGCTAGTCTTGGGAGGGCACATCCTGACATGACAAAAACCAGGTTGTCATCCTAGACCAGGGGTCTGCAACCTTGAACACTCAAAGAGCCATTTGGACTTGTTTCCCACAGAAAAAAAAACACCGGGAGCCACAAAACTCTTCCCGTGCCTGACTATTTATTGAGTGGCCAAAAAACTAGCATCTGTAGTTGAATTAAACATTCTGTTTTCTTCTGAAACTTTTATTTTCTTGGATTTATCCATGGTTGGCTTACCGGGGATTGAAAAGCTCAATAAATCGCGTGCCGGCGGGTGTCGCACATTGGCGGTTGTGACACATATTTTGAGTGACAGGGAGCCTCAACAGAGGGGTGAAAGAGCCACATGCAGCTCCAGAGCCACAGGTTGCTGACCTCTGACCTAGAGCTAGAGCAAAGAGGAAGGCCTGACTGGAAAAAAAGTAGCAAAGTGCAACTGTACAATACACAGGGCACAATGCAAGGATTCAAACCCATCTTTCATGCTTTGAAATTCTCTATCTGGATGATTTTTCTCATGTGGTTTTTTCCAGATTCTCCTCCCTGACTTTCCACCTTTCCATCCCATGGCTACAGAAACTGATAAATCTGGGAATGCTTGCATTTAAAAAACCCCCAAAGATGGCATTTGAATTCTTCTCTTCAAGAAGCACGGTGGTGTAGACGAAACAAAACAAAACAAAAAATCCAGGCAATAAGATGTGGGGGAAGGCCAGTGGGAAGCCTTTAATTGCTTTGAATAATTAATTCCGTAGGTTTCATTTGTTTTCCTCTAATATTTGCTTCCTTAATTAGAATCTGATTCTAAACCCACTTATTGTTGCACTTAGTTTCAGCCTTTTTTCTTAGTTTTACTGCTTTCAGGTTTCGTTTATATGGCTCCTATGGCTTTTCTCGTTGAACTTTCCTGTCATAGGCTGCTTCTGAGTCAATCCTTCTCAATTGTTCCTTTTCCCTAAAGGCTGTTGATACCTGGAGTGGCTTACTGCCGACACCTGCATGAACAATTGCAGTCCTCTTTCTCTCCTCCCACACTGAGTCTGATTTCAGCTTCCCTCTTTCTGATTCTAGAGTTCCTGCACCCACGAGTCACTGCATCCCTCCTTCTCCTTTTCCCTTTAGGCCCATCTATAAGATGAAGCCTCTGGTCCTGGTGTGCAACGCAACAGTTGCATGAACGTTCCACCCCTCTGTCCATATCCTAATGCAGGGTCTCCAACCTTCACAACTTTAAACCTGGTGGACTTCAACTCCCAGAATTCCCCAGCCAGCTTTTGGGGAATTCTGGGAGTTGAAGTCCTCCAGGCTTAAAGTTGCCAAGGTTAGAGACCCCTGTCCTAATCCATGCCTCATTCCTTCCTCATCTGTTTTGGAGGGGCACTTGTGAAAAAGGATGTCAGTGACAGCTGCTTGTTCCACTCAGTAATAACTTCCAGGTTTCTCTGTATTTTTCTGGGAGGGCTTGCAACACCTTGCAGTTATGTCCGGTCTTCCCTTTCAGCTTTGCTTTATATTATAGCAGGCTAGCCTTACTATAAGTAAAAATAATAATAATTATAAGTAAGTAAAAAAGTAAATATAAGTAAAGTAAGTAAATAAAAATATTTTTTGTAAAAGTAAAAAAAAAAAATTTTTTTTTGTCATAAAAGACCTTTTAGCCATGTCTGAATCAGCAAAGAATTCTATCCACAACATAACTCTCCCCTTCTGTTGATCCTTATCCTGCCTCTATTGCCTTGGCTTTAAGTCATAGCAGTTGCCACCATTCCCTACAAGATAAATGTCTGACAAAGGCTAAAATATTTTAGACATTTTAGAGTGCCTTTTTATATTGCGGGAAGAAGAGCAACTTGAATATGGGTGCAAGTAAGGATAATTTTAGGCCTGTCCCACTTGAGATCTGAGGGTCATATGAAGATAATCTCATGTCTGAAGGAAAGAGGCTGGCTAGGACAATCGGGTCCTTTTCATCCTCTACTAAATTGTCATTCCATGAGGAAAGTGGAAGCTTTCTTGATCTGAAATGTTGGAGAATGGCTGGACTGCTTTAATACCAACCTGCAAGCTCTGGCTCCGACTTGTTGCCATTGTATATATTCCAACTTCCTTTCTCTCTAGCACAGGGGTGTCAAACTAAATTTCATTGAGGGCCACATCAAGGCAGTGGTTGACCTCGGGGGGCGGGCAGGTGTGGCTGACTGGGTGGATGTAGCCAACCAGGTGAGCATGACCAGATTGACACCACTCCCCAAACTGCTGGCATGTTTCTTCTTTGTACTGGGTAGATTGGGCTGAAGCCACACTGGCCCACTCTTCGCATTGGGTAGATTGGGCTTAGGCCACATGGGCTGGCCCCTTACATTTTCCAGGATGGCCCCACAGGCCAGATCCGACCATATCGCGGACCAAATTCGGCCTGTGGGCCTTGTGTTTGACACCCCTGCTCTAGCACAAGGATCTATACAAGCAGAAACCCAAATGCAACTTTGCTCCTCAAAGCTTTCTCTGCTTATTTGTCCACATGCTGTCATATGTTTCTCGGGTGGGAGGGAGGGGGTGGAGAAAGAAACTGGGAATCATTTTGCCCACAAGATCTACTACAGCTTCGAATCATCTGCGAGCATAGAATGGGCTTCACATATCCTTTCTTTCTTTCATTACATTTATTATAAAACTGCTTACTCCAGTGGACTCCGGGTGGCTTACAAATATAATGCTAAATTAAAACAATTTAAAACTTAGACCAAATCAAAACAAGACAGCTGGGAGTAAAAACAACCTTTTAAAAAAATAAATGACAGCTCCCCCCTCTTTCCTCCACGTTCCAATAATGCTGCTCTGAGAAAAAGAAAAAAAAATCTAGCTACAGTTATTTCTTACTGAGTGTCCTTTCAGGCTCTGTTTTGATGTTTCCTCACTTCCGAGAGAGGAAAAATATGACTATCCCATGGTCTGCAAAAAAACTGGACAATCACTAGATAGGAGCCAAGAATGAGGGTATCTCTTCACTGCTACTTAGCAGGCTTTCAGAAACCCAGATATAGTGGCCCTAAGGAAGACCAGCCACGGTGATGTCATAAAGATTGATGAAAGTCTTGGCATCAGTTGTGAAGCCAAAGTGACCTTTGTGAGTATACTTGCATAGTTGCATTGTGATGTGTTACATGCAAGTATATAAGGAGCAGAATTTTCATTACAATGTCCTGGTACATATTTAATCAGCTGCCCACCCCTTATCCTCCTATATTTGAGAGGGATTGAATCTGAGGCTATGTCTTCTTGTGAGAAAAAGTTCTCTTTCATGCCACAAAGGAGACAGAGCAGTGGTGGGATTCTACTAGTTCGCCCCGGTTCTGGCAAACCGGTAGCGGCAGCGGTGGGAGGCTCTGCTCACCTGCCCAGATGTCATCACGGACGCTCTGCGCACTCACAGTTTCGAACCGGTAGTGAAGGTAAGTGAAACCCACTACTGAGACAGAGGTTTGTTAATGTCCTTTATTATCTTATTCTTCTTGCTTACTCTAAGAGAGTGTGGGGGAAACAACAACAAATGGCTTAATATTTTTCTAAGACTTTTGTAATGTCACTGAAAGTCTTTCAGTGCTTTCCTTTTTGCCCTCTGCCCTCAGGACAAGTTTGAGAAATGGGGAAAAGTAGAAAGCAGCAGCAGCACAAAAAACTGGTGATAGCAGCAAGGTGCAAAAGGTCTCTTGTGCCCAATTTGGCTGAGCTTTCAGAAAGCATTAAACAAACAAACAACAACAACAACAACAAAACACCCAATTGTTCCCAAAGGTTTATCACCAGAGCTCAGAAAAGTTTCACTCATTACTCATCTGCACTTTATATCAGGCATTCCTTTTCTAAATATTTACTTGATCGTTGCTTTTTGGCAGTCTTGTATTAGGGATTAATTGCCATCGGAGGCAGATGACATTTGCATTTTTCTCATTGGATTTAAGATCTTCGCCCTTTCTGATGGAAGAAGAAGAGCCAGAAGCATGGCTTTTATATTTATTTATTTATTTTATTTTATTTAGTTTGTCAAACATGTACGAGATAACAGGTATAAGTATAAACATGGATATGAACACAGGAATTGGGTATGAATAAATAGGGACAGTAGGACAGGGATGGTAGGCACGCTGGTGTGCTTATGCACGCCCCTTACAGACCTCTTAGGAATGGGGTGAGGTCAACAGTAGACAGTTTAAGATTAAAGTCTTGGAGATTTGAGGATGTAACACAGAGTCAGGTAGTGCATTCCAGGCATTGCTGAAGTCGTATTTTCTGCAATCGAGTTTGGAGCGGTTTACCTTAAGTTTGTATCTATTGTGTGCTCGTGCATTATGGTTGAAGCTGAAGTAGTCATTGACAGGTAGGATGTTGTAGTAGATAATTTTGTGTACTACACTTAGGTCAGACCGTAGGCAGCGTAGTTCTAGGTTGTCCAAGCCCAAAATTTCAAGCCTGGTGGCATAAGGTATTCTGTTGTGAGCAGAGGAGTGGAGTGCTCTTCTCGTGAAATACTCTGGAATTGCTCAATTGTATTAATGTCCGATATACAGTGTGGGTTCCAGGCAGATGAGCTGTATTTGAGAATTGGTCTAGCAAAGGTTTTGTATGCTCTAGTTTGTAGTACAATGTTACGAGAGAAGAAGCTTCGCAAAATTAGGTTTACAACTCTTAATGCCTTTTTGGCAATGCTGTTACAGTGAGCTCTGGGCTTAGATTGTTTGAGATGAGTACTCCAAGGTTGTCGTGCCTTGTTTTCAACTTGTTTACATGATTGATGCACAGACACTCATAGAAAGGACAGAGAGCATAAAAGGGCAGAGGAGAAGAAGGCACACTTTGCCTTCAGTTTAGAGAAGTGGCAATTACATTTTGTATACTGTGCATTGCATTTTATTGTCTTCTTCCAGTGATGGAAGAACTCCTTCCGAAAGAAAGGGCTCCACCTTCCTTGATGCCACCAAATTTAGAAACACGCAGTTGTTAGCAGGGAAGGAAAAAAAAAAGAGCAAATCCTGTTGCAAAATTCTACCTACATGATATTGGAAGGCTCCTTTCCTCCCTGAAAGCGTATCCATCTTATTGAATAAGCTGTTCGTCGATACTTTTTAATCTTCAATAACATCTGCTGTGTCAATAATTTATTTCCATAATTGGATCTGATTAATTTCGCTCCTTGAAAATGAGAGTAAATGTGCAAAGGAAGGCTGAATTTCAGTGCATTAAGCTGGCCGGGGATTTCATCTGCACATACATATTCCTCACCTGAGACCCCATATGCTTCTTAGTGCTGGGGAGGGGCATTTCACTGGATGCATTAGAATTACCTGGCATTGATCATAGCCTTTGGCAAGGAACAGAGTTGATTAACTAGAGCATAGTTTAATGGGCTTTTTAAATATCTGATTTCCTCCAGGGTGAAAGGGAACTCTACTGGCATTTTTCCTTTCTTGTACTTTATCCAATTCTCTAGGTAGTTATATATTTTATTCCATCCTGTTTTTGTGTGGGCTTAATAATATTTTTGACAGTGAAGATCATCATCCACTGCAATACATCCCAAGGTAGTTATTCCATCCCCCCCCCAACAACCCATATAACATTTTAATGAAAGAGATCACAGCCAATTATTTATTTATTCATTCATTCATTCATTCATTCATTCATTCATTCAATTTGTACGCCGCCCCTCTCCGAAGACTCAGGGCACACATTTTGGAAGACAGAACCTGTCCATGGCTTGCTGGAGGACAGGCTGCTATAGGATCAGAGGAATTGACGCTACTCAAAAAAAATAAAATAAGATGAAACAGAATTTATTTCATAGGTGTTCTAATTCCTTCAGCATTTTCAGAGATCTAGTTGATCTGCAGGCAACATCACCCAAGGAAGGTTTGAGTGAAACACACAAAAAGAGAGACCTCAAAGAGAAAGAGAGAGAATACTCCCCAGCAAAATCACATATATGGATATGTTTTACAGAAGTTTATTCATAATTAAGTAGCATACAATAGTGGGTTAGACTTAGACTTTGACTTAGAATAACTTTATTGTCACTTTGAATATATACTATACTATCGGCATACATTAAAATGAAATTTCATTGCATACAGCTCTCAAAGGGTCACCAACTCCAATATATACTATTTATATAGTAAATAGTATATAATGTTTATACATGACTAAATAAATAAGTAAGTAGATAGATGATAGATAGATAGATAGATAGATAGATAGATAGATAGATAGATAGATAGAAGATAGATAGATAATACAAAATTATGCATATACCCACATACTGTATATTATATGGCACAGAGAAACAACACAGTCTAGATTGGGTTGTAATGTTACCCAATATGAGTTCAGTATTGGTGATGATATGGAATAATATACATTATTGAGCTTAAGATGCAGAGTTTATAGCCTGAAATTGATATCCATGTGGTACATCTGTATATCCCATGTATTTAGTTTATTAAGATATCTATTAGAAATAAATGTCCACAGCATAAATATACAAATGTATATATGTGAAATAGAGTTAAGCACTATATGCTAGAAATATTCAGAGTAAAATAGGTTAACTTACTATTATGCATAACGTGCAATTCTAGACAGAATGTCAAAAGTGGAAACAAGGAGCATATAGAAAAGTACCATTCCTACTCATGGAAGAATTTTGAAAGATGAGTATAATTACTTAGCAACCAAGCTATCAATCTTCCTATCTTATCCCAATGCTGTAAGCTGTCATTTGTCCCTGGGGGCAAGTTATTAATATTGGTAACTAATAACAATTTCTCACCTGTGGTAAACAGCAAGCTGGACAGGATTTTCATCAGAATCACAGCCATATCATTAATAACTTCAGTGCTGTGATCTGGATCTAAATCACAAACACATCACATGTTATTTTTTTAAAATATCTATTTATGCAGATGTGAAGGTGTTTTGTGAGATACTACTACATTGTTCATTGACACTCCGATAATCCCTTCTGGGTTGTAATTTCAGCAGTCCTGGAAATAAATTTGTCTATCCCTCTAACATTATATCATCACTGATCTTATCTTGGCTAGCAATTTTATAATGGAAATCAGAATGATTAAAGCAGAGGATCAAGTTTACCAATACATTTTTTAATATTGATAATCTAACCAAGTTATCTCAGAAGGGGAGATGACACTTAAAAATTGTTGCAGTAATCTCTCCATTGCACATGGCTGGATTTTACAGGCTTTAAATTTCCATAAATAAGGTATCAGATCAAAATTTCATATTACCATATTGACCCAGATCAAGAGTAAAAAAGATATTCTCAAATTCATTCGGATTATTTTTTCAGTAGTGAGCAGGATTAATCCACTGTGGACAGGCTTCCATCTAGCCACTCTGCCATAAAGCCCAGATTGGTGGAGGGCTACAGTGATGGTTGTCCTTCTGGAACTCTGTCCTATCTCCACATAGAAACTCTGGAGCTCAGTCAGAGTGATCATCAGGTTCTTGGTCACCTCTCTTACTAAGGTCCTTCTCCCTCAATTGCTCAGTTTGACTAGGCAACCAGCTCTTGGAAGAGTCCTGGTTCAAACTTCTTCCATTTGAGAATTATGGAGGCCACTGTGCTCTTAGGAACCTTCAGTGCAGCAGAAATGTTATTGTAGCTTTCCCTAGATACTGTGCCTTCCAATAATCCTGTCTCTGAGCTCTGCAGGCAGTTTCTTCGACCTCATGGCTTTTGCTCTGCTACAGTATGCATTATCAGCTCTGACACCTTCTGTAGAGAGATGAGTGCCTTTCCAGATCATGTCCAATCAATTTAATTTATCACAGGTCAAGTGCCTTGAAGGTGTAGAAACTTGTCAGCAATGATCAAGAGAAATGGGAGGCACCAGAGCTTAATTTCACATATTGCAAAGGGTCTGAATACATATGCCAATGTGATGTTTCAGTTTTGTTCTCTTTAATAAATTTACAGACATTTCTAAAATTCTGTTTTCACTTTGTCATTATGGGGTAGTGAATATAGATTAATGAGAAAAAAAATGAATTTCAGTAACTGTAGAATCAGGGTTCAGCATAACAAAATTGACAAAAGTGAATAGGGTCTGAATGCTTTCTGAATTATATATATATATATATATATATATATATATATATATATATATATATATATATATATATATATATATATATATATACACACACACACACACACACACACACACACACACACACACACACAAATTAGAGGCAGGAGGATAAGGATCTGGTTTCATGAAATTTGTATTTTTGTGCTGAATTGTTTCATTCAAATTTTATTGCTTCGAAATGTAAACCACCTTGAATCTTTGGAGTAAGTAGTATACAAATCCATCAATTAATCAGTTCTTACGTTAAATGTTTAGCATTTGTTAAGGCTTCATGAAAGCTTCATGTTACTATATGAAATGCATCACAGGCTTTTTATAGGCTTATATACATACTGAAGTTTGTTCCTGGAATGACAATAACAAAGAGAACATTCATAAAAAAAGAGAGATGTTATCATGAGAGAAAGGCACCTGTTAGAGAAAGGACTAGTTACAAATATATACTGTAGCCTATTTAACCATTGTGATAATTAAGAATGGGATTAGGGGATTAAGGCAAAATCCTGTATTAGGAAAAATGACCTAGGTATAGAGATTTGACTTGGGAAGCAAATAATTTCTGTTGGGTCACCATTTAGGCCAGGGGTGTCCAAACATTTTGCAAGGAGGGCCAGATTTGGTGAGGTGAAAATGTCTGTGGGCCGACCACTGAGCCTGACATTCTTTGAACCATTAACCATGTGCCATTAAAGCACCTTCCAGTTCCTTCCATTTTTCGCCGCATTCATTCCAGTTAGCTTGTTGTAGTTAGCATGTTTCGTCTGGTAGTGCCTCTTGATATTGAATTCCTTGAAAACAGCCACAGTCTCTTAGCAAATTAGGCAGACACAGTTGTTTCGTATTTCAGTGAAAAAATATTCCAATTTTCACTTGTCCTGGAAGTGGCGGCTCTCACTGTCAACTTTCCTTTTTTTTAGTTACAGTTGCCATTTTAGAAATGGGCACACAAGCTCACAAAGTTCTCGCGGTGAGAGTGCTGACTCAGGTCTACTGCCATCTTCTGGTGAAAAATATGACTGAGATGCTCTGCAGAGCAGGATGGCTGTGGAGCAGGAGGCAGCAGGGGACAGCTGCGGAAACCGCTGTGTGGTGAAGGAAAAAACACCGGCCAACGGGGATGAATGACAGGCTGAGCCAGTGGGGAGAAGAGGCTGTGGGCCATTTGAAATTTGAACACAGGCCACAATTGGCCCCCGGGCCAGACTTTGGACATGCCTGATTTAGGCAGACATTTCAGTTTTCAATCTGATTCTGGATCTTAAATTGTGTGGTCCATTGCTGTGTTCTGGTGAACTTAACTTTTCAGACTTTACTAGACCTGAAATGGCCCATTTCTTTCTTACAGCTAAAAATCAGTTTTAACCTCCAGATCACAAAGGAACAAAGTCAGAGTAAAAAAAAAGAAAGAAAAAGGTTGGGGAAATAATATGAGGCAATTCTTTTCGATTGGCTCTGAAGGTCCTTGAGTTATTGACAAAATCAGAGGGGAGGGACATCTCGCTGTGGCTGCTAACAGGGAGCTGGAAATAATTTCCTGAAGAGAGCATTTTGCTGCAGCTGTGTCTCCTCCAACTGCCTAGAATTCAAGATTAGACACAAATTTACAAAAGAATATTTAAGCAGAACTATTATTGTTAAAATGATTGATGGGATGGAAAGTAAGCTATTATGGAAACGTTTATACAAACTGGACCTTCTCCAAGAAGGAGACTTCATTTCTCACCCCCTGCCCTCCAAATCATACCAATCCTTCTTGAAGTGATGGGATTTGTGGTCCAAAGACATCAGAAAATCTGGTTTAAAGTGGAGACCTCTAAGTATCAACTCAGAAATAAGCCCCATGGATTTGAATGACAGCCCCCCTCAGCCAAATACTGATTCTTAAATCCCTTATTTCTACTGCCTGACATCTATAATTTAAAGCTATGTGAAACACATGTACATAAAAAGACCTAAATATGTCTAATAGTCAAGTAATCTGCAGCATAATCTTATGCATGCTTAAGCAGCTGCTCCAGTATATTCCATGAGGTTTATTCCCAAATATTTATGTATAAAATGACAGCTTTGTTTTTTTAATTTTCTTCAGTTTCTTTCTTTTGCAGCTGCTAGAACATTTCTTTGACCAGATCTTTATTCTTAGGAATTAAAAGATTAGGTTACACACAGACAAACACACACATTTAATCTCTCTCTCTCTCTCTCTCTCTCTCTCTCTCTCTCTCTCTCTCTCTGTGTGTGTGTGTGTGTGTGTGTGTGTGTGTGTATTTATGGGTGTGTATGTGTTTTAGTAAAGCTTTGAGAAAAAGCTATAACGTGCTGTCCTATTTTATTGCATATTCAACATATATTACATAGTATAGACATTTGAGCATCATGATGAACATGTGAAACTGGATTTTATGAATTCCAGGAATTCCAGGAGCAGCTGGTTGTCCAGAGCTGGAATCTGGACAACCATTAGATGGCAGCAAATAGAGAGTTTTTGCATCTCTTTTGCCAAATATTTGGGAATATTTGGGAATGCAGTAGTCAAAGGGATCCTTGCAGCTCCGATCTGGTAACTGTAGACTACCAAACCAGGGGTGAAATCCAGCAGGTTCTGACAGGTTCTGGAGAACTGGTAACGGAAATTTTGAACAGTTCGGAGAACCAGCAAATACCACCTCTGGATGGCCCCAGAGTGGGGTGGGAATGGAGATTTTGCAATATCCTTCCCCCAGGAGTGGGGAGGGAACGGGGATTTTGCAGTAACCTTCCCCTGTGCTGTATTAAATATTTAATACTAATACTAATAATAAGTATTAAATACAAAACAGTTCCAAAAAACAAACAGATTTTATTAGAACAGCTGAGAATTAACTCATTCTCAGGGTATTCCCAATTAAATGAAAGCAAAGTTCTCAGAATACCATTCTTCAGTTATCTCTGATCTTGGGATAATTAGGCAAACTGCCAAAGGCTTTTCTTGGCAACAATTCAGGAACAGAAGACGCTGAAAAGAAAGAAATACATCCAAACACGAAGCAAATCTCTCAATGGTTGTTTTCTGGCAAAGAGGCCAAGAGCCGTTGCTGGTCTTTTAAGCCTTATGGGAGGGGCCAATCATCTCTTGGCCCTACTCCCGAATTGTCCTCGCTGCTTTAGCTGCTCCTGCCTTCTGGCAACTCTTCTCATACATGCACTAGGATCAGGCTCCTCCTGTTCCTCTGCCTCTCTACTGTCAGCCTCTGGAGGCTCCAAAGTTTGTGCATCACTCCCCGATGGCCCTGGCCCCATCTGTGCCTCCGACGCAGAGCCCTCATCTGGGCCTACCCCAGCCTCCAGGACTGGCCCATGTTCTTCCTCAGCCTCATCGCTATCCGACTCCACTGCCAGTTCCGCAGGCTGCGGTCAGACCACAACACCCTGGAATGGGATGGGAATGGAGATTTTGCAGTATCCTTCCCCTGCTATGCCCACCAAGCCACGCCCACCAAGCCACACCACAACCACCAAGCCACACCCACAGAACCAGTAGTAAAAAAAAATTGATTTCACCACTGTACCAAACCCTTGGTACAGGGTTACCCTTGGCACCATGTTAGTGCAAGCACAGTTAGATAATACACATCAAAGCTCTGCAGCAGAACTCAAAACTGTGAAAGCAGTTTTGATTTTTCTGTAATCATCATGATAACATGCCAAATGAACATGATCGCAATGAGAAATTTCAATCCTGTTCCTTCTCACTTCAGTCCACAGCTACTGACTTCTCCACCAACTGTTATAAACTATGGAAAAATCCATGCAGATTCTAAAGTTTCTGACCTTTCAACCAAAGTGATGAAATCTGAAAGCAAAAGGAAGTGCTTAAAGTCCAAATACTGATCCTGGAGAGAAGGGTGAAACCTCTGTCTGACATAAATTGAAAACCTCCCAGGCAAACTAGTGCCTAGAAGCTCATTGTGAAGGTTGATAGGCATAAGGACAGGGTTAATAGCAAAGCAGAAAACAATGTAACCCATGGAATCTCTTATCTCTCACTCAGACCCTGAGAAAGAAGCCAATGACTTAAGCTAGCTTCAAGACTTGGCAAGACTAAAAGCTAGCTACTAAAAGTTGGGAACTCTTTGAGGGGAAAGCATAGATAAAAGGCTAATGGTCCTTTAATGGGTAACCTGTAGTTTATTAAAATATGCATATTTATTTATTTTTATTTATTTAGTTTGTCAAACACGAGATAACAGGTATAAGTATAAACATGGACATGAGCACATGAAATGAGTACAAATAAATGAGGACAGTAGGACAGGGATGGTAGGCAACCTGGTGCGCCTTATGCACATCCCCTTACAGACCTCTTAGGAATGGTGTGAGGTCCATGGTAGACAGTTAAAGGTTAAAGCTATGAGGGTTTGAGGAAGTAACAATGGAGTCAGGTAGAGCATTCCAGGCATTGACCACTCTATTGCTGAAGTCGTATTTTCTGCAATCAAGTTTGGAACAGTTTACATTTATAGTTGTAGTGTTTATGAAATATGTCATTCAAGGAGCCCAACAATAAGTAGATGATGATGGTGATGGTGATGATGATGATGATGATGACGATGATGATGACGATGATATAAAACATTAATTCAGCAGATGAAACACCTTCTAAAAAAGGAAACTTTCATTTAACTGGGGGAAAGCCAAAGGGAGAGGATGAAAGATGGACCTACCTTAGTAAACAGTTCCACAGAAAAAAAGACAAGAGGGGGGTGAGGCTGTCATATTTCTTTCCTGTTTGTTTGCAATATTTTTATCCTACCATTTTCCTGATTGATTCCCGATGATGATGATAATGATAATGATAATGATAATGATAATGATAATGATAATGATAATGATAATGATAATAATAATAATAATAATAATAATAATAATAATAATAATAATGACTGTGCAATTGCATCAAAGGCTTTCTACACTACCCTATTGTACAGCCTTCCTTAAAGGACATTGGGACATTGTGTTATGAAGCACTGAGGGGAAGGGGCAGCTATTCCAAAGTGACAGGGGCTGTAATAGAAAGATGTTGCTTCTGCTCCCCAAGCTCTCAACTGAGTGAAAGATTCGTGGGACAAGAATATGGAATGGACCATTTCTCAGATAGTTCTTGAGATATTTGACAGTCAACCTATGAAGGGCTGTGTTCAAATGAGCACTTTGAATTGTACCAGGAACCCTATCAGAAACGTACGTTGCAGCTGCAAAATCAGTGCGCATGGTTAGAGTGATCCAGTGCATTTGCACAAATTGCAGTTTTGCAGTTATGTACCTGCAGTAATCCAGGCTACTGACAAGGTAAGTATGAATTATACTGTGAAGATTTTAGCTTATATAGAAGTAATGAATATTGTTGCAGCAATCATAGCAGCTACCTCTGTTGCTGATGTGCCCTCCAAACTCACTGAAAGACTAGATATAGGGTCCTCATGGCGAACCTATGGCACGCGTGCCACAGGTGGCACGCAGAGCCATATCTGTGGGCACGCAAGCGTTGCCCTAGCTCATCATGTGTGCACTGGCTAGCTGATTTTCGGGCCTTCTGGGCCCACGAGAAGTCAGAAAACGGGCTGTTTCCGGCCTCTGGAGGGCCTCTGGGGGGTGGGGAAGGCTGTTTTTGCCCTCCCCAGGCTCCTAGAAAGCCTCTGGAGCCTGGGGAGGGCAAAAACCAGGCTTACCTGGCTCACTGTACCATAAGGGGAGCACGGGGGGGGGGTTGTGCGCACATGCACGGGGGGAGGGAGCATTGAATTATGGGTGTGGGCATGCATGTGAGCGACCCCCCAACTCCCCCCGCTTTTGGCACATGATGGCAAAAAGGTTAGCCATCACTGATATAGGGGATTAAAAATAACATATGAAAAAGCTTCCTAATTTAGATAAATATTAACTTTCTATTGGTGACATAAAGTCCCTGCAGATTTTACTCTAGAAGTCATTGCCAAGTATAGCGCTCATCTCTGCTTCAAAGCCATTGAGCCAGTGCTGTCCAAAGACATTTCCGCAGTCATGTGGCCAGCAGACATCACAGAATGGTACCTATTTATCTATTCTCATTTGCATGCTTTTGAACTGCTAGGTTGGCAGAACTGGGGCGAGGGCAGGAACTTACCCCATCACATGGAACTCAAGTTTTGAACCTGGGCTGCCAGCTTTCCAGCTGATAAGTCCGGTGTCTTAACCACTGAGCCCCATTGATGAGGTTGGGGACTTTAAACACCCAAGTACGAAAAAAGGTTTTCTCTCAGATTTTTTCATTTCCTAGTGCCGATGGAAGCAAGACTAGTTCACAGACAGTATATATCTTTGTTAAAATCCAAGATGCTAATAGTTAACCACTATCAAGCTCTAGTCACAGTCCTCACCATTTTAATCCTGGAATATCTGCTAAAGTTGCCAGGAAACATAAATCCTTCCTTCCTTCCTTCCTTCCTTCCTTCCTTCCTTCCTTCCTTCCTTCCTTCCTTCCTTCCTTCCTTCCTTCCTTCCCTCTGTTGTCATTGCAACAGAGCAGTGACACATATGCAAAGGTGGTAAGAGAACAGAGCTTGCATTAGAGGTTTACAGAGGGAACCAATTAGAGCAAAATGCATAGTTCAGTTTAAGCTGGATGAAAACCTATGCAGAATCGGGGCTGCAGATGATAGTGCCTACAAGTTGTTCATTCTTAATTCCTGATTCTCTCGCAATATTGATAGACTTACCTTAATTAAACTAACCAATGCACTACTGATAAAGGTTAGCTATAAATAAGAAAAAGAGCTTTTATTTCTGTGGAACAGTTTATTAAGGTAGGTCCATCTTTCATCCTCTCTGTTTGGCTTTCCCCCAGTGATGTGAAAGTTCACCTGCTGAATTAATATTTTATCTAATCATCATCACCATCTACTTATTGTAAGTCTCCTTGAATGACATATTTCATAAATACTGCAAATATGCATAATTTAATAAACTACAGGTTACCCATTAAAGGACCATCAGCCTTTATGATTCAAGAACATGCCAGGAGAACCTTATCAGGTGAGATGGGAACAGTTTTATCCTATCTAGATGCAACATCTTTGGCAAAATGCTTCTATTAGACTTTGATTCAGTTCATCTTATAAGTGATACACTGGTAAGAAAAAAAAAGTGATGCTTTGCTTTGTTGGCTAGTGATAAAACCCAAAATGTGTGTGAGGACTTTTTGTGGCTTCGATTTGGAGGCAGAACAGATGTTGGCCTCTTTAAAAAAAGAAAAGATGATCATAAAATCATTGTGATTCACAATAGCAGCATTATTTTTCCTGCAGAGAGTTTGCTTCAGGAATGCATCAAATGCAGTAAGGACTTTATAATAAGCAGAATACATCAAGAGATGCTCATAGGCTTCCATCAAAACAGGCCAAAGTCATTTTCAGCAGCCGCACAGGAGACTGTTCAGCACCGTTATTACAATACGCTTGAATGAGATGGTTCTCACAGCTTTTTTGCTTGTTCGCTTCTTTCATACAGGCCTTCCTGTATCATTAGTTGCATAGATGCTCCTTAGTAATTTATGGTTTGTATGCATGTATGACACCCTAATAGGCTGAAAACTGCCACAGAGAAACTAAATTCCATGGAAAAATCAATGACAATTAGGCCATTATATCCTCCCACGCTTACCTTGAGCTAATATTCAATTAAATTTACAATCTAATTACCTTTACAATTCCTCTTGATCAAGAGATAGCTAGAGGTTAAAAGGAAACTAGTTAGGGGACATTTCAGTCCAGATTATCAAAAACAGACCATCTAGGTCAGGGGTGTCAAACTCGATTTCATTGAGGGCCACATCAGGGTTGTGTTTGGCCTCAGGGGCCCGTGGTGGGTGTGGTCAGATCGATGTCATTCGTGTTGGGGGCGTCTGTGGTGGTCCAAGTGCTCTGCCAGTGAAAATGGGCTCCTGAGCTCCATTTTCAGCTAAAACGGCATCCTGCAACCCTCTGCCAGCAAAAATGGAGCTCTGTTTTTCCTGGCAGAGGCACCACAGGCCTGTCCTTTGCTGTTTCCAGGGCAATTTACAGGCCAGATCTAAACACCCCACCAGCTAGATCCAGCTCCCGGGCCTTGAGTTTGACAGTTAAATTGACTGGCAGGCCTTTTCTTTTTTTGTAGACAGCACAAGCTTCAAGTAACTGGGCAAGTATCGACCCCCAAGAATTGATGGAACTATCAAGGGATGATGATGATGATGACTCCTACTATTATTAAAGTAATATTTATTAAATTATTTCCATACAATAAATGTTTGGAAGTTGATGAGTTTTCTGAAACTCCATGAAGAGATTTATGAAGTGTTTAGAGACCTGTGTGTCAGGCCTGGAAGCCATCTTTTGCATTGGCCTTAGGTCTGCTACATTTACTGTTATGGGAAACTGGTATTGATATATAGTCATAATAACATTCCTTTCTCAGGGAGTCAAGGACATCTTGCCCTGCACCTGGAGGGGTGTGACTGGGAGCCATCTCTAGTTGGGACGGTGCTTTGATTGGACCATGTGATGGACATGTGGGTGCTGGGCAGGAACTTGAACTTTCCTTTGGGTGTGGAAAACTTGGAAGCTTTCAGATTTGGGTTTTCCCAGATGTGCCAATATGACATCTCTAATAAAATGGAGGAACTTCAAGCCTCGTAGTCTTCTTTCATTGGGGGTGTTACTTGGAACCCTGACACTGTGATTTAGAGTAAGTTTCCGAAAACCGAGAAAAGTCTCATCCAAAAAACCCAGAAATGATAAATATAGAGCTTCAACATTTAAAGAAGAAGAATATAAAGGTATAATATAATTGTTTTGCCAGAACCATTTGTTCTAGAGTAATCACAGAGATGAACTAATAACAAGGGGCAGCAGGTGGAATCATGAGAGATGACAACCTGCTGGCAAATAAAACTCAGGTTTTGTCTTCCTTTAGTCACTGTATGTAACTGGGTTTGGAAACTGTAGAGATGTGAAGAAAAGGGAAAAAATGATGTGAGAAAGCTTCTCTTTGCCACTCAGCAGGAGTGAACCATGTGGCAAATTGTTTATTAAATTGAATCGTGTACCCTCCTCTCCAGTAGAAGCAAAACCAAGGAGAGTCCCAATTACAGCTGCCTTCACTGATTACATGGCTCAGCAGGATAAATGCTCCACAATTTGTTGCTCTATGGCCAGTTCATCTTTAAACTGAAATGGGGCCTTAATTGTATCCATTCATAGCCCATTTTCAATCAAAACTCCCTGTGCGTCATTCAAGTTGCCCCAGCTACAGGTTTCCGCCATGCTCTGCTGCTTAAAACCATCCAGTGAGAGTTTTCTATTTCTGATTGTACTTGTTCTGCAAGATCTCTCCCTACCACATAACCCCAGAGGCCCCCATGGATCTACACAACATTTAACCCATACTTTTCCTGTGAATTGCAACCAGCTCGGATTTGCACTTCCCTGTTATGCAGGCAGATTGCCTTTGATTGGTAATGCAGTCTTTTACCTCAGACCGTTAGATTTATCTGCAGTAAAACAGGCAAATTATTTCTCCTCCCTCTCTTTTGTTTTTAATTCCCTACCTCTAAATGTTGAGCCCTAAGCATAAATTTCATAGCTTGCCTTTGGGGGAATCTTGTAATATAACACACATTTTTCAAGTTTATTATTATTATTATTAAAAGCAGTCATTCCTGAGTACCTAGTTGAACTTGAGTGTTTAGAGTTTTCCTAACAGGGAAACTAAGTGCTTCAAGAACAACCATCACTAAACTGCTGTGCCAATCAGATAGATGTGATCCAAAATGGTTACATGGATTGTTTTTAATTAATCTATTTTTAAGGACAGGATGCTTTTTATTCTCAAAAGCAAAATGTCATGGGAATTGGACAACATGGTAGTAATCCTCAAAGAGGCATAGTTGAATTAATCACTTCCTGTCTTTTTTGTACCCCCAAGCTTAAAGCTATAAAGCTAATGATTTTTAGCATGAAGAGCAGGAGATCAAGTTAACTATAAAGGACTTAATAAATTGACATAAACCCTCCTTTTGCTGCTGGTACAACCTTAAATATTTCTTGAAATAAACACAATTGGTCTCTCTTTTGAGCACCTACCCCCAGCAGGCAAGGGCACCCAGAGAGATGCTCAAGAGAGTTAAAAATGGCTGTGCAATCCAAGTCCCATATCCTTTCTGGAATAAGAGAAGACTTGGGTCTTCATATGGAAAGCAGAAAAGGGGGAAGTAGGATGGGTGACTATATAAATTTGCTAATAAAATAAAACTAAAATAAAATCTTATTGTGGGCAGAGGAAGTCCACTCAAATAACATTGGATGCAATCTTAGCCTCATAAATATGTATTCCAAATCATCTTATTGCTCTGTTCTGAAGTGGTATAGGGTTTCCTGCTAGACAGGGGGTTGGACTAGAGGACCTCCAAGGTCCCTTCCAACTCTGTTATTCTATTCTATTCTTCAAAGAAGTATTTTCTAGACTAGGCTTAACAATATTCCTGAATTCCTCTAACACAGGAGCCTTCTTTTTTAGGATCTTGAAGGACCAATAAGCAGAGTTAATGGATTGTAGCCTGTGTTTGCTGAGCAATTCTTGCTTATTATTTTTTAAATCCTGGATTCAGCAAAGTCCTAACGAGGAGAAAAGTTTCAGAAATTTTTTATAATGAATAAGAGGTATCAATTTAAAAGGAAATAAAAATGCAAAAAAAATCAAATAATCACCTCCTCAGTTGGTTAGAATTCCTTACCTTATACTTACAACGATGTATCTCAAAGTAGCTTTTGATGAGGTCCTTCATCTCCCACTCTCATCCACCTCCACTCTCCTCTATGCTAGTCCTGATCTAAAATTTATAGTAATCCATTACCACTAGGATGAAATATTCAGTCAATACAAAAAGGGAGAAAATAAGCCAGAAGAAATGTAAGTTAGAGAACTGAGTCATGACTAATGACTAGTTTACACAAAGCAAGGAATGGCAGCGTCTTGCATTCCCAGTGCAAACTCTACTCCTTCAAGGGATGCAGGAAGTCTAGTGTTCA
Organism: Arizona elegans; assembly: GCA_022577455.1. Classification (NCBI taxonomy): domain Eukaryota; kingdom Metazoa; phylum Chordata; class Lepidosauria; order Squamata; family Colubridae; genus Arizona; species Arizona elegans. The sequence goes on from JAKOOJ010000001.1 coordinate 182,520,584, forward strand.
ATATTATAGAGAAATAATTTAACCTTCCGTCTCCTCCCCTCTTCTCCCTTCCCAAGTATATACAAAGGCTTTACTAATCCAGAGAGAGGAACAAAAGACTGCTTGTAGCTGCTTTCCACACCATTAAATTACACTGTGGATCAATAGCAAACAAATGACTTTGGTGGCCAGTGGTTAGCTGATGAGATTTTTCTTTTATTACCGTTCCAATTCATGTGTCTCAGAGCAAGGAGAAGTGAAAATGATTTAATTTCACTCCTGGACAATCATTACTTAAATACACACAAACCCTGTTTACCAAATGCACTCTGGACAAAGTGCAAGCTAAACAGAGGACAACTTCCTGTTTTCCCTGTCTTTCTGACAAAGTGCGATTTACGACGCTTGTGCCAAACCCCTAAAAGGAAGCATAATTCAAAGGTTTTGAATTTCAATGGAAGTTAAGAACCTACTACAGAATTAGCTTGGGGGGAGGGAGAAGGGTTGCCATAAGAGATGGTAGCCATTCTTTTTAAAATTATACAATTTCCTAAATAAGTTAGGGGAAAGTACAAATTCTGCACTAGGTAATGGCAAGAACCAGCCAAACAAATCAGTTCCAAGTCATTATTCCTAACATAGATAGAAAATTCTTCTTCAGTTGCATTCAGCTCCTAGTGACTTAATGGAAACTTCCAATTAGATTTTCTGGTATGTGGCTTGCCACTGGAGTCTTCAAAGATTTTTTCACTTCCCAGTCTAGCTGACAGACATTGAATTTCCTAATGGTCTCTCAGGCAAGTACTAGCCAGAACTAAGTCTCCTTTAGTCTCTGAGCTCAGATAAGATCAGCCAGATATTACCACTTTGATGAAACTGTTCCCAGAATGCTAAAAACTCTCTGAAACAATCTGTGAATTTGTTACTGAGAGATACTTGTACACTGTACTTGGAAAGATGTATAGGACTGAAGCAGGATTGGTTCAGGAGGCAATAGCAATAGCAATAGCACTTAGACTTATATACCACTTTACAATGCTTTACAGAGTGAGCCTATTGCCCCCAACAATCTAGGTCCTCATTTTACCCACCGCAGAAGGATGGAAGGCTGAGTCAACCTTCAGCCTGGTGAGATTCGATCTACCAAATTGCAGGCAGCCAACAGTCAGCAGAAATAGCCTGCAGTACTGCACTCTAACCACTGCGCCACCATGGCGAGGCGGAATAGAAGGGGTACCCAAGCTTTCTCCTATCAAAACATCGTGTAAGTCCTATTCCAGAAGATAGATATATTAATATTCTACCATTCCAAAGATTATATTCAGAAGTTGAGTCAATTAAATCCTTTACAGCATAAATTTACCCTGATAATTTTTATTCGATTCTTATTTTTAAAAATTAACAAGATCAGCCTGGTGAATTCAGTCTAATTTTTTTTACTGGCAGAGCAGACAAAGTTACAAAATCTTGCTGTTGAGTAAGAAGGATTCATGGGAACCAGGATGAAACTATTCAGAAGAATTTAAGTCATGACTATTTTTATTTGATTTTATTTATTTTTTATTGTCTGCATTTCTGGTTGTCATCTGGTCTAAGACCAAACTAAAGTAGATTAGTTTTGATTGACTACAGCAAATCCTGAATGTTCAAAACACTGAACTTGCTACAACCAAACCTATAGTGCATTTAGACCAGGGGTGGGGTATCAAACCCAAGTTCATTGAAGGCCACATCAGGGTGTTGTTTGGCCTTGGGGGGCTGGGGTAGGGATGGCCATGATGGGCATGGCCATCTTGACATCACTCGTGTCAAGGGCACCTGTGGTGGCCAAGTGCTAAGGCAGGGCTTCCCTCAGACCCTCCCTCACTCTCATTATAATCTCCTTCCTTCCTTCCTTCCTTCCTTCCTTCCTTCCTTCCTTCCTTCCTTCCTTCCTTCCTTCCTTTTTTTCTTTTTCCTTCCCTCTTCATTCTCCTTTCTTCTTCCTTCCCCTCTTTCCTTATTTTTCCTTCCTTGCTCTCTTCCCATCGGCCCTTCTTTTTCTTTCCCTTTCTCCTTTCCTGTCCCCTCTTGCATGCTCAAATGCAAAAGGGAAAACATTTCTCCTTTTGTTTTGTTTTTAGTTTGTTTTGCTACCCCTCTGCCAGCAAAAACAGAGCTCGAGAGGGCCATGTGCAGCCCTTCTGGGCCCCATTTTCAGCTGGGACGGCCTCCTGCAACCCTCTGCCAGTGAAATGAGCTCTGTTTTCACTGGCAGAGGGCTGCAGGAGGCCATCCCGGCCAAAAATGGGGCCCAGGAGGCCAGATCTAAGCACCCTCTGGGCCAGATCCGGCCCATGAGCCTTGAGTTTGACACCTCTGTTTTAGACCATTAAAAGTTAATGTAAGGGAGGGGGGATTTCCTTTAGTTTGATCTCTCCAAATGGGGAGTTTTCAGGAGCCTGCTGGGATGCAGAAACAGTTTTTCTACCAAACAGAAATGGAAAAATAGTAGAGGTATGCACACAAGTCTTTTCTACTCCGCACCCAGAAAGAAAAAAAAGTCTATTTCCCAATGACTGCAGAACTGTCTGAGTTGTAAACAGTGTGTGATGAGAGACTGATACAGCTGGATCCTCAGAAGCAGATGCTTTGCTGCATTGCACCATCTGCTTAAAAAGAAAAAGAAGGGGATATGTTTGCCTTTCCCTCCCATTGGGTATGACTAACCTGGGCTGCAAAACCAGGCGATCTCCCATCCAGGATGATAAAGCAGGGGAATGAAAGGAGGAGTAGCAGCTTCAGCAGCACCCAATCCTGAGGAAGACACAAGGAGGAGCAGATAGGAAGTATTCTAGGGACTGTGGTTGCCCCAACAGTGTTATCAAACTCAGTAAAATATAAAGCATGCCTATAAAATAAGATCAAAGCAACTTGCTAAATTCTATCCAGACTGGGAGAATTGATACTGATTTTTTTTAAAAAACAATTAGCCCTTGGATTCCCAAACCTACTTTCATAGCAATGCATGCTACAAAAGTGGTATTGTATGGATCAAGGTCAGCATGATTCCCCAGCACAGCTCCCTGGGGGCACAAGTGACAGGTGCCCCACTACTAGCTTTTTGCCAATCACCTCTTGAGTCTCCCAGATCACTTCCATTGTGTTCTATGCATTCGTTTTGGCCTATAAATAACTCATAGCTTGTACAGACAAATGGACCAGAAACATCTGTTGTCTCGACTTTATGCTTTTGTGTCTTATGGTTACATAGAGAAGATTATTGCCCACCGTAGAATCTTCTGCAAAATGTAATGCTTCACCTTCTTCCTCCTTGCCCACCTCTATGCCTCCTTGTTTTTCTTTCCTCACCCCCTCCCCCTTTGGTAACTGTATAATTTGTGTTTGCTAACATCTGCTTCAGAGAGGTTCGTTCTCCAATTCTCCTCTAAGTAATCTTTTTTTTTTGCACATGTGCCAAGATGTGTTGAGCAAATCACTTTGTCACTAGAAACGCACACAGTCCTTTGATGAAATACATTTAATTGACAGAGTGGTTTAAGGCGCATGAATTTCAGTTGAGTAAATAATATTAGGTGGATTAGACTGAGAATTTCATCAGAACTTGCTGCACTAGGAAATGAGCTTCATTGATCATGTTTGTCAAAGCTACAGGAAGCCATTTTATCCAGCAGACATGCTTATTTAATAAACAAGGCTTCAGAGTCCCCCAGCCTTTCCAAGGCACCATGTTCCAACCCAGGTAAAGACCTCTTAAAAACTGATATTGACAGATAAGAAAAAGTTATTTGTGCATTGCAGTTACTAGCTTTAAAGAGACAAAGGTGGCCAAAATTGTACTGATAGTATGATCCTAAATACAAATGAACACTTGGGGGTGGTGGGGGTGCACTCTTATTGCAAACAATTGGCTTGTCTGATATACTAGATTTTTAATAAAAGGGATGTGTAAAACTTAGAAGTGTATGTGCGAGTGCTTCCTGTGGTCTCTATCATATCTTATTACTATTACCTCTATTTTATTACATGACAATTTATGCTACAAATTACTATTACTATTAGGATTGCCTGTATACTATGCTCTGTACTATTACTATTATACATCAATATTTTCTTACAGAGCCTGTTCTGCCTCCCAATATCTATCTATCTCTCTCTCTCTCTCTCTCTCTCTCTCTCTCTCTCTCTCTCTCTCTCTCTCTCATTTCTTTCAGATTTCTTCTACTCTTCTTGTACTGTTGTTGCTTTTCAGTACCAGCATGTAGAGAGCTCTTGCACTTTTCCATATTGTGCTTCCCCTTCCTAGGACTTGATACTACATTTTTCTCTGGACCATCCACTTCCTCTGAAAGAAAACTACCTTCTTTCTTTTAGCTGCTTCACTTCTCCATTCACTGATATTTTTGGATAGCACTCCAAAAAATACCCCTCCCTTCGATTCCTATCTTCTCCCACACCTGTGTCAAGATTGCTGCTTTATTGGCAACTTTGCCGTGGTGACACAGGGGAAAGGCTTGAATGGGAGAGAAAGTAAGGAGCACGGATGCCTGTACTTTTCTCAACCAGCCTGCTGTTCCACAGGATGGATACTATATACTTTAGATTTATTTAGATAAATCTAAATATGTAGGCAGTGCATTGTTGAATCTATTGATATATTTCTTATTAGTTTTAAAAGGGGTTCCCATTTAAGACACAAATGCATTTCCTATAAATATATATTTTTAACTTAAACACCAAGTCAGCCAAAGGTACACAATGGATTACTTCCTGCTTCCCATAGATTTATATCAAGCAAGGCAATATTGCCATTTCCATCCTGTAGTTAGTTGAAAAGCAAAGTGCATTAAGAGAATAGGGAAACCAATGCTCATTTGATCTACCATATTAGTTTGAAAACTTGGAAGTTATATTCCGACCACCACTGGATACCACAGAGATGAGTAAAAGGCAGGGGTGGGTTCTACTTACCTTTACTACCGGTTTGCAATGGGGCTGCATGCATGTGCGAGCATGTGCGCTCTTCTGCGCACGCACAGAAGCGTTTTGATGACATTGGAGTTGGTGGGCGGAGCCTTCTGCCGGTTTTACTACCGGTGCGAACCTGGGGCAACCCACCACTGATACAAGGATATTATAGCATAATTTGGTAGCAATAACAATAACACTTAGACTTATATACCACTTCAGAGTGCTTTACAGCCCTCTCTAAGCAGTTTACAGAGTCAGCATATTGTCCCCAACAATCTGAGTCCTCATTTTACCAACCTCAGAAGGATGGAAGGCTAAGTCAACCTTGAGCCAGTAAGAATTGAACTGCTGGCAATCAGCAGTCAGCAGAATTTGCCTGCAATACTGCATTCTAACCATTGCGCCACCACAGCTCTTAGTTAGGTAATTGTCCAAAAAGATTTAGTGCAGGAGTTAAATCCAGCTGATTTGCCCAGGAGACTCCTTGAACATCATCAATGCACCTTCCTTGTGTGGCATTGTGGTTGAAGAAAACCTTTAGAGAGAAGTTGTCCACCAAAAGTATTGATGGAATAATATTTTTTGACAATGATGGAGAAGTGCAACCAAACCAAATAAGGATTAGCCATTTAAATAACAATAAGAAGAATGATGCAAGAGGTAATTATGGCGAGTTTACATTTTAAAAGTTCAATGTTCCTAGAAGAAATAAATTAGTTGAACAGAGCAGAAATCCAAGTATGACTCCATAAAAAAAGCAGGAGCTTTCAAGAAAGAGAAAATTTCAAGAAACTTTCAAGAAAGGGTTGTCAACAGTGATAGACAAATTCTTTTTGTACTTTTGCTTCAAGTGAATTCCAAAACGTGAGGTACTACTCCTTAGATGAGCTTGGCAAAATGCAGCAGCCAAGCTAGCCATCAGTTATGATCTGTCAGTCTACCTGTCAAAGTAGACATTTTATCCTATAGCAACATAAGATTCTCATAAAGATTTTCATGCTTGTAAGCCATCTAGTTTAAGTGGCAATCTAACCTAAGCCCCAGAATTAATGCAAGAAATTTAGTAGAAGATGAAAGCATCATGAATAGAGGGTTATTCAGCTTCTGCTTGACGATTTATGATAAGAGTGAAGTCATTTCCGTCTTGACTGATGGTTTACCTATTACCTGAATCTTTCTAAAAAGTCTGCTTTGACTCTGGAGGCAGCCAAGTATAATCCATGTCTCTGGAAGAAAAACACTGCACTGTACTGCAAAATTAGTTGACCTATTTATGTTTAAATATTCTGAAAGAGTAGATCTTTTAACCTAACTTCTTATTCATTCTTGGCCCAAATCATGGGTATATATATCATCTAATCTTTTACAGAAGTTTTTTTTTAAAAAAAAATATATCAGTATATATAGTCCTTATGCTTGAACTGCTGAATTGAAGGAATATGATACAAAACTTGTTGATTCATAATTATGGAAAAAGAAAAGCACTCAGTGATAAATTATTGTGGTTTTGCTGTATAATAAACTTATGCCATTGCTGTGAGTTGTATTTTAAAAGTATAAAATGATTGTTAATGGCCCAGAGAGATTGTCAGTTTTTTTTTTTAAAGTGTTTGGAATACAAAATTACTCTAGTTAACTATCTAAAAGGTACACTGGTATCTTTGAAGGAATAACAAAAGAAATTTTGAAATGAGAAATTTATGTTTTAAAAAATCTGAAAGTTAAAACACACTCAATTTTTTTATTAATCTCAGGTCCCTAATGACAGCTACATATCTGAAATAACATATGAAACAGACCCAATTCCCTTCCCTATTTAAAAAGAAATGCATGTAGGAGAGGTGAAGGGGAATACAATACTTCTAAATCCAAAAGTGATGAGAACCTTTTTGTCCTTCTGAAACAAATTCACACATTGTCAGCTGTCTATCATGGAGGAATGAGGACAGAATAGGGAGTTGTATCTTCTGTATTGTGTATATTTACTGTATTTATTTAAAACATTTATATAGCCACTCCATCCTTCAACCTAACTCTGGGCAGCTCCCAATCAAAGACTAAAAAACACATAACATCACATCATAATGATAAAACCATATCAATAAAAATATTAAAAATAGCACAAATAATGCCCAATCAAACTTTTAAAGTGTGATTATCTAGTCTTTGCCCAGTGCTTGAGGGAAAAAATAGATCTCCAATGCCTTATGGAAGGTAGAGGCTTGCTGGAGCAGAGTTTTCCATAAGGCAGGGGTTGCCAGTGGAAAAGCACGCTTCCTAGCTCCCATCAGATGGAAATATTTAGCAGAAGGGACGAGGAGCATGCCCCGCCCTATTTGACTTGGTGGGACAGGTAAATGTCTTTAGGAGAAAATGGTCCTGCAGATATCCTGGCTTTGTGCCATATAAGGCTTTAAGGGTAATGACCAACACCTTGAATTGCACTTAGAAAGAATCTGGAAGCCAATGCGGTTTGCACAAGAGAGGGGTTATATGAGCAAACGTAGGGGCACCCATCACTGTGCATGCATGTTGTATTCTGGATCAGTTGGAAGTTCCCACTGTATGACACCTGATCTCTACTGCTACAGAGCTGGCCTAATTGTAGTGAACTAGGAGAGACAAACAGAAAAGCCTCACAATGAACAATTTTAAGAAATTGCTCTATAAGGATTTTGTAGGAATCGAGCCCCTATCATTTGTAAACATAAAGAAAGAGAAAACAAGGTATATATTTATAGTTTAGCATGATGCATAGAGATTTTTTTATTTATTTAGAAAATTTATATTGCTGCCTACTCTGACGACGATCTGGAATGAGCTCCCCCCAGAGATACGGAGGATTCCGGATCTGCGCACCTTCCGCCGCGAGCTGAAGACACTTTTATTTCATCAAGCTGGCCTCGCCTAAATCTTCTCCCTTTTAAGTGTAAATTTGAAATTTTTACTGTATTTTAAAATATGGGTATTTTAAATTATGAGTATCAATTCAGCCAAATTTATTTAATTCATTTTATTCGATTTTAAATTTTGTATATCTATGTGTTTTATTTCATGGCTGTGCACCACCCTGAGTCCTTCGGGAGTAGGGCGGTATAGAAATTCAATAAAAACTAAAAAAAACTAAACTACTCACACATGGCGACTCAAGGCGGCTTACAAAGATATAAAAACACAATATAAAAGAAATGAAAAGAAAAATAATAAAATAATAATCCATCACCCCCACCCCATCCCGGCAACAACACATTCATATTAGCCTTTTAATGGGCTCCATCCCACTCTGGGGTCCCCAGGCCCACAACCATGTCTTCAGAGCTTTCTGAATGAGTGATTGAGTAGGAGCCAGTCTAAGATCCGGGGGGGGGGGGGGAAATGATGTTCCAGAGAGAAGGAGCCACCACGGCGCATGCCCTTTTTCTGAGTCCCGTCAGATATATCTCCTTAGGGGACAGGACTTGCAAGAAAATGGGTGAACTGCAATTGAACAAAACCTGACTTAACACCAGGTTTGCACCCACAGTCACTGGCTTTCAAATGGCAGGTGCAACCAGGTTAGCAAAGTTCCACCCAATTTTAATGTGCATCACACACCTGGCACACACATAATGGAGTACAGTTTTGATCAGCTAGTCAAGCTTGCCAGTTTGAAGCCAAGTGACCATCATTGAAGAGCCTTGGTAGTACAGTGGTTTAAGGCACCCTGTTATTAAGCTGGTTATTAAGACCAGCTGCCTGCAATTACTGCAGGGTTCGAATCTCGCCAAGGTTCAAGGTTGACTCAGCCTTCCATCCTTTCTAAGGTAGGTAAATTGAGGACCCAGTTGTGGGGGCAATATGCTGACTTTGTATAAATATACAAAAGGATGAAGGCTATTGCTGAGCACATTGTAAGCTGCCCTGAGTCTTCGGAGAAGGGCGGCATATAAATCATTTTTTTTTAAAAAAAAATGTGGATTTAACTCAATGGATAAATCAGAAAGAAAATTCAAAGACATCAGAGTAGAAGGAAAGGACCAAACTCTTCAGAGAGAAGAAAAACTGAGAGGGAAAGCAAGAGTATCAAAAGGTAAGTAGTCCTGAATTAAGGATGATTTTACTCTGGCTTAAAATAAGAAGCAAATCATAGCTTTAGGCTTTTATTCAGATTTAATTGCATAGAATACATGCAGCCCACTAGATTCATTTTAAAATCCTTCACCATGTTCTTGTAAATTATATGTAGATTATTTTAATTACATTCCACAAAATTCTCTCTGCAGGTCACCCCTGAGACATCAAGTGTGGCCTAAATGTGTAATGGATTTTACCATATAATGTTGCTGCCCAGAACTTAACACCATATAACAATTATGTACATTGTTCATTATGTGTAAACTGCAGCCATAAAGTGCCAAGCTGATTGAGTTTTCATCATCAAAACCAATGTGAAGGGTAAACTTTCATAAGGTTTAATGAAGCCAATTAATTTTCATCTGCTCTTTTTTTTTTTTCTTATTTTATGGAAGACGTATTCTAAGTCTCTAAAATACTCCATATAAGCCTGTTGGAAATTATTCTCCCTCCCTCTCTCTCTCTCTCTCTCTCTCTCTCTCTCTCTCTCTCTCTCTCTCTCTCTCTCTCTCTCTCTCTCTCCCTCCCTCCCTCCCTCCCTCCCTCCCTCCCTCCCTCTCTCCCCCCCCTTTTTTTTGTACTCTAAAGCCATAACCACAGTCTCTTAATTGTCCCAAATATTAGATGCTTACCAATTTAAGGTGAAAACTTTTTATTGGAGACAAGAATATATTGTGAAGACTTGGATGTTATGAGAACAGAAATCACATTACCAGCCCAGGCAGTCATGTCCTAATAAAGGTAGGTTAGAGATGCTATGCAGATGCTTATCAAAATGAGAGGCCCCCACTGACCCTTTAAAAAGCATGTTAGTTGTCAGGTTTATTCCCAGGGAAAGCACCAAGTAACAAACAGGAGGGAAATTATTGGATGCTTAGGGACCTTCCAAATAGAACAGCTTCCCCATCATAATTTTACCTGTATCTGTCAAATACACTGCTAGGTGTTCTCTAGTGCTTGAAAGGAAAACATTTAATAGTGTGCAATATGGAAGCAGACAGAAAATAGTGACATTTGTAATACAGAAGATAGATCTAAGCATCATTATTTTTTTCTTTAGGAGGAGCAGTTGGAATGCTTCAGAATCCATATTAATCAGTCCATGGCTTGGGAACCAAGCCATAGGGATATAGGGACCTGATGGATTGGCATGCACATTTGGTAGGAGTTCATATAGTGACAACGGATGACAATTGAAAGCAAAGCTGAGGAGCAACAGATGCAACCTGGAAGGGCAGCAAGATAATCAGGTATCATGACTTTGGGTCTCTATTTAACCAAACTTTGCAGCTTGGAGGGGGGAACCGGGCCATGGGAGTGGTGGGCCAGAATGGACACACATGAGTGCATGCAGTTCAAGTCACATGAGCCGCGGGCCAGCATACAGACAGTTCGACTGCAAGTGGAGCCGCACATGTATGTGCATGCACATCAGCCTGCCACTCGGACGGGTTGAACTGCATCAGGGGTGGGTTCTTCTTATCTTTACTACCGGTTTGCAGCAGGGCTGCACACACGCTCTTCTGCGCATGCGCAGAAGCGTTTTGATGACGTCAGGGTTGGTGGGCGGAGCCTCCTGCCAGTTTTACTACCGGTTCTATAGAACCGTTGTGAACCAGGGGTAACCCACCACTGAACTGCATGCACATGTGCACCAGCCCACCGCTCATGTGGCCTGGTTGCAGATAGGCCACGGCCCTGTAGTGGGCTGCATCCTGGGGGTTGGGGACACCTGATTTAAAAAAAACATGGCATCAGTATTCCACCAGACTGATACCAATATTGCAACATTGTTTGAGAAGATGAAGAAGCTGATTGATTTAATTAACTCTCATCAGCGTCTTTAGAGATTATTTAGTAACAAGGAGGGGGAAATCTTCCCAAATCTTGGTGTGTTAATTACTTGCTGATTTGCATTCAGAGACCAGGTATGTTACCTCCATGTAAATTAGCAAGAGTGTTGTTTAAAAACATTGATCTCCAGGATCATTTTCAGAGAGTTCATGGTCCCCGGGAACTTCAAAAAATAAATTCACAGCCCCTATATTTCCTAAATTACAACATGAGGATTTGCAACCCTTCACACCAGCCCTAAACAGAATATTTTAAAAAAGACGTTGAATCATTCATTGGGGCATGATAGAAAATTACAAAAGGTCATTGGTGCAGCATTTTCAATGTCATTTCATAGCATCTGATTACCAGTCAACAAAATTAAACTTAGAGATCCACAGCATGAGGGTATTCTAAAATGAATCTATGTAGCTATCTGGAATTTAATGTACTGCTCTGCAGTGAACAACGTGATAATACAGAGACCCAAGACCGAATGACTTTGAACACTATAAGCACAGGAACAAATCAACATTAAGCCTCACTAAATGAGATTGGGTATGTATGAGATTGAAATACATTAAACTGACAGTACAACTAGGTTGACTGAGCTCTGCATGATAGAGTTCTAAATTGGGGAAAGTCCAAAGAAAATTCTAGGAAAGCCAGTGAAAGGAGATCTTGCTGCCATCCCATCCTTACTCCAAGAGATCAAAGGCAGTCTCTTTGATGGAGAAACAATGTCTCCCCCCACACCATCTAGGGGAGAGGGCCATTGGTGGAGGCTGTACTCAGGAGGATGCTAGATAAAACCGATATTAACGATGGAAGAACATGAACCAATCAATTTACTGAGAAACAAAATTGCTATTATTTCTGGAAAAAATAATCAAGAGTACCTACTAGAATGAATAAAATTATACTATATCTTTGGGGGGGGTTATAAGTGCACACATGCATAAATGAAATATGTATGTATACTTGTTTGGAAAATTTGTTTTCTAATTAAATCCATTAAGACAAGCTCTGACATCTCAGAACTAATCTGTTTTATTTATACTTTTATCCATATCTATTATGTCAGAATATGGACAATTGAATCTGACACTCTCCCTCTCTCCCTCTCCTTCCCTCCCTCCCTCTCTCTTTCTCTCTTTCTCTCTGTCTGTCTGTCTCTCTCTCTCTCTCTCTCTTATGTGTGTGTGTGTTTACGTACCCACCAGTGCACATTCAGTATATGCCTTTGTTGTCATTGTATAATATTACTCATAATTTGAAAATAAAAACCATGTTAGCACCTTTTCACACCAGTAATATTTGACATTTAAAAGCAATTTAGCAGAAGCAGAAACTCCCTTCTCTATTTCTAAGCTGTTATTGTTTGGTAGGTTGGATGTGGGTCCCACATGGCCTTCCAATTTCCTGTTTAATGCGAATATATTCCAATGTTGTTTCTGAAATTTATCTACGGTTCAGTTGTGGATCTTTTCCATTTCTCTTATTTCCTAATAGATTTCCATTGGACAAGCTCCAGTGTTGTTGTCTACTTTAAATTTGATGCTCAAAGCTCAATATTGTATTCAAGAAGCAATCTGACTAATGTGATCTGAAAAGGAAAGATAAACATTTAAATGCTCCACAGAGTAATATATCAAGCCTCTTTTACATGTAAATCAAATGAAGGTATCTCTGCAAGAAGTTATGGGCTTCACTCTTATGCTTGCTCCTTAATGTCTATGGAGATTCTCAGTCATCCAGGTCATAGTTGTCCCAAAGGTGCTTTTTCAAGAGACAACTGGACTTTCAGCTTTCTTCAGCTGTAGAAGCTTTTTGGATGAGAAACGAAACATCTTCAAAGAAAAATCAGAAAGTCCAGTTGCCTCTTGAAAAAGCACCTTTGGGTCCTTACTCCTTAAATTCTATGGCACTTCAATTCCCTTTCAACCTTCATGCATGGAATGGTAATAAGTTCATAGTAGAAGTTTGTGAAGAGCTTTCTTTTGTTCCTACATCTATAGTCAATAGAGGGGAGTAAATAACTTTTCTAAAACAACATACTCTCCTTCATTAAAATCACTGCAAGAGAAAATATTTATGCCAACCTGGCAAACTTAAAAGGCCTACTCTTGGGATTTGGCATGCTGGTGGATGTTTTTAAATTTAGTATTTGTTACATTGCAACATCTCATTCCAGCACTTACCCATAGTTTCAATTTCTAAAGGAGCTTTGGATGGATTCTGAGCAGGGGTGAAATCCAAAATTTTTCCCTACCGGTTCTATGGGCATGGCTTGGTGGGCATAGCAGGGAAGGATATTGCAAAATCCCCATTCCCACCACACTCTGGGGCCAGCCAGAAGTGGTATTTGCGGTTCTCCGAACTACTCAAAATTTCCGCTACAAGTTCTCCAGAACCTGTTAGAACCTGTTGGATTTCACCCCTGATTCTGAGTCTTTGAGTTGTTCTGTCCAATAATCTTGTAATTTTCTTTCTGAAAAATGAACCAACATTCCTGAAAGTACACAAAACATTAGATGTAGCAGGTTATGGTTGCCAAGAAACACCATAGATGGAGCTCTGTATCTCTTAAGAGTTGAGCTCATTTTTAGGGAGAGGAGACTTGATTAAACTTCAAGGGTTTTTGTTTCTTTGGTTATTGTTCCATGATTTTTAATTTGCATTAATGAGTTTGGGGAGAAGGCAAATGCTAATGCCTTGATATTATCCTCCTTTTGCCAAGATTCAAAAATCACATATGAAACAAAAGAAATGATTATACATAAAGGTGTCATAATATCGGCCATGCTTATGAAGACTTGATGCACATTGTTGCTAACTTATATGTGCTGGGGAGAGATAACTCTATATTCATTACATCAGTCATAATGTTTTCTTTATGCTGATGCTGCACTAAACATCCAAGCCAACATTCCAGGTGTTTCTGAAATAAAAAACACTAAGCACTCCTGAGAAGCTGTAAAAAAAAAATCAATTGTTTTAAAGAAAGACTACTTAGGAAACAATGTGAAATGGAAATAGTGGGAAGTTCAAATAAAAGGAAAAAGCTCAAGCTCAACCTTTCCAAGACCGAGTGGCTGTGGTTCCCGGCATCCCAATATAGTCAGCTGACTCCATCGAATGAGTCTTTGGCCCCCGTTGAGAGGGCGCGCAATCTGGGAGTCCTCCTGTCTTTGGAGGAACATCTGACGGCTGTTGCCAGGGGGACCTTTTGTCAGGTTTGCCTGATTCGCCAGTTGCGCCCCTTTCTTGATCGGGATTCCGTGTGCACAGTCACTCATGCCCTCATCACCTCTCGCCTGGACTACTGCAACACTCTCTACATGGGGCTCCCCTTGAGGAGCACCCGGAGGCTCCAACTGGTCCAGAATGTGGCCGCGTGGGTAATTACGGGAGCTGCATGGTTCTCCCGCATAACACCGCTCCTGCACGAGCTGCACTGGCTCCCAGTGGTCTTCCGGGTGCGCTTCAAGGTGTTGCTTACCACCTTTAAAGTGCTTCATGGCATAGGACCTAGTTGTCTCCAAGACCGCCTTCTGCCATCGACGACCTCCCATCGACCCGTGCGCTCCCACAGAGAGGGCCTCCTCGGAGTGTCATCAGCCAAGCAATGCAGGCTGGTGACCCCCAGGGGGAGGGCCTTCTCTGTGGGGGCACCTACCCTCTGGAATCAGCTGCCCCCAGAGATAAGGAGAATCCAAGACCTCCGTGCCTTCCACCGTTCCCTTAAAACTTTCCTTTTCCAACAAGCCGGGCTGGCCTAACAATGCCTTTTAAATGATTTTAAATTTGTATGTTTCTTAAATTTTTTGGCCAAATTGAGATATTTCCTTTTAATTTGTTCTTAATGTTTATATTATGTGTTTTTATCTGGCTGTACACCACCCTGAGTTCCCAGGAAGAAGGGCGGTATATAAATTCGAAGTAAAATAAAAATAAATAAAAAAGTCGAATGAAAAATTACCCTTAATATAGGAACCAACATTTAAAATGCATACATATGCGAGAAGAAACAGACAGAGAAAAATGTAGCCACAAAGCAGAGACAGGATAGCCTGCAAACGTAATGTAAGATGGTTAGGGACTTTTAAAATTTCAGCTTTCTTCTGTAAATTTTTTGACACATGTTGCTGTTATGATTTATTGAATGGCTCTTTGGTGGACCTTTTAAGAGATTATTTTGATCGGGAAACAGCAGTTGCTCTGTTCTCCAGAGGGTTTGTAGCCAACGCTTCAGATCAATATGAAAAGTTCAGCTTTCCTTGACACTGCAACATATATGGCTTTATAATCTATATCTCTTATGTGGTTCTTTCTCCAACGTTTGTTCTCCTCTCAGGCTGTGCCCTATGATTTGTCTTCCTTTCTTCTGGAATATCTCATGTTGAAACCCTCCTATCCAAGCTATGGCCCGTTTTCCTTTCCTTCCCCTCTCTCCTTTTAAATCTTCCTACTCTGTCAAGGCCAATGGTAAACAACATTTTTGAGCCAGAAGCACATTTGCAATATTAACAGCATATAATGGGCACACTCGCAAAATAGCTGCTGTGGGAGATTACCTTATTTACAAAATGGCTTTGCTGGTGAATATAGTGAGTCAAAAACCCACTATACCAGAAAGTAAGCTAGTTCTCCAAGGTGCTTTTTTCAATCTCCACCAGTGAGATCTTTTGTGATCTCCCATGCAGTCTTGTAATGATACAAGTAATATGTGCTTTGCGGAATAGGTCAGGTCACACAGGTGTGTGGGTCAGGTCACACAGGCCTGATCAGCACCAAGGGAGGTGTCTAGAGGCACATTGAAGACCACAACCACATTTATTTATCTCTGGCTTAGGTCCCTCTGTATGATTTTCTAGAATATTAAAACATAGCTTCAATGGTACAATATTATCTTATATAGTAATGGCACTTAGACTTACATACTGCTTCACAGTGTGTTACAGCCATCTCTAAGTGGTTTACCAAGTCAGCATATTTTCCCCAAGAATCTGGGTCCACGTTTTACTGACCTTGGAAGGATGGAAGGCTGAGTCAACCTTAAGCCACTGTTCTGCCCCAGCTATGGACCCCAAAGAACGCAGCACACACAAAATCTATACAAAGCTTATTTTACTCAAATAACTCAGTCTTTTTCAACGAAAGGCTGTTAATAAACTTTCAAACAGCCTACAAGAATTCTAAGATAAGGTAATCACAGTCTTACTAGGATTGGCAGAAAGTCCAGAAGCAATTTTGCAGAGAATCCAGACGCAGAGGATAGTGAACTAAAGTTGTTCCCTACAGCTTGCTGCAATCGGAGTTCCTCCTTAAATAGGCTAAGGGAGTGACCAATTAGCCCCAAGCCTTACTCTCACGGAGACCTCTTCCTGAGGAGCCACTCCTGCCTTTTGGCAACTCTGCGCGCCCATGCATTGAGAAGAAGCATCTCCTCTTCATCCTCTTCACTTAAAGGAGCTTCTGGCGATTCTGAAGGCCCTGGCTGAATCCCTGCCTCTGGCACCACATCTTCTCCAGCCTCCTCACTGTCCGACTAGAATGCCAGCTGCACAGGCTGCTGGCACAGCACCATACCAGCCATCTCGTTGTGTCGGAATCAGCTACAATCTTCACAGGCCACTGACGGGCCACAACAGCTGCTCAGAATCAAACTCCTGGAGTGAGCAGTGAGTTAGTCCTGCAGTACTGCATTCTAACCACTGCACTACCATGTCTCTTAGATAGTGCTACTTTTGTCACATACATGACCAAAACTGAAACTAAAATAAATATGCCATCTGTAACTGAAAGTGCCCATGTTCTTGGTTGTACTATTTGTGTTACTTATTTATTGATAGATTTAGAACATTTATTTGATGCCCATATCATATCCATCTCTGGGTAGCATACTTTCTGCAAACGTATCACTTAGATATTTTAAGAATTGGTGAGGATTTTCAATTATAAATCATTATTTGCATTGAAAAGAAACAGAATCATTTCCATGGGCTAATTGATTTTTTTTTCTATCGCAAGGAACTTTCTTTGAAGGTCCCATTGCAAGTGACTGACAACTCCTGTTTGATAGCCTAAGAAACAATTTTACCTTTAAGTTTTTATCATCAGTGTCTGGTTAAGGGGCAGGCAGCAGAAAATGTTAGTTCTTGAGTAACTAAAAGTTTAGGGGGAAAAACAATACATTTGATAGGTTATTGAGTACCATTCTTTTTAAAAAGTATTTCCTGAGGAACTAGAAGCCTTAGAGGTCAGTGAAGGTCCAGAATTTTAGTGTATAAACCATTTGTTTAAAAAACCCTGATGACTTAAATTAATTACATTTTTACCTCCATGTGCATCATCCCTTAAAGAACCCATAAAACCTTGTAATTGCAAGTGAGGAATTATAAAATGGTAATGTATGACATGTGGGGGAATGGCAAGGCCACCTCTTAGAGGGAGGATGGTGAGATAGCGGAAAGATGTCATAATGCCTTATCTGCAGAAGGGAAAAGGAAAATTCCATGAGCCAGAAGATAGGACAAGGAGGAAGTCCTACCCTACAGCTTGCCATACAGCCCCAGAGGAAGCCATTTCTTCTAAAGATGCAGCTCATAGTGCTAATGTCTCTGGAAGCCAGATCAGCATAGGCCAGGGGTGTCAAACTCGTGGCCTGCAGGCCAGATGTGTCACACGATGGCCACGCCCATTTTAGCAAAGGTAAAAAAAGTCATGATACGTCAGTGGTGGGTTACTCCTGGTTCGCACTGGTTCGCAAGAACCAGTAGTAAAAATTTGTAGTAGTTTGGAGAACTGGTAATAACATTGGCTGGCCATGCCCCCGAACCGGTCCCAGGCCCGGTCGCCGCTTGCTTATCCCGCCCACCTCATCAGAGGCTTTTTTTAATTTTACTTTTAAAAACATTTTTTTCTACAACCTCTTCAGCTGAAAAAATGCTTTTAAAAGTACAAAAAAAAAAGCCTCTGATGATCACACGGCTCAGCTGGGATTGTCAGAGGCTTCTAAAAGCATTTTTTTCTGCAACCTCTTAAGGTTGTAGAAAAAATGCTTTTAAAAGTTAAAAAAAAGTTGGCCACATTATCCCCCCCACAAAGCCATGCCCATAAAATAAGCCACACCCACAGAACCGGTAGTAAAAAAATTTAGAACCCACCCGTGCGATACGTCATGTGATGCCACTGAGCTGACATGAGTTTGACACCCCTGGAATAACCTACAGATAGGTCCTAATAAACAATGGGCTTCCATAGTTAAGGTAGAGACTTCATTTGGGGTCTTTTATTATTTAATCCCTACGTTTCTGATCTAGAAATACATCCCAATATTGCTGGCAATTGCAGGATCTATACGACTATACAGCAGTGGTGAAATGTAAAATTTGTTACTACCAGTTCTGTGGGCGTGGCTTGGTGGGGGGTAACATGACTGGGTGGGCGTGGCCAACTTTTTTTTTTTTTTTTTACTTTTAAAACCATTTTTTCTACAACCTCTTCGGCCAAAGCGGTTGTAAAAAAAATGCTTTTAAAAGCCTCTGACGATCCCAGCTGAGTTGCCTGATCGTCAGAGGCTTTTTTTTTACTTTTAAAAGCATTTTTTCGGCCGAAGAGATTGTAGAAAAAATGCTTTTAAAATTTTTTAAAAAGCCTCTGATGATTGCGCAGCTCAGCTGGGCATGTGGGGGGCAGGGATTTTTGCTACCGGTTCTCTGAACCACCCGCCACCATCGCTACCGGATCAGGCGATCTGATCTGAACTGGGAGCATTTCACCCCTCCTATACAGGTAATCCTTGATTTATGACCACAATGGAGCCCAAAATTTCTGTGGCTAACCACAACAGCTGTTAAGTGAATTTTGCCCTGTTTTATGACCTTTCCTGCCACAGTTGTTAAGTGAATCACTGCAGTTGTTAAGTTAGTAGCATTGTTGTTAAGTGAACCTGGCTTCCCTATTGAATTTGCTTGTCAGAAGATTGCAAAAGCTGATGATCATATGATCCCGGGACCCTGTAACCATCATTAAATACATGCCTGTTGCTAAGTCTCTAAATTTTGATGATGTGACCATGGGGATGCTGCAAAGGTCATAAGTATGGAACAGTCCTAAGCATTTTTTTTTGGTGCCTTTGCCATTTTGAATGGTCATTAAACAAATGATTGTAAGTCAAGGACCACTTATAATTATGCTAGATGATGGAGCAGCATAAATAGCAAGAGTAAAGGAAAGGGCAATAATGACTCTTGACTGAGCAGGTCTGGGTTTTCAGATGGAAATTGGAGTCTTCGGAGAAAGGCGGCATACAAGTTGAACAAATAAATAAATAAATAAATAAATAAACAAACAAACAAACAAACAAACAAACAAACAAACTTGCAGTGTTTAATTGATTAAGTGATTAATTGAACGCAAGCCCCCATTTCAAAATTAGTGAATCAGTCAGTCAAATGCTTCTAGCTGGAGAAGAGTTGATCATAGAACAGCATAGCTTTCCTTTTTACACACTTTAAATAAGTTTACTTTATATCATTTCATCTTTCCTCTTCAAATGGGAATTGGATACATTTCCTTATTGGATAAATTTCTCATAAACTTCTGCACAAATTACAGTGGAAACAACCACAGTTAGATCATTTGAGTATTGTCAGTATATTATAATTTAGATGATATAATATCACACTGTTTGAAGTATTATTGCTAGAATTAGTGAATCTGATGGGTACCAGAGTGTCAAATCTTGCATAGTTTACTACAAGGAAGTCTTCTTTATGTGCAAAAATGTTGGCTTATTACTGATTCATTTCCTCAAGACATTTCACACTAAAATTGTCATGTCCCTTTTAGTTTAAACTATAATTTATCTATTCTACTAGCTGCCAGAGTCCATGACTGGCACTCAGGTAATCAGAGTGCTATTAAACTCATCTAGCTACAGTAGATAGAGGGGGAAAAATATAGAACCATCATTTTTGTTCTATTATCGACGTGCCTTTTTAATGCATTCTTATTAAAGCAGGTAATATGCCCAATGAATATTTAAAGATATTGATTATCTTAAATTACAAACCACATGGGCAGAAAATTTCAGGAAGTATCAGTTTCCTTCGTGGATTCATGGACCATGGATTGCTTGCAGTGAAATGCTGAATTCCATTTAACTTTGGATAGATAAAATAGTTACCAAGGTTATATCACTTTATCATGTATCGCATTTGTAAATTAAAACAAGATGAGAGCCCAAATTATTCAGTAGATCATTACTGGTTCTTAGTTTGCTCCTTGTAATGATTACAGTTTTGAGTATCTACAACCTAGCCACACAATAAAAAGAATGGATAATTATCTCAGAACATCAGTTTATGCATATTGCTTTCTCCATTACTGTAGTAAACTGGGCATCTGGCAGAAGATGTTCTCAGAGATAAAATGAGCATGGGTAGAATAAATAAGTCAGTCCTATCAGGAGTTGTCCACTCTGATGGCTGGTGTTAGGAAGTACCAGAAAGGTATTACAAAACAAAACTGGGTTGTATTTGATCCATCCTTTAGTCTAGGGATCTCCAAACTTGGCAACTTTAAGACTTGTGGACTTCAGCTCCCAGAATTCTTCATGCAAGAGCATGGCTGGCTGAGGAATTCTGGCAGCTGAAGTCCACAAGTCTTAAAATTGCCAAGTTTGGAGACCCCTGCTGTAGTCAATAAGCTGACTTGTTCCTTTGAGATGCAGTGAAGAATATTGTGCCAGGAGCAATTCTGAAAATGCTAATACTTACTGCTTCTAATATAAAAATATTCACCAGCAGCTGAGTTTTAATAAGTGGAGTATAAGGGACACCCTTTTGTCTTTTACTTCATTACTTTAAAATATCTTGGGATAAGAACAAATGGATGGAGGAAGAATCCTTGAATTCAAAGTTAAATATGTGATGTTTCAACAACATCACAGTCACTCAGGCACTTGTCACTTCCCGCCTGGACTACTGTAATGCTCTCTACATGGGGCTCCCCTTGAGGAGCACCCTGAGTGCTCCCCTTGAGGAGCACCCGAAGACTCCAACTGGTGTAGAATGCGGCCATGCGGGGGATTATGGGAGCAATGGGGTGCTCCCATGTGACACCCCTCCTGCGCGAGCTGCATTGGCTTTCGGTGGTCTTCCGGGTACGCTTCAAGGTGTTGGTTACCACCTTTAAAGCGCTCCATGGTTTAGGGCCTGGGTACTTATGGGACCACTTTCTGCCACCGATAGCCTCCCACCGGCCAGTACACTCCCACAGAGAGGGACTCCTCAGGGTGCCCTTCGGCCAGACAATGTCAGCTGGCGACCCCCAGGGGGAGGGCCTTTTCTGTGGCAGCACCTGTCCTCTGGAACGACCAGCCCCTGGAGATACGTAGGATACCAGATCTCCTTGCTTTTCGCCATGCCCTTAAAACTTTTTTATTTCATCAAGCTGGACTGGCGTAATCCCCCCTTAGATATTTTTAGATATTTTTAACTGTAAATTGATTTTAGTTGGGGTGTTTTAAATTTATTAGGCCAAAATTTCTTTAATTCTTTTAAAAATTTTAAATTTTGTATGTGATGTTTTTATTCTTGGCTGTTCACTGCCCTGAGTCCAGCAGGAGAAGGGCAGTATAAAAATTTAATAAAATAAATAAAATAAATAAATAAACAAAACCAGATATAGATATCCTGAGAAATGGCTTGTATAGAATTGATGGACTCTCAAAATACACAATGAGTTGTGGGTGTTAGATAAATAGTATTTTCTGCCTAATACTATGATGTTTTGAGAAAGAGACTTGGCAGCATACGACGGTGTATTTCTTACCTTTAATATGAGTGACACAGGTTGTGTGGAGAAGACCAATTGAATGTAAATCATTGGGCACTGTGAGAAGCCTGCACTGATGATATACATTCAATAACTTTAAATAAGAGTTTTATATAGCAAGAAGAAGATTGTTATTGGGTATACAGAAGAGAAAGCACAGGCACAGCATTTGATATGGCTAGATAGGGAGAGTCATTACATCATCCAGTTAAAACCATAACTAGCAGCCAATTGATTTAGCCCAACCAATTTGCAGAATGTGAAATTAGACAAAATTATCTAAAATGCGCAGCTTGCATGGCTGTAAGTTTTAGGAACAGAAATAGATGACAATATGCAAAGAAAGGAAAGAATAAATTGATAAAACTTTGAGGAAAGCTTAGGATAAAATCAATAGAAGAGAATATATGTACCAGTATCTCATCATTGAAGTCTTTGGTGCTCTCTGAGCTTGATTGTTTTTTGCAGATATTTCATTACCAAAGTAGATAACATCTTCAGTGCATGAAGTTAGGACAAATAAACAGATCACTAAAAAGTAAACATTGCTTCGATATGTAGTCATTTTAGTTTAAGGTACACTCTCCCCCACCCCAATTGACAGATGAAAGGCAAAAGATCATATGGGGCAGCCCTTATGCAAGTGTGAAAAAATGAAAAAAAAATGTTTTAAAAAAGGTTTTTTTTTAAAAAAAATTGAGAATAATATTTCAGATGCTGAAGACTCACTATAGTTCAGTGAGATAAAGCCAAACAAAACAAAATATTTTTTTTAAAAAAAATCATATTCAGTATTCAGAAATACACCCAGTATTCAGAAAAGAAATATTTTAAAACCTATTTGTTTGCTAAAAAAGAGGCCAAGCAATGCATTCTGGAACTGTTTCAAATTATACCATGAGTGGGCAGAAATAGAATATAACAGGCAAGGTATTTAAAATAGGAGGGTAGCTATAAAAATGTGGACTGTGGGAATTTAAACAAGGAAAAAACCCTGAAGCAACTATAAAAATAGAAAAAAATATTGACAGCAAAGCAAGCATTCCAAAAAGTTTATATAATATATTTACTCAGAGATAATAATTGAAAGCTCTAGTAAATCAGAATTACAACAACAATAATAAACTCCTATATCACTAAGGGGGTGTGCAGGAGGACATATATCGGTAGATGTAATTACCTTCAGACATAGAGCATTTTATATAACTGTATCAAAGATTGTGAGTGCTGAGCTTTAGGCCTGTTCAGTTGGCTGTCCATGGGCAACTTTGAGACTATCTGCTCTCCAGAAAAGACCAGAGCAGGGGTGTTAAACTCAAGGCCCGGGGGCTGCACGTGGCCCTCCCAAGCTCCATTTTCAGTGGCAGGGCATTGCAGGAGGCCATCACAGTCAAAAACGGAGCTCAAGAGCCCATTTTCTCTGGCAGAGCACTTGGGCCGCCACAGGTGCCCCCGACAAGTGACATCGAGCTGGCCATGCCCACCTTGGCCACGGCCACTCTGGCCCCCCGAGGTCAAACACAACCCTGATGCAGCCCTCAATAAAATCGAGTTTGACACCCCTGGACCAGGGAGAGACAAGGAAAGGCCACTTTTTCATCAGAGCAGATACCTTTCTTGCTGTCCTTGAGTATTCTTAGTATTTAAATTGGATATGACTGACTGTCCTTCAAAGAGATGGAAGCGGGAGGCTGCAACCAGAGGACTTTATTGTGAAGGAAGTCACATAGCTATTATAATATTTACATCTTTCTCTCCAGAAACCGAAACCACATAAGAAAAGAAATGATACAGAAAACTACTCAATTCAAGGGATAGGCCTGCACATTGACAGCAAAAGAGATTGAGATATATGTATGGTGAAAACCATAAATGAGAGAAGGTGGAAACTGTGGGCAAGGAAAAAATTCAAATAAATTTGATATTACATTTACCAAGCATGCATGTATTATCTTTTAAGATCTATAAATAACTTCACAGGTTTGATGCACTATAAAATGGTGCAAACCACCGTTAGGGGAAAGTTTCATTGGCAAAATTAAAAGAGAGCAAGAGAGGAGAGAGGAGGAGATGAAAGATGTTTATATGCACAACCCTGTCACACATCTTGCTGATTTAGAGCAGGCATTTTGCTTAAAGCAAATAGACTTGAATTATGGGACATTTTTGCCAGAGAAAGGAGCTGAAGGTTGGTTGCTGAATGTGAAAATGGAAATAGAAATACTGGAAATACATGATGGAAGGAAAACAGGCATGAGAATAAAGGGAAGGGTTAGGGAATGTCTCAACATTAACTGAGGAATAAGAAAGTCACCTTGATCGTTGAATGTATTGGGTTGCAGGAGATGTCTTCCCATCCGATGTACTTTTGCCTGTGATAGTGCTGTAGTGCTTGTTGTGAACCGGCATAATTTGCAGCTAGCATTCGATTGATTGTATGATGAATGAGGGACATGGCACTGAAAATGAATGTATCGAAGATCATGATACTGTAGCTATGTTTGACAGGAAAAAATGGAGAGAATCATTCCAGGTTATATATCAGTAATGGAACACTAATGCAAGGGAATACATTTCCATTCACTGGCAGAAACTTTATTCTAGGTGGGGAAATGGATAGAGAAATTTTTAAATCTACCAATGCTGGTAAATCAATAGCTTATGATCTGTTGCACGGAATTAACATAAAAAAATAGCAAGCGCCTACTGACTTTATCATACGAAAGGAGGGTTCAGTGCAATGGGGTTAGGAAATTTAAGTCTGTGTGGTCAAACTTGAAGAGGGAAGGTCAAGAATAAACAGCTGAACAGCAGATATCGATGGAGATTCTCAGTCATCCAGGTCTTGGTTGTCCCAAAAGGTACTTTTTCAAGTGGCAACTGGACTTTCTGTTTTTTCTTTGAAGACATTTCCCTTCTCATCCAGGAAGCTTCTTCAGAGCTGAAAAAGCTTCTTGGATGAGAAGCGAAATGTCTTCAAAAAAACCCCAGAAAGTCCAGTTGCCTCTTGAAAAAGCACCTTTTGGAGCTGAACAGCAGATTTATAAATGGACTAGAATTCTTTAAAAATTAAAAAGACAGCAGTGATAATATTTATAGATGTGGGGAAAGCTTTGGCACTTCTGAATTGACTTTTTATTAGAGGAATTAAACAAAATGAATGTTTTTGGACAAGGATTCGGATCCTTGGTGTAGAGATACATGAACCCAAATAGCAAATATGATAGTGAACAGGACATTCTCTGCAAACTTTTCAGTTAACAAAGGCACAAATCAAAATTGTCCACTCTCCCTTTACATTTTGTAATTGCTCTGGAAATTTTGGCTAACAAAGTTATAAAAGATAGATAGATAATTGGGATTAAAATTCAAGAAGAGGAATGCAAGATGAAATGTTACGTAGATGATGAAGAATTAACAATTATCAAATCACAAAAATCCATATGAAAGTTGATGAAAGTAATCAAATTGTTTTCCTGGATACAAAATCAATGGAAAGAAAATAAAGATAACAATGAGGCAAATAATTTCTAAGTAAGAAATGTTGTGGGGGAAAAAAGAAATTGGCTGTAAGATAATAAAAGATTCATGAAATATTCAGGACCTTACATGAAAAGTTGCATTAAAGACATATTTCAAACAAATTATTGAAAAAAATAAAATCAATCTTTGAAAGATGGGAAAGCTTAAAATTTTATTGGCTACGATTTGTGACAATAGAATTGAATGGATTGCCCAAAATAAATTTCTTTCAAATGGCACTAATTCAAATCCAGGTAAAGAATTGCAGGATTGGCAAAGACCAATTAATAGATTTATATGAAATGGAGAAAAACCAAGAGTAAGATTTAAAACTTTACAAATCTTAAATGAGAATTGTGGACTAGTTTTTCCAGCTTTTCCCAATGATTATATTGTATTGTGTTGTGTTGTGGTGTAGTGTAGTGTAGTGTAGTGTAGTGTAGTGTAGTGTATGTACTGTACTGTACTGTACTGTACTGTACTGTACTATACTATACTATACTATACTATACTATACTATATTTATATATTATCTAGAGAAATATGTCTGTCAAAATGAATAACATTTCCTAACAGATGAGTTTCAACAATAGAGGAAGCAGAAGTAGCCAATGGCCTTAAAAGATATTTATGGTATAAGAAAGCAAAAGAAGATGCAAATCTGAAGGGATATAAGAGAAAACTTGTTAAAAATTGGAATTCTTTTAAAGCACAGATGAATCCAATGATTTCATCACTAGCACAACCATCAAATGCTTTTTCTTGAATTGATTATATATACCAACATCTGGACTCAAAAAATATACTACTCTACAGAGAGAAGAATTGTTTAATGAAGGAATGAATCTATGACAATAAATGTGTGTGGAAATAACTGAAAAAAATAAAAACTGATCTTAAACAAGAAGAAAAAACCCTGAGAAAGATGACAGGACTTGAAGTACTTGATCATGTACTAGGACATATTTACAAATTGGTATGCCATGGAGAAAGAACAAAAAAAATATATGGTACAACAAAATAGTTGCAAAATTTCACAAAGCAATATTTAACAATGGGAAGATTTACAAAAAAACCCAAACAACTTTACACCAAGTTACAATTTGAAATAAACCTGGTACAAAATGTTTTATAAATGGTATGTAACTTCAATGATAGCCAAGATGGAAACATTATAGAATAATGCATGTTGGAAAAGTCACAACAAAGAAGAAACATTTTATCAGATATGATTATTATGCAAAAAGATTGAAAAGTGGTGAAAGGAAATACATCACATCATTCTGAAAATAAAGTTCAAATTAAAGTGATGAGCACTTCACTTAACTATGATTGCAGAGACTATAAATGAAAAGCACAATGCTTTATTAAGATGCATAGTGACAGAGGTAACAATCAATTTAGCATAATATTGGACAAGAGAGACCTTACTGTCATTATAGAACTGGGAGATTAAAATTGATGAATGCCAATTTTATTGGTAGTGGAAAAATTGACTAATTACAACAGGTGTATAACCAAATTCAAATAGGAATGGCTTCCTTATACAAGACATATCACACAGCAAGGCAAGTTAAGGCACTGTGATGACCCGGAGCATGGCACAAAAGCAACACAACCAGAGAACAGATCTAACTCCCCCAAATGTTCCCACATTCAGTACAAGTCCTGGAGCAAAGCTCTCACACACACCTTCAGAAACCTCTGGCTGCAAGTAGTCCAGTAAACTAGATTAATCAAAAAGCAACCAGGGCCAGCAATCCAATAAACCATGTTAGCCCAAACATTAACCAGGGCCAGCAGTCCAATAAATCAGGTTAGCTAAACAGTAACCAGAGCAAGAAGTTCAGTGAAGCAGGCAAACTGGGAAGCCCCACAAGACAGAATACAGCAATCTCCAGGCTTTGGCAAGTGCATAAGAGGCTCCACAGATTCAATTCTTGTTCCCAACAAATCAGTGGTGGGTTGCTACTGGTTCACCCTGGTTCAGGCAAACCAGTAGTAGCAGCGGCAGGAGGCTCCGTCCACCCACCCAGACGTCATCAAATACTCTCTGTACATGCGCAGGAGCTTCTGCGAGTGAACCGGTAGCAAAGGTAAGTGAAACTCACCACTGCAACAAATGCCCCTCCCACTGGTACCTCCTTACATCTCAGTCCCAGGTGTGCCTTGTGAAAAGGGGTGGGACACTCTCCTCCCTCATAGCCGGCTCAATCTGCGTTGATCTCGCCATCTCTCTTCCCTCCTTGCTCTTGGATCAGGGGAGGGTAGTCCTTGCTCTTCTCCTGAGCTTTCCCTGTCTGCGGGCCTTACTAATACAGAAAAGCCTTGCTTGGACTGACTCTGCCCTTCCCCAGTTTCCTCCAAGGCCAATGGAACCAACTCGCAGATTCAGACTCTGACGGGGGCATGACAGGCACATAGAACATGGTCTTTGAAGAAAAACAGATACTGTTTTTTTTTAAAAAAAATCAAAATGATCCAAACAGGAATGACCAATAATATATAAAAGTGAAAATATTCTTCTAAAATTTTGTCCTATCATGAGGACATTGGCTCTAATAATTGATTGTGGGCAGAGGTGAAATGCTCCCGGTTCGGACCGGATCCCCCGATCCAGTAGTGATGGCGGCGGATGGTTTGGAGAACTGATAGCAAAAATCCCTGTGCCCCCCCCCATGCCCAGTTGAGCCGCGCGATCATCATAGCCTTTTTTTTTTTACTTTTAAAAGCATTTTTTTCTACAACCTCTTTGGCTGAAAAAACGCTTTTAAAAGAAAAAAAAAGCCTCTGATGATCGCGTGGCTCATCTGGGATTATTAGATGCTTTTAAAAGCATTTTTTCTACAACCTCTTCAGCCGAAGAGGCTGTAGAAAAAAAAATGCCTTTAAAAGCCTCTGGCGATCCCAGCTGAGTTGCCTGATTATCAGAAGCTTCTAAAAGTATTTTTTTCTGCAACCTCTTAAGGTTGTAGAAAAAAATGCTTTTAAAAGTAAAAAAAAAAAAAGTTGGCCATGCCCACCCAGTTACATTACCTCACCCTCCCACCAAGCCACGCCCACAGAACCAGTAGTAATAAATTTTACATTTCACCCCTGATTGTGGGGCACTTATTTTACTATATTCCAATGTTATGCTTCCTCTGTCCTCTTCCACAGCCTGACCTTATCACAGTTCCTTGCTTTGTTATATTCTATACAGGATAGTCTTTGATTTACAACAATTCACTTAGTGACCATTCAAAGATATAACGGCAGTGAAAAAAAGTGACTTATGGCTATTTTTCACAGTTACGACCTTTGCAGCATCCCCAGGATCATGTGATCAAAATTCAGAGGCTTGGCAACTGGTTCATATTTATGACCGTTGCTGTGTCCCAAGGTCATGGGATCCTCTTTTGTGACCTTCTGACCATCAATGGGGAAGCCATTTTCACTTAACCACCGTGTTACTAACCTGTTGTGGCTCTGTTACCTGAGCCTGTGTCATCAGCAGGAGAGGACTCCGAGAGTGAAGGAGAGGAGTTGGCAAGGCCTCCCTCTCCAGGACCCTCCTCTCTGGCAATGCCTTCGGTGTCCGCCAAAGAGCAAGAGATAGGGCCGGGACCAAGCACGTCCAAGCAGCAACAGATGGACAGTGATGAGGGTAATGAGTCTTGGCTGGATCCACGCCAGCGTCGCAGAGATAAGCACACGCAACAGAAGAAAAGGCGTGCCCAAGATTAGGCTGAGTCACTGGACCACACCCCACAGGATATAAAAAGGAGCGTGGTGGCCAGTCAAACCTTGTGACGAACAAAGCTGAAAGCTTCCACGCCATTCTGCATTGCTGGACTTTTGCTATAAGACTTTGCTGGATTATCTCTGGACTTGATTGTAATTATTGAGCTGTTTCTTTTGATATATCA
Source organism: Arizona elegans (assembly GCA_022577455.1). Taxonomy (NCBI): domain Eukaryota; kingdom Metazoa; phylum Chordata; class Lepidosauria; order Squamata; family Colubridae; genus Arizona; species Arizona elegans. Next base: position 182,549,755 of record JAKOOJ010000001.1, read on the forward strand.
GAAGTGGGGAGAAGTTATCTCTCCTCTTCGTAAATAATAAACTCTTGGCAGGCAGCCACTAGGTTGTTGCCAAGTTCCGTTATCATAAGGAAAAGGATTTTGCTGGCTGGTTTGGTCTTTAACTCTTGAACGTCTGTTAGTGTGTGTGCGTGTGGTTGGGGACAGAACATAACCTATCAACCACAGTGATTCTCTTAACAACTGTGAAAGGTCATAAAGTGGAGCAAGACCCACTTAAAAACAGAAATTTTTATCTCAATTGCGGTCATAAGTCAAGGACTACCTGTATTGTCCAGACGCTCAAACTTGGGGCAGTTTATAATACTGTCAATAAATAAATAAATGACCAAACCATCATATTTGCTTGCCTTTCCTTATTCCTAAATAATTATCATGAACAATGTGGTCAGGGAAAGGTGACAGTCTCATTTTTTTATAATATTCTGTATACCAGAACATGTTTTTCTGAACAGAAATTAAATGAGGACTAAAATGTATATCTGTCCTAGGGAAAAAACTGTTTTCTAGCAGGAATCTTGGGTAGATATGGGGTGGTTTTAGTGAGAAAAGACGCTTTTAGCAGTGGGATGAGTTCAGTGGTGAAATCCATTTTTTTTTACTACCGGTTCTGTGGGCGTGGCTTGGTGGCACGGTGTGGCTTGGTGGGCGTGGCAGGGGAAGGATACTGCAAAATCCCCATTCCTTCCCTACTCCTGGGGGAAGGATATTGCAAAATCTCCATTCCCAACCCTATCTGGGGTCAGCCAGAGGTGGTATTCGCCAGTTCTCCAAACTGTTCAAAATGTCCACTACTGGTTCTCCGAACTACTCAAAATTTCCGCTACCGGTTCTCCAGAATTGCCAGAACCTGCTGGATTTCACCCCTGGATGAGGTCCACTCCCATAGTAAGTTACTGGGAAAGTATGTAACAGAGGAAAGGGGATGGCAGATGCAGCCCCTAGAAAAAGGGGGAACAGCCTGCTTAGACCAAGAAGTTAGCCATGCTAACAATGGTTTTATATACAGCATTGGCATTTTTGTAACATATTTTTCTAGCCTGCTGCTATTTTGTCGGTGCTTCAGTGCTTCTTTTGAGAAATCAATGATAGCACTATTAAATGCTATTATTTTTCTTTGCTTATTCTAGGACAATGAATGGTTAGGGATAAAGCATTATTGCATCCACTCAAAGTTATTCTGTGGTTGTATTACTTTTGATTATTTTTGGAATCAAATGGGATTGTTAAGAGATGCTGATGCACTGATATCCGATAACCCACATTGAGTGCCATCATTATAGCAAAAGACTATGTATACAAACATTACTTGATGGAAAAATTAATAATAATCAGTCATGGAAAATAGGAAAGAGAAAATAACCCAAATTGGGAGCGTGGAATCAATTCTACCACATACAACATTGTATAAATAATACCCCTGATTTGAAATCAGGAAGACTTCAAAAGCAGGTTGCTGGATCACACCCAGCAAAGATACATGAGAGTTTGGGACTGTTTGATCATCTTGGCTGTGCAAAGCTTCAAAGGAAGGCTTCAATACGATGAAGCTTCCATCAAATCTCCCCACTGCAGCAAAGTTATGAATCAAAGGAGAGACCTTCTTTGAAGGAGCAAATCCAATCAGTGGCACTTCACAGATTCAGCAGCATTTCTACTGCTTCTGGGGTTGTTATGGAAAATCTGCCCTGTTGTAACTTTAGTTCCTTTTCAGGAAAATGCTGGTGGGGCGGAGAGGAGGAGGAAGTTGAGGGGTGGGATGGTCTGTATGAGATTGACACGGGAAGGCAGTTTATCAGTTTAATGCCTCATTAAACTCTCTATTAAAGTCTTTGCGGATGGTAAGGCTAACAATACCTTGGGTGTCATTCGCTTTTCCACCTGTCAGTTCTTTAGTGTTCCAATCTCAAGCTTTTCACTCTCTCTCCTTCTCCCTCTCCCTTCTCCCCTCCTCTCTCTTGCTAATGCAATGTTACCCCTACAACTTGGATCTCAGCTTGGCAGATCTCATCACATGGGCTCAAGGCTGCTCTTGCAAATTTTGTTTGATTGAAGTAGGTTGAAGAGTAAATGGGTGAAAAGATAACCCCTTATAGGATAGACCAAACTTTTACTGCTTTAAAAATGGGGTAGGGTGGCAGTGCTACGAATGCTATTTTCACTGTGCCAACTCTTTCTCGGTGGCACCGTATCTCATTATGCTTCGTGTTCTTGGTGTGTCTACTAAATAATTAACATAGCATATTTCATTGACTGTTATGGTTGGATTTTACCTATCCTTGCCTCTGTTTTAAATTTTTATATTCAGTTTTTATGTTTTTAACATTGTATTTGTACACCTCCCAGAGTTCCTTTTTGAGGGAGATGGGTGGTTTCTAAATTTGATCAATAAATAAATACTGTAACTAAAAAACAAATATTGCCAGCAAGCTACAATCTTGTCATAATGGATGTTAGGAACATGACTATTACCTAACTTGTTGGGTTGGCAATATATAAACCATCAATGTATGTTTGTAGTGTATTGTATTGTATAGTATAGCTTTAAGACTTCTGTATTGTATCAAACTGTGTCCTGATTGGTTAGCTCTGCTGCCAATGTCCTTAAGCGGGAGATAAAAACATGGCTTGCTCTTTTTGTTGTCCTTGCTCTCTGATATCTCTGTCTGGTACTGTTTGTAAGTCCAGAAGAACTGATTATTGTGAATGACTAATACGACTGGTATGAAGACTTTGTTATTGGATTATCCCTGGCCTGTTGTTTTGGCTATTTCCTGATTTATATGTGTATGACCTGGACTGTTTATTGGACTATGTTTTATTTTCTCCTGAAAGTAAACTATAACACAACTCAGTGTGTGTCTGTGTGGTGACTGTGCTTATTCATAACTACTCTCAACCGGTTTTATGTGTACACCCTTGCTACAGAAGGGTTACTTTGCAAACTACTTTTTTTTTTTAATATTTATTAACATAAACAGACGTAAAACGCAAATACATACGAACACATATACATTAACACCGTACTAGAACAAAAATGAAATAAGAAGTCTATCGACTAGCTCTTAAGAAACTCTCGCATCAGTGGTTAGTTTCTATTTCCCTTATTTTTCCTTTATCTTACAGTTTTCAGATTAATTTGCTTTCACTTTGATATACCTTATACATTTTGAGCTATATCTTTCTACAGTCATGTTAACCATTTGTTTATACCATCATACAACTCTTCTCATGTGACTAGTTCTATGTTTCTTAATTTGAGTTCTCCTGATATCCTATGTTGTTGGCTCTATCCTTCCCTCTAGCCATAGGTACCATCTTTGCCAAACTAAATAATAATCGGTATCCTCTTTTTCTTGAAGCTCCTTAGTGAGCTTATCCATCTCCGCACATTTGGTTATTTTTGCGATTATTTTTTCCTCTGTTGGTAATAGTTCGGATTTCCAATTTTGAGCGTACACTATACGTGCCGCTGTCAAAATGTGGATGGTAAGATATTTTATCTCTTTAGTATATTGTGGTGTAGTCATTCCAAATAGGAAAAATTCTGGTTTCATTTCTACTTTTTGCCTTGTTATTTCTTCAATTATTCTCTTAATCTCCTGCCAGTAGTGTTGTGCCTTCCTGCACGACCACCAGAGATGGTAGTATGTCCCCTTTTGTGTCTTGCATTTCCAACACATTGGTGATGTACTTGGAAACATTTTAGCCAAACGTGCCGGTGGGAGATGCCATCTATAGAATATCTTGTATAGATTTTCTTTGTATGGGATTGACATTGTCATTTTAAGATTTTCTGCCCATAGCTTATCCCATCTGTCCAATTCTATATTGTGACCTATATTTCTTGCCCAACTTATCATGTTTTCTTTCACCGTTTCCTCCTCTAATTTGTATTTTATTAAATATCCATAGATTTTTGATATCATTTTCTCATCCTTGCCTTTTAATATTTTATCCAATTCATTCGGTTTGCTTTGGAATCCATATTGTGTCCGGTCTGCCTTAAATCTTGATTCTATTTGGAAATATGGCCACCACTCGATAGTTATACCCCGTCTTTCCAATTCTTGTCTCGTATATAAGTCTCCTTCACTATTCAGCAACTCTTAAACTACTTAATAATGGAGTCATTCCAGTGATGACCAGGTCCTTTCTAAAAGAGACCTACTTTCCAACTTTCTATGTCAGAGCTCCTGAGAGTTCCCTCCAAAACAGTAGGAAACCCACATCATTCCATGAAGAAAGATCATCTTAAGGTTGGATCCTGGAAAGATAAGACCTCAGTTTTTAAAGACAGGTATTGAAAGTTTGTATTGGAATAGGACACTTCCTATACTGTACCCAAGTACTTTATAGGCCAGATGTGTCTAATTCTAGCAACTTTAAGATCTGTGAACTTTAACTCCCAAATTCCTCAGCCAGCCAATTATGGAAGTCCACAAGTCTTAAAATTGCCAAGGTTGGACATCTCTTCTATGGATTTTTCTGTGAAACATTTTTTCCTCATAACCACTTTCTCGGACATAAAGGACATAAAGGAGGGGGAATAAAAATATTGTTAAAAACTTGCTAAATTGAATATTTTCTGCAGATTCTATTATCCTCCCTCTTTTCATCCATTCTATTTAACCTGAAGGAACATTAATGTTTTTTTTTTTTTTATGAAATTTTATTGAGTAAAGAATATATTACATTTCAAACTCTACGGTTCGGTAACGTGTAGTCATCTTGTATATTTACATATATGGAATCTAATCAATTATCTAGGTATTATACAGTTTATACATAAGCCTTGTAAGATTGAACACATAATACAACAATAATATATATATATATATATATATATATATATATATATATATATATATATATATATATATATATATATATAATTATACATTGTCATAATGAGAGTTAACTTTTGCATTTATTTTTCAACCACCTATACCACAGATCCCAGATCGTATAGAATTCTGAGTCTTCCTTTCCATTTAAAACATACGTTAATCTGCACATTTCTGCACAGTCCAATACTTTATTGACTATCTGTTCCTCAGTCGGACATCCTTTCTCTTTCCAGCAACTGGCATAGGAGAGTCTAGCAGCTGTGACAATATGGATAATCAAATATTTCTTTTCCTTAACAAATTTCTGTTTTAGCACTCCCAGGAGATAGATTTCAGGTAGAAAATTAATATCCTCATTTAATATTTCTTGGACCCATTTTTGTATTTTTTTCCAGAATTTCCTCGCTTCCGGACACGTCCACCACATATGGTAGAAGGTACCTTGATGGTGGCCGCATTTCCAGCACTTGGGCCTTGCATTCAGATAGATCTTTGCAATTCTAGATGGTACTAAATGCCATCTATACAGCATTTTGTACTGATTCTCCTTATAGCTTATTGCTCTTGTCAATTTAAGATTGCTGTTCCATATTTCTTCCCAATCTTCTAAATTTATCTTTGAATCAATATTTTTTCCCCCAAGCGATCATTTGGTCTTTGAGTATTTCTCCTTCTCTATCATATTCGAGCAGGTAGGAGTATAATTTAGCTAATAGTTTGTTCTCATTTCCCAGCCATATCTTAACAAAGCTATTTGTTCCCACTTCTATTCCCTCTTCCTGTTTATCTTTCCTGTATCAGGATTTTATCTGTAAATAGGGCCACCAATCTATATGGATCCCTTGCTCTTTCAATGTCTCATTAGATTTGAGGTTGCTGCTGTTATCTAAGATGTCTTGGTATGTAAACATTTTCTCTCTGCTTATTGTGTTTGGGTGGATCATTGCCTCTATTGTAGAGATCCATTTTGGGATTTTAAAGTAATGTTTACGCCTAATTTCTTTCCATGTCTTCATTAATGTATCTCTAATTTTGTGTCGGTGGAAACATATTCCACATATAAACATACGTTTATATCTTATAGAATATGAACATTTTCCCCCACCATCATATCTCAGACTTCAAAATGTCTTTAATCAACTTGCTCTGAAAAATTTGAACCATCAATGTGATCTGAACATGTTTTTTTCAGTCCTGAATCTCTAGTTTGAATCAATCATGATTGATTTGTATAGGCCTATTTGAATATATATTCAATTGAATATATACTAAGAAATCCTTGGGAAGAGTCAAAGTATTAGAAGTAGGGTGGGTTTTTCCCCCCCCCCTCCTTGAAAGCTATTTTAAAACACAATAAAATGAAACTCCTTCCTCCAAAGACTTCCCTGGTGAAGCCAGTAAGTAAAAAGAGGAAAGGAGATTTTTGGTGAGATAGAAATGCTTTAGGAATGAAACAGAAAGAAAGAGAAAATGGCATCATTTCCAAAGACTTGAAGTTGGCTTAGAAAACAATTTGTGATTTTCTGATTGGAAGAGGCACAGAACATCTGATTAAGTTCAGGCAAGTTGAGAAGAAGTTGCCTAGTGCTTTATAACTTAATGTTTCTTTTTGGAATTCAAGGAAGCTTTCAAGGTTAGGCAATCTGCCATCCAGGCATTAACCAAACCCTTGTTCTCATGATGTGCTTACCTTTGCACAGACTAAGCCAAAAGCAGGCACCCTTCTATTGTAAAGTACTACATTTGCTGGGTGTGTGTGTGTGTGTGTTAAAAAGTGGGTTGAGATAGGAGAGGGAAATGAATGAGACTAGGACCAAATCTAGATATGATTCATTTTTAATTTAATGTAATTAAAATAATAAATACACGTATTTAATTATTACATTAATAATTATATCCCCATCTATTGAACTATTTTTCCCTTTTGTTATAGACAATAAAATTCAAAACTTGCCGAGATGGCCATGGATTAATGAACACTTTTTTTAAAAAAAAATGTGCCACTTTCACAGTAATGTTTAAATTAGAGCCACTCATGCAGATGATTCATTCTAGTCATGAGAATAACCTCAGCTTGATTTCAGCGAGGACAGCAATAAACAATACAAATTGGGGCGAGGGATTGCTGCCTCTTCAAAAAAGACACTAAGGGGTCAAAAGAAGCTTGATAGACCTGAACGTTGGATCCTTGCCAACAAAATGCAGTTTAATGGTGAGGACTGTAAGGTTCTGCACTTAAGTACTAAAGAACAAATGCACAGATATAAGGTACGTGCTAACAGCTTCAGCAAAAGTGCTTGTGAGAAGGATCTGGGTGTCCTGGTAAATGACTGATTAAGGATAAGTCAGCAATGTGCTGCAGCTGTCCGAACAGCCAATGCAATACTGCAACAGAGGTACATTGTTCAAATCATATGGCTGAATCCCACCACTGGTTGTGACCCTTTGTCATATTCAACACAACAACTGGGAAACAACTTTTAGAAGTATTTAAGGGCAGACCAAGGTTCCAGAGGGCCACATGAGGCCTGTGGCTGTGATTTAGACATCTTTAGGTGAATGCATGTGAGAGGAGATAAACCACGTTAAAAACAAGAGAGTGAAATAATAGCAGCTTTTGAGTAAAATATTTATGTTAAAGAGAACCTCAGAGCTTCAAAGAGGACAGCATATGTAGCATGCAATAATGGATGAATACAGCATAAGGTAATTACTCCATCAGTCTTAAGTCCATATGGGATACTTTTGCAAAACAACAACAACAACAACAACAACCAGCTAGCAGATCAGAAGCAGTAACTGTCTGTGTTTTCCCATTCCGATTAATATATTCAGCTCAGCCTTGGCTCATCAGCAGTGTATTTCTTTGTCTCTCTTTCCATTATTTATGAGCAAGTATAAAGCTTAGCAAAGCACTTTATTGCTTCTTTGTCATACCCCACAGCTCAGCTTCCCAGCAGAACGGCAGCTCAAAGGAATTTCAGGAAGACGTAGACGTTGAGTTGGCTTCAAGAACGACAACAATAGTAATAATCAACTAGCTCGTCAGCTTCAAACAAATCCAGGTGGAAAACTAAGATTCCATTCTTAATTCACACTCTTATTCGTAGGCCTGTGCTGTCAGCCATAATAACATGTCACAACGCAACACCCCTTTCTCCCCTCTATTTGTATTTGCGCTCCAATGTTAGATGCAAGAATGTAAGTCACAGAGTTTGCCTTGTGAGGCCATAAGCTAAGCCTCTTCACTTTCTCCTGGAAAACAACTGTTCTTTGCTGCATGACTTTATTCTGCCATCATGCCAGTACATAAGTGAATGAATTAGACTAATCATTTTCTCTCACAGTGAATGCTGGGCTAAGGCCTCCATAGAAAAAGATGAATAGAATGCAAAGGATTAGCATGAGCGTTCTTTTGAAGTAAGTCATAGAATCAGAGTTGATATAACTCTATGTCCTAATGAGTAGTATTGCACTCCCTAAGCCAAATACAAACAAGTCTAATTAAAGGTTATTATCTTTCATTTGTTCAATTTATGGACAGTCTAAAATACAGAAGGAAAAGGGAAAAAATATGGTTTGTTTTGTTTAAAAGCTGATTAAAAGGAAAGGATTATTATTGTTTTTTATTCCAAGGCAGAGTAGTTTTCTTACTGCATGGGTGTCAAATTCGCGAAGTCACGTTGCCGTCATGTGATATTTCATGATGTTTTTCCCATTTGCGGAGCTGGGGTGGGAGTGGCCTGAGCATGATGCATCCAGCCCGCAGACCACCAGTTTGACACCCTGTACTTACTGGATCAGAATTTGGCTTCTGATCTTAAAGGCAGCAAAGCAGAATTTGCTTGAGATATACCGATCAGTCAGTACTATGGAATGTAGAAAAAAAGTCCCAGGTATATCCCAGGAATTCCACTAAAAAGAGGTACAATGTACCTGCCCCTAATATCTCTATAGAAGAGATTTATTTGTCTAATAAAACATGGCTTAGAGATTTCACTGCATTTTATGCAAGGAACATAATCAATCATTGTAAAGGACTTCTTAGAATGTCCTTTCCACTGGAGCAATAAGTAAAACATCACAATGGGACACCTTCTAAATGTAGGCGGTGTTACATAGTTCAGGTAACATGGCAGAGCTGCTTAAGATGTTTAGATGAGAGGGACTAGTTTGTCATTCTCTGTCCAATATATGTGATATTATCATTTTGGCTGTCCGATTACAAGTTAGCACATGAAGGTCTCCCCAAAATAATCCTAATGAATGGATTTCCTTTTCCATTATTACTCTTCATTGTATGATTGGAATTATTGCTTAGCACATGTGGAACCAGTCCGACTCGACAAAATATATATTTTAGACCAAAAACAGAAAAACAAACAAATACATCTAATTAAGCATTAATATAATGTATTTACCAGGCCTTTGGTTTAGAGCAGGGGTCAGCAACCTGTGGCTCTGAAGCCATATGTGGCTCTTTCACCCCTTTGCTGCAGCTCCCTGTCACTCAAAATATGCATCACAACTGCCAATGTGCGACACCCACCGGCACATGATTTATTAAGCTTTTCAACCCCCAGTAGGCCAACCATGGATAAATCCAAGAAAAGAAAAGTTTCAGAAGAAACAGAATGCTTAATTCAACTACATATGCTAGTTTTGTGGCTGCTCAAGAAATAGTCAGGCACGGGAAGGGTTTTGTGGCTCCTGGTGTTTTCTTTTCTGTGGGAAACGGGCCCAAATGGCTCTTTGAGTGTTTAAGGTTGCAGACCCCTGGTTTAGAGCCATCACATTTGGGTATCTGCATAAGCACTAAATAGGAACAATGGGAAAAAGACTTCTAACTTTTTGTTGATATCTCATTTTTTCCCACTCTGGATGTAGTAGTTACTCCATCACAGTGTCCTGTGCTGGCTAATACAAAACAGAAAACCGGGCAAATGCAAATTTTGAAAGGCTTCATTGGCACGTAAAATTCTGAGCATAGTCGGAAATTGGGTAATTAGCCAAAGAACACTTAAGAGTTAGAAAGCTCAAAATGTCAGTAACCTGCTTTATACCCTGAGTCATCATAATTTGCTAGCAGGAAGAAGGAAGAGCCACTTGAGTCAGTGCCAAGGGAATTTGGTCTGGATGCCAATCCTAAAATCCAAAAAAAAAAACAGCAAGGAAAAAAAGCAACAGGAATGCAAGTCAGAAGTTGAAGAGTAAGAGTATTATTTGTTTCGAGTGTTCTGTGTTTTCTGTTTCAAAATAATAGAAACAGTAGGATTTGCCCTGTCCAATATAGAAGGTTACAGCTTTAGACCTATCTGAAGGGAAGCCTGATAGTGTTGTGAATGAAGTGCATACTACTACTAACTTATAAATCATGCTGACATTTCCTTAAACTTTGCATCTATACTCCTTATGAACTTAATTCACCTTCACACCTTATTTTTCACCGATTACCTGTCCTTCATGCACAGATCGGCATTGGGTAAAAAATCCCTCCTGTGGCATAAGAATCTTCAACTCGCATTAGAATGCTGTTAAAGTTTAATTATAAACATTTACTTGTGGAAATACACTGTATCCTGAGTGATATGCCCAACAAATTAAAAAAAAAGCTGCTATAATGGCTTCTGGAAGTTAAAGAAATCCACAGGGATTGGGCTTTGGAGAATTGGTGAAAAGCTGGCAGGCTGGCCTGGCTGGCTTTGTCTGTTGGTTATAACCCTTCTATTTCTTTTGGGATGAGTGTTCAGAGCTATTATCCTGGTAGAAAAGAAATGAAAAGGGAAAAAAAATCATAGTTATATGGCTCAAATGTTCCAATCCCCACCTTTCTGGAAATGACAGCTACACAGCAGTAATAAATTTATCTTGATATATTTGAGGTCAATAAAAGAAATTTCTCAAGTGATTGCCATGGCTACTCAGACTAGTAGAAGATAAATTCACCCCTTCATGCCAATTCTTATTATTCGTTCGCAAATATTTTTCCCCCCAAGCTGTTCTAAAAAGATACATAATAGGGCCATTTGCTGTACTTTTCCATCTTCATTAACAGATTAGTTCTCGCTGTGAGTAATAGAGAGCATCCTTTCCCTTTTCTGTTTGCTTTGTATTAAACCTCCTGGTAATTTTCAATTTGGGAGGTGAAAAATAAATATTAAGAGGATGTTTGTAAGCATTCTCTCTCTCTCTCCTCTTTCTCTTCTATATTATAAAACAGCACAAGCATCTAATGTGGATAGTTAGAGACATTAATTTTATATCACCTCAACTTAAGCTAAATGATAAACACTTAAGGTACAGCAGCTTTGTCTTATGTATGTGGCTGTGGTTCTGTTTACCAGTCCATGGGAAGAATTCCTATTGAAAATTGTAGAAAAAAGCTTCTCAGTAGACAGAGAGAGATGACGCAAGATGGGAGACTGCTTAATTGGATTGTAACAATCTGTCGGGAAAACTAAAAACAAAACCCTTGCCATATTTTCCTGACTGTATTGAATTGTAGAATTTTCCTCACATTAATATTTGTTTGCAGAGATAGATAGCACATAGCAAACTATAGCCTGTGTGCAGTTCACTCACACAGTGATTTAAGTTAAATTGGGGTAGGAATGCAAAGGTCTACTTACTTGTTGTTCTGATTGTTACAAGTGATCTAAACTCATCACATAAGGCGTTCTGAATCTTCAAATAAATCCATGAATATCTACACAATAATTAAGAGGGCAGAGATATCAAGGCACAGACTTAGCAAATGCTTCCCCCCTCACCCCCCCCATTTTAGTTCCTTTCATGTGTAAGTGAATTACCTCCCTAGGGCTTAACTGTCTAGCTATTTTATAGTTCAGCAGTATTGCTTCTCCAATATCTAATGCCGAGAAACCTGGATCATCAGGAATGGGATGACTAGGACAGAAGAAGGATTATTTTTTATTATACACCACCTGTTCCTTCAGAAAATGATGAATCCAAGGCTTGTATTAAAGCCTTCTACTTACAAAGCATGTGGGGGCATCACTGATCTGTGGTCTCTTGTTTTGCCCATGGGGAAATTTCTAGGTTCATTTCAAATTTCACTTTAAGTGAAGTCTGATATCATCTTGGTATTGAGTAGAGTAACCTCATAACATTGTATTCATTGTAGCGGAACCTTCCTCAAAATCCTTAGTTGTGGAATACGAGACTGAAATTTAACTTTACAGAATAGTTCTATGACAACTCTTGAATATTTCAGTTTTCAGGAAGACAGAGATTGGTTCTTAATCTGTTGATCACCTTTATGTCAGCTTTAGAAGCCATATTAGGCCGGAAGCTTCCATGCTGCCACCTTCTCATGTGTGGGAAAGTAGGAGGAGGGATTTAGTAGAGGGGTCATCTTTAGACATAACAGCATTCTTCCTGTCAGTCAAGGTCAGGCCGATCCAGCATCTGGAGAAGGAGTGGTCGGAGTGATGTCTCAAGATGGGATGGATGGTGATTGGAGCATGTAATTGACTGAGGAGTGAGGGGATGGTTTTGGAGGTTTTGATTTCCTGAGGGAAAACCCGGATCTCTCAGATTCGGGTTTTCCCAGATGTGCCAGTTTACCTATTCTAGTAAATAGAACTTTGAAAATACTTGCTTCAGAGTCTTTACTTGGAGCTGGGGGGTTTTCTGGAATGCTGACACTTTATCAATCTATTTTCATCAATTGGGTTGGGGTATTTGAGAGGAGGAGGGCATTAGTCTGAGTAGCGAAGCGGACAATGGCCTCCCAGACTTCTATATCTTTTCACACCTACTCATATATACACACACACACAAAGACACACACATATATGCACATCACTATCATCACTCATCCTAGCCTGCTTCTAGCACTACTTTTTTGTCAACCTTAATGTTTTTAATTAACACTAGGGAATTCTCAACAGCATGTTATCGTGTTCATTATAGGTGTTAATTGCAGTCTTGGACAAAGAGGAGGAATAAACCTAGGTAAACTTAAAAAAGGAACATAACTCTGCAGGGTGTACAAGGGAACAATTAGCTGAACTGTTGTTTTAGCACATTTTGCATTACAGTTTGTCATTTTTTTTCTTTCTCAGGTATATCTGAGTGTGTGTGTGTGTGTGTGTGTGTGTGTTTGTGCATGTGTGTGTATTTGTAAAAGAAAACTAATTTCTTCTGCATCTGTATTATGAAGAGTTATACAACTGGCTATCCTGCCTGTTTATTCTGAAATCAAATAGAAATAGCCCCCCTCCCTTTTTATTATTATTATTAAAGCACAAAATTGACATGCCTCTTTATTCAGCGAGGGAAACTTCTGATTTTCCCAAACTGACATCTTCATGAGGAACAAATATTCTGTACCATAGAGATATAGAGAGGTGTCCCAGTTAGATCCCCTGCTAACTGGGGAGAGAAATGTTTGACCTCTTTTCAAACTAAAGCAAAAAGGGCACCAAACTTCATGTCATCGGCAACCATTAAAACCATAATCAATATTTTCTTACCTTCTGATACCAATGGAATTTCTTTCCCTTTTCAGGGTAAAACGGACTGCCTTACAAAGAAATGGGGCATTCCTGTAATTGATGGAGTTCGACTTGGTATAAGTTGAATGGTTTAAAGTGGATTTTCTCAGGGGTGAAATTTACTTATCTTCACTACTGGTTCGCTACCACGCACGCACAACACCTCTGCCCACGTGCAGGACCGTCTGCGCATACGCAGAGGGTCAAAATTGGGACATGATGATATCCGGGCAGGTGGGCGGAGCCTCCTGCCACAGGCGCTACTGGTTCACTTGGTCTGGATAGAACCGGCTCAATTTTACCACTGGATTTTCTACTGATAATCTTTCACCAGTGGAAAGACCTGAAATGGAGTCTTCGGCAGGAGGTGGTGTGGTGCTCAAATTGGATACAGACCAGTGGTGGGTTGCCCCTGGTTCGCATCGGTTCTATATAACCGGTAGTAAAACCAGTGGGAGGCTCCGCCCACCGACCCCGACATCATCAAAATGCAAGCATGCACGTGGCCCCATTGCGAACCGGTAGTAAAGGTAAGTAGAACCCACCCCTGATAAAGACCTGCTAGATCTGATACATACCCTTCCCTTTCTTTTATTGGTGTTTTAGAACATTTATCACTGTGATCCTCAGAAGAGAACATTTTCTCTTAAAACAGCTCTAGGGCTGATGGATTGGGTAGATCTACTTTTTTTCAGGACACAATTGGTATGTCTTAATGAGCCAGGATCAAACCCACATTTCATTTCAATGTTATTCAGTTGAAAGCAAATTAATTAAACGTAGTTAATATGATTGCTCCTTATGTATTAAAGAATTCCACCCTCGAATAAAGTTAAAAATAATGCAAGATATACGTGAAAGAGGAGGTCTTAAAATGCCTAATTTAAGATTATACTATGAAGCAGCTGTCCTATCAATAATCAGTGACTGGACTAATTCAACAGAAGAAAGAATATTGAATATTGAAGGATATGATTTGTTATATGGTTGGCATGCTTATTTATTATATGATAAGAAGGTGGATAAGACCTTTAAGAGCCATATATTAAGGAATGCCTTGTTACGAGTTTGGAAAAAGTATCAATATAAGTTAAATTGTAAGATACCTATATGGGCAATACCCAGACATGCGATAGAGAATATAAGTGTAGAACAAAAGCAAGAGGTGATTACCTATAAAGAGCTTCTTAAAATGGAAGGGGGTATATTGCAGTTGAAGTCCTTAAATGCATTAAAAGAAGAAAGGATAATTCAAACTTGGTTTCAGTATGGACAGCTGCAAGCTAGATGGAAAGAAGATCAGAGAATTGGTATCATGCAGAATGAGGAAAAATTGGTAAAACAAATTAGAGACCAAGCCAAATGCATATAAAAAGATTATATAATATATTGATAGAAATAGATTCAGAAACGGAATTAGTTAAGGATTGTATGATAAAATAGGCACAAAATATTCAGGAACCAATAATGATGGAAACTTGGGAAAAATATGGGTTAGAAATGTGAAATTTACGCAAGCACAAAATTTAAGAGAAAATTTTTATAAAACGTTTTATAGATGGCATTTAGATCCTAAAAAGTTAGTCTGTATGTATCTGAATTTGCAATCTAAGTGTTGGAGATGCGATTGTGATGATGCCACCTATTATCATATATGGTGGACTTGTAAAAAAGTTAAAGCATTTTGGATTAAAATATGGTGGATTATCCAAAATATTCTTAAAAAGAAGATAAGGTTTACTCCACAGTTGTTTTTGTTGGGTATAATCACAGATTGTATGGTTATAGAGACTAAATTGATTTTAAATTTAATAACTGCAGCTAGACTCTTGTTGGCGCAATATTGGAAGAAGGAAGATCTGCCTACTATTGAAGAATGGACATTAAAAGTAGCGAATTTAGCAGAAATGGCAAAAATTTCAGCATATTTGAAAGATTATTCACAAGAAAGCTATATATCGGAATGGAGAAATGGATTGATTATATTCAAAACAAATATTGGACTAAAAAGTACAAATAGCTTATGAATGAATAGAAAAATTAAGAGTATTCATATTTAGTTAAGTAAAAGGGAAGGTAAAGTGTGAAGGGGGGGATAGGAGTCCATAGATAGTTAGCTTAGTTTAATATATGATTGTTAATTGTTATACCCTGTATTTTGTTCCGAGAAGTTCGGGGGGAGGGGGGCTGGGGGGGGTAAGGAAGGTGGGGGGATGGGGAAATATTTGTAAAAATTTTTGTAAAACTCCTTAATAATAAAAAAAAGAATTCTACCCTTAACACCTACTTGCAATATTAAACATAATAATTTGATACCAACATTTTAGGGGCTTCTGGGGAAATATCCAAGGTTTTGAGGATTGTAACCATTCCTAGATTGTATACTTTTGCAGCAGAAAAAAAATCACAGCTCTTTCATATGTTCTCCCTAAATAAATGAATTAGGAAGGGTAGTTAATCTAATCTCACACTTTTGGTTTCCTTTCCTGGATCAGCAGTCCCTTGTAGAGATAAAGAATGCATAGATGTATGTACGCATGGATCCATTCATTTATTTAACAAATGCAGATATCCATTTGTCTAAAAATGGAATGAATTCAAAGGATGAGGGCATATTTTGACATAAAAGATGAGATACCAGCCTTCTCCAAACTGCTGCCTTCCATAGGTGCAGGCCATTCTGGCTGGGGGATGATGGGAGTTGTAATCCAAGGGAATATCTGGAGATATGGGCTGCATTTCAGAGTAGAACGGAGAAGATGGAGTGTTCTGTTTCTGGTAATAGCTTCTGGCCTCTTGTTTAAAGCTTTATTCTTCCTTGAAAACAGTATTTTCAGAGTTGAATACAGTTACAGCTGTGCTCATATATGCCACTCTGCCATAATTTCTTATTTAAATCTATATTCCTTTCCGGCACAGGTGTCTCTTGCTACTGTAAAATATGTTTTCAATAATTAGGCCGCTTGGGCACACACACACTCACAAAATAAATGGCCTCAATAAGGATTCATAAACATGGAAAAGAAAGATAGGGAAAGAATGATATACCTTTGAATGTTTGTTTCTGGCCTGTCACTAACAGTAAAGATAGATATACATTTCAAATGCAATCAAGTAATGTCTGACACACATTTTCTGTGCTATAGAAAATGTTTGAAAATGCAGCAAAGCTTTGTCCAGGTGGTAGGAAACTGCCTTACATCAATCGTGTCCATAAAGAACGTGTCAAATGTTCTAGGTTGGTGTTATCTGGCTATGGAACATTCCATTTCTTTCTAGAACAGGGCAGTCTGATTAACCAATCTAGGGCCTGGTTCAGGGCAGTTCTAGAAGTGAACTGTCCTAAACCAAAAACAGCTTGTGATATTGTGAATATATTCTTGCCTTGAAATGAGCTTCTAGACTTGAAGCATACCAACACAGAACTTTTGTCTGCCCTATCTTTCCTTTTATCTATTTCTATTTTTCTATCTGGGCCATTTATACCCACTGCAGTCACAAGACTCATTGATGGTTTACAGTAGTTATAAGAACTATAAGAACAAAGGCATCTAAAGAAACATCTAAGGTAGAATCCAAACTATATTATTCAAAAATCATAAAACCATGTGCCTCATAAAATCAATCAATCAAACTGGGTATAGCTTGATTCACCATAAGTCCACAGGCACAATATGACAACAGCTTCTGTAAGGCTATGACAGTGGAAACAATCTAACATCTACAGGGAGGGTGTTTCATATTATCTTCTTTGACAGGAAAAGGTTTCCAGTCCTATATTGAGATATCTGAGGTTGAACTCTTGATTTCTTTTCCTGGCAAATAGTTTTTTTTTATATATAGCACTTTGGACAGCCTGTTGAAATCATGATGACAACTAAGTTCAGTTCCATCCACTCTGCTTCATGGGAATGCCATAAAAGCACACAGCTGCAACCAATTTTAGTTGCCAAGTCATCGTACATATTACACAGTGAAAATTAAGGACTGCCAAGAATCAGTGAAAAAGAATGACATACTGTATTGCAGAAACATGAAGAGAAAAATGCATGGCTGTCCTTATAAAGGCTCTATATGTTGTAACTGGCTTATCTGTATGGATGGCCAATTATTCTCTGAGGCATTCCTTAACTTGGAACCCTGGGTTTCAGAGGACATATGTGGATGTGAAGTTGTCTTTTCTTGGGTCAAAATATTAATCCATCAAACTCAATGTTGTCTGGTAGGAAATCTCTCGGTTTCTGGAAGGTTTTCTTAGCTTCCCTCGAAATGCTGTCATTTGAATTTGGAATTTTGGTCTAGAAATCATATGCACTGAACAGCAAAGAAAAGTGCAGAGCCTGCAAACAAATATGTAAGTTGAGTTGGATCAAATTTTCCTTGCTTATTCTGAAGTTAAGCATATTTAGGGCTGCACCCAGTGGTATCAAGCACATATTAGAACGCAGAGAGTTATTACTTCTCAGAACTGAGAAATAAAACCTCCCTGTTTTATTTACTACAAAATCCCCATTTTATTTCATGTGTCTGGTCTCAGTTCAAAACACTGCTATAAATTTTATTGTGGCACTGATGCAAACATACACAAAACAGCTCCTTGCAACATGTCTTGATTTGCATAATCAAACATGGCAGCTTTCCATCCATGCCTTTGAAATTGTGGATAGAGGATCATCATTAATTATTTTTAGATTTCTGTGGGCCAGCAAAAGGAAGAATCAAGTTTTTAATTAGCGCTTTAAAAAAAGGAGAAGAAGAAGAAAAAAATGGAATAAACAGGATAACTACCAGGAGATAAAGTTTCTCCTATCCACCTATCCCCACTTCATAAATATTTCTGTTGGGATCACATTAAAAAAAAGGTTTCATCCAAACAGGATAATAATATCAAACATAGTTGTGATTGCAATGCTATGGCTGTTTAGGCAATATGAATGCATTAACACTCAGAGATGAAAGAAAATTAATTACTTGTCCCACTTGTAGGAAGCAAGGGAACAAACTATGTAGCACTTTGTGTATGCTTTTTAAATTTGCTGGTGATCTCTGAACAGTAGGAAATAAAGATTATTGGATTTTATATTTTGTAAGAAATAACTTTTCATAGGTTGTCTATTAACTGGCATTTGGAGAGAAAGCTTCATCTCACAGTTTTCCCCAAATATCAAAAGTTAGAAGCTATGAAAGTCATCCAGTTTTTCAATATGTATTAATTATTCACGGGGGTGGGGTGGAGATGGCCAAGAAATATAATCAATCCATTCAGGTATATTATTTATTTTTTATGCAATGAACTATAAATGATTGAGTGCTGACAGTCATATATAAACTTGCAGCCAGTTCTATTTCCTTAGTTCCAGGCAATGGATTTCTGAAAGAAAAATGGTGATAAATGTTTGCAGTTTGCTTGCTTCTATGTAAATCTATTTTCTTCTGCTAAACTAGGATAGTGCATATATGATTTTTATTTTATTTTGCTGTGATAGTTTGTTGCTAACCGAAATACAGCATTTTTAACTCTTGTCCAGAGATAGACAATCTGTTAGGTCATCCAAAAGTTTTGGATTTCAACTCCCATCACTTCCAGTTGGCATGAGGATGATAAAGAGTAATGACCTATTCTCCAAAATGTCTAAGAGAACCAGTTGGTTTATCCTTGAATTAAAAAGATAGGAATAATATATGTAACCCAGTTGCAAAACAAAATGGCAGCTCAGAGCTGAAACTCCGAGGCTAGGACGGAGATGTTTCGACATTTTCAAGAGTGTGGGGGTCAATTAACCATCCACAGACCCCGCTCCCAGCAAGCTGAGGTATTTTCGGCTCAATAGAGCTGTGGATGGAGCCCAAGGATAAAACCCGAGCCGAGCCTGAAGATCAGCTGTTTGTCAGTAAAAAGACTGAGGGCAGTGCAGAGGATGTCAACATCAAAGCCTGGCTGTCACGACCGGGTCAACCACTGAGTCTAATACAGCTGATGAAATGGTTGGCGAGACGGTGGCAACAGCGACTCCGGATAGGGTGTTGATAATGATGCCTGGGCTAATAGGCGCTGCATATAGCAACACGGCGGTGATGATGTCTACAGCAAGGGGGGTTACCACAATGGCGAGGGGAATGGCGCTAATGGCAGCAACGGCGATGGCAACACCAGGAGGCTGCAAGGAAGCCCTCGTTGTTAATAGAGGAGAGGGCAATGCTGCAAAGGCTATAAATGTTAGGATCCCTTCAACCTCTAGGGATCTGTTGCACACCTCTTTCTTGAAACTCTGAGGACTTATTAAACTAATTGAACTAAGTAGCCTGAGCAAAGTGATGATAGGGACTGAGGATTACAAACTGGAGATGATGACTTACTCTCCCCCTCAACTGTCCCTCTCTCCTTTATCAGATCTAGGTCTATTACGACCACTCAGCGTTAACTTGCAATCTTAGATCGATCTGCAGCTTTATTTACCACCTATTCCCCAAGATTACCCTGATTATTTAACCCTAAGTACTTCGTCCAGTGGCTCTGCCTTACTTTTTTGATCTAATCCTCGGCCATCGCTGGTATCAGGACTGGAGGAGATACAGACATTGAGAGTCTTGGATTATGGGGAGATAGACCACCTTCTCTTTGTTTGTTTCAAATGGTTTGGTCGCTGTGAGAGGACGACCCTTTGAGACCTCTACCCCCACCTCCTTTGGATGGACTTACTATAACCACAAGACTTCCCATCGTCATGAGAGGGCGATGATGTTCCGATGTATTGACATTTGTAACATACTGGTCTTCCTTTAACATCTATTTCCTCCCTTATTTTAAATTACCTGTCTTAACCATCTCTAACACTCTTAGAAGAAAATGATCCTTCATCTCCTTCAACTCGCTTCTATCTTTGATGTATTCAATTGCGGAGCTTGCACTGCGAGATTCCCCCCTCTCGCATGTCTGTCCCTCTCAGTTATCAAGGGCCGCCCTTGAGGACGGGTTTTGGAGCCCCGAGAGGTGGTTTGCAAAAAACCGATGGCTTTGGGGTTTTTTAGATAAATCTTTAAGTTCTATTTTAAGGGATTGTGGGAGGGATTGTGGGAATGGATCTGGGGGGATCCATAAATCCACTGAAAGGGGTAATGGGTCTGATGATCACGGTGGGGAGGATGGGGACAGAAATCTGACAAGGATGCAGGGGGATGAAGCGATGGGCATTAGTATAGTAAGTGGGAGGGGCAGATATGACGGCAGCAGGGGGCCATATTATGTTTCGGGAGTGCGCACTCGATGTTTACGAGCGATTGCCCACTCCGACCCCCAAAGCACTGCTCGTTTCCCGGGTTGTTCAGAGTCTCAGACCCTGGGTCTACGGCTGATGTTATGTAATGCCAGGTCAGTGGTAAATAAAGCCCCCCTCATTCATGATCTTATTTCAGAGCGGGGTGCTGACCTGGCAGGGATTACGGAGACCTGGTTAGGCCAGGAGGGAGGAGTTCCCCTTGTGGAAATGTGCCCGCCAGGTTTCTGTGCATTCCATCAGCCAAGGACTCAGGGAAGGGGTGGGGGAGTGGCAGCAATCATTAGAGAAAGTCTTTGCCCGAGGGAGGCCACTGTTCCTCAGATAGCCGGATGTGAGTCCCTCCTTGTGAAGTGGGGTCAGGGGATTCAGATGGGCCTACTGATTGCGTACCTGGCTCCCTGCCATGTAACAGCAGTCCTGCCTGAGCTGCTCGACATTATAGCCGGGGTGGCGGTGGAAACCCCCAGACTTATTGTTATGGGGGATTTTAACCTGCCATCCGCTGGTGAGATGTCGGAGACGGCTCGGGAGTTCATGGCTTCCATGACGGCCATGGACCTGACCCAGGTAGTTCAAGGCCCCACCCACTTGGGGAATCACACTCTGGACTTGATTTTTGTCTCTGATCAGTGGCTGAATGATCTAAGAATAGGGGATATAGACATCAAGCCCTTGTCATGGTCTGATCATTCTCTCCTTCACATGGACTTTCAAGTCACTTCCACCCACCGCAGGGAGACAGAACCAACCAAATGGTTCTGTCCCAGGCGCCTGATGGACCCCGAAAGGTTCCTGATGGAGCTTGGGCCATTTCCTGAGACTCTGGCTCATGACTCGACTGAGGACCTGGTGGTCGCCTGGGACAGGGCGGCTACTGCGGCCTTGGACCGCGTCGTGCCTTTGCGGCCTCTGACCCAATGCCGATCTCGTCTAGCTCCTTGGTTTTCCGAGGAGCTGAGAGAGATGAAGCGTCGGAAAAGACACCTGGAGAGCGATTGGAGGACAAGCCGATCTGAATCTGACCGAACACAGGTGAGATCTTATATTAAGACCTACCTAGTGGCAATAAGAGCGGCGAAGTCTAGCTACTTCTCCGCTCTTATTGCATCTGCAGAGAACCGCCCAGCTGCGCTGTTTAGGGTGACCCGCTCCCTACTTCAGGTGGGGGTACAGGAAGATCGCTTAAAAGGTCGAGCTGAGGATTTTGTACAATTCCTGCATGATAAAGTCGCTCAGATTCGGGAAGGCCTGGACTCCGATTGGGTAGATCCAGGGGAGGAAACAGGGGCAGGTCTTGAGAGTGTTATCTGGGAAGAGTTTGACTCTGTGACTCCTGAGGACGTGGACAGGATTCTGGGCAAGCTTAACGCTGCCACATGTTTATTGGACCCGTGTCCCTCCTGGTTGGTACTGGCCTCCCGGGAGGTTACACGAGGCTGGCTCCAGGGGATTATAAATGCTTCTCTGAGTGAGGGTGTCTTTCCCGCTGCCTTGAAAGAGGCAGTTGTGAAGCCCCTCCTCAAGAAGCCTTCCCTGGACCCGGCTATATTATCAAATCATCGTCCAGTCTCCAATCTTCGCTTTGTTGCAAAGGTTGTTGAGAGTGTGGTGGCGCGACAACTACCCCGATACCTGGATGAAGTTGTCTATCTGGATCCGTTCCAGTCGGGCTTCAGGTCACGATACAGCACGGAAACGGCATTGGTCGCGTTGGTGGATTATCTCTGGAGGGCTCGGGACAGAGGTTGCTCCTCTATCCTGGTCCTATTAGATCTCTCAGCGGCTTTTGATACCATCAACCATGGTATCTTACTGCGCCGGCTGGAGGGGTTAGGAATAGGGAGCACTGTGCTTCGGTGGTTTTCCTCCTTCCTCTCTGACCGCTCGCAGTTTGTGTTGGCAGGGGGGCAGAGGTCAACCTCGAGGCACCTTATTTGTGGGGTGCCGCAAGGGTCACTCCTCTCACCCCTTCTGTTCAACATTTATGTAAAACCACTAGGCGAGATCATCCGTGGTTTTGGGGTGAGTGTTCATCAGTATGCTGATGACACACAGCTATACATCTCCACCCCAGACCACCCCAATGATGCCCTTGCTGTGATGTCCCGTTGCCTGGAGGCCGTGCGGATCTGGATGGGGAGAAACAAGCTCAGACTCAACCCCTCCAAGACCGAGTGGCTGTGGCTTCCGGCGTCCCGGTATAGTCAGCTGGTACCATCACTGACAATAGGGGATGAGATCTTGCTCCCCACAGAGAGGGCCCGCAACTTGGGTGTCCTCCTGGATTCACGGCTATCTTTAGAAGATCATTTGACGGCCGTGGCCAGGGGTGCCTTTTATCAGGTTCGCCTGATCCGCCAGTTGCGTCCCTTTCTGGATCGGGACGCCTTGCGCACGGTCACTCATGCCCTAGTTACCTCCCGTATGGACTACTGTAATGCTCTCTACATGGGGCTCCCCTTGAAAAGCACCCGGAGGCTCCAACTGGTCCAGAATGTAGCCGCGCGGGTGATTATGGGCGCAGCTCGTTACGCCTATGTAACACCTCTCCTACGCGAGTTGCACTGGCTCCCGGTGGTCTTCCGGGTGTGATTCAAGGTGTTAGTTATCACCTTTAAAGCGCTCCATGGCTTAGGACCTGGGTACCTACGAGACCTTCTTTTGCCACCAATATCCTCCCACCAACCAGTTCATTCTCACAGGGAGGGACTACTCAGGGTGCCATCAGTCAAATTATGCCAACTGGCGACTCCCAGGGGGAGGGCCTTCTCTGTGAGGGCTCCAACCCTTTGGAATGAACTGCCCCCGGAGATACGGAATATCCCTGATCTCCGTGCTTTCCGCCGTGCCCTCAAGACCCTGATGTTTCAACAGGCGGGGCTAAACATATGAACATGTGAATGATTTTTTTTTTTTAAATGTTATCTAATTCTGGGTTTTATTTAATTGACCAAACTAAGTAATAATTTTAATTAGCAATTTTATGATGTTTGTGTGTCTATATTTTTCTTGACTGTACACCGCCTTGAGTCCTACGGGAGAAAAGCGGTATAGAAATATAATAAATAAATAAATAAATAAATAAATAAATAAATAAATAAATAAACCCATCAGTATCTTTAAATGGTTTTTAGGGATACATTCCCATTTACTGGGAAAGAAGCTCAATGGCAGTGGTGGGTTGCTCCTGATTCACCCAGGTTCAGGCGAACCGGTAGTGACGGTGGCAGGAGGCTCCGCCCACCCACCAAGAAGTCATCAAAAACACTCTGCGCCGGGATTTGAAACCAACTACTTCTCAATGGAATTTTTAAGAGTAGAAATATATACTATTGCCTTGCAAAGGAATTATGTTCACCTGCCTTACGCTATCATATCTCAGAAATGAATGCATGGTTTATTCAAAATGATGCATATGATGCAGAAAACAAAAATGTATTTATTAATTGTTAGTTCTTTACCTCGTTTACCACATTTTCTTTCACAATGGAACCCAAAATGATGTATAATATTTGAAATTGAGGTATTGTTCCCCAATGAAGAAGTCTTCTCCTACACCCAACCACCCCCTCCCCCAAACAAGCCCAAATGATGAATGAAGTAATGGCCTATCAGTTTGCTAAATATGCTTTCATTGCCATTTTATTGGACAATTTTATTTGTTGCCTCGTTCTTGTAGCAGTGAGGCAAAATTAGGCCACATCATAATTGTTTTATGGTTCATCAGAAGTCCTTTTTTAAGGATAGATGTTTGGATCTGCTGAGTTTACTTTGCTCCCCACTTTCAATTTCATTTTGATCTTTCATTTATCTGTCTTTGCAGAAAATAGGGCTTACATATGTACTGTTGGACTCATTCTTTTAATGTATGCAATTGCATTGTTTCGTAATGTGCACATTTTTGCAAGCAATTTTTGAAATCTGTTTTATTGCACTTAAACGAAAACATTTTTTGTACCAATTTTCCTCTTAAAAAGGCTAATTTGTGTACACAATTTGACTGGAAAACTGTATTTCAAAATATGGGAAAATAAAGAGTTTAAAATTCAGAGCATTCCAATTGATGTATCAGTCCAGGATTTTTGACGTTATGGTATAATACATTAAAGTAAATTTCTCCCTCCCCCTGACCTTCACCTGCAGTTGTCGGTTTTGGTTTTTAGACCCTAATCTTTTAAGCTTCACATAATGGGTTTTTTCGCATTCTAAAGCATCTATGTGACAATATTTTGAGCAAAGCAAACCACGGCCTGCAAAGATCTTAACCATTAATACAACAGATGGTGGGATTTTTGATTTGATATTATGTTGCTTGTTTGTTTGTTTATTTGCCTCATCACTCATCCTCTTGCCAACATTTTCAAGGCACGAATGTGTTTGGGATTTCTGCCTCATGCCAGGGTTTTTCACTTGTCTGCTGCCAAAAGACATAAATGTAACATGATTGGGTTTTGAATCAATAATGCTTGATCCGACACCCAATTCTACCAGCACTGGGTTGACCTTGATTGCTTAGGGCCATTTGCATAACTTGAGATGATGATCATTCCCACACTTTTCAGAAGTATTTTTAAAAATCTATTTTGCTCTTTTTTTCCCATTCATCTCAAACAGTAGGAAGAAAAGAAAATATTGTCTCTGGATCCCAATTGCAGGCAAAAAAAAAAAGTTGCTCCTTGTATTTCATCCTTTCTTCAGGAACTGTGGGACAAATAGAAATTCTCAGGATACTACTTTGGGTGTGAAGAAATGTGAAGAAATATCCCTAGGCATTGCTCCCCACCCCCACCCCCATTTCTGTGTGAAAATATATTTCTAAACTACAGAAGTATCCCATCACTTATTTTAGTTTCAAACTGAATGTTTTTCTAAAACATAAATTGCTGTGGCAAAACAAAGGGGGGGGGATCATGAATGGTTTGCTATGGCTCATCATTTTTAGTGAAGAAAGCTTGTATGAGCCCATTTATATTTGGGATGCAGTGTAAGAAAGAAATATATTAGAGCTAACTTGCATTTAATTAAAATGTATACGCGCTGAATTGAGCAGGGAAGAAGTGGATCTTATGGCTGTGTACAAAAAAGTATGTTTTTGAGTATACTTTTCTATACAACAGCAAATATTTAAATTACTTGAAAAATCTGCATGTTACACAAAAGCATACAAAAATATCTTTTGAATGAAAGCTAATATATGTGTCCGGGGTGAAATCCAGCAGATTTTGACAGGTTCTGGAACCGGTATCAGAAATTTTGAGTAGTTTGGAGAACCGGTAGTGGAAATTTTGAGTAGTTTGGAGAACTGGCAAATACCACTTCTGGCTGGCCCCAGAGTGGGAATGGAGATTTTGCAGTATCCTTCCCCTGCTATGCCCACCAAGCCATGCCCACAGAACCGGTAGTAAAAAAATTTGGATTTCATCACTGTACGTGTCCCAGGATAATGTTGCAAGAGCCAATCAGTCAGTCACAAGGACCAGAGTTTAAGTCTTTGAAGCTTTCGGATTCATGCTGGAGCCCATCCTCAGGAAACCTCTTTCTCTCCAGACACACATTCTGGAAAGAGAGCGAAAAAAATCCCTGCGGAAGAGCTCCAGAATGTGACTGAAAGCTTGGAACTAGAATTCTGGTCCTGGTGACCAATTCAGATTGGATCCTCCAAAAATCCTTTTGATTGCACTGGTATGTTTTCTGATTTTTTTTTCAGTGATTCATTGAGAAATGAAATAGAGTAACATAATACATAATATGTTAACCCACTCCAAACAGTGGATTTTTTCTAGATCTTAGGTACTTTGTGGGGCAAAATATTAAGTAGTTCCCTCTTGATTTCCAAGGTGGATGTATTTTCTTCTCCCAAATAAGGAAAAAGATGACTAACAAATACTTCTTGCTCATCCCATAATAATCCAAAGTAAGGTCCTGACAAAATATGATAGTTCAGGGTGGTATAGAATGTTGGGTATATAACTACAGGTAGTCCTCATTAACAATGATATTTACAACTGGCAATTCAGTAATTAAGCAACATAGTCACTAAGTCAAACCACAACTGTGCTTCTGATCTCAGATCAGCTTTGCTTTGCTTTGCAGATCTCTGAAGGTCATAAGTGCAAGGAACATTATGCTCAACTCTACTGTTTCAGGATCACTCACTCCGCCACCCTCCTCACTTTTCAAATCCCCATGGGGCTAGACTATCCCAAGATAAAAAGACTGCAGCTGTGTCGGAGAAAGTGAGTCATGCATCAGCAATTTATGGACAATTTCCCATTAATAAGAGATAATGGAGTGTACTTTAGTAGACTTGTGTTGGAAGGCTTGCTCCATTTGCAAAGCCATAAATAAAGCTGACAACAGAAACAGCGCCATATTCACGGACTTAAGTGGTTCCCTCACAAGGACCATTTCCATAGAAAAGTATTTTCCACTGGGCAATAGATTAGCAAATCTAAACGTATGTGGTCTTTGAAGCCAAATCCAATAATTGAATATGTCCAGTATCTAAACCCAAATAGAGTTTAAGCCAGGGGTCCTCAAACTTTTTAAACAGAGGGCCAATTCATGGTCGCTCAGACTATTCAGGGGCCGGACCAGCTGGGTGGGCATGACTAGGTGGTCATGTGACTGGGTGGGTATGGCCAATTTAGCAGTCCAAACAATACACATAAATTAAACTTAAAGTAGGTGGGGTGATGTGGGGGGCAGTCTCTACAGTGCATATATATTTAAAGGAAGGTTAAGAAGAAATAATATATTAAAATACAGTTTTCTTTCCCATTCTTTCTGCTAGTTGTCCCATCTATAATGATTTTCCCCCTCCTTTTTTTGTTTGATCCTTGGACTGAAGCTGCTTTAACTGTGTGAAAGATCCTGCATAGGCCAGATTAATGGCTTCAGTGGGCCGTATCCGGCCTGTGGGCCATAGTTTGAGGACCCCTGGTTTAAGCTTTGTAAGTACAGCTTGTTGCCTATACTTACTGTACCTAGCTAGAAGGCTACTGAAACTAATGAACTGGCTTTCATGTAAACTTGGTTCAAGCGACTACATCCAAGATTTGCATCTGCTGGAAAAGAGTTCACTAATTAAAATAAATAATGCATCCAAGCTTTTCCCAAGGAGAATTATAGAGGGCATAATAAGGAAGAAACAGGATAGAAAATTAATGAAAGTAAAATGTGGCGAAAGTTCAGAGATAATCCCCTTAAATGGCTTAAAATAACTACCATTTCTGTGTTAATTGCTCATCCTCCTCCCTCTTTCTGTAGGTGGTTCAGCTCACAGAAGGTAAGCATAGGCTGTGGGGGAAAACAATAAGGGAATAGACTGGGAGGGATACCAGTGCATTTCAAGGTGAATGTCAATCTGCAAAATGACTTCAGCTGGAGCCATACTTCTTTCTGCTTCATTTCTTGGTTGCCATTGAAGGGGGAGGGGGAGAGTATGGGGGGAGGGATTCAGGAATGTGGTGCCTCAGCCTGCTAGCTATAACATCTACCAGCTGGCGTGAGAACCAAAGTCATGTCAACAGACACCTGTTGAAGTTGAGTGGGAACCTACATCTAAACCAGGGATGGTTTCTACTTACCTTTACTACCTGTTCGCAACAGGAGCACATGCGTGTGCTCGCTTTGCTCGCGCGTGCATGCATAGATCACCCATGATGACATTGTGGTGGGTGGGTGGAGCCTCCCACTGGTTTTACTACCGGTTCTATAGAATCAGACCGAACCAGGAGCAACCCACCACTGATCTGAACTAATTGGCCCATGTGACCTGAGAGACAAAGGGGGGCTGTCTTATTCTTTTAACTATCCCTAAGCATGAGAATAATTTAGAGTTAGCTTCGCCTTTCTAAGTGCCAATATGATGTACTCAATAAAAGATCTCTTGAACCTGAATGAAGTGTCAGAATTCTGACATTCCATGAGTTCATTACTCGGAACGATGACAGCGAAATGGAGAAAGTGTATCTTGCAAGATGTTATAGCTCCATCCTATTGGCCAAGGCAGCTGAGGAAAGAGACCATTCTGAGGTCGACATGTCTCATTTAAAGTGTCAGGGGAATATCTGAGCTGCATTTGGACAACACATCCGGTAAATGCCTTTCTATTAGGAAGTTCCTACTTTCACATGTAGCAGTGTAAAAGGTATTCTCATTAAAGAACCATGCAATAACCAGACACCCATAAATCAGGGGTGAAATGCTCCCAGTTCGGACCGGATCGGGTGATCCGATAGCGATTGTGGCAGGTGGTTCAGAGAACCGGTAGCGATGGCGACGCAAGGCTCCACCCACCTATCCAGGTGTCATTATTTCCTGTTTTTAACCAGGAAGTAATGTGTTTTTTACCCTCTACACATGCGCAGAAGGTTTTGCACATGCGCAGAGGGTGTGCGCACATGTGACTTCCTGGTAAGGAAAGTAAGTAGATTTCACCCCTGCCATAAATACCATTATTTCCATTCAGGTGAGAGTGTGCATCAGGTAGAGGAGGCATAAAAACCCACCTGTAGTAAAAACCCACCTGTTTCATCTGTACACCCCATTCAGGAGAGAAACCATTCTTATCATCATCCTGTGCTTATCACTAGGAATGTTCATTCCATCGGTTAATTGCTGCCTCAGTCACAAAAGGAGCACACAGCTGGGTTACTGCTGGATGGCTATGATGAGTCGCTTGTCCTTGAAGAGGTATCAGGATTTAATTGACTATATGCTTTTAGCAAAAGCAATAAAGATGCATAATCAATGGAAAGTTGGAGCTTATTAATAGGATTTCGGAAGATGCTGAAGATAAAACTCTAAAGCCTCATTAACCAGTATCCTTTTGCGGGAGAAGGACACACATATTTGTGCTCCTGGGAAATGAAATATTAGCTTGTAAAACAGGGTGGGGTGGGGTGAAGGGAAAAACACATCTCTCAAAGTATTAGGCTTCAGATGAGAATAAATAAATCTCAGCATGCTGGCATGATTGTCTGACTACGTTAACTTAATGCCACTCTGACATTTGTTAGACTATAAGTAACTTGCATGCCATTTACAGCAGCTACTCAATACAGACATCAAGTTTTCTATAGTAGATTCTCGTTTCCATTGCATAGGTATTGTGTAAATTCCAATCTTTGAAGTTATGTTGAATTATGTCATTTCCCAAAGCAAAAGGAATGATTTGACAAAAAAGTCAAATGTAGATATACGTATCTTGTTATATAAGGTCCCCTAGCAGAGTTTTGAAAACAAAGTTCTCTCTGTCTCTTTCTCTCACCCCAGAATTTACACTCTGCACAATCTGCAATCAAGAATAGGAAAAAGAAGGTTAGAAAAGAACAAATTGTTTAGAGATTAGGTACAACACATTAAACAACAAGCTGCTCATTGGTATTTTCATTTAGTATGTTGTCTGAACCAAATTATGTATCTTAGTAACCTTTGTGAAACCAGAAAACATTCCCTCCCTAATTATATTTACCAAGAAATAATGTGTCATATCAAAATAGATTGACTTAGAGAAAATAAAAATGTGGGAGAACGTAAGTATTAATAAATTACCTACAATAATTTAAAAAATGATCTTTTAATATGGTCACAATGTCTGAAAATATTTTTTCTACTAATTGAGGAGCACATGGGTATCTCCAAGAGTGGGAAACCAGTGACCTTCTAAATATTGCCAAACAACAACTTTCAACAATAACACAACCAACGTGTCAATGAAATTACCGTATTTTTCGGAGTATAAGACACACCTGACTATAAGACGCACCTAGGTTTTAGAGGAGGAAAACAAGGAAAAAAATATTCTGAACCAAATGGTGTAGTAATATAGTATTTAATAAAATATAGCAGAATAATTTTTACAACCATGTAAAGTCAACAGTGGTATTAAGAACCATCATTGTTGTCATTAACAAATGAGGAAAGACTTTAAGGTTCAAGCACTCTTCTAATTTTCTGGAAACCCCAAGAACTCATCATTGCTAGTGTCAGAACTGAGGAAGCTCAGTTGTTCACAATCACTGATATCACTTTCTTCGCTACCTTCATAAGTGATACCATCTTCAGTTCCATCTAAGGCATTGCTAAGGCCACATTTTTTGAATGACCATGTAACAATTTCGTCCTTCACTGAGTGCCATGATGTTTTCACCCATTCACAAACTTGAGTGATAGTGGGCCTCCTCATTCGTCCAGTAGGTGTCAGATCATCATTACCAGCAGCCATCCATTTGTTCCACTCCTCTCGCATGTAGACTTTGAATGGTTTGTTGATGGAAACATCAAGAGGTTGCAACTGGCTGGTAAAACCCGCAGGAATTACAGCTAGATGAGTCTTCACTTCTTTGAATATTTTCTTTGTGATTTCACTAATATGTGCTCTAAACTGGTCGAACATTAATAAAGCAGGTTTTTTCAGAAGCCCTCCAGGACATTTGGACCACACTTTTTCAATCCATACTCTCATTCCATTTTCGTCCATCCATCTTTCTCATGGACATGCACAACAATTCCTTTTGGAATCACTTCTTTTGGGAAGGTTTTCCTTTTGAATATTAACATCGGTGGCAATTTGATGCCATCTGTACAGCACAACACAACCGTGTAATGTGTTTTCTCATGTCCTGAAGTTTTCACGGTTATGCTTTTGGCACCTTTCACATCAATAGTCTTATAAGATGGCACATCAAAGGTTAGCGGGACTTCATCCATATTCCCGATCTGGCCAATTTCAAAATTATTTTATAATCTGAAGGGGAAAATGTAAATATATGAACACTGGATTACTTTATATTGTGTACTTAATAGGTGCAGTTTATCACAAGTCTTGGAACCTTTATATAAGAAAATGGTATCAAATACTACAATCATCAAACATTTTGATTCAAGGTCTGTCTTGGTGAGGAGGAGGAGAATGTTAACTGCAAAATATAAAATTCTACTGACCACCAAATAAAACCCTGAACTGAAATGTTTCATGATAGTGGATGTTATAATTAATCCCATTTTCTTACATAAAGCTTCAAAGCTGGGGAACTATAATTCAGGAATAGTTGAACACTACAATTTCCCCATGTCCTTATTATTCAAACAGCAGATTATTGAAATAGAGTAGGGCTAAATAAGAAAGGGTTAAAAATAACTATCCTTTTGAATGTCCAACCATGTTAAAAAAAAGTTGTTCCACAATAAAAGTTATTTTTGCAAATAATCAACCTAGCCTATACTAGCATGGAGAATATTATGGTTCAGTTTTCTGTTCACAGCTTGAAGTTACACAGTGTCTCCTCCATTTTACTAACATTCTGTCAAACAAGTTTGAGTAGCTCAGAGTCAGTTTTTTTGACTAGTTCAGCTTTCAAGAAGGATTCCTGATTTCTGGGTCCCAGCATATATTTAAACTTGCCATGTTCAGGCTAAGTTTTACTTAGTCTTCACACTTGATAAGCTTCTAGAAATGACCCAAAGCTTCATACTAAGTTTCATATTCCTAAAATGCCTTCTTTCTTATGTTATGATTTTTTTTCCACCTTCTCTGGTTGTTTTCTACAATACCTAGGAATCAAATTATTTGCTCCAGTAAGTGGAAAGAGTTATATTTTTTTTGAATCTGTTGTTTGTACAACCATGGGACAATAATATTGTCTGTCTCTCAGCCACATGAGCTCTTCGAGTGCTCACTAAGGACAGGATGATATTTAGTGGCTTGTTTGGAGGCAAACCTCCCGCCTCTCCAAAATAAGCAGATTGAAGATACACTTGAAAGCTACAAAATGTCTGAACAAAAATACTGAGCATAGGCTGTTTTGCAGACCAGAAAATTGCAGTCAAGCATAGACACTTCAGTACTGCAAGATACATTTGGGAGGAAAGAAGGAGGAGTAGAGAATAATTTTATATATTTCTGCATGTGGGTTTATTTCCTGGATTAGCGTGCTTTTATTATCTAATAAGCCTTGCTTTAATGTTTGCATTTTCTTCTCTTTGCATTTGTAAATATTGTTGCCTCCTACTAGGGCACCAAATTGCCTTCTCTCTTTAATCATAAGTCGTGTCATTCATTTCTTTTTTCTTCCTGAAAACCATATTGCTCATAACATAAAAAAAGAAGGCATTTTAGGAATAAGAAATTTAGTATGAAGCCTTGGGTCATTTCTAGAAGCTTAACAAGTATGGAAAAGACTAGATGAAATTTAGCCCGAATATGGTGAGTTTAAATATATAATATTCTGGGACCCAGAAATTAGGAATCCTCCTTGAAAGCTGAGCTAATCAAGAAACCAACTCTGAGCTAACGCAAACTTCCATTAAATATCCAAAGAACTGTTCAACCAAATGCCATGGTAAAAATCAAAACTCATGCAACATAGGGCTATTATTATTTATTTGGCACACATACACACATACACACACACACACACCTCATAATGAATTTTGCAGCATTTTGAAATAACTTCTAACCTCTTCTAATGGCTGGGTAATTGAAACCGAACACTGAGTTAATGGCTCAGCTGCAGTTCAGCACAAATGACAGAGTTATAAGGCTCGGATTCTTGATGCTGCAGTACCAGATCTTTGTCTATTTTTGTATTTGCAGGAACATTTACCTTCACTCCCCCCACCCCAATTCTGATTTCTCAAGTCAATGATGATCAGTGAACTCCATTATAATCCTAGTCAGCTCCTGATCAAGATCATAATCCCTATTAAAACATCTGGGCTTGATTTGATTTGCTTATATGCAGTGGTGGGATTCAGCCGGTTTGGGACAGTTCAGAGAAACCGGTTGTTAAATTGCTGGCTGGCCTCTTCTCTCCCTGCCCCTCCCCTTCCAGGAGTCCTCACGAGCCCCGTTTTGGCTCCCGGGTAAGTGCAGGGAGGCCTACTAGGCTCAAAACAGGGCTCAGGGGGATGCAGCACAGCCCCCCATGCCCTGTCTTTGCTCCCAGGAGGCTGCAGGGAGGCCTACTAGGCCCAAAATGGGGTGCAGGGTATGTGGTCCCCCCCATTTTTGTTCCCGGGGGGGTGCAGGAAGCCGAGTGCTGTCTGTCACACCCCCTGGCCACACCCACCCAGCCAGTCATTAGGGCAGAGAACTGGTTGTTAAATTATTTGAATCCCACCACTGCTTATATGGCAGAAGCAGTGAATATTCAAGTCTTGAATCCTGTTTCTCTAAAACGCCTGGTTCAGACAAGTGGTTCCTCTCTCCTTGTTTCTCAACCACAGAAGCTATATCCTTCAAAGTGGACTCATGACATCTCTGCTTGCTTTCAGCACAGGGGTGTCTGCAAGTAAGGAGGAAAAAAAATGTCAAGATGACAGTCCTGACTGTGTGTTCAAAGCCCCGTCCCATTTATGTGTGCCCACACAAATGAGAAGGGCCTTTGATCATATAGCTATTACTGCCATATTGTTGTTGTTTTTTTACCTTCCCCTGTGGATGCCTCCTGTTTTAGAGGGAATTTACATAAAGGAAGAATGTTGAATTGATAGACCAACAATTATTATATTTTTAATTTTCTTTTGAATAAAAAACATATGCAAAAGTTATGTTGAAAACAGAAAAAGAAGAGGAAGCCAGGTATTTTTCCTCTTTTTACATGGAGGAGAATAAGAGCACTGTTGGTATCCAAGCAACTATTACAGTTCACAAGACAAGACCCTGACTCAGTGATAATTTTTGCTTTCTCTTAATGGTCAACTGTAAGAAAGTGATGACTGCAAACTTCTTTAGAGGAGTGGAAACAGTATTCCTGATTCTTGCAGCCATACCACTTCTTCACATCTGGGATGTGCTCTAGAAACCTCCTGGACAACTGCTATTGTTGACTTCTTCAAAGCTGGGAGAAATGCTTGCTTTCTTCTCCATCTGCCCTAGTGACACAATAACTAGGCAGCAAAGACTCCAGGTGAGATCTTCAGTCTTTCAGGCTCTACTTTGGATGCAAACTAGATTAGAATAGGTTGACAAACTTTTCTAGTGAAATTATTCTTGGCTACCTGGCTAAAATAATGGAGGGAATCTACACTTTCAAGCCAATGAAACCCAATGATAGAAGAAGTGTTGTTTCTAAATCCATAAAAGCATCTTAAGCTCAGCAAAGTCTTTGCTGCTTATGTTGCATAGTTATTAAGCGCTTAGTTTCTTGTTTGTTGGATTTTTGATGGATGTGTGGGAATTGGAATGAGTGTAATACCTGCATCTTAAATCAGTGTATTTTATTTTCTATTATTATTTTGGAATACACAGCATATAATAGGATATAAAATGTGCTTTTGGTATGCATTTTCTTCATTCAAAAGTAATAAATACAATGGGTTATTGCACTATAAAATAGCCTCCCAATGGTTTACACAGAATGTCATTGTTGTATCATCTGTTATTCTGTAGGAAAGTTTAAAAAAAGTCTTCATTTAAACACTGTTTAGAAATTCTGGACTGTACTGATTTTAAGTGTTCATAACCTTGATATACCAATATTGGTACTGGTTATTATTTCTAATAGCTCGTCAGTGATTGTAGAATTAGATGGTTCAATGGCTAAAGACTTGCTTAAGGGAGAACACAATCTAAAATGTAGTGCGGTTTAATGATCCTCCATAATAATATCCATATCGTACAATTTAGTAGGCTGAGATTAATCAGAAATTTCTCTGTAGCTATTGTCACTTGATATGTTCTTCTTGCCTTCCTGAAGCCTCTATATTCAATCTCTCCATATTATAAAATAGACTTAAGCAATACTTTTACTGTCCAGCTTGCAGCTAATTTAAACTTCCACTTAGAAAGCTCCTTTCTTATAAGGATATTTCATTTTTTGCAAAATATTCAATTGCACAGTGTATTAATTTTTCCATTAATTTTATATTGAATTACTTCCATGTACAAAGTATGCGTATGAGTGTGTGGGATCAAGAGTAAGAAGTTATTATTTCTGAACATCTTGTCCTCTAAATTTGCCAAGTACAGAATATTTCTGAACATCTATCGAGCTCTCTATGAACAAGTGATTAAATATTACAGATTATATTTGGAATAAGCTTGAAGTTGCCCAACACAGGCAATGGGTCGAATGATGGCTTCCTTGAATTTGGTAGCAAATGTGCCTGTACTAAGTTTGGAAAAGTTTTTTTAATTTTTTTTTTTTAAAAAAGCTGAAAAACTGAAGAAGAGCACTGTAGATTAAGGCACAGTGTACCAGCCTATAGGTAAACTCATTAACTCCTTCTGCAGATATATATTCCAGTGTTTTTGATTTGATCTTCTTTATTTGTGTAATATTTATATTCATTCATTTTCCTATTTGCTTTTAAGGGTCTATTATCTGATCAAAGACCAGGTAGGCCTGAAAAATCATTGGGCTGAACACTTTTCCAATGTACTCAATAGGCCATCCACAAAGGGGCTTTCTTTTTTTTCAAGAGACAACTGGATTTTCTTGTTTTTCTTAGAAAAAAATTTGCTTCTCATCCAACAAGCTTCTTCAAGTAAAACAACTTCAAAGAAAAACAAGAAAGTCCAGTTGCTCCTTGAAAAAAAGCATCTTTGGGATAATCATATCCTGGATGCTAAGAATCTTCATAGACATTTAGACCACCCACAGCTGATCATGATAACTAAGAGCAGATGCCTCAGCTGCCATTGTTGGATAGCCTAGACCTCCCTCCCTCCACTGATGAAATCAAAAAATCAATCTCACAGATGAACTCAAATAAAGCAACAGGGCATGATGGCATTCCTGCTGAGGTCTTCAAAGCACTAGACTCAAGTCCCTTGCAAGCATTCCAAGATTTCTTGGAAGACATTTGGTCCACCAAGGAGATGCCTGATGAGTTCCATGAGGCCCTCACAGTAGCTCTCTACAAAAATAAGAAAAGCATACCAGACTGCAGAAATTACAGAAGTATCTCACTACTGTCCATCACAGGGAAGATCTTTGCCCGTGTTCTCCTGAGTAGACTTGTCACTGTTTCCAAAAAGGACCTACAAGAAGCCTGTTGTTTGGTCTGGCTGAAAAAAAATGGATGTTGTTAAAAAACAAGAGAATTTTACAGTTTGAAATTCATGACCTAAAGTTTGGATGGCATAGGTATATATAGCATGATAAAATTAAAGTTAATGTGGTTTTCAAATATCATCCAATTAGATATGCCATATAGAGAATATGGAAAAGATATAAACCCAGGATATGTCCAAAAACACCTTTATGGATCTCAGTGCAAGAAACATTACAGAAGAGAAATGATAAAGATAAATGATTGATATATTGGAACCAATTGGAAAATTATCAAGAACATCAAATCAAATCAAGAGAATAATTAAAGTAGAATGATATTGTTGTCAATGGTTCTCCAGTTTACAGTTAACTGAAAGATTTAACATGGATAAAAAGATATGACATGGAGCAAAGTAAGTCAGAATTTGAAATACAATTCTGCAAATGGAATTCTAGCTGTACTGACAGAGGTATAGTGTTAAGAGCAAGAAAAGTCATGATAAATTGGTTGTATTCTACTGAGAATTTTCATTCAGTTGTGGACACTGCATTGGAGAAAGAATTAATACTGGAGCATCAAAAGTGCCAAGGAGTGGTGTGGGTGGAAAAAATGGTGACATTTTTGTGAAGAGGCAGGTCAACTTATTTTCCAAAGCACCAGAAGGCAAGACAAGAAACAATGGATGGAAACTAATCAAGGAGAGAAGCAACCTGGAATTAAGGAGAAACTTCCTAACAGTGAGGACAATTAACCAGTGGAACAGCTTGCCCTCAGAAATTGTGAGAGCTCCATTACTGGAGGTTTTTAAGAAGAGACTAGACAGCCACTATCTGAAATGATATAGGGTCTCCTGCTTGAGCAGAGGGTTGGTCTAAAAGACCTCCAAGGTCCCTTTCCAGCTCTATTCTGATTGGTTAGAGGTGGTCAGTATGTTTTGCCTGGTGTTGTAGCCCGCCAGCGGCCTGTGCGGATCGTGGCTGATGACGATGATGAGGAGGCTGGTGTGGGGTTGCGCCAGCAGCCTGCGCAGCTGGCACTCGTGTTGGACAGTGAGGAGGCTGAAGAGGATGTGGTGCCAGAGGCAGAGACTCAGCCTGGGTCTTCAGAACCTCCAGAGGCTCCTTCAAGTGGAGAGAGCGAAGTGGAGGAGCCTCTCCTCAATGCTCGAGCACGCAGGGCTGCCAAAAGGCAGGAGTGGCTACTCAGGAGGAGGTCTCCTCGAGAGTAAGGTTTGAGGATAATTGGCCACTCCCTTAGCCTATTTAAGTTGCACGTTAGTAATTTCTTGCTGGAAACAACTTGTAATTATCATCAGAGCATTTTTGGAAAAGTCTTATTGTATTTTGTTTTCTGGGCTTTGCCGGACTTTGGTTTATTCTTGCTACTTAATAAATTTGATAAGGACCGTTGGTGGGTATCAATATCCTCGGAAATCCAGAGCTGGGACAGAACACCTGGAGAAGAAAAGCCTTCAGGGAGACATAATAGCTATCAAAGTATCTAAAGGACTACCATATGGAAGATGGAACAGAAATGTTCAGAGTTGTTCCAAAAATTGAACAAGAAACTGTGGGCTTAAATTACCTGGTTGGACATCAGGAAAAAAATGCCAGCATTAACAAATGTTCAACAATGAGGCAAACTGCTTCAGGAAGGAGCGCACTCCCTTGCTGAAAATATTTTGACAGAAGCTAGTTAGCCATCTTTCAGAGAGGCAGTTTTAGTGCATTCCTTTGCTGGATTAGATGATCTTCAAGATTTCTTTTCGGTCTTATATTCTATTATTTCATAACTCTACGATCCCTCTACCTAATGATATTTCTCCAGATGTCAGTGCTAGGAAGATGGAGAGCTCTGTATCTCATCTAAAGCCATTGAAATATTTCTTGCTTTGGTCAGGTGGCAAATGAAGTCAGAGCCTTGGTGTCTCATTGAGAGACCTTCCTCTGTCATATAAAGATCTAGATTAATCCACTCAAACAGGACTCCCTTGTAAACAGTGATATGTGTGTTTTTCCATTTCCTGATAACTAATAGCTGACAAGTCTGTG
Source organism: Arizona elegans (assembly GCA_022577455.1). Taxonomy (NCBI): domain Eukaryota; kingdom Metazoa; phylum Chordata; class Lepidosauria; order Squamata; family Colubridae; genus Arizona; species Arizona elegans. The sequence continues at coordinate 182,588,475 of JAKOOJ010000001.1, forward strand.
TTGCATTTTATTTAAAATAAATAATGGTTTCTGAATTTCTAAAATTGGACCTGATTTAGTCTAAGGCTAGGCAATCTAATACCCACCAGTTGCTTTGGACCTCAAAGTGGCCAATGATAGGAGGCTGTGATCTAAAGCAATTATTCTCAACCTTTTCTTCACCACAGTCCCCCTTTAAATATCTTTTTTGGCCACAAAACCATGCCAGAAGACTGAACCCAAGAATTAAATCATAACATTTCTTCAAGCCTTTTTAGACCCCCTGTGATGACATTGTGTCCACCCGAGGAATCCGTGGACCACAGGCTGAGAACCATTGATCTAAAATATATCCAGTGGATGTTTCCTAACATTAATTTAGATTTGAGAATTAAAGGGAAGCCTTACTTGTTTCTCAGGCTGCTGGCACACCAGGTTTAAGGAACCTGGCTATTAAATATATGACAATAATCTTACAATTTAGTATATTGAGGTCAAGAGTTGTTATAAGTCATGCAGATGATGACAGCTCAGCTTCTGCAACAGAAGCAGTGGTGGGTTCCTCCCGGTTCAGCCCGGTTTCGATGATATGATGTCACCGAACTGGTTCTGCCCCCTCACCCCCCACACCCCCTTTTATTTGGCCCCACCCACAATCTATTGCTGCTTCCTGAGTCCCAGCTGATCGGCTAGAAGGAAAAAAACTGTTTAAACTCTTGCCGCAGGGCTTCAAAGGGCCACCCTACAGCTGATCAGTGTTAAAAGGCAGTGTGGTGGTAGACCGGTGCCTCCAAAAACAAATGAGTAGACCGGTGCCTGCAAAAATAAATGGGTAGATCAGTGCCTCCAAAAACAAATGAGTAGACCGGTGCCTGCAAAAATAAATGGGTAGACCAGTGCCTCCAAAAACAAATGAGTAGACCAGTGCCTGCAAAAACAAATGGGTAGACCGGTGCCTCCAAAAACAAATGAGTAGACCAGTACAGCTCTGCAAACAGTTAAAAGCCTGGTAGACCAGTACCTCTGCTAAATTCTTAAGAATTGTCACATGACCATCAAGCCACACCCACAAAATAAGCCACGCCCACAGAACCAGTAGTAAAAAAATTTAGAACCCACCCCTGAACAGAAGTCATGATAAGTTGTTGGCAAGTTGGTGGTGTTGTCTTTGGTAAGAAAGTGATTATACTGGTCTACAAATTTTGGGAAATTATCGACTTCCGTGATAAAATGTGTTAATTTTACATATTTTGATTAGATGAATTAGAAAACAGGTGATAAAGATGCCAGACGGCTAAAGTTTTCAAGACATTTCACAATAAAGATTTATACACAGGTGAGTATATTTACCTACAAGGGAAGGAGGTGTCTAATGATCATGATGCCTCGTAACCTCTCGACAAAGTACGGTAGAATGATGATAATGGTACCACATGGAAGTGTATAAATTTATCTTCACTTTGAGAACAGCAAGGCAGATGACTATGAAAAACACATGGAAAATTTGCTTAGGTCCAAATTTGCTTAAAGCGCTTGGTGCAAGCATGTCACTGAAAATTCACTTCTTACACTTGCATTTAGACTATTTCCCTTTGAACTGTGGGGCAATGAGTGATGAGTATGGGCAGTGATTCCACCAGGATATCGCAGACATGGAGAAAAGATACCAAAGGAAATGGAGTCCGTCCATGCTTGCCAATTACTGCTGGAATCTCCCCAGGGATGATCCTACTGCAGTTCACAAGAGAAAAGCCAAAAAGGGTAGTGTAGATACCGAATAAAGATGGAATCTTGTTGTTTAATCTGATGTTAGAGCTTGTCCGTTTTTCATGCAAAAAGCATGAAAATGTTACATGAAAAACCAATAAATGAATGGAAAGTTATTGGTATCAATACCAATAGGTTGTTATTGGTATCAATAAAAAGATAAATTTATAATGATTGGTGTACCACCATTCTCATTGCTACCGTGTTTCCCCGAAAATAAGACCTCCCCGGATAATATCCAATTGGGCTTTTGAGTGCATGCGCTAAAATAAGCCCTCCACGAAAATAAGCCCTCCACAAAAATATTTAAATGCATGCGCAGCCAGTCCCCGCCATTTCCTCTGGTTAGGGTTAGGGAGACAGAGCTGGAAATCAAGTAGGATGGCAAGGGAGCCCCATCTTGCTCCATGCACCCCAAAATAATAAGACCTCCCCAAAAATAAGGCCAAGCGCTTATTTCAGGGTTCAAAAAAATATAAGACAGGGTCTTATTTTCTGGGAAACACAGTATATCACATTTTGCAGAAACATTACGCAGTATAATTGCACATCCCCCTCATAATTTTTGAATTATTTTGATGCAATTTTGACCTGAAGCTGTATCTTGGAAACTGGAGCCAATTAATACTCAGGACTTAATTTTCCTTTATTAGTGACCCAATTTTGGTAAAATTAAGTTACATTCATTTCTGAGGCTTTCTCCTTGTAAACCAGTGTTACATGTTATGAAATTATGCAGTTTGGCAAAATTGCTCTCAGCTACTTTTTGGAATATCACCAATTCCCACCTGCCTTGTAAAACAGCAGTACACCGTGTAACTATAACTACATGGTAGTGGCAGAAATGCTTTTCAGACATACAGGAATCCCCAAGGCAAAAGAGCTGTGTGGAAGCCTTACTGATTTGCAACTAAAATTCTTTCCAAACACACAGATCGTTCAGAGGGTTAAATGGATGTTCAGAGGAGGATTGCAAATTTGTCATTTCAGGCTGCTGTGCTTCTGTATACGAATAACTGATGCTCTGAAATAGCTTATGTCCTAATTGTCAAGAGAGATGTGAATTTTTAGCAGAAGAATGTTTATATTCTTACATAATGACTTTCTCCACTAAAATGGAAGCAAACTCTCAATAGACAAAACCATTCTATTCAGTGTATTCAAATAATAGTGAAGAGGCCATTGTAAAATATGATTTTTTTTTCTCCAGCAGATATAAGTATTGGAATTTTCCTCATATTTTACATCTTACCTTTGTTTCTAAATAATATAACTTCCTGATGGATCTGGGGATTTCCTTTCAATATAGCTGGTAATCCTATTGTCCCTTCCTTCCTTCCTTCCTTCCTTCCTTCCTTCCTTCCTTCCTTCCTTCCTTCCTTCCCTCCCTCCCTCCCTCCTTCCTTCCTTCCTTCCATCCATCCTTCCTTCCTTCCTTCCTTCTTTCTGTCATTAACATACAACATGTTAATTTTCTAATTCACTCTCTTCTTTAATATGACTACGTCTCTCTTAGTAGTGGGATGCAAATTCTAGCGCTACCATTTTGCTATCAGTAGCACACAGCGCTTCTGCAAATGCACAGAAGCTTCTGCACATGCATAGAGTGTTTTTGATGATGCCTGGGTGGGTGGGCGCCTGAACCAGAGCAAACCAGAAGCAACCCACCACTGATCTCTCTGTCTTTATAATGTTTCCAACCAATGAAAAATTTCAAAAGTTGCAGTGCTTTCCTAGACAACCTGATGATATACAGTTCTCCTATAACACATGTTCTGCCCTAGCTCCGCATTCCCAAGGATTGTGATACACACCAATGGTCCTTATCAAAGTTATAATGTACCAAGAATAAACAAAGTCCAGCAAAGGTTGGCAACCAGCCCAAAAAACAAGATACGATAAGACACTCATTCCCCAAAATGCTCTGTAATAATTACATGTTGTTCCCAGCAAGAAATTACTAACTGCGTGTGACTTAAATAAGCTAAGGGAGTGGCCAATTATCCTCAAACCTTACTCTCAAGGAGACCTCCTCCTCCTGAGTAGCCACTCCTGCCTTTTGGTAGCCCTACGTGCTTGAGCAATGAGGAGAGGCTCCTCTACTTCGCTCTCTCCACTTGAAGGAGCCTCTGGAGGTTCTGAAGGCCCTGGCTGAGTCTCTGCCTCTGGCACCACATCCTCTTCAGCCTCCTCGCTGTCTGACGCAAGCGCCGGCTGCGCCGGCTGCTGGCGCAACCCCACACCAACTCCTCGTCGTCGGGATCAGCCACAATCCGCGCAGGCCGCTGGCGGGCCACAACAACACAAGACATACAGATACAAACACAGAGTGAGAGAGAGAGGGAGGGAGGGAGAGGGAGAGGGGAACATAAGATGATGATTGACAGCAAAACTATCCAACAGTCTTCTGTTTTCATTTTGATCTTCTAAGTTAGTGGTCTCCAACTTTTCTGGCTTTGTGGACTGGAATGGGGGAGAGGGGATAGTTCTCTGTGAGTGGCAAACACAAATGGATTGGCTTGTGCATGCTTGCCCACCTGCCCGCTGCATAAGTGGAGCTGTGCATGCAAACGTGTTCACCCGCCACTTCCACAGCCCAGTTCCAAATGCAGCCCTGAAGTGGGCCATGGTCCAGGGTTTGGGGACCCCTGTTCTAAGTGAACACAGAACTACAGAACCTTCAACAGAAAACAAATCTAGCTCTCAACATCTTTTCCGACTCCAGAATTCACTTACTGTATTATCTGTGATAGACACAACATACTTGACTCCCTGACCTGAGTAGTGTTGAGAGAAGGACATCCTAATTTCCCATGAAATACTGTTAGAAACTTTCAGAAGATCCCAAATTCAAGCTCTTTCATTTCTGTTCAATTGGTTGGGAAATAATTAACTGAAGCTAATTTGGAAAGACAATGAGTTCATCTCCATATCCTAGTTGCTATAATGCAAATATGTGACTCTTAACTATTTTTTCCCAAGACATGTCCTCACCATGAAGCCTCCATTCCAGGGGTGAAATCCAGCAGGTTCTGGAGAACCGGTAGCAGAAATTTTGAGTAGTTCAGAGAACCGGCAAATGCCACCTCTGGCTGGCCCCAGAGTGGGGTAGGAATGGAGATTTTGCAAAATCCTTCCCCTGCCACACCCACCAAGCCACGCCCACCAAGCCACACCATGCCCACCAAGCCACGCCCACAGAACCAGTAGTAAAAAAATTGAATTTCACCACTGCTCCATTCCTTTGCCAGCCTGCTACTGTGGCCACTATGTTACTCTAGTTTTAAACTAGTGTTTGTCCTTCTACTGTTGGCACAAAGTTTCCCATTCTAGGTCAATGCAGGAGGAGCCTTCATTGGTTGGCAATCTGCTGGGATTCCAACTAGCCTGCTACAGCTCTGCCCATTTGGCTGATGTGCTTTGCAGCTCCACCATTACTATGGTTTCCAAAGGAACCAGACATCTCACTTGCCCAGCTTGTTTCTTCTATTGTTTTGTTGCTCAAGTTCTATGATAACAACTTCATGGAATGAGAAAAAGTTTTGCATCACTGGCAGATGGAAAAAGCCTATAGAGAAAGACTCTGGTGGGACACCTCTTCCTCATCATGCACAAGCATTTATTTTCATCCCAACAATTCTCTTCTTTTGGAAACCAAAATCATTTTATTAAAGGGCTTTTATTTTAGACCTCTTAAGGAAATGGAATTATTCCAGTAACAGAACCTCCCAGTTTGGATTTGGGGTTTGGAAATGGTCAGCAGAACTCTGAATAATGGGGCTGTCATTAAATCCAACTCAGATTTAAAAGGAAGAACTTGCTAGTCTGAAAGAAATCCATAGTGCTTTCTGAAAGGGTAGTATCACTACCTATCTTGTTCAGTGATGGGTTGCCCCCGGTTCAGACCAGTTCGCAAGAACCAGTGGTAAAACCGGTGGGAGGCTCTGCCCATCTACCTTGATGTCGTTATCAGCGATATGTGCATGCGCAGAAGCAAGGCGAGCAAGTGAAGCAAGTGCTTCACACATCCCATTGCGAACCAGTAGTAAAGGTAAGTAGAACCCAGTCCTAACCTTGTTGCTATGCTAGGGTGATGATACATGGTTGGGCCAGTGTTTCTTCTACCAGCCTGCTTTTCCCCATCCCAAGCACAGAATGAATAGAAATGTTCTCCCTCTCCCTCCCTCCCTCCCTCCCTCTCTCTCTCTCTCTCTCTCTCTCTCTCTCTCTCTCTCTCTCTCTCTCCTTTTAGATGTTTAAATGGGTGGAGAAACATTTTTTTTTTGCATTAGGAAGAAAAGCTTTGAATAAATCTTGACTTGATTAGGTTTCCATCCAAAGATTTTGGATATTTTACTGTTATTGTGGCATAGCTGTAAGATAAACGAATGGCCCAATAATTATCCTATTTAATCTGAATAAATTGTATTTTTCTGTCCGAAGGGTTACAAGTCATTATATCATGGAGCATATAGTTACATTCAAAAGTTGAATGCATTTATAAAAATGTGCACAATTTATTCCACTATATGCTGTCTGTTTCTATACTCATTGTAATTGCTTGCATGTTTCAGGCAAGAGGTATTGATGGAACATGGGCGGAAATCTGAAATATAAATAAATGTGTATATCGCATACTGCAAATTATTTAAAAAAGTTATACAGATAACTTCATAGTTTGGAGATAGGGAATAGAAATCCAATCTTTAGTAGTACTATAACATTCCCAAACCAAGCGGAATGGAGGAGCTGCTTGTTAAATAACTAGGTTACAAAATACGTAGCTACTTGTTAAAATAACTAGGTTACAAAATAAGTAGCTGCTTGTTAAAATAACTAGGTTACAAAATAAGTAGCTGCTTGTTAAAATAACTAGGTTACAAAATAAGTAGCTGCTTGTTAAAATAACTAAGTTACAAAATAAGTAGCTACTTGTTAAAATAACTAGGTTACAAAATAAGTAGCTGCTTGTTAAAATAACTAGGTTACAAAATAAGTAGTTGCTTGTTAAAATAACTAAGTTACAAAATACATACCTACTTGTTAAAATAACTAGGTTACAAAATAAGTAGCTGCTTGTTAAAATAACTAAGTTACAAAATAAGTAGCTACTTGTTAAAATAACTAGGTTACAAATAAAAGTAGCCATAGATAACATTCATAATATCACCTCCAACATTAGTTTTGTTGGTCATCTATAGTTTATTTTTTTTAGCCCGAACATCTGCCCAAACATGTACAGGATCACTTTAAAGAGATAGAAATGTAACACACAGCTATGAAACAACCAAAAATAATCAATGTCACAAGATTTTATTTGATCCACAGTTAGAGCTTCCCAGGGTATTTTCATGCAGCCTCAGAGCATTAATAAACAGTGGCAATATTCCTCATCTGTTGATAGCCACCATATTGCTTTCAGCAGCAAGCAAAATTAAACTTTAAGCATTATTCTCATGTGCATGGACTATAAAGTGAATTTAAATTAAAGTACTACATTACCTAGAAAGTAATGTAGTACTGGATGAGACTTTGCTACCTATTAAAGTGTGTTCTACATTTACAACACTTTCTGACACACAGTCTGTTATTTGGTGGGTGGGTGAGTGGGTGGGTGAGTGGAGGGGTGGAGGAAAGAAGATTTTCGAAACCTTATATACAAGTTTGGATTATAGGAGAATGGACTTGTAGTTGCTCTTTAATATTGGTCCAAAAATTTGGAATGTTGGGTAGAGAGAAGTCTCAGCTACTGGTGCTAGGAGACAGTTGCTAGGGAAACTGTGCAGTTAGAGAAGGCAAATTGGGGAAGGAAAAGGAGGGGAGGGAAGAGGAGGAGGAAGAGAAAACAGTTTGGGAAGGATAGCAGGTGGCCTTTCTAGAATAGGAGGTGAGAATTCATTTGAACTAAAAAGACTCAACCATTTGTAGGACTGAACAGACATGGGAAGTAGGAAGGATTGGAAGACGAGCTATATTAAGAACTGCAAACACCAGGCATTGGCTGGTGTTGGCAAGCTACTACTATTCCTTTAATATTTACTCCTGTCAAGATCTGTTGGTCCTTGGTCTATTGAGAGCTAGTGTCTTAATATGACAATAGAAGTTCAACATAGTTTCTCATGATGATCAAGGTAACTTACAAAAGTAGGGTCTAAACAGGAAATCCTTCACGTTTCAGCAAGTTATGTATAAATAGTCTGTCCAGCTCCATAAAGTTCTCTCTTTGGCCTGCTTTGGTACTTTGTCTTCCATAATATTGGAAAAAATATAGCCTGTTTGCTATTGTTATATCTTTACCCTTATGACTTATCCTTACCCTTATAACTTAGAGCAGGGATGGATTCTACTTACCTTTACTACCAGTTTGCAATGGGTCCACACGTGCATGTGCAGAAGCATTTTGATGATGTCAGGGTCGGTGGGCAGAGCCTACCGCTGGTTTTACTATCGGTTCTATAGAACCGGTGCAAACCGGGGGCAACCCACCACTAACTTAGAGGAATCTGACTCTAACTCATGTGCTCCTTTAATATTTTTTCTATAGCAATGCATTTCCTACCTTCAAAGCTCCACTTATCATCAGAGGTTCTACCTATTTGGAGGATAATTTTATTTGTTTTAGACTATAAGATTGGAATCTGAATATAATCAGAAGTCTTCCAAAATATTTTACAGCTGCGATAGCTATATATAGGGAAATAGCATCTTCATTCTAGAATTTATAACTGTCTAAAAAGTTATAATTTGATGTTGTTAATGTCATTTTGTCCCATGCGAATGGTTACTTACTCCCAAAAGGATGTATATCTTGCTTAGAAGTGTGTGTGTGTGTGTGTGTGTGTGTGTGTTTATTTGTGTGTATGAGTTTATGAGAAGTGTATGAGAAGTCAGCTGGTGCCTTTGGACCAATCATTCTCTCTCAGTCCTAAACCAGTGGTGGGTTTCAAAATTTTTTACTACCGGTTCTGTGGGTGTGGCTTAGTGGGCGTGGCATGGCTTGGTGGGAATGGCTTGGTGGGCGTGGCAGGGGAAGGATACTGTAAAATCTCCATTCCCTCCCCACTCCAGGGGAAGGATACTGTAAAATCTCCATTCTTTCCCCACTCCTGGGGGAAGGATATTGCAAAATCTCCATTCCTACCCACTCTGGGGCCAACCAGAACTGGTTCTCCAAACTACTCAAAATTTCCACTACCGGTTCTCCAGAACTGGTCAGAACCTGCTGAAACCCACCTCTGTCCTGAACCCAGCAACCTATATAGGACAAGCTTGGTAGATTATGGTTCATAACTTTAATGAAGAAGTCCCCATCCTATATATACTGTATATACTGTATATACAATACATACATACTGTGGAGGTTTAATTACACGTATGATGTTGGATGTGACTTAAGCATGATTAAAATTGTAACAGTTACACACAAACATAGACACATACACATCACTGCAAGTTAAGAAGAGCCTGTAGTACAGTGGACTAAAACATTGTTATTAACATCTGCTGCTTGCAATTACTGCAAGTTCAAATCTCACCAGGCTCAAGGTTGACTCAGCCTTCCATCCTTTCAAAGATAAGTGAAATGAGGACCCGGATTGTGGGGGCAATAAGCTGACTTTGTATAAATATACAAAAGTATGAAGGCTATTGCTTAACGCATTGTAAACCGCTCTGAGTCTCCGGAGAAGGGCGGCATATAAATTAAAGCCAAAAAAAAAAAAAAAAAAAAAGTACTCCTGCAAACAAAGAGGGAAATATTCTTGATGAAAAATGGCTGAAAACATGTTGTGCTTATCTTAGAGTTTCAGTGAATATAAACCTAATTGGTTGCTTTCCATTTTTATATCAGGAGTAGGCAGCTTCACCATACAGATGCCTTAAATCTATAAAGATCTTAAAACATGATATTTGCAACCCTTTCACATACCAACAAAATCTCTTCTTCTAGTTATAACATCCTTAGCCAGGCACTTGACACAGTCAAAGGATCAATAGCCTCTGGGCTGAAAAGGTTTCCCCCCTCCTCCTGTTTCAGTTATCTGACAGCTTTAGATAAATCAATATATTTTTCAAATCTTTATTTAAACTTATGCCTGACATGTACTATGTATTTACAGTACTTTACTACAATAAATTATATATTGTATTGTATAATGTAATATCCCACTAGAAAGCATCTGGGGATTTTTTAACAGGAATAGTTATCTAAATGCTTTAAATAAATAAAGCATGACAATGAGACAAAAGGCTGGTATTCTGAAGCCAAACCCTCCCAAGTTTTTTTCCTCCTTCTTTAGAAAATCTGATACAAATAAGAAAGGGCAAAACATCAGGACATTCTTGAACCTTTCAGGATGAAATGTCCCCAAACAGTAGCCTTTGTTATAGAAGGGGTGAGGAGGTCTCAGATGTAATTCCCCCACTCTCCGGCCATTTTGTATTAAGGTGTCATATCCACAAGTTTTGCTCTGCATGTGAGGTTGTTGTATCAGATGCCATCTGTTGCAATAAATGGCAAATGAAATAAGCCGTGATTATCCAAAGGATCTTGCAGCTGGTTGTTCTAATTTGAGGGCAGAAAGTCAAGATAGGAGGGTTATGATTCCTAACAGATTTCTGGCTACAAAATCATGTCCATATAGTTAATTGTTGTTGTTCGACTTAATATGATGCCGTGGACATTTATGTTTATAGTAATTTCATTGAAGGGCCTGGAAATGCTGCTTTTTTTTCATATGGTAATTTCTACAGCACAAAAAAAAAGGACTGATGGGATTTACAACTCTCCTCACTTGGAAAAATACATTTTAAGGCTGAATGTTCATTCAATCAAGAACAATCTTTGGCAACATGATATTCATTGGTACCTCTTAGCAGGTCCTTTGGTGAGCAGTCCCCCCCCCCCCGTTTCAATTTAAGGATAAAATTTTAATGGACAGGATTAAGTTTTAAAAAATGAGAAGCCACGTGTTTCGTTCTCTTTATTGATAAGAATAAAGTTTTTAGGCCCCACATAGGGCTCAGAAAATGAAATGGTGGTTGTTTGAAGGTAATGGTTGTCCAGTTAAGCTGGCATTTGGGAAAGTTAGAATAATTTCATCCATTTTTCTTCTAATAAAGGGGTGTTTCATGACTAATCTTTCTCAGCAGGACGCTTACTTTCTAAACAAGCAGCACTATGGCATCTATTAAGTTTCCCTCAACATGAGTTTAAAAGACCAGGTGTGCCTACTGGACTAAAAGGGTGCTTTTACCTGAGCTACATTCTATCTAGAATCTAGGGCAAACCTTAATATTTCCTTTTTCAGTGGATATAGAGTGAACCAGATCAAATTCTAGCAAAGACTAATTTCTGGCTCATTCCTATCCTTCCCCATAAATAATCTGCAGTGGGATTTCATGGGGTCCTTACTTAATATTTAAATAATGAGATTCAGTCTGTCTCTTAAACATATTGTGATTATAAAACAGAGTGAATTTAGAGTGATTCAGTAACCCCTCCTTGGATTAAGAATATGTGACTTTTGAAGGGCACTCTCCTGAATGTACTTTCAGATTGAAAAACAAATACCATGTTATCTTACCCTTCCTCTTATCTCTCTGATGTTATCTTTTAGGCCTGATTTAACAGACAGTTGAAAAGTGCCAGCTGTATCACTGAGCTTTGGTTATGTGCATTATTAGTAATTCCTATTTTGGTAACCTTGTTTATATTATATATTCTGAACATGCTGGGCTTCTTTAAATATTTGAATTATCAAATGTCAGAGAACAGTCAGTCCAAGAGAAGGCTCAGTAAGGTTTTATTGGGATGTTTACCTAATTGTTCTAAGTAGCTTGACAGAATTGAAATAAGTATTTAAATATCACTGCTTCCCCAGACCTTCTGCATTAAGCTCCTGGTGTATAGTATGTCCTCCATATTGTCTCTGAAGTAAGAGAAAAGAACAAGCATTGCTGTCTGCTGTATATTAGTCTGTTTTATGACTCCTGGTGACTACATGGGCTAGTCAGTGCAGTTTTCTTGGCAAAATTTTGGAACTGCTTTGCCATTGCCTGCTTCCTAGAGCTGAGAGAGAACAACCGGTCCAAGGTCACCCATCTAGCTTTCTGCCTAAAGTGGGACTTGAACTTACAGCCTCCCAGTTTCTAGGCTAGTGCCTTAGCCAGCATACTGAAGTGGCTCTGTGATTGTATATTACAGGTAATACAGGTAATCCTCAACTTACAACAGTTCATTTAGTGACTGTTCAAAGTTACAATGGCATTGAAAAAGTAACTTATGGCCATTTTTCACAGTTACAACTTTTGTAGCATCCCCATCAGAGGTGGGTTTCAGCAGGTTATGACCAGTACTGGAGAATCGGTAGTGGAAATTTTGAATAGTTTGGAGAACCGATAGTAAAAATGCCTCACCCCCATCTATTCTCTGCCTCCCAAGTCCCAGCTGATCGGGAGGAAATGGGGATTTTGCAGTAACCTTCCCCTGCCACTCCCACCAAGCCACACCCACCAAGCCACACTCACAGAACCAGTAGTAAAATATTTTGAAACCCACCACTGATCCCCATGATCATGTGATGAACATTCAGATGCTTGGCAACTGGTTCATATTTCTGACCACTGCTGTGTCCCAAGATCACATGATCACCTTTTGCAATCTTCTGACAAGTAAAGTTAATGGGGAAGCCAGATTCACTTAACAACTGTCTTATCAGCTGCAGTGATTCACTTAACAACTGAGGCAAGGAAAGTAGTAAAATGGGGCAAAAGTCACTTAACAAATGGTTCACTTAGCAAAGAGAAATGCTGGGCTCAGTTGTGATCGTATGTTGTATTTAATTTGGGTTCAGACAAGAGTCAGTTTGTGGATTTCATTGTCGGGGGGGGGGGGGAATTTAAACCTGGATCTGCTCTGCTCGAACTCTGCATTGCCTCTTACATAAGCAAAGGCAATCCTGGTGCTCTTACAAGCTTTCCATATTAATGTGGTGAACTATTCATGTTTTAAACCAAGATGTCAATTTGGATTGCCTCCCAACATTAGACCGCCTGAAACTGGGGCTATTGAAAAGAATTCAGTACTTCATTATTGCTCTATGCTGAGTACACTTGGCAATAAACACACTTCCTCCAAAGCATCTGCTTCTAGCTACTATTGGGGACAGGATAATAATAAGCCTAGCAGAGAAAGCAATTTTCGATGGACTAGAGCACTGTGTAGAATGAGTTAGCACTGATAAGAGCACTCTGTTCCATTGAAAGGAGGTTCTGAAACTAGCCCTTTAAAGCTATCGCAAGGCTCTCTTAAGGGTGATATTTAATACTGCAATCCTATATATACCTAGTAGGATGTAAATCCCAGAATTTAATGGGAAGCCTGTTCAGGATAGGTTACCCTGAAGAACTACTACTGTTATTTTTAATCTCTACTAGGAAATGGACTGCAGCATTCTAGCTTCTGCTACTTACACTCTAGTGGTTAGATCAAGAGCAAGCTGATTTAATACACTTGGGAACAATCCAGTGTCAGGTCAATAGCTATGCGCTGTCAGACAAAGACGCTAAAAGTGCTGAAGCAATTGCTCAGCAGTCATCCAACAATCCACTTCTGTGAGGAGAAAAAAAATATTCAGAGATGTAAATTGATATGAAAGTTGGGTCAAGTTGTAGGCAGGATGGAACTGGGAAGAAATGGAACGTTCTAAATAAGAAGAGGCAGAATGACCACAAAGCCAGTTCCTAGTAGGAGAGAGATGGTTTTCCACCTCCTGGCAGAAGATACAGGCTCCCTGACAGGTAACACTGTCCAATAGGAAGTCAAGACTGAGAGAAGTAGCAAAGAAACTGAGACCCATATAACTGTGTTACTGGAGCAGGCATGTAGGTCAGTCAGTAGATTCTGGAAGATATAGATATACAAACAAGGTAGGAGCAGAGGAATAATGATAGCAGTGAACCATAAGAGGACAGGTCTGTTGCAGTGACATAGGATGCACCAGTGGTGGGTTGCCCCCAGTTCGGACCAGTTATATAGAACTGGTAGTAAAACCGGCGGGAGGCTCCGCCCATTGACCCTGACATCATTAATCTGTGCATGCAATCCCATTGCGAATCGGTAGTAAAGGTAAGTAGAACCTACCCCTAGGATGCACCTATGGGATTTCTGTAAAAAGTCCCAGTTCCTTGCAAGTATCTTAAATGCCACACTGGCCTCAAAAACCCTGAGGAATGTGGTTCTGCAGAATCTCCAGTTTCTTGGTTGAGACATAAAAACATCATGGAAAACACATTATGGAAATCAGATATTCAGGCTTTGTCATTCTTATAGTGATTGAGACTGAAATCTGTAGGAAGAGTTCAGAGGTTTTGTTTGTGTCATTTTGTTTTTACTCTTTGGGGGAAATGAATATACTTTTCTGAGTCTGTTCTGAATTGAGCCAAGAAATCTTTTGACACAAGGGAGGCAGGTATTTCTGAATGAAGAGAAGCCATTTTGTATCCTTATGTAGGAAATATAAGCCTGCTATATCCAAGAGACTTTTTATGTAGCTCAGTCAGAGGTGGGTTTCAGCAGTTCTGGAGAACCGGTAGTAAAAATTCTGACTGGCCCCGCCCCCATCTATTCTCTGCCTCCCAAGTCCCAGCTGATTGGGAGGAAATGAGGATTTTGCAGTAACCTTCCCTGGAGTGGGGTGGGAATGGAGATTTTACAGTATCCTTCTCCTGCCACGCCCACCAAGCCATTCCACATCCACCAAGCCACACCCACAGAACTGGTGGTAAAAAAATTTGAAACCCACCACTGAGCTCAGTATTTTCAACTCTGATTCTAGGGTCTCAGAACCAGGCTGAGCCTTTCACTTGGAGATGCTGTTGACTGAACTTGACACCTCTGAATACACAACAGAAGCTGTCCCATTAAATTGTGGCCTCGCAAGCCCTGCTCACAGTCGGGACAAGCAAAAAAGCACTTATGATCTAAAGGAGAATCAAGTATCGGTTGCTGTCCTACTAAAATAATGCACCTAAGAGGAATCTAGCCAAGGTTATATACAAAACTGATCAAGTTATATATGAAGGTAAGAGTTATTCTCTATGGGAATAGAGAACCAGAATTGCTGGCAGCGCTGAAAATAAGATGCAGGTTTAAATACTGCTGTGCATGTGTGGGTGGGTGTAGGTGTCCCTAGAAGCCCAGGTGCTACTAATTGCCTGAATTAATTAGTACTAATTGCCTGATAGTGTGAGGAATCTCTTCATCCTGCAACACAACTGTCTTGGATGCTCACATCACTTTGCTTTCTGTACTATCATTCTTCAGTGTTTGCTAAGACCTAGAAAAGAAAGATGGGAAGAGCCTCCCTCCCAATTCTTTTTCATCTGTTTTCATTCTGGGGTTTGTTTGTGGGGTTTTTTTTTTTTTTTTGTTTTTTTTTTTGTTTTATTTGACAAAATTGCTTCGTCCAGCCTCATTTCTGTTTACAAGTTGCATAGTGAAGCTCTATAGTAAATCATGGCTAGAAGCTTAACCCTAAAGTCATCTCTCAAAGGTTTCCAGAAAAAGAATCTTTATTGCAGATGAGAATGAAGCTTTAAACACAACAATTGATTGCTTACTGCAATGCCAAGAGATCAGAGACATTATATTGTATGTGCTTCACTAGTAGTCCTACATTTATAGCCTTGCTCGGAAACTACAGGCCATTATCCTTTAACTGGGATAAGTGCCAAAACGGAGATGTCCATCTGAATGTCAAGGAGATTTAGTAACCATGGAATTTTCCAAGACTAGAATTAAGTTTAATAACAAAGAAAGAGATGCTGAGCCTGAAAGACACAGGCCTTGTTTCAAAAGTGATAGAAGATCTGGGACCATGTCATAAATGCAGTTTTGTGGCAAAAGGTTTCAATAGTAATATTAGAATAGAACAGAATAGATTTTTTTTATTGGCCAAGTGTGATTGGACACACAAGGAATTTGTCTTGGTGCATATGCTCTCAGTGTACATAAAAAGAAAAGATTCATTTGTCAAGAATCATAAGGTGCAACACTTAATGATAGTCGTAGGGTACAAATAAGCAATCAGGAAACAATGTCAATATAAATCATAAGGATACAAGCAACAAAATTACAATCATACAGTCATAAGTGGAAGGAGATGGGTGGTGGGAATGATGAGAAGATTAATAGGAGTGCAGACTTAGTAAATAGTTTGACAGTGTTGAGGGAATTATTTGTTTAGCAGAGTGATGGCATTCGGGAGAAAAACTCTTCTTGTGTCTAGTTGTTTTGGTGTGCAGTGCTCTATAGTGTCGTTTTGAGGGTAGGAGTGGAAACAGTTTATGTCCAGGATGAGAGGGGTCTGTAAATATTTTCACAGCCCTCTTTTAAATTAAAATGATTGAGTGATGGATTAACTGATTATGTGACTCTAAGCACCCCCATAGATTTTCCCCGTGATGATCTCTTAAAATAACAGTGACATATTACATTATACTGTTTATACAGTGCAAGATAAAATATCTTAAACATATCCTTCCATTTTAAAATAATATTAAATTGGAAGGAATGAATCAAAGGCAGTCAAGGGACACGAAAATTACATTTAAAACTAACAGTAAAAAGTAATGGAAAAAAAAGGTTGTTGAGAGAAGTTTCCATTAAATCATTCATAATGCAGCTCAAATTCTGAAAAAAAAAAAATAAAAATCCAAGAGTTTTCTAGCTTTCACTCCCTAAGTAGGTCTCCAAATTATCATTATATAATTACCATTACATAGTAAATCCCAAAAGGATAGGAGCAGCCTAGAAAAGTAAAAGGAACAGGGTTGCTGAATGAATTAGGCTGCTGATGCGCCAGGGAGCTTTCTCTGGGAAGAAAATAGGGTTCCTCTGTTACTTTCCTTCCTCGTCCTGGAGTATTTTTGCCCAAACCAATTTATCTGGAAAGTTGGGGAGGAGAAGGATGGGGATCGATACAATGAAATACTAGACACAGTAGATACAACTTTATTTCCTCACTTTGTTGCAAAAATTAATCCACATGATTCAGTAAACCTGTTCTGACCATCAGCCATTCTGTAGAATATCAATCACAATTTTTTTTTCTTGATTCTTCTCTTCAGGTTCCTTTACCAGTCACTGTCAGGGACTAAAGTTGAGATTTCTATCCTTCCCAGCGTTATTCTTTTAAGAATGCATTTCATTCACTTTCGATTCAACACAAAAAAATGTCTTAGAATTGTGGTATATTTTGAGTGTTGGCGCACTTTCATCCTGGTATATAATAAGCTCTCAACTGCGAAACCACCTGTTGTTATTTATCAAATCACTCTGCTGTCTCTCAAATGCAATTCTATAAAAAACATCACAGCATTTATCAATACTATTGCATGTTAAATATTATTGCATGCCAATTGTAGATATGGTCATAAATGATGCACTGATTGCTTCTCATATTTTTTCAAGCTATTTTCTGACCAGTATTATAGGCTGAAGGATGACTGTGTTGGATATCTTTATAATTCATAATCATATAAAGTGAAGTCTAACATCGCCTTGTGGGGATACTCCATAATGCAGAAGGTTCTCTGGAAGACTTACAAAAATTCTTGGCAGACATCAAGACCGACAGTGAAGATTAACATTTAAAAATTACTTTGACATTGCATGGAAAACCAGGCATCAGTACATCTAGTAATGAATATCACTGGTTAGTAACTATCAAATAAAATGAAATAGAAACTTTTTAATAGCAAATATTAAACATTAAATATGGTTAGGTACCAAATTAAACCACATACGGATTTTAATATTAAAACTGTCAAGCCTGCAGATGATTCCTACAGAATCCGGAACTCCAACATCTGCAAGAGATAATTTTTAAAAAAAATTAAAAATCCACAGCTCAAACTAGGTGATTCCAGCTTCCGAATTATCTTCAAGGGACAAACAGACTTTTTATAAGATTAATTACCAAAGCATGAAACTTTGTGAAGGTTCATCAGTTACAATCTGAAACTCAAAATGAAATATTCCCATATTTCCAAAATGCAAGGCTTTGTTAGATGTACCGTACTTTGCTACAATTATAAAGACTGGGGAAATGTGCAGGGGAAATATGTTGTACATTATATCCAATTATTCCAACACATGTAACAAAGCACTCTGACTGCAGGATGCTGGTGAACTGAATTAGGGGAAATATCATTTCACTATTTTTTTCACGTTCAGATCATTCTTTGTTGAATCTTCTTTATTCTGCAGTGATAGGAGACTTTATTAAATTGGTCCACACACCATAATGGACTTATGCCAGGGGAGAAATCCAACAGGTTCTGACAGGTTCTGGAGAACTGGTAGCAGAAATTTTGAGTAGTTTGGAGAACCAGCAAATACCACCTCTGGCTGGCCCCAGAGTGGGGTGGGAATGGAGATTTTGCAATATCCTTCCCCTGCCACACCCACCAAGCCATGCCCACCAAGCTACACCACACCCACCAAGCCACACCCACAGAAGCAGTAGTAAAAAAAATTAGATAACACCACTGACTTATGCTAATGGAGGGCTGTGGAGAATACTCTCTCTTTTTTTTATTATTGAAAAGTTTTACAAAAAAGAAATTTTTTTTCCCAAATATTTCCCCTTCCCCAAAGGGCTGTGGAGAATTCTCTTGTTGGTACGATTATTGCTCCTGTCAAAGCCCTGGCCACTGTTTGGAATACAATATCATGCTTATATGCCCTCTCGCATAGTTGTAGTTATATTCTAGAACAGAAGTGTCAGATGTGTATCATCATGTGACGTATCAGGACTTTTCCACCCTTCGCTAAACTGGGCGTGGGCATGGCCAGTGAGTGACGCATCTGACTTGTGGGCCATGCGTTTCACAGCCCTGCTCTAGAACCATGAAGTGGGATGATACTTCAAGTGGAGAACACTAATTCCAAGTCTGATTGAATCCAGATAAGAGTTTATTCTTGAGCCTCTTTTGTGATTCTGAGGATGGCAAAGAAATCTCCTTCCCGTCTCCTTGGTACCTTGTTCAGCAGGGTTATTCTAATGGGGAGACAGTCAAGAGAAAGAAATGGGTATACCCGTGCAGAGACTTTTGACTCATTTGCAAGTCATTTTGATATTAATCATTTTGCCAGTCATGAGTTAGAGTCTGTGGTTAATATAATACTGATAATGGAACTGCCATCAACCACCTTCTCTACATGGATGACATCAAGGTGTATGCAATGAATGAACAAGATTTCAACTCGCTGATCCACCTGACAAAGATTTACAGTGAGGACATCAGGATGTCACTGTTGGACTAAAGTAATGTAGATAGATGGTAGTTAAGAGAGGCAAAGCAGTTAAGACTGATGGGATGGAACTACCAGAGGGTCACATAATGGACATACAGACCAGTTGCAAGTACCTTGGTGTCCCACAGTCACATCGGAACCATGAGGAGGAGGCAAAGAAAACAGCAACATCCAAGTACCACCAAAGGATTTGACAGGTCCTGAAGAGCCAAGTCAATAGATCAAGATCTATGTCATCAACATATTTGCTCTGCCAGTCATCAGATGCCCTGCTGAACTAGTGAGTTGGCCAAAGACGGACATGAAATCTGCCAATGTGAAGACCCTGAATAAGTCCTCACAATGTATGGAGGTTTCCACCCCAAGCCCTGAGACTGTACACCAGCTGGAAAGAGGGCTGTTGGGGTCATCCAAGTACTCCTGGATGCTATGGGTTTCATCCACAACAGTAGCTTTGATGTGGATGAAATCCAGAACATCCAGGAGTACTTCAGTAATATGGCATCCAAAGATGAGCTGCTGAGAGAATACCTGAGGCAGCAGCAGAAGTGGGAGCAGAAGAAGTGCCATGACAAGAAGTGGTAGACATTGAGAAATTCTACCAGTAGTTGGAAAGGGCTTACTGACTAAAATGTCAGCAATGAGGCACTGGTTGTAGCAGCACAAGAGCAAGCACTAAGCACCAGATTCATAAAAGCAGGGGCCTACCATACTAGACAGAACCTGAAGTGCATACCATGCAGAGAAGCCTCAGAGATAGTCCAATACACAGTGGTAGAATAAGAGTGAAAATGAGTTTTTTATTTCATTTTATACATATATCCTGAAGATATATCCTGAATTAATTGTGTGTTTGATCCCTGCTCTTCGTGGTTAATTACTTATGGGAATAGGATATCTGCTCAGAAAGTTACAAAGTCCTCCTTTAAAAAGGGGTGAAATCAGCCTTTTTAAGAAGGACATAATTGACCCATTCCTGAAAAAATCCTAACCAATATTTGGAAGGTGAAACAACACTGTAAATCAATTATTAGCATTCCCCTTATTAAACAAGGCAAATGATTGTGTGGTTTTCTTTCCTTGGTCAATTTCAATTCATTTTATAGGTATGCCTTTGGAAACATCTTACGGGATGAGCTATTGCAGGAGATGGATGGGTGATGGGACTTCTCTTCTCTTCTCTTCTCTTCTCTTCTCTTCTCTTCTCTTCTCTTCTCTTCTCTTCTCTTCTCTTCTCTTCTCTTCTCTTCTCTTCTCTTCTCCTCTCCTCTCCTCTCCTCTCCTCTCCTCTCCTCTCCTCTCCTCTCCTCTCCTCTCCTCTTCTCCTGAAACTCTCAGGGACTTTCATATTTCAGATGGATCAATGTACATTTCTTAAGTCTGTTTGTCTTGAAATACTGGGGTATATAACTTTAGCAGCTTGTCTTTTACACAGCTGATCCCAGAGGGTGGCACTTGCATTTCTTTTCTTTTCTGCTCCATCATAGTTGTGCTGTGGAGTTCTTCAGGGCTCTATGTATTTCATTAAGCACATGAAATCACTGGGGGATAGTATCAGGTGAGATGGGGCTGAGATGCCACAAAATGCAGAGGACAACTGCCTTTATCTGCCTTTCGATATAAGATTGAAATTCTGTGGATAGAAAGAGCTGTGCGTACCTATGCTGACTGGAAAGAATGATGAGTTATCAAAGAAATAAATAAAATGAAAACAGATTTCTAAGCTTCTCTGTTACCGCTCTCCTGGCTGCATCTGGAGCTCACAAACAGCATACGCAAGAAGTGAAAGCTTTATTCCCTGATATTAGCCTTTTTCCCTTAGTGCTTCTAGGTGGAATGTAGAACACTTAGATGTGTTTGAAATTCTGACTTTAATTATAGTGCAATCTTTGCTGTGATGGGGAAAAGAACTAGACAGTGATGCCCCGATCTTTCTCCTCTTTTTGAAGGCTGCCTACCTAAGTTTGGAATGTAATGTCACTACTGACAATATCTCTGCATTTCTAAGTTCCTTTTTTTTTCTGATAGCTTCAAAATACCAACAAAAGAAACTTGCCTGTCATGAAATGTGAATGTTCTGCAAGATGCAGAAGACACAGGCGTAATAGAAGAAGGCACGCCGGATTTATTTCTGCCGTGTCACTTCTGCGGATTCAGTTCAGGCAATTTCTTGTAGGTTGCTTTGTCCTTCTTTCCTATTCTTCACTATATTGTTTCTCTTCTGTATGCTTTCTCCCCCACCCCGCTTCCTCCCTCGGGTCTCTTCTTGCACTTTGCTAAAATGAAATCTTCTTTGTCATTCTTATGGCACTCTCTGTCTCCAATGTGTTTGCTGAAATTTTCACTGAAATTGCAGCTGAGGATGAAAAAAAAACACCCTTCCACCCCTCTTTTAGATGGAGACTATATGTGCATGTACAATACATATGTACAAACATTTGGGAGACAAATCCGTAATATCCTGGTTATTCTTTTCCTGTTCCCATCTTCCTTCCTTCACCTGTGGAAAAGGTTAGGGAGGCACTGTCTCCCTCTCAATGAAGATGCAAAAAAACCCAACAAATTGTCTTCCGTTACTCTGCAGAGCATCCTTTGGATAAAGATTGAAAGATAGATGTATGAGGGAAATTAACTTCAAAACTAAAAGACCAACTGACCCGATTCCATATTCTTATGATTCAAGACTTCCATTCATTTCTTAATGTTGCTTGACTTGGAAATCATTTCGCACACCCTGTAGAAACATAATGGGGAATATGAATAGATTGGAATGACTAAAAAAAACATGAACTTTCAGTCTCTTTCACCCTCTTTGTAATTTTTGCAAAGGACTCCAGAGAAGCTGAGTTTTGGATTAACAGTACAGTATTTGAGTTATGGACTAACCTGGGAGAAGGAATGTCCATTAAGCCAGAATCACTGTTAAATCTGAATAGGATTTTATATGTGTATCAAATACTCAATTAAAACATATAAAATGCAGATGCATATAAACCTATTCACCATTTTACAAAGGTATAATGGTGAACAGGATTGCATGCATCTGCATTTTATATATTTTACACAAGTATTTTATTCACATATAAATGGTGAATAGGATAAAACTCGGAACACATATTCTGAATAGTTTTTATCCCAGAGCTATAATTGCATTCAACAATGAATTAAAGGGCCACCATCAGTGAGATGTTGGACAGCATTACTTGGTCTGTTGTGTGGATGTTTGGGTGGTTTAGGTGTGGGGAATTTGTGGTGGGTGGGAGTGTGTTTCAGGATTGTTATGTGTGTTGGACCTGGTCTTTGGGTGTTAAGTGAATTTCGTTGTATGGGTATACTATGTATACATGTACAATGAAAATAAAGTTGTTGTTGTTGTTGTTGTTATTTACACAAAAATGACAGTATACATAGCAAACGAGATAACCATGCCGGGTTTTGTATCACAAATCCCTAGTCGAACACTTCCCAAGGGTTTAGGACTGTGTGATGTATTGGTGGATTATGCGAGCAGATCCCAGTAAGGTGGCCTTCTACAGCTGACCAATGGTGATCTTGTCAGCGCCAATTGTTTTTAAGTGTTTGCCTAGGTCTTTAGGCACAGCACCCAGTGTGCTGAGTACCACTGGAACCACCTGCACTGGTTTATGTCAGAGTCTCTGCAGTTCTATTCTCAAGTCCTGATATCTGGTGATTTTTTCAAGTTGTTTCTCATCGATTCTGCTGTCACCAGGTATGGCAATGTCGATGATCCACACTTTTTTCTTCTCCACAATTTTGATATCCCAGATATTGTGTTCTAAAACTTTGTCAGTCTGTATTCGGAAGTCCGACAGCAGTTTTGCATGCTCATTTTCAACCACTTTTTCAGGCTTATGATCCCACCAGTTCTTTGCTACAGGCAGATGGTAGTTGTGACACAAGTTCCAGTGGGCCATCTGAGCAACTGTGTTGTGACGTTGTTTGTAGTCAGTCTGAGCTATTGTCTTGCAACAGCTCAGTATGTGGTCAATGGTTTCATCCGCTTCTTTGCAGAGTCTGCATTTGGGGTCATCAGCAGATTTTTCTATTCTGGCTTTGATTAAATTTGTTCTGATGGCTTGTTCTTGGGCTGCAAGAATCAGGCCTTCTGTCTCTTTCTTCAATGTTCCGTTGGTCAGCCATAACCAGGTCTTTTCCTTATCTACTTTTCCTTGGATCTTTTCAAGGAACTGTCCATGCAGTGCTTTATTATACCAGCTGTCAGTCCGAGTTTGCATCACTGTTTTCCTATATTGATTCTTGGTTTGCTGCATTTTGAGCAGCTTCCTCTTGTTGACCTCCATCAAAGCTGGTTCAACACTGTCTTTCACACAATCTGCCAGAGCATGCTTCTCTTCTTCGACTGTCTGCTTCACTTGCAAAGGTCCTCTGCCTCCTGCTTTTCTGGGCAAATATAGCCTGTCAACATCACTATGTGGGTGCAATGCATAGTGTATGGTGATCAGTTTTGTTGTTTTCCTATCCAGGCTGTCCAGCTCTGCCTGTGTCCAGTTCACTATCCCAGCAGTATATCTGATGATGGGTATGGCCCAAGTATTTATAGCCTTGATGGTGTTACCACCATTCAGTTTGCTTTTTAGAAGTTTCCTGGCCCTTTGTGTGTATTCTTTGCTGACCACATTTTTCACTTGCCCGTGCTTGATGTTGTCCAGCTGCAGTATGCCCAGGCATTTGTAGGCTTCGGGTTGCTGGCACTTGATGGTTTGTCCATTGGGCATTTCAATTCCATCACTGTCTATGATCTTCCCTTTCTTCAGTGCCACTGTGGTGCATTTGTTTAGGCCGAACTCCATGCTGATGTCAGTGCTGAAAATTTGAATTGTATTGGTCAGTGACTGGATCTCAATTTCCAATTTTCCATATAGCTTCAGGTCATCCATGTACAGCAGGTGAGAGATTTTCTGTGAGTTTTTAGCAGTTTGATAATCCAGGTTAGTTTTCTGTAAAATTGTTGATAGGGGGGTCATGGCGAGGATGAACAACAGAGGTGACAAAGAATCACCCTGGAAAATTCCTCTTTTGATGTTGACCAGTCCATAGCTTTCACTTCCAATAAACAGTTCTGTTTTCCAGGACTTCATCGCATTTGCAATGAAAGTACCAACGCACTTGCATATTCTGATGATGTCCAGGCACTTGATGATCCAGCTGTGCGGTAGTGAATCAAATGCTTTCTTGTAATCAATCCAAGTTGCATGCAGATTTGTTTTTCGGCTTTTGCAGTTCTCTAGAATCAGTTTGTCAATCAGGAGCTGATCCTTTGTGTCTCTGCTTCCTCATTTGTTTCCTTTCTGCTCTACTGACAAGATGTTATTCGCTTCTAGGTAGTCCTGGATCCTGTCAGCTATAATGCCGGTCAGCAGCTTGAACATGGTTGGCAGACATGTTATTGGCCTGTAGTTTGCAGGTGTTGTCCCTTTTGCTGGATCCTTCTGTATCAAATAGGTTTTTCCAGCTGTTACCCATTCACTGATGTTTCCTGTCTGCAGCATCTCATTGAATTGTTCGGCCATTTTTCCATGCAGGCTGGTCAGGTATTTGAGCCAAAAGCCATGCAGTTGATCATTGCCAGGCGATGTCCAGTTCTTGACTTTTTTCACTCTGTTGCTTATCATTTCAGTAGTTATTTTCAGTTGGTCCATTTTGTTCTTGGAGAATTTTGTCTTAAAATCTCTGATCCACCCAGCATTTTTGTTGTAACATTTCTCAGTCTCCCACAGGTCTTTCCAAAACTGAGTAGTTGCCGTTTTCTCAGGTTTTTCAATTTTCGTATCCCCTGTTTGATTCAGACTCTGATAGAACCATCTTTGGTCTGATTGGAACAATTGATTTTGTTTGTACTGGTTGACTCTGGCTTCGTATCTTTCAATTTTTCTTGCTGTCATTGTTATCTGTTGCTTCATAATTTCCAATGCTTCAACAATTTTTCTTGTGCTGAGTCCGTATTTTTTTATCAGATGTTTCCTGATCTTGCTATTCTTCAGCTTTTTCTCCTGCAAATTCTTCAAGTTGCTTGTATCTGCTTGCAGGCTCTTGATTTTCAGCTCCAACCTGATTTTCCACTGCGGTTTTCCAGTCAATTTTCTAGGGGGCTGTGGCTGTTGAATCCCCAGTTCTTCTGTTACTATGACTGCTGTACTGTAGGCAAGCTGATTTGTTTGTTCAATTGATGTTATCTGGACTACTGCAAGTGCATAGTTCACATCTATCATCAATGGCACCAAATGTTTTCTGGCACAGTCTTCAATGTTGGAAGCCTTCTACTTTCCGCATTTGTTGCAGCATGTGCCAAGATTTTAGCTTTCAGTTCTTGCGGCCTCACATTGAGTACTCCTGGTGTGTCAATGATGACTTCAAACCCTTGCTTATCCTGATCTTGCAAAATATCCACATTTTTTTCAAATTCAGACTAATGTTACATCCCTACTTCACTGGCCTGGGAGTTAAGTGAAGCTCTTATTCTGACAGGTTCTATTTATCTTTTCCTACAACCATTGAACACCAAGAACTGGGTGGTTCCGAAAGCTAATGCATAGTACATAGTCAACTAAAATGCAAAGATCCATGAAGTCAATTTCCAGTAGACGACTTGAACCTATAGGACTACCTATGTCTGACGAATCCCAAATAAAGTGAAACCAATCATGCAGCATCTGCCTTCTGTGGGTTTATGTAAATCCACTTAATAAGTCATTGGGACATGCTAGGGGCAAGAATGAGTCTGAAATGATATTTTACCTGCAAGCATCTGGATTTACTAAACAACAGTCCCAGTGCTTTTGAGCCCACGTAAGAAGTTTGTTACTAAAATAGGTTTGAGACAAATTCACAGATATACCGTGTCATAATAACTTGCTTATCCATCTCTGACATTTCTCCATCTTTTCCTGTGCCTTAAAATCTCAAACTTAATTTGATAGTTGATGGAAGCCCTTGGAAGAATTCATTCTTATGATGACTTAATAGTTCTTACTGTCACTGATTATTACATTGCTTATTTCTTCTTCTTGCTGCCAAATATGGCTGGTTTCTCAGAAATGCCACCAATTTGCCTCAGGTCATGGGATGTTTCGCTAATGACTATGCCCAGCAGCTATTTCTGAAACTGACTGTGACATGCTTTTGAAATTCCAGATGTGCTCATAGGGCTTTTGGACACTGCTTGCCCAGCAGTGCAGTGTTCAAAATGTTTGGAACTGGGTTCACCAAACAGATTCTGTTTACTCTATTTTCTGTTGATTCCATATACATTTATTCAATGGCCCTGGAAGATATAAATTCCATGGATTAATTTTTAAAGTTGTGTTTTAATCTCCTTTGAAAAATGTATGGATGCATTATTTAGTAGGCTGCAACAAGCAGCTGTGCCAGGTGCAAGCATCATAGATTACAACAGAGCTACTCTTCTGTGTACACTTTCAAGAACTTTTCCCAAATAAGTATTTCTTTACAACTTGGAGCCAACATTAGAGTAAGCAGCATGTCAATGTAATTAAATTCAAGAGATGATTGTTGCATTGCTTGCTTTTTGCAGATTTGCCTTTTAAGTACGGTTTATAACAGGGGATCTACTCTTGACTAAAGAGAGATTTATGTCTATTGAGATTTAATAGGAGAATGCTGCTTTTTGGACCAAGAGTTACATTTTGCTGGCATGCTGGAGACTAGGTTCCAAAATATATCCAGGAACAGGAACAAAACGTGAATGGAACCAATACAAAAAAAACCTAAATTGGATTTAATGAAAAGCAGAGCTGTTAGTGGACCTAACAAACCTTGGCTGATCTCAAAAAAAGCAAAGCAGGGTTGATCCTGTTAATACAGTACTTGGCTAGGAACCACTAGATATCCCAGGGTATCCTAGGCTAGACAAGGAATACAATAATAAAATAGAATGATAGGGCTGGAAGAGAGTTTAGTAAGGTAAAGTTTCCCCTCGTACATATGAGTAGTCATTCCTGACTCTAGGGGCTCATCTCCGTTTCAAAGCCAAAGAGCTAGCGCTGTCCGAAGATGTCTCCGTGGTCATGTGGCCAGCATGACTAAACTCCAAAGGCACACAGAACACTGTTACCTTCCCATCAAAGGTGGTCCCGATTTTTCTACTTGCATTTTTTATGTGCTTTCGAACTGCTAGGTTGGCAGAAGCTGGGACAAGTAACGGGAGCTCACCCTGTTATGCGGCACTAGGGATTCGAACCGCTGAACTGCTGACCTTTCGATCAACAAGCTCAGCATCTTAACCACTGAGCCACCGTGTCCCTGGAAGAAAGTTTAGAGATCTTTTAATTCAACTGCCTGGCCATAGTAGGAATCCACACACCAGCCCAAAGAAATGGCTCTCTAGTCCTTCCTTAAAAACCTTTAGAAATGGAATGCTCACAACTCTAGGAGGCAGGCTGAGCCACTTTTTAACAGCTCTCACCATCATGAAATTCTTGGGAGCTATGGAGAATCAACCCATGGATGACATCCGGGAAGGCAAAGGCATTCTACTTCCATGTTATTGCCAAGAAACTAATAAATATGAACATGTCACTAGGAATTGAATATGGTGCTATATATTTAATATTATTCTGAGTGTATGTAATAATTAATTTTTACTATGATAAATGTTGACCACTTTTGGAGGCCAAGGCATTCAAAATCACTTTTGGTGATTACATCAGGCATTGGAAATTGCAAATGGTAATTCCTCTTGTTTTGTTTATTTATTTTGTTTGTGCCTTTTAGCCAGTCTTGATTCCTGGAGACTCCCTGGACAAGTCTCAGTTTTCTAGCCAAGATTTCAGAAGTAGTTTGCCATTGCCTCCTTTCTATGGCTGAGAGAGTGCGACTGCCCCAAGATCACAGAGCTGGCATTATGCCTTAGATAGGACAAGAACTCAGAGTCTCCCAGCTTTTAGCTTGGCGCCTTAAACATTACTGGCTCTCTTCTGATTATAATTTTATGTTTATGTGTATCTACAGGAATGAGCAGGAGAGTTCCTGTGAGTGGAAGAAAAGGCAGCATAGTCCAGAGTTAGAGGCTCTGGGAAGGAAGGAAGAAAACATTTCAAAGAGATTCTGCCTTAATTGGTTTGCTATAAGTCTGCCTAAAACTTAATTTACAGATTTCAAGATTATGGTATTATTCTGATTCGCATTAAAGATCCCTTTCTGAAATCTGTCTGGTTCTTACTTCTTGCTAGAGGGGGCTTGGAAATGTTACAGGAAGACAGTTCATCAAATTATGATAACAGAAAATAAGAAGCAATTATACCATTATCCG
This sequence comes from Arizona elegans, assembly GCA_022577455.1. NCBI lineage: Eukaryota > Metazoa > Chordata > Lepidosauria > Squamata > Colubridae > Arizona > Arizona elegans. The sequence continues at coordinate 182,616,851 of JAKOOJ010000001.1, forward strand.
TTGTGCAGTGATGGAGAATTTATACCAAAGGGCAGCACAAATATTCTGCAGATCACTAGCTAGCTAAAGAACAAGAAGCAGAGGACAGGAATAAATGTGCAGCTTTCAGAATGCAAAGAAGGGAATACGTTGCCACTAGCAGGATCCTGCTGTTATGTGAAATATCCAGCATCTTGAAAATCCTCTTTGGTGCTCTCATGACATTTTAAAATGCTACTTTAAATCCTCACTATAATTTATATTTGGGTATCGGTTGGCATTTGTGGAATTTAGAGATAAATGTGACTTTTCACAATGCGACTTTCTTTCTTTTTGTAAAACATTCTGAATAAGCTGCTGTCTATTAAAGCCTGCTTCACTCACAAGAAGGACAAGGTATAAACAAAACCAAACTCATCATAATGTAAGTGTCCCGACGATCCTTTCTAAATCCAGTTAATACAGTTGCACATAAATGATGGTGTTAAGAGGAGAGATTGGTGCAATTCCATTTCCCAAATTCTGGTTTTTGTTTTAGTTGTTGAGGGTTGAGTTAACTGCTAGTGATTCTATAAAGAGATCTCCCTATGACCTCTGGGAATGAAGAGGTTTGCACCAGTTCAGCTCTGGCATCACCTTTAGTACTTTGGTTAAGTAAATGGAATTCTACTAAGCAAAATGCCAGCTAAATACCATTAAGAGAAGCGCATTACCAGGAAATGTATTAGTTTGATTGAAATACCCTTCCACAACTGTGTAGAAGGTTCTTATTTTCTGTCTAGTCGTATTAGAAATCCATCTCAAGCGTTAGAATCAGAGGTGGGTTTCAGAAGGTTCTGACCAGTTCTGGAGAACCGGTAGCGGAAATTTTGAGTAGTTCAGAGAACTGGTAAATACCACCTCTGGCTGGCCCCACCCACATCTATTCTCTGCTTCCCGAGTCTCAGCTGATCGGGAGGAAATGGGGATTTTGCAATAACCTTCTCCTGGAGTAGGGAGGGAATGGAGATTTTACAGTAGCCTTCCCCTCCCACGCACACCAAGCCACACCCACAGAACCAGTAGTAAAAAAATTTGAAACCCACCACTGGTTGGAATCATCATTGTACTTCACTGGAGATTGGTGGCCAATAAATTTGAATGAATGAATGAACGAACGAATAAATGAATGCCCTTCTTTTTCCAGCATGCTAAAACAGCATTTCTCAAACTTCTGGCAACTGTAGGTTGCCAAATAAGTGTACAGAAAGTGCAGAGTCCATTGAGTTAAATATCTCCAATGTTTCATCCATTAGAGGATGGAATTTCACATGTTGAGTAAATAAGAAAGTTATATTGTATTTGTACATGCCTCTCCTTCATCCCCACTTCCATTTTAAAAGAAGTTCAGAACTAAATTTTATATCCAAAAAAATTAATCCAGAATTATTTATTGAATTTTATATGTGTCTGTCCATAAGGTAGCATAAATTTACAATTCTACAAAGTTCTTCAACAGAAATATCTGAATCCTAAGGGTAGGACAATCTCTAGCCCACATGTTCAGATACTCATCACTGTATTTCCTGTTCATAGTTTTTTCTTTCTCAGTTGCTTGGACAAGAATAGAATTTGCTTATTCATATCTGCTAGGTGAAATTTTCAGTAGATTGATATATTCTTTTTTCCTACACTAAGATTCCTTGCTTTCCTACTCACTACCATCTCAAGACCCATTACAGCATATACAAAATTGGGATTTATTGTCCCAGTATTTACCAGTTTGTTTAATTTCATCCATGTACTTCATAATGGTGGAAATATTCATGTATAATTTTTTGCTATTTATTTTGACTAAATAAATATTTTTTCTTAACATTCAATATCATAAGTACTTTGATCTTGAGTTAGAGGCTCACCTCTAACTCCAGGTGACTTATAGACAAATTTAAGGGCACACTTTATAGATCCTTAGATGAATCTGTTATTTATTTCTTCATTGTGGGATTTTTCTCAGTTGGTTCAATAGTCTTTCAATTTTCTCAAAGCATAAATTAAGCTAAGTGTAATTTTGGAAATGACTTTCTAAAAATCTATTTTACACTGGCTGCCTTCCAGTCCTCTGGCACAGATGCAGAATTTAGGAATATATGTTGTACATTTTTGGTTGGAAATTAGCCATTGAACATGTGAATAACTTAAGAACTTTTGGATAGATGTTCTTTCACTTCTGATTTCTCTGCAAACAAAATCTAGACCTTCATCTCTTTTTACCACTATTTGATTAATTCCTTTCAATTCTGAATCTACCATATGTCTTCTTTAGTGAGGACAGATGCAAATAATTAATTATGCTTCATTGCAGTTTTCTAATCTTGCACACTTTTAACTTCCATGGTCAATAGTTCAGCTATATCTAAGGTGACCAGACGTCCCGCTTTTGGCGGGACAGTCCCGCTTTTGAGCAATTTGTCCCGCGTCCCGCGGCGTTTTAAAAAAGTCCCGATTTTTCATTCTGCCTCCTGAATCCCCGCTGATGGCTAGAGGGAAAAAAAACTCTTTAAACTCTTGCCGCGGGGCTTCAAAGGGCCGACCTACAGCTGATCAGTGTTAAAAAAAAAATGAATAGACCCATGCCTGCAAAAATAGAAAAAACAGCCCCTGTTAACAGCTTCCGCTAGGTTAATTAGCTGCAAAAAGCTGCAAAAAGTTCCTGGAGCAGATTTCCCCCCCCCCCCCCCCCAGCTATACTGAAAACAAAGGCGAAAGCGAAACTAAACCTGCAACATGACAAAATGAGGCAGAGAGAGATTTCTTTCTTTTTCTTTTTCTTTTTCCTCACCAAAAAAGGTAGGTACAAAACTGCAAACAATGGGAAATTTTGGGCAAAAGAGGAGAGTTCAAGATTTTAAAACACAAAAGAAAAAAAGCTCTATTTAACTAGGGAATTGTAATAATTGAGATACTATTAATAATTGTATATTGTGTTGAAAGCAGAAATGGTTAAGTTGTGGTTTGGAGGAATATATGGGGGAAATTATTTGGTTTATTATTATTGGTAAATATAATTAATTGATTTGTAAGAAATTGGATTGCATGGAAATAATTGGAATATTCATGTTCATATTGATTAATATACAAAAAAGATAGTTATATAACTAATTGATTTATATTAAAATGTTGAATTTGTATTAAACAACTGTATTACATAATTACATAATTAACCAATGTGAGGAAGGATATAAAAATAGATGACAATGGGAAGGGGTATAAAAAAGAATAGAAGGGAAAAATTGAATTTGATTAAGATTAGAGATGAGGATGAAGGGTAATATTGTTTTTTTAAAAAAATAGATGAGGAATAAATATGGCAAAAAGGAAATATAGAAATTGTAAATTTAATTGAAATGACTAAACGCTGTTTAAATTTGTGAACCAGCCAAATATTCTGTTCAAAGAAAATACATTGCATGTTTGTATGTGTGTTTCTAATTATTGCTATTTATTCATATTTGTTCTCTTTTATTCTTTAAAGTTTAACAATTCATTCTTAATCTTAATATCTTTATATTTGCTTGGGGTTGGCTTTCTTCCCTTTCATCTTTTTTATTGTACAGCAATCTTTCTCCTCAAACCTACCACCACTCTCTTTTCTTTCCTTCTTACTTTCTCTTCCCCCCACCCTCTTTTTCTTCTCCCTACTTCCTCTTCCTTTCTCCTTCTCCTCCTCTCTTCCTCCCTCTCTTACCCTCACTCCTACTCTAATTTCCATTCCTTCATCCCTCTCTATTGCTGTATCCTTTAATGCATATGGACTACTCAGAGGGCTGAAAAAGTTATTTTTGACTGGTCCTCACACTTTTGACCAGTCCTCGAATTTATGACTGTCCTCACATTTTACATTTTTGCCCTATCTTGTCATCATGGTGAAGAGAAGCAGTTGTGAAATGAGTGACATGGTTGTTAAGAATGCTGCACGGGCATAAATGTGAGGATGGTCATAAGTGTGAGGACCAGTCAAAAGTGCGAGGACCTGTCAGAAATGACTTTTTTCAGCCCTCTGGTTAGTCCTTTTGTGCATATGGACTACTCAGAGGGCTGAAAAAGTTATTTTTGACTGGTCCTCACACTTTTGACCAGTCCTCGAACTTACGACTGTCCTCACATTTTACATTTTTGCCCTATCTTGTCATCATGGTGAAGAGAAGCAGTTGTGAAATGAGTGACATGGTTGTTAAGAATGCTGCATGGGCATAAATATGAGGATGGTCATAAGTGTGAGGACCAGTCAAAAGTGCGAGGACCTGTCAGAAATGACTTTTTTCAGCCCTCTGGTTAGTCCTTTTGTGCATATGGACTACTCAGAGGGCTGAAAAAGTTATTTTTGACTGGTCCTCACACTTTTGACCAGTCCTCGAACTTACGATTGTCCTCACATTTTACGTTTTTGCCCTATCTTGTCACCATGGTGAAGAGAAGCAGTTGTGAAATGAGTGACATGGTTGTTAAGAATACTGCACGGGCATAAATGTGAGGATGGTCATAAGTGTGAGGACCAGTCAAAAGTGTGAGGACCTGTCAGAAATGACTTTTCAGCCCTCTGAGTAGTCCCTATACACATAGCCATGGCCACCCGGTCACATGACCAGCTAGCCACGCCCACCCAGTCACATGGTCTCCAAGCCACGCCCATACAATAAGTCACGCCCACAATAGTGTCCTTCTTACCAATGTTAAAATCTGTTCACCTTACCCTATACGCATAGCCATGGCCACCCGGTCACATAACCAGCTAGCCACACCCACCCAGTCACATGACCAGCTAGCCACGCCCACCCAGTCACATGACCAGCTAGCCACGCCCACAAAATAAGCCACGCCCACAATGTCCCTCTTTACCAATGTTAAAATCTGGTCACCTTAGCTATATCCCTATAATGAAATGATACTTAACGCATACTACTAAAGCAAATAAAGGATTAAGTACCCTGTTTCCCCCCAAATAAGACATGCTCTGATAATAAGCCCAATCGGGTTTTTGAGCACATGGCAATAAAACCAAGCACTTATTTCAGGGTTCAAAAAAATATAAGACAGGGTCTTATTTTTGGGGAAACACGATAGATATTTACAAGGATAATAGAAAGGTAGGGGAACTAGACTCTCTAGACTTCTAGAGAGGCTCCTAGAGATTCCTAGAGAGGCTCCTGGAGACTCCTAGAGAGGTTCTGGAGGCTGGGGACAGCAAAAAATGTCACTTCCTGTCCCAGCGAGAGTTGGGAAATGGGCCCTTTCAGCCTCCATAGGGCCTCCAAGGGAGTGGGAAAGGCTATTTTCGCCCTTCCCAGATGCATAGAGAGGATCTGGAACCAGGTAAGAAAGAAAAACAGGCCTACAAGGCCATCATGTGCCAGGAGTGGGGGTGGGTGGGGTTGCGTGCGCATGCACATGGGCACATGCGCGCGTGACCCTCCCTGCCCCCCCTCTCCTGGCACGTGATGGTAAAAAGGTTAGCCATCACTGACCTAGAGTCATGGTGGCACAGTGATTAGAATGCAGTATTGCAAGCCAACTCTGGCAGTTCGATCCTGACTGGCTCAAGATTGATTCAGCCTTTCATCCTTCCAAGGTCAGTTAATTGAGGATCCAAATTGTTGGGGGAAATATGCCAACTATGTAAACTGCTTAGAGAGGGCTGTAAAACACTGTGAAGCGGTATATAAGTCTAAGTGCTATTGCTATCTGATATCACTATGAATTCAACTTCTGTTCACATTTTATTTATTTACTCTTATATTTCTATCCTGATTTTATTTGTACAATTAAAAATGGCCAACATTACCCAGTTGGCATTGATGCTAGGGAGGACTAGAACTCATGATGTCCTAGTTTCTAGTACAGTAGTTTAACCACTACACAAAACTGGAAATGTTACTCTCCTATACCACATACTCAAGTGGAGGGATGGGAGAATTAAAACATCAGAAGCAAGAATACATGGTTAAAGAAAAGGAAATGGATGGATGGATGGATGGATGGATGAGTGGATGGATGAGTGAGTGGATGGATGGATGGATGGATGGATAATAGCTAAACCTATAACAAGAAAATAAATAAGTTTAAAAGAGAGGAGTTAACATCAATATAAGAATTTGGGGGGGTTACATTTATCATTAGTATAGTGGCAATGAACATTTAAACAGTATTTATTTATCTCAATATAATTTCAGAAGGAATTATGCACTCCTGACCAAATAAACCTCTCCAGGTTCTTGTTTCTGGTTTGGTGAACCAGGGTTTTGGGTTGTTGTTGTTTTTTGCCTCTCTTGGGGCACTTGTACTTGAATCTTTGTGGTGTTTGTTCCTTATTCTGCCATCTTTCTAATAGTTCCTTGATGTTGCTTATTAGCTGCAGGTTTTACAGCTTTGATTTGATGGTACTTTTGCTGACAAATGATTTTTTAAAAATCAGTTTCTAAAATTGGTGTATTGAGTGACCCCCAATCTCAACTTTAGAAGAGATTTGACAGTTCAGTTATGCAGTGCCTAAGAATGCCAAACTGATCTGATGATAGCAGAGAAACATTTTAATTTGATTTTGATATGACATGTTTAGTTCCTACACTATATGTACATAAAATCAAACTAGTGTATAGCTTTCACAGATCTTAATTTAAATGGGAAAGGAACATCTGAAAAAAGGTGATGTATGTTTTCTCCTTTTTTTTTCACACACACACAAAAAGATTTGGCTTCACATTAGTATAATTGGAGAGCGCTGAAATTTTATATTTACTCATTTTGGCAGCTTCTTTTAAAAATGAATCCCGCTTCATGATCTAACCAGTGACAAATGGCACAGAAGTTTCACTTGCAATGCTAAAGCAAAATTATCTCGCTTCCTAGGGTGTGATGGCAAAGAACTGTTTCTCTCTCTCTCTCCCTCTCTCCCCTCCTCTCTCTCTCTCTCTCTCTCTCTCTCTCTCTCTCTCACACACACACACACACACACACAATGATTTTTTTCACAAGAGCAATGAGGACTAATAGGGGCTCTACCAGCTGAGCTTTTGACCTAAATAGTTTCAGCAGCATAACACTTACTGAATTTTCCATTCGTGGTTGCACATTGGAAGCCAATTAAATTAGATGGCGATCTGTTTCAGAATATTTGTCTCGGAGCTGCTTAAACAGAAATGCAAACAATTGCTATTTGGAGAGTTCTCTGCACAGAGAAATGGATACTATCCTGCTGGTTTGCAGAAATCCCCGCCAAAGGCCAATTTGTTATAATTTAGAGGATGCATCATTTCCTCACCAATTTCCCCTCTAAAAAAAACAATAACCACAACCTATTATTCCCCAATTTCTCTGCTGTCAGCTTCTCTGAATTTGGCATATACTAAGTAGTGTATTTTGCAGTATTTGCTTTCCTATCACAAAGAGTATATTTCTATTATTAGTAATATTATATTATATAACAGTATGTTATACAACAGTAATAAATGTTTGTTACTACTTAATATCTTGTACAAATTGCTCATGCATAGTTATCATCTCCCTAAATTATCCCTGCTCCAATTGAATAGCAGAGATTAACATTGCACTCTTATATTTTCATGGCACTTTCTCCATCTTCTCCTTGCCATCCTTCCAGTTCAGGCAACAATTCACCAGGCCAAGAACTCGTCAAGGTATCCACAGACCTGTTGTGGCCCACCAGTGGCCTGCGCGGATCGTGGCTGATCCCGACGACGAGGAGGCTGGTGTGGTGTTGCGCCAGCAGCCTGTGTAGCCGGCACTCGTGTCGGACAGTGAGGAGGCTGAAGAGGATGTGGTGCCAGAGGCAGAGACTCAGCCAGGGCCTTCAGAACCTCCAGAGATCCTTCCAGTGGAGAGAGCGAAGTGGAGGAGCCTCTCCTCAATGCTCGGGCACGCAGGGCTGCCAAAAGGCAGGAGTGGCTACTCAGGAGGAGGAGGTCTCCTCGAGAGTAGGGCTTGAGGATAATTGGCCACTCCCTTAGCCTATTTAAGTCACATGCTGTTAGTAAGTTTCTTGCTGGAAACAACTTGTAATTATCATCAGAGCATTTTTGGAAAAGTCTTATTGTATCTTGTTTTCTGGGCTGGTTGCCAACCTTTGCTGGACTTTGTTCTTAATAACTTTGATAAGGACCCTTTGCACGGGAAGCCTGCATTCTTGAAAGGGGTTTGTTTGGAATTAAACAGTGTTTGCGAAGCTTGGTCTGTGTCACATTCTCTGGGAATCGGAAGCTGGGACAGAACAAGACCTATGAGAATGGTTGTTCACACAGCTCCCTCCCTGTGCTTCATATACAAATGTGGTTAACACAGAAATGCAATAGTGGGCTTAGCATCACTGTGCTACATGTGTATGAGTCACATTTTGCAAGTGAAATTAAGTGCAAAATGGACCAGTAATACATGTTAAGTTGAATGTACAGTATGAAAGAAAAACTGATGCATATCCATTATTTCATTATGCATATTTAATATTTAACCAGGATAATGCACATTGACTTGACTTTAAAGCAAATCCTAGCTATTTCTTCTCCTAGCCCAGGGGTGTCAAACTCAAGACCCATGGTCGGATCTGGCCTGCTGGGCCATCCTGGTCTCCCCAATGCAGAGAGGAAAGATCAGGCTAGCATGGCTTCGGCCCAGTTTACCCAATGCGAAGAGAAACATGCCAGCAGTTTGGGGAGTGGTGTCAAGCTGGCCATGCCCACCAATTGGCCACGCCCTCACGGCCCTCCCAAGGTCCACCACAGCCCTAATGAGACCCTCAATGAAATTGAGTTTGACACCCCTGTCCTAGCCCTTCCTTTATTTGGCAGAGTGGTGAGGCAAGGAGTAAATATTGCCAATCAGATGCTGAATTTTGCCCCTTGCCTTTGGGGCTGAAGATAGACATCTGGAGAACAGATCAAGATTTGGGGAGAGAGGGACAAGTGGGACTTTGAAAAGAAGGAAACATATTCCTAAGGGTTTGAGGCCTGCATTGGCCCTTTTTGAGGGGTGGGTCAGCCTGTGATCTGTGCTTTGCTATCCCTTAGATAGCAGATTTTCCACTGTTGCCTTGAAAAACAAGGGATTGAAAGTATCCCAAACTAAAAACGGCCCTACTGTTTGAGTCTTTTATCCATCTGTCAAAAAAAAAAAAAGAGAGAGAGAGAGAGACAGTTATGTTTTTAATATACAGGGAAGAATTATATGCTGCTTAGATATACATCCACGTCCAGTGATTATGGATGGAAACATGCAGCTTTTGAAATCAAATGGAAGCAGATCTATAACTCTATATCTTTACTCTAGATGGACTGAGCGTAGTGTTTTGTACAGAGATAAATGAAATGCTTTGCCAAATGACAAGTGTCTGAATAAATGCTCCAAAATTCCAGGGGTTATTTGTTATATTTCAGTATTGCTCTTTAAAGTTTAATTTCTGCTTCAAGGGAATGACCTTCATACTAAAGGGGAGGAAACGGAGTTGGAACCGGTCCTCTAAATCGAGGGGGGGGAGGGAGAAGGCTTATGATGTGCCTTTTGGAGATCAGTTCTGCTGCCTGGCAAGCACAAATTAAAGTCTTCTGTCATCAGTGGTGGATCAAGTTTTAAGGCTGTCCATAATGGTCATGCTTTTGAAAGGTTGTTGCTAGAGAAGATGAGGTTTAGAATAGCGGAAGCCACCTTCATTACCGTTTATCTGGACATAGCTGGCAGGATGTAATAAACTGAATGAGACAGAAATGACAAGTCTCTGGGCTAGAGATTTCCAGACAAAAAAATGGCATTTTAGACAAAATTGATATACACAACTCTATTTTCAGCGGGGGCGGGTGGGGTAGGAAAGCACTGCAGAGTAAGAATCAGGTTGAAGTGGTTGAATTTCATTTCTCATTTCCAGGGCAGTTCCCCAATAATGAAAAGTAATGGTTATTTGTAAGCCACTGAGAGAATTAGCAGTGATAAAGATTTAAAATCTATTTATGTGTCTGTTGTGCTTTTGAAATGCTTAAAGAAACACACCTGTTTCTGCTTCAGAGCTCCATAAATGCAGGTTGCTATCTACATGGATGCCTCCAAATTTATTTTAATGCATTGTGATGACTCTATTTCTGTATGTCTGTGTTAAAGAAAACTTCAGAAGTAAAATTGAAGTAAATGAAAAACAAATATGAGACAGTACATTAAAATTACTTTGGGAATGGGTTGAAAGTGTAATAGTATATAGGTTTGCTGAAACCAAGCACATTTCAGTAATGGGATGAGACGGTGTCTGAGAATCATACATAATATCACTACTTTGAATCTGATTATGTCAAATAAACCAGTGATGAAATCCATTTTTTTTACTACCGGTTCTGTGGACGTGGTTTGGTAGATGTGTGGCTTGGTGGGCGTGGCTTGGTGGGCGTGGCAGGGGAAGGACACTGCAAAATCTCCATTCCTATCCCACTCTGGGTCCAGCCAGAGGTGATATTTGCTGGTTCTCTGAACTACTCAAAATTTCCACTACCGTTTCTCTGAACTCATCAAAATTTCTGCTACCGGTTTTCCAGAACCTGTCAGAACCTGCTGGATTTCACTCCTGCAAATAAACATATTCAATTAGAGGATGACAATATCAAATACTAACACCCAAATTCACCTGTTTCTGCTGTCTGTGATTCATTAAAGCAGCTATGCTTAACACATTGTACAATGCTTAACGCATTGTAAGCCGCCCTGAGTCTCCGGAAAAGGGTGGCATATAAATCGAACCAATAAATAAAATAAATATGGCTGAGGCCAGAGATGGCCTTCACATAATTTAACAACCAGTTCACCTAGTGCAGAACCGAAAATGTGAGCTTGTGTGCAGCTTCAAGCACACGGCGATTTCATGCGAGTGGCTTCCAGCACACCTTCTCGAGCAACCGCAGTGAGTAGAGCAGGTGAGTCGCAGCAATCAGCTGGGCTGTGTGGGTGGGGCGAGTGAGCCAGAGAATTAGATATATAGGACGGGATAGTGCCGAGGTGGGTGGGTGGGGCCCAGCCGGTGGTTGGGAACTACCAGTTTGCCAGAATCGGTCCGAACTGGCAACAGCCCACCTCTGGCTGTAGCACAAACCGGGAAAGACACAAATGCTTTAATGAGTCACAGATAGATGTTGAGTTTGCATTCATAAGCATTCAGAAGTTAAGCGAATTAATTTCCTATTTTTGATTTTCTTCGTATTTTATACATTGATAAAACAATAAAAGAGTATATATATATATCTCATTCTGAAGTACCGCTTCTAAATCACATTTTAAACATTGCAGAGCCCTTTTATATTCTTATAAAATTCCATCTGACAGTGTGTTATGATATGTACTGAATATAATTGAGGAATCAAATGAAAAAGGGGCACACTTTGTAAACATCTCTGTTACAATACTAATAAATTTATCAGGAGAAATTAGAATGACCAATCTGTTGAAGCGGAAAATTGTTTTTAATCACTTAATCATTGTATTAAGCCACAATGCAGATTCAATTTTATTCACACAAGTTTCCAACCAGTGAACAACCTTTGGGATACATCATAAGACCTAAAAAGTGTTTCTCAGTAATTTAAATAGTATTAAGGACTCTATCAATGACATGTTTTTAAAGAGTTCTCTCAGTCACTAAACATCAATTGTTCTCGGTCTTTAGTATTACATCATTTAATTGCTGCTGCCTCTGATCTATAAAAGGCTTGAGTAGACAACATTGATCTCTCTACATTCTGGAGGGCATGCTTCAAATGTGCATTCTTGTAGTTTGGAAAACTATTTCCAAATCTGTAGATGGAAGCTAAACAGAGCAGGAGCCAAAGTAGGTCCAATTGTTATATAGCAATAGCGCTTAGACTCATATACCGCTTCACAGTGCTTTACAGCCCTCTCTAAGCGATTTATAGAGTCAGCCTATTGCCCCTCAACAATCTGGGTCCTCATTTTACCCACCTCAGAAGGATGGAAGGCTGAGTCAATCTTGAGCCTGATGAGATTCTAACTGCCAAATTGCAGGCAGCCGGTACTCAGCAGAAGTAGCCTGTAGTAATCACTCTAACCACTACGCCACCGTGGCATCAATCATGCCAGCCACATGACCGTAGAAGATCTTCAGATAATGCTGGGTCTTCGGCTGTGAATTAGAGGTGAGTACCGCCCTCTAGAATCAGACATTCTAGAGGGGAAACCTTTCCCTTTTCATTTTTAGTAATTCTCAGGTATGATTCAACCTGGGTTTTGCAAATAAGGCAAAAGGTATTACTGGTACCCCTTTTGTTCTGTAATCTAAATCAAATCATGATTTGGTGTTGCCTTTCTTCCTGAACTTGTGCCAGTTTACCTTGCTTAACATTGGTTGTGGGGGGAGGTGGAATCTGATTCATTCTGATGCATTCCTCCCCCTTCTCCAGCTAAAAGGAGAGAGGTGCTGTACATTATCACCAAGTTTAATTAAGGCACATAAGCAGAAAATAGTAAAGGCTCCTTATGTTATCTAAGTCAGAGTTATTTATTACAACAGAAGATAGATAAACCAGCTGTAGGACTGAACAACAGCAGTATTTCTGTTCTGTTTCAGGTTTTATGGTATTTATCTTTGGGCAGAAAGAGAGAGAATAAACACGAAAGAAATCTTCTAAAAAGAGGAGACTCTAGTGGTGCAGAAGCATAAGAGTAAATATAAACTGATACCACTGAAGGTTAAGCACTGTTAAGATGAATCTCATATTTTTAAAGGCGACATGGAATGTTCAACTAGCTCGTATTTCTGCATTTCTCCAATCATCCTCTCTCGAAGAAACAATCACATGATGCCTTTTATGATTTATAACCATTAACAGTATTTAATGCACAAAGTGAAGATCATGATAAGGGGAACCAGGTCAAGGATTGTAGTTGCATATGTTGTGGGCTTTCAAGGAAAAGCATATCTAGTTAAATTCAAAGACATACATAGTATGTATACGATATGGGCTGAGAACCTGCCACCCTATCTTTAAATCAGTGTTTCTCAACTTTAAGATATGCAAACTCCAACTCCCAGAATTCCCCAGGCAGCATGATGTGGCAGGTGAAGTGCACACACTGTTTGTAAAGTTAAGAAACACTGCTTTAAATTAATGCAGCCTGCATGAATGGCTGTACGTGCTCTTACATACATGTGTGGATGGACACTCAGACAGAGTTATAGAAATAGAATACAATAACAGACTTGGAAGGGACTTTGGAGGTCTTCTACCCTACATCACTTCAGACAAATGGTTATCCAACATCTTAAAAACTTGCATTGTTGGAGCATTCGCAACTTCTGGAGGCAAGTTGTTCCACTGATCAATTGTTCTAACTGTCAGGAAATTTCTCCTTAGTTCTAGGCTGCTTCTCTCCTTGATTAGTTTCCACCCATTGCTTCTTGTCCTGCCCTCAGGTACTTTGGAGAATAGCTTGACTCCCTCTTCTTTGTGGCAGCCCCTGAGATATTGGGACACTGCTAAGTCATCTTCGGCCTTTCAGATTCTCATAGAAAAAATTCCCATGCCTGCATACATGAATTGATTATGGCCCTTTGTGAGGCATTAAAGACCTGGATGTTCTCCCAGGCAAGGCACCAGGAGATTACAGTACATCAGCTCTATTAGTGAGTTTATTATTTGGTCCCTATTGATTAAGATTGAATGTTTAAACTGAGGTTCTGTTATGGATGATTATTATCTTTAAATTAGGTTTTTCCTTTCTTATTCTATGTTTTGTGGATTTTAATCCTTTGTGTGCTGCCCAGAATCAATACCATGAGGTGAGTGGCTATATAAATTGCTTATATAAATAAAAATAAATCTTTGTTGCCTGTCTTGGAAAACTTATGACTTTGTTCTGTAAGTGTCCTGAAACTATCTTGCAGGACCAATTTGCTTGCACAAAGCCTTGCAGTTTATACCAAACAACTGCAATGATTGTTGTCTTTTGGTCTGCTTTATTATTTTGCCAGGTGAATTGTTCCTCTACCACAGCTTTAACTCAAGTTTGTTAGAGAATCATCAAACCTAAATTGCTGTGTATCTTATTTTTGGATTATATTCTTTTGTTAGGAGGGCACTGAGTAAAAGAAAAGTTAAAAATTATGAACTTAATTTAAATTGCATCTCTGTCACTAATCACAGATTGGTTTCCTTTGAGAATTAACATAATCCCAAAGAAAGGCACATAGCTTAGTTTACAAGTTATTTGAGAGAGAGCCATATTTAATCATGTAAAATTAATGTAACTTATCTAAGAACATAGATTAAACCATCAGGCAGATGTATAAAGAAGCAACCATGTACTATAGCTAGCGAGTAGATCAAGAAATGGGGTCTTTAATTTCCAAAGATTTCACTGCTTGTAATATAAATGATATTTGCAATCATTCAAAAAGCAACACAAACTATCTTACAATCAGAAAACGGGGAGTTTAAACTATGGCCCTCCTGTGCGCAGGCTTCTCAACATAAATTTAGGACTATATCCCGTAAGACTTTATCTTTCCTTGTAATTATTGCTTCATTATTTCTCATTTATGGTGTTGAAACAAGCCTTGCCACTGTTTTTATTTATTTCACCAGGCGGGCCTGGCCTAACTTTCTCCCTCTTTTTAAACAATTTTTAAACAATTTTAATATTTTAATATTTTCAATATCTTTTAATTTTCAAAGTTTAAATCTGTTTTAAATTGATTGTGGTTTTAATCTGTCTGGGCCAAATTATTTAATTCGATTTTAGTTCTGTTTTTTAAATTTTGTATGTATGTATTTTATTGTTGGCCTTTCACCGCCCTGAGTCCTTCGGGAGAAGGGCGGCATACAAATTAAATAAAAGTAAAAGTAAAAAGTTACTAATTTTCAAATAAAAGAGACATGTAGTTGGATTTCATACCATTCAAAGAGGATCACACTTTTTTAGTAACATTATGGAATAGACGTATATGTGATTATGTGTGTATATAAATATATGTACTGTATACATGAGTGTATACATATACATGTAATCACATACATACAGTACACATATTCACACAAACACACAAGTTAAGATGTTGAGATTTTGGAAAGAGTGCAGAGAAGAGCAACAAAGATGATTAGGGAGCTGGAGGCTAAAACATATGATGAACAGTTGCAGGAACTGGCTATGTCCAGTCTAACGAAGAGAAGAAGTAATGAAGAGGGGTGACATGATACCAATCTTCCAATATCTGAGAGTATGTCAAAGAGAAGAGGGGTTAACCTATTCTCCAAAGCATATAAAGGCAGGACAGGAAGTAACAGATAGAAACAGCTCCTGCGCAAGTTGCTCTGGCTCCTCTGGATCCCGGTGGTCTTCCGGGTGCGTTTCAAGGTGTTGGTCATCACCTTTAAAGCGCTCCATGGCATAGGGCCTAGCTATCTTCGAGACCGCCTGCTGCTACCAACGACCTCCCATCGACCCGTGCGCTCCCACAGAGAGGGTCTCCTCAGGGTGCCATCAGCCAAACAATGTAGGCTGGTGACCCCCAGGGGGAGGGCCTTCTCTGTGGGGGCACCTACCCTCTGGAATCAGTTGCCCCCAGAGATAAGGAGAATCCAAGACCTCAGTGCCTTCCACCGTGCCCTTAAAACCCACTTTTTCCAGCAAGCCGGGCTGGCTTAAGAAGAAATTTTTAAATGTTTTAATTGGTTTGTGATTTTTAATTTTTGGGTCAAATTTATATATATTTTAATTGTTTTTTTAATATTTGTATTTTATGTTCTTAATTTTGGCTGTACACCACCCTGAGTCCTCAGGGAGAAGGGTGGTATATAAATTGGAAATAAAATTAAAATAAAATAAAATAAATAAACTTATCAAGAAGAAATCCAATCTAAAATTTCCAGACAGTGAGAACAATTTATTTATTTATTTATTTTATTTTATTTATTTTATTAAATTTCTATACCGCCCTTCTCCTGAAGGACTCAGGGCGGTGTACAGCCAGAAATAAAACCATGACAGTATAAAAATTAAAAACAATTTAAAACAATTAAATCAATTGGCCGAAAATTCTAATAAAACAACCCATTAAAATAGTAAAAATATTATTATTATTTAGGCCAGCCCTGCTTGTTGGAATAATAATGTGGAATGGCTTGCCTATGGAAGTTGTAGGTGCTGCATCACTGGAGGTTTTTAAGAAGAGATTGGACAGCCATTTGTCTGTAATAGTTTAGGATCTCCTGCTTCAACAAGACTTCCAAGTCCCTTCCAACCAGGGGTGAAATCCAGCAGGTTCTGACAGGTTCTGTAGAACCGGTAGCAGAAATTTTGAGCAGTGCAGAGAACCGGTAGTGGAAATTTTGAGTAGTTCGGAGAATCAGCAAATACCACCTCTGGCTGGCCCCAGAGTTGGGTGGGAATGGGGATTTTGCAATATTCTTCCCCCAGGAGTGGGGAGGGAATTGGGATTTTGCAGTATCCTCACACTGGAGCAAGGTGGGAATGGATATTTTGCAGTATCCTTCCTCTGCCACACCCACCAAGCCACGCCCACAGAACCAGTAGTAAAAAAATTTGGATTTCACCACTGCTTCCAGCTCTGTTATTTTGAATTCTAAGTGGGTTCACAGATTGTATAAAGTCATAACAACTGGATTTATATAGTGCATTGCACCATGATCCTAAACATAGTTTATTTCATAAGCCAACTGAAGTGGTTCGGGAATGACGAGAGGCACAAGCAAGCAAGTGACAACAGCTCTTTAATATATGGTGAGACTTCAGCAAAAACTCAGAGGCTGCAGTCCTCCTTATATACAATCCTGGAGAGACTGTCAGCCAATCAGAAACGTAGGCAGGTTTGAAACTCCCGCTTAAAAGTATCAATACATAACACCCCTCCCTTCCCAGAAGGCACTAACACTCAAAAATTAACATATGTACAAACAAAGTCTCGCAGGTGCTTAGGCTGAGTTCTCGCCCTAGTTGACCTGCGCAGTTCAGTGTTTGGTGAGGCGTCGAGCTGGTCGGAGGGACTCTTTGTCTCTCCCGGCTCCGCCAATGGAACCTCCTGGATTTTGTCCGGGGCGTGGTTATTCCCGGCTGGAAGTGGCGACTCGCTGGGGCGGCGCTGGAACCAGGGCTTGTCAGCTAAGTATTCTCGCGGCCCCGGGCTTGAGTTAGCTGTTTTGGAGAAGTGGTCATAGTTAGGCTCGGACATGTCTGCGTTGATGTTTGCCTCGCCAACCACCCGTTTCCTCAGTTGGTCTATGTGGCGCTTCCAGAGTCTATCTACCCCCACATCCACCGTGTATGATTTTGGGCCTGTTATCCCCACTATGGTTCCTGCAACCCACAGAGGACCGCTGGCATAATTGCGAGCGAACACCGGGGACCCGACCTGAAACTGCCTTAAGCCACAGGTCTCTCCCTTAAAGTTTTCGTGCGAATAGTTAGGGTGAAGCCTGTCCAACACGCACCGGAGCTTTCTCCCCATGAGGAGCTCTGCTGGGCTTCTCCCAGTTGCTGTGCATGGTGATGCATGCTGAACCGCAAGGAATTGATCTATCCTGGCCTGCCAGTCCCCATTGTCTAATCTGGACAGTGCTTCCTTGGCTGTCCTGACAAATCGTTCAGCCAATCCGTTGGAAGCCGGGTGAAATGGGGCTGATAGGGCATGGCGGATCCCCAGGCCGGCCAAGTAGCCTTCGAAAAGGGTTGCTGTAAATTGGGGACCATTGTCCGATACCAAGGTATCCGGCAGGCCGTGGGTGGCAAACAACTTTCTTAGGGCCTTGATAACCGCTTCGGCCGTTGTGGATGGCATTAATACAATTTCGAGCCATTTTGAAAAGGCATCCACTACTATTAAAAACGTTTGGCCATGGAACGGGCCGGCAAAATCAATGTGGATCCTCCCCCATGGGCCTTTTGGTTTCTCCCACTCTCGGATGGGCGCTACTGGGGGATCGGGGCGAGACTCCTGGCAGGGTCTGCACTTCCCCACCCACTCGGAAATGACCTGGTCCATGTTGGGCCACCAGACATAGCTGCGGGCTAAGCACTTCATCCTAACGATGCCAGGATGCCCTTCGTGCAATAATTCTAAAACTCTATCTCGTAGTTTTGCTGGAATTACCACTCTGTCACCCCACAGTAAGCACCCCCCTTGCGTAAACAGTTCATTTCGTTTGTTGGCAAAACCTTGGTACTCCTCCCCGACCACCTTGTCCGGCCACCCTTTCAAAACCCAACCCATAACAGTCCGGATAACAGGGTCTCTATTTGATGCCTTCGCCACCTCGCCGGAGGAGATGGGCCCCAAGGTTAACGTGTCCAACAACAGGACGGAGGTTTCCGGTGTTGGGTTGTCCAGCAGGTCGGGAAGGGGGCAACGGCTAAGGGCATCCGCATGACCCAGGGTCCGCCCAGGCCGATGGACGAGCTGGTACGAGTAGGCCGATAAGAAAATCGCCCATCTAGTTAAACGGGGGGAGAGGGCAGCGGGGGTTGGCCTGTCGCCTGCTAGCAGTCCTAGCAACGGTCTATGGTCAGTCACAAGTTCGAATTTTCGGCCATAGAGGTATTCGTGGAACTTTTTAACCCCCGCAATCGCAGCCAGAGCCTCTCTGTCCAATTGGCTATAGTTTCGTTCTGTGCTGGACAGAGTTCGGGAGTAGAAGGCAATGGGTGCCTCTAGGCCGTTCGGCAGTCTATGGCCTAGGACGGCACCAACTCCTACGGGGGAGGCGTCGCAAACCAAGACGAGCGGCAGCTCTGCATTGTATTGGATCAGGAAACTGTCCTCAGATAGGAGTTTTTTTACTGCCTCAAACGCGGCCGCTTGCGGTTTCCCCCAGACCCATGGTACATTCTTCCCTAAGAGTTTGTGAAGGGGATCAGCGACCGTGGCCTTATCTCTTAGGAACATTGAGTAGAAATTTAGTAGTCCAAGGAAGGCTTGGAGCTCAGCTTTGGATTTGGGGGCTGGTGCGCTTTTGATGGCCCTCACCTTGCTTTCGGTAGGGTGGATGCCTGTGCCGTCCACCCTGTACCCCAGAAATTCTACCGAGGGGACCGCTATCCTGCACTTGTTCTTTTTAAGTCTTAGTCCCGCTTCTCTGAATCTGGACAGGACGTTCCGTACCCTGTCCCCTAGCTGGTGTTCGTCTTGGGCGCTGACTAAGACGTCATCGAAATAGGGGACTACTCCCGGAAGTCCTTGCAACAGGCGCTCCATGGTGCTTTGAAATAAGCCGGGTGCGACGCTCACCCCAAATTGGAGCCTGGTGCATTTAAATGCACCCCTATGAGTCACGATCGTTTGCGCCTCTGCCGTGGCGTCGTCGACCGGTAACTGTTGATAGGCTTGGGCCAGGTCTAATTTGGCAAAAATTTTTCCGGGGCCCAGGGAGTGTAGTAGATGGTGCACGATCGGCACCGGATAGGCGCTCGGCTGCAAGGCCTTGTTGATCGTGCACTTGTAGTCGGCGCAAATTCTGATTGAGCCGTCGGACTTAACTGGGGTGACTATGGGGGTCTCCCACTTGGCATGGTCAACGGGAACCAACACCCCTTGCTTAATCAGTTTGTCCAGTTCTGCATCGATCTTTGGTTTCAATGCGAACGGCACTCTTCTGGCCTTTAGTCTTACTTGGGCTACGTTGGGGTCTAAGTTTAGTGAAATAGGGGTCCCCACATACTTGCCCAATGTGTCCCCGAAAACGTCCTGGAACTCGGACAGGAGGCTGTCTTTCAGGGTTGACTTGGACATCAGGTGGACGCCGGTGAAGCCCATGCCAAGGGCTCGGAACCACCCCATGCCCAGGAGGCTCGGCAGCTGCTTCGTGACGATGGTCAGCGGCAGGTCTCTTTCGTAGTCTCCGTAGGTGACCCGGAACGTGCCCACGCCTTCGAGGGGGACTCGGTTCCCCTGGTAGTCTAGGATGCGCAGTCTCTGTCTGGAGAGTTGATCCTTCCGGAACGACGGCAGGAGGGTCTTTAGGGTTGTCCACGACATGATGGAGAGAGCTGATCCGGTGTCGATCTCCATCGAACACGGTCTTCCGTTGATCTCGACCACCGTGCTGACTTTGTCCTCGACCGTTGTGCTGGCCTGGTCGATGTGTATGCTGCGGCCATCTCGCGGTTCAAATTCGCGCCGTTTTTTCGCGCCGCCTTCTCTCGTTGGCTGCTTCTGGCGCGCTGATTCCGGTTGGTTGCGGCGCTCACGTGGTTTGAGTCTTCTGGGCAGAGTGGCTCTGCAGACTCGCGCCAAGTGCCCTTTCTTCTCGCAACGCCTGCAAATAGCCTCTCTGTATTTGCAGGACAGTCTATCATGGTGCCCGCCACAGCTGGGACAGCTTCGCCGGGGGCTGCCAGTGTCTTTTCTCCGGTGCTCTGTTCGGAAGACGTCCTCATCCGACTCGGACTCCGAGCTGGATCCGGCGTCTTCTCTGTGCACCGGGGCAGACTTGGGGCTGTCTTTGCTGGTCGGCGGACGCTGTAGCGTTTCAGCGGCCTTTGTGGAGGCTTCGTGAGCCCTGGCCTCATCAAGGGCTCCGGCAAGCGTCAGATCAGGCTTGGCGAGCAGACGCCGTTGCAGCCTAATGTCCCGAACACCACAGATCAGTTGCTCAAGCAACGCATCATCCAAGTCTCTGTAGTCGCAATGAGTTGCGGCTTTTCTCAGGCTGGCCATGTACGCGCTGACCGGCTCTCCCTCTCGTTGGACGCGCTGCCTTAGTTGGTATCGCTGCACGAACTTGGAGGGGACGGGAGCGTAGTGAGCCCGGAGAGTTGCCATCAAGGTGTCCCATGAGACTGTTTGAACCGGCGTTGGCTCACACAGTGACTCGGCCATCTCGAACACGTCCGGTCCGCAGTGGCTTAGGAATAGGGCTCTCTTTCGATTAGCCGAGAGGCCCTGCATGTCGCTGGCTTCTAGCGAGCATTCAAACCTTGTTAGGTACGAGACCCATTTTTCGCGGGTCGGATCAAAAGGCTTGGGCGGAACGTAGGCAGACATGTCCGGTATGTCTCCTGTGGTTCGCCTCGTCGCCTAGCTGAAGCTCGTGGTCTCACTGGTTGGCTTCTTGTAGCCTCAATCCCACCTTCGTCGCCAATGAAGTGGTTCGGGAATGACGAGAGGCACAAGCAAGCAAGTGACAACAGCTCTTTAATATATGGTGAGACTTCAGCAAAAACTCAGAGGCTGCAGTCCTCCTTATATACAATCCTGGAGAGACTGTCAGCCAATCAGAAACGTAGGCAGGTTTGAAACTCCCGCTTAAAAGTATCAATACATAACACCAACATTACTTGTAAGCCATATAAATCATCATTTTTATGCTACAGTTCAAACAATGTGCTAAACAAAATCAAACAAAACACTACAGATTAGCTGGGATCCCTGAATTCTCTATTATAAATTGTAAAGCATGATTTATGGTTTAGCATGACAGGTTAATCTAATTTACACCATAGTTTAATGTGTAACATGAATACAGCTAAAGACATTATGGTAGGTAAAAAAGAACTGGCTGAAAGATTTACTAGGTGGAAAGGAGGACACAACACATAGTTGCATTTAATAGCTGTACAGATGAATTTTGACATCATAGCACTCAAAAGGGAGAAAAGGAGGAAAGAGGTCCCAGTTCCTGGTCAGCCAACAGTTGCCAAACATCCTGAGCCCCTTAACCAATTATGGCCTGAAGCATAATTAAGTACTTTACTAAATGAGGGGGGGAAAAAAGAGGGCTGTGAAAATATTTACAGACCTCTCGCATCCTGGAAATAAACTGTTTCAACTCCTACCTTCAAAACGATGCTATAAAGCACTGCACATCAGAACAACTAGACACAAGGACAGTTTTTCCCCAAACGCCATCACTCTGCTAAACAAATAATTCCCTCAACACTGTCAAACTAGTTAGTAAGTCTGCACTACTATTAATCTTCTCATCGTTTCTATCACCCATCTCCTCCCACTTATGACTGTATGACTGTAATCTTGTTGCTGGTATCCTTAAGATTTATATTGACTGTTAATATGATTTGATTGCTTATTTGTTCCCTATGACTATCATTAAGTGTTGTATCTTTATGATTCTTGACGAATGTATCTTTTCTTTTATGCACTCCGAGAGCATATGCACCAAGACAAATTCCTTGTGTGTCCAATCATACTTGGCAAATAAAGAATTCTATTCTATTCTATTCTATTCTATTCTATTCTATTCTATTCTATTCTATTCTATTCTATTCTATTAACAAGTGTCTATATTGCAAAGGAATTGAACGGTGCTAGGAAAATTAGTTAGGGTTACTGCATCTGGGCTGCTAAACTCCAGACTGCAAAAATCCAGATCACTACATGTCGGAATAGCTGCTACCTAAGGGTCAACTAGAGACTCAGTGGCTCAGTGGCTAAGACGCTGAGCTTGTTGATCGAAAGGTCGGCAGTTCAGTGGTTCGAATCCCTAGTGCCGCATAATGGGGTGAGTGCCTGTTACTTGTCCCAGCTTCTGCCAACCTAGCAGTTCGAAAACACATAAAAAATGCAAGTAGAAAAATAGGGACCACCTTTGGTGGGAAGGTAACAATGTTCCATGCGCCTTTGGCATTTAGTCATGGCGGCCATATGACCACAGAGACGTCTCGGACAGCGCTGGCTCTTTGGCTTTGAAACGGAGATGAGCACTGCCCCCTAGAGTTGGGAACAACTAGCATATATGTGTGAAGGGAACCTTTACCTTTACCTTTAGGGGTCAACTCAATTTTTGTAGCTCAAATATAGTAGCCCAATTAAACGACAAAACTAGAAGATTCTTCATTTCTGGAGTTAGGCTAGAGGAATTTCCAGTTGTTGAGTAATGAAACCATGCAATAATTTTAAGGCTTTTCAACTCTCCTTCAGTAATCAAAGCTTTCCTGTGGCTGACAAGAAAAAACAATGGATGATTCTCCCTCTCCTGCCCGGTATCTAATGAAGAGCTATTCTTGAGGGTGACAAATGCTGGAGATAAGAGTTGGGGGATCCAATAATAATAAGTCAGAGATTTTGTGGGGAGGAGCTGGAATTTAGCAGCTTTCACTGAATTTATGTATAAAATAATGTGCATATGGGGAAAACCATATGTCCTTCCTCTGTATGGGTTATTAAATGAGTTGATTAAATATGCTTAAAAATCTTTCCTATATTGGACCTCCTTTATAAGCTGATTTCTTTGGAAAAAGGTTTGGGACTCTCTGGAGTTACCTGCAAGTTGCCCTTCTGGTCATCAGTTTTGGCAGTATGAATTCCAAAGATCTGTTGCATTTTGAGTTCATGTTCTCTAGAACAGGGGTCTCCAACCTCCAGTTCGTGGTTCGACACCAGTCCCTGGGTTGCAGGAACTGGGTCGCGCAAACAAGCAAAGCCCATTCCATGGGCTGCAGGCAATACAGAAAACCATGCCCCCTCAGGTCTGTGGAAAAACCTCTCTCCCTGGACCCTGGTGCCCAACAGGTTGGGGGCCACTGCTCTAGAATCTATTACACTGATGGTGTAGAGACTACATTCCCCCCCTCAATATAAATCTCTTCAAATTTCTATAACTGTTCTATAATGATTCATAAATGATGTGAAGATTTCAACCCTGGTTGAAATACTTCAGTCTTGTTTTATATCGTTTGTTCTACACAAAATTACTTTTCACCATTCATTCTTATCAAGCCACCCATAGTTTGGCCCTGCAAAAATGAAGCAAGACACCCTCTGTTAGTCACCAGTGACAGTGTAGTGATAACATACCATATTATCTCAAGGTTGCTGTTTTACAGCATCCATCATTTTCTCCACAACTATCAAAAGAAAGGACTTAGAATTGCATATTTGCAAAGAATACCAGTTCCTATTACAGTATATCCATATATTTTTAATGTTGTGACAAAGAAACAAAACAGAAAGACAGAACCTTACAATGCATTAGCATGGAGTATCCATAATCGTTCCATAATCTGGGGAGAAAATCACAATAGCAGCAGCAACAACAACAACAAAAACCCTATTATGTCCAGTTATCTGAAGATGGCTAAATATAAATCTATTCTTTCTTTAAAGGATTTGGCAAGCAGGCTTCTTAAAACGGTCCAATGGAGAGCCAATTCAGCACTTGGAATCTCAGAACTGCATCGGAAATGTTGCTGTATAGCCTTAATGTGAATTCTGAGGCTGAGCAAACTGTTTTAAGGTGATAAATGCAGAAATTGTGCTTTCTAACCATAAAGAAGCAACCATATCTCTGTAATCAGACTTCTTGGCTGATCATCATTTTTCAACATTATTTCTATCATAAAAAACCCCGCTAGTAGCTTAACAGTAGCTCCTGGAACTCAAGGCTTTAATATTCTGGCAAATAGTTTTGCTTTCCTCTCTGAAAAGAACTCTGTAAATCACTTCCCAAGAAGTCTTGGTGAGGAGGATATTGGTTAGCAAGACGGGTGAGCAGAAGTCAGGGGAGATTTTAAAAACTATTTAAAAGGGAATTTTATATTTCCACGTTCCAAACTGTAGGTGATTCCTCAGGGAAATTGCGAGTAATATGCACAAAATGGAAAGTGAGCTTTTCTTTGGAAAGGGAAAGCAAATTGAACTCTGGAAGTTTCATGTAACCGTTTGAGATTACTCACAGTACAGCAGAATCAAAACTCAATACAATCAGAATGTTTCATATTTTGGCAGAAACCAAATCCCAGCTAGTTTTAGATGCTTGGCTTAGGGAACCTCCTCTTGCACTGCAAAAATCTGAACACCACTATATAGCAGCATAGAAGTCCTGAAGATGATGATGACTGCTCCAAGGTGATGGTCAGTTGGATCTTTGCAACCCAAATCAGATCACCTTAGTCTTCCCCTTCCTTTAGAGCCATCATTTATCCTGGAGGGTCTTAAGTATGTTAATTGATGGAAAAGAAAGTAGAGAGAGATTTTTTTTCATTTCTCACATAAGACATAAGCGTTTATCATAGCCTGGTACCCTTATACAAAATAAAGTTTATTTCCTTGCTTGGCTGCCATAATTTATTTAGCAAATATAATTTGGAATTAATAGTGCAGTGGCTCACATGGTTAGGATGCTGGTTTGATGATTGGTTGGCTCGCGTTTCAGACCTGGTTGCTGTCATGTGGCAGGATGAGCTCCTGCCACTCTGCCAACCTAGCAGTTTGAAAGCAGGCCACTGTGAGTAAATAGATGGGTACCACTTCGGTGGGCAACTTAACAGGGACACAAAGGAAACTCCCAACTGGTTTTCCCCTGGGCAACAGTGTTGTCATTATTTGATCTTTTCACCACAGAAGGGCTTTAGTGCTTCTGACCCAGTTGCAGTAGTACTTGGAAGTGGAAATTGCACCCAAATTACACATCTCAGGCTGAGGTGGATGCTGCTTTCTGATGATTCACTCAAAAAGCAGATGAAGTGTGTGTGGCCACGAATGATGAATTTCTGGAAGGCAAATCTCAGCTATGTCTTCATAGTCTGGATAGTAGACCCAGCATGCAAAGGGCCACTTGTCAAGTGCCGTTTGTTGGCATCAGTTGCTCACAAACTGCCTCCGATTATGTGAGATAATCTTGGTCTGGAGAAGGCCAGCATCAGGAACATTCAGGTTGGCATCAAAGTTGCCATCTCTTGTCTTACTGACAAATGATCACTGGTTATTTCCATCAAAGAATCTAGAGGAGGCAAAAGATAGACCACCTCCAAGTTCCAACTTACCCAACCATCACCATCCCATTCACTGGCATTCCCTCTGTCTGTTTTTAAGTAACTGGTTGAATGATAGAGGTCACACTGAACAATGAGTGAACATGGCAAGCCATTTAACTGCATCATCAATTCCCTGGACTAGATACTTATGACTGAACCCATTTCTTTCCTCCTCCTCCTCCTCCTCCTCCTCCTCCTCCTCCTCCTCCTCCTCCTCCTTCTCCTCCTCCAAACAAGGTTTACCCTTGATTCTTAGAAAAGTCCATGGGTGATCTTCAAGAGAAGCTTGGCTGTGAGGAGTCAACAGACCAAATAGCGCAGTATAGCAGTTGAAGGTCTTATGTTCGAAACAAGATTATTGTTGGCAGCCTGCATGAGTTAATGGTGAGAGGCAAATTGTCCATACTGATGATCTCCCCATACTGAGAGAATTCCTATTTGTGAGAGTAGAGGAGAGAAAATGTGGAGGAAGAGTTTGAATGCATCTGCATGAAATTATATGGCATGTTATTCCCACAAACTGCTGTTTTAGTTGTGCTATTTCGCAGGGCTTTTATAACACTGAACAAGATTAATCAAGGAACAAGGAAAAAATTACAATTTTAAATTCCTTTGGTCCTGAGAAATTCAGAGAGAATACATTTAAACGTTTCTTCAGTTATGAATCCAGTTCAGGTCATTGAAACATTCATACTGTATAGTGAGTGATGTTAGATTTATTTCCTTACCTTAATTATTAAATTCATTTCTTCAATTGAGGTACACAGGAATCCTTGGTATGCATTTATTTTGCTCTCTTGTGTCTGTTTCTAGATCATTGGTTATACAGACCATTGTCAACACACCGGTTGTGAAACAAGCAGGATGGGGGCAACAATGGCAAACACTACATATTCTTCCCTATCAGGCATTGTCAGCAGGAATGAAAGCTTGTAGAGATTCCTTGAAATCCAGTGAGGATAATCCATAAGGAAAGAAATATAGGTCATATTTTGTTCATGAAAAAAAACATAAGCTATCTGCTTTTAGATGATAAATATTTTTACTTCATAGATTGTAATTTTTTTTAAAGCGGACCCTGCCATAGTGCCGGAATAACATTAGGAAGAAGAAGATTGTAATATTTTAAATTTATACTTACGTAGGTAATTAACACACCATCATGGTTACATGTTACATTTTTATATGCCAATATTTTGCCTCATCCATTTGATTTCACTTTTATGCTGTACATTTTCAAATCTTTCTGGTCTTTGACCAAATAAAAGCATTTCATTTCATTTCAAAAAAGCAGGGGAAATTTTCTCATTGTGTTTAACTTTGTAGACATTTTATTTGGGTAAGGCACTTGGGATCAAGAGATGAAAAGAGATACAGTATACAATTATAATAAATACATGAATAAATAATAAGAGAAAGATGTATAACTCCTATTTGCATTTTGGATCAAAGAGAGCAATGTGAAAATCCTGCCTTGCTGAAACAGATGGAGAATAGCTGCAAAATCTGCATTTTTTTCCCCACTATTGAAGACTTTTAACTTATTATGAAAATTGCTCAAGTACGAATTCCTTCCCTTGGCCGTTGTGGGCCAGAAGGAGTAGAACTGATGTGCCATATCCAATCTACAAAATGGTCAAATATGCATAGATGAAATATGCACTCTTTTGAAAATTTACTCTGTTTTATTTATTTGTTTAACAGGGACGTGGTGGCTCAGTGGCTAAGATGCTGAGCTTGTCGATTGAAAGGTCGACAGTTCAGCGGTTCGAATCCCTAGTGCCGCGTAACGGGGTGAGCTACCATTACTTGTCCCAGTTTCTGCCAACCTAGCAGTTCAAAAGCACATAAAAAATGCAAGTAGAAAATAGGGACCACCTTTGGTGGGAAGGTAACAGCGTTCCATGCACCTTTGGCATTTAGTCATACTGGCCACATGACCACAGAGAATCTTCGGACAGCGCTGGCTCTTTGGCTTAGAAATGGAGATGAGCACTGCCCCCTAGAGTTGGGAACGACTAGCACATATGTGCGAGGGGAGCCTTTACCTTTACTTTTATTTATTTATTTGTCAAGCATATATAAGATAATAGGTAAAAGTATAAATATAATTTGAATACATGAAAAGAGTAAGAGTAAAAAGGAATATTAGGACAGGGACGGTAGGCACGCTAGCCAGAACATCAAGTAACTCTAAGAAATTCTTTAATTCCAGTCTCATATCTGGTTAAGCAGAAATCCTTTAGTACGAGACACATAGGTGCAACTTAATTTGTAAAATTATACTTAATTTAACAGAACATAGAATAATATAGCTGGAAGGGACCTTGGAGGTCTTCTAGTCCAACCCTGTGCTCAAGCAGGAGACCCTATACCATGTCAGACAAATGGTTGTCCAGTTTCTCTTTGAAAGCCTCCAGTGATGGCCCACCCAAATGTTTAAGGCAAGCTGTTCCACTGGTTGATTGCTCTCAAATCACCCATTTGGTGAGATGGGGTGCTTCCTGTTGAAACAGGGTCCAAAAGTTGGTTATGGATGCTTGTATAATGGCATTTGGAATTACTGACTTAAATCTGAATGCAGGCCATCATGTTTCTGTATAGCTTACTTTTCTGAAAATAATCAAGGCCATAGGCCTATCATCCTCAAGTTAGAAAGAAATGTCATTTAACAGACAATTAAATCCTAACACTAAAAGAAACTTCTCTTTCCTTTTCTTTTTGCCTGTTTTTTTTTCCTTCTTATTTTTCCAGACTAGCATCCTATTGATTCATTTCTGTATCTTACTATAAAATTGGGTCTCTATTCAAATATTTTACTGGTGTGACAGGCCAATGCATTTTGTTTGATTTCTGCAGGCTTCCCATGCCCCCCCGTTACCATAGCAACAGTGTCTTAATGTGTAATTCATCTTCAACATATACCCCGATGAAGGAGAAATGAGCTTTGGTTTTAATTATCTCCTTTCGGAATACAAAGAGAAACTAAAAGTGCCTATCTCTAGGTAATAAGAAAAGATAAGAATGAATGAACGCTAATGACCTACAGTCAGGCAGAGAAGTTAGCATAAGACAAAGTTTAAAAAAATGTCCTTGACTGTTTTAAAAAGATAGGAAGGCATCTAATGTCACTGACCCATAAATGGTAATGAAATTTACCCTAATATCCTTAGTTGTCATCTGCTTTAAGGGCAGGGCTACAGTCAAGCTCTGTCTATAGGTACTCCTTGACTTACAATCAGTGGTGGGTTCCTCCCAGTTCAGCCCGGTTCGGCCAAGCCGGTAGCGGTGACGATATGATGTCACCGAACCGGTTCTCTTTGTTCAGGAGCTGCCCACCCCCGTGTTATTTTTACCTTTTATTTGGCCCTGCCCCCAATCTATTTGCTGCCTCCCGAGTCCCAACTGATCGGCTAGAAGGAAAAAAAACTGTTTAAACTCTTGCCGTGGGGCTTCAAAGGGCCGCCCTACAGCTGATCAGTGTTAAAAGGCAATGTGGTGGTAGACCAATGCACTCCAAAAACAAATGGGTAGACCGGTGCCTCCAAAAACAAATGGGTAGACCAGAATGCTCCAAGAACAAATGTGTAGATCGGTACAGCTCTGGAAGCAGTTAAAAACCTGGTAGACCAGTGATCTGTCCCCGTCCCCACACACACACAAAACACAGCCAGCCGAGGGTTAAGGAAACACTTTGGAATGCACCCAGTTCTTATCTCCCACTTGGCAGCGATAGACACACCGTCTGCCAAGTGATTTTATTTCCACAAACAGAAAGCAAAGATACGAACGTTCACAAAAGTCCAAGCAGAAATAATATTCCTCCCAGCAGTTCCGGACGAGGCTTTAGTGACTATCCAAGGTTTACTTTGTTCGTCACAAAGATCCTTGACCACCACTCTCTATTATATAGTCTCTGGGGTGTGGTCCAGTGACTCAGTTCTAATCCCTAGCACGCCTCCTAAGCTGCTGCAAACGTTTATCACGCCTTCGGAGGCGTGCGTCCAGGAATGATGTTCCATTATCACTCTGATCCGAATCAGCTGTCTCCTCTCCCTCGGCCGGCACTTGAGACAATGCCAGAGGGGAGGGGCCTGGAGAGGGAGGCCTGGCTGACTCCTCTTCCTCATGCTCGGAGCTTTCTTCCTCCGATGGGACAGGCTCAGAGGGCGGGGCCACAACAACCAGTATCTCTGCTAAATCCTAAAGAATTGTCACATGATCATCAAACCATGCCCACAAAATAAGCCATGCCCACAGAACCACGGTAGTAAAAATTGTAACCCCTGCTTACAATCATTCATTTAACAAAGTGAAAATGGCAGTGAAAAAACAGACTTGCGACCAGTCCTCACAGTAATGACCTTTGTGGCATCCCCCTGGTCATATGATCAAATTTCAGGGACTTGGCAATGAGAATGTGTTTATGACAGTTGCAGTGTCCTGGGGCCACGTAATTGCCATCTGTGACCTTCCCACCCTGGCTTATGACAAGCAAAATCAATCAGGGGAAGCCAGATTCACATAATAACCTCATCATTCACTTAACAACTGCCGTGATTTTCAGTTAGGCTGTTTGTGGTTCCTTGTCCTGATCTTATGGAGGTTGAACCAAGAGCCAATATGAATTCAACAGATCTCAAGGAGATATACAAGGGCTGTTAAATGTCCATCAATGACTAGTTCTGAGGATCTTAAAGATCTGGTTCTTCTCCCATGATTTGGTCTAGGATGCTCTTCTTGGGTGTAAGCAGTGGTGGGATTCAGCCAGTTCGGGCCAGTTTGGGTGAACCGATTGTTAAATTCCTGGCTGGCCCCTCCACTCCCCACCCCTTCCAGGAGTCCCCATGTACCCCGTTTTGGCTCCCAGGTAAGTGCAGGGAGGCCTACTAGGCCCAAAATGGGGCACAGGGGTGTGTGGGTGGGACGGCCCCCTGGGGCCCATTTTTGCTCCCAGGGAGGTGCAGGAGGCCGAGTCACACCCCCTGACCATGCCCATCATAGCCACCCCCACCCAACCAGTTGTTAAATTATTTGAATCCCACCACTGGGTGTAGGGCATGTTTGCTGTTGCTGTTGACCAAATTCATCATCCTATTACTGTTATATGTTCTACTTATTATTATTTATATATATTGACCAGGGTGGATAAAAATCAATGATTTTTTTAAAAAAATAAAACGGATTTTTTTTTATTTAAATCAGATTTTTTTATTTAAATCGGATTTTTTTGATTTTTATTGCATTTATTTTAATAAAAAACTTTTGGGGCAAAAATCTATCGTAAGATAGTTTTTTATTTAAGATACATAAATAATTTAGTTTATTCAGCATGAAATGGAGCTTAGTTATATAGCACAAGGCTGTATATTCTGCAACACTGGGACTATCGGTGAGTCAACAGCAGGTCAAAGGAGTAGCAGAGATGACAGTTGCTGTTTAAAAATTATGATTTAAATCGAGTTGATTTAAATCAAGTCTTTTTACTAGTGATTTAAATCATGATTTAAATCATGATTTAAATCGACTCGATTTAAATCAAATCCACCCTGATATTGACCATTAGAAGGTGACATCTAAGGTGAATAAAATAAATAAAATATATTTTAGACCTTGAGCTTGTTTGGAGGTTCTAGCAGGGGAGCGCAGCTATCGTATACCCTTGACCGAAGATCGGAACACTCCTTCTATCTGGGATGGTCGTCCTCTTCCACCGAGCACGCAGCTTTGGGAGGCACAACCTTCTATAGAGAAGAACGGATTTTCTACAGATAGTAGAGCATAAGTCCTACTGAATCAGAAAACAATGTGCCTATCCTCATTAATGTTATATTAGTACAATTATAGTCAGACGACCTCAGAAGGATTTTTTACGATCACTCCTCCTATTAAACACACCTCCCCTGAAAAACTGAACACCAAAATAAACACAAATGAAAACTAAAACTATAGCTTTTATAAAGACACTAAAATGCAAAAGCAAATGTTCTTTACACCTCCTTTTGGACTCTGCCCACTCTCTCCCAAGTGGGATCTATCTCTATTTGGGACACCCTGTTCTAGAAGATACCATGAGCAGAGGAGCTGAAAGACAAAAGGGAAGCAGTATGCTCCCTCCAATATTGGGGTAGACCAGGTGCTTCGACAGAAACACACACACACACACACACACACACACACACACACACACACACATTTGTTTTCGTAGATTTTATATATGTGTGTGTGTGTATGAGACAATGTAGCAGATACACCTTGTGTACCTCAAGTTCCACTCCTTTTTAATGCACTGTCATGCCCCTGTCAGAGTCTGAATCTGAAACGGAAGATGAACAGCTGAAAGGGCCTGGTGGCTCAGCAGACTGATAGCATTGTGATTAACACCAGCTGTCTGCAATTACTGTAAGTTCGAATCTCACCAGGCTCAAAATTGACTCAGCCTTCCATCCTTTCTAAGGTAGGTAAATTGAGGACCCAGTTTATGGGGGCAATAAGCTGACTTTTTATAAATATACAAAAGTATGAAGGCTATTGCTTAACACATTGTAAACCGCTCTGAATCTCTGGAGAAGGGCGGCATATAAATCAAATTTAAAAAACAAACAAACAGCTGAGAGAGAATGGGAGAGTGGCTCCATTGGCTGTGGAGGAAACTGGGGAAGGGCAAACTCAGGCTGGGCAGAGCAGGGGAGAGGTAGAACAAGGGAGAGGGGGTTCAGATGAAGACCAAGGTCCACCCCCTCCTCATCCTAGAATGTGCAGGGAAGAATGCAGAAGAGAGCAACGTGGGTTGCATGGCTTACAAAGAAGAAGAGGGCCCTGATTCCCCTCACAAGGCACACCTGGGGATGGAGTTTAAAGGAGAGGCAGTTGGGAGGGGCATTTGTCTGGAACAAACACTGAATTCATCTAGTGTTGAGAGTTGTGGCCTGCATTCCTGGAATTCCTCATGTTTGAATTATTGCAGTGCTTCTATGTGCTTATCTTGTCTTGCTGGAATTATTCTTTGCTTCTGGGACTCAGAAGCACTCCAGGCCCTGCTGGAGTGATTGATTGCAGTCATTCTGCTTACAGTGTTTGGACTGGAGTATCTGCAGCCAGAAACTGCTGCAGGTTTGTGGGAGAGTTTTTCTCCAGGCTGGAAAGTAAACGGGATACTGGGGGCAAAGTTGGTGCCAATAAAGGGACTCATACCAGTTCTCTGGCTGTGTTGCCTTTGTGCCACACCCAGGGTCATCACATCACATTGCCCATGTGACACATGTAAAACTACTATCTTT
The DNA here is from genome assembly GCA_022577455.1 of Arizona elegans. Classification (NCBI taxonomy): domain Eukaryota; kingdom Metazoa; phylum Chordata; class Lepidosauria; order Squamata; family Colubridae; genus Arizona; species Arizona elegans. The sequence goes on from JAKOOJ010000001.1 coordinate 182,649,865, forward strand.
TTAAATACCCTTCCTCCCCTCCCCTTGACAGATTAAAGTTTATTAGTAGGAAAATAGTTCAGCTAGGCATGTACTTGAAATGGATTAAGTTTGGTTTCAAGCTTAGAACAAAATAGTTACACTCAAACAATTCTATTGAAAAAAGTAATTGGCTCCCACTGGAAATACATTTAACATGGTGTAGATGTTTTATTTCAATCCAGAAACAACATTCTTGCAACAAGAGAGCTGGAAAGGCTCAAATAACCTGTTGGGATATTTCATTTCAAGGTTCTAGGAGAAGAGTAACCAAAACAGACAAGGTTCTGAGTTTAGACAAGCATTTGTCTAAGGATGAAACTTTTTGAATTTGATTTTTCCCAAAATCATTCCATATAGACCTCATGACTAGTAATAATAATAATAATAATAATAATAATAATAATAATAATAATAATAATAATAATAATAATAATATTTTATTTCTATACCGCCCTTCTCCCGAAGGACTCAGGGCAGTGTACAGCCAATTTAAAAACACAAAACACAACAATGATTAAAAATTAAAATAATTAAATAGATTTGGCCGGTTTAAAACCCCAAAAATTTAAAATACCCCAATTTAAAATCATTATGTTGATAGCCCAGCCTGGCGGAACAACGGGGTCTTCAATGCGCAACGAAACACCCGGAGGTCGGAGATCTTACGTATTTCCGGGGGCAGTTCATTCCACAGGGCTGGGGCTCCCACAGAGAAGGCCCTCCCCCTGGGTGTCACCAGCCGACATAACTTGGCCAATGGCACCCTGAGGAGACCCTCTCTGTGGGAGCGGAGTGGCCGGTGGGAGGCTACTGGTGGCAGAAGTCGGTCTCGAATCTTAATCTTAATCTTATTTTCAATTAAGCTATCAAATAAATCTTTAAATTACTTTCGCTCACTACAGAAGATCCCTATCTGCAGACAACCTATCTTTTTGGGTTTTGGGGCTTTTTTTAAAGCTTTTTTTGTATTTAATTTCCTTAATTTTCATTGACTTGTAGGACTTTTTTCTTTTTTTTATGCTATTGCCAGCCACTCTGAGTCTATGTATCAGTGAGATGGTCAGCATAAAAATTTAATAAATAAACAACATTTTGTGGCAATGAGTTCTGAGAAAAAGTGCTTACTTTAGTTTATTCTGCATTTCCTGACAAACCATCTTATTGGACCATTTATTGATTCGATTTATCTATTGGTTCGATTTATATGCCGCCCTTCTCCGGAGACTCAGGGTAGCTTACAATGCGTTAAGCAATAGCCTTCATACTTTTTGTATATACCTGCTTAGTAGGGCTTTCAGCCTCCCCTAAGTGGTGTTCTTTTTTATACAAAGTCAGTTTATTGCCCCCACAATCCGGGTCCTCATTTTACCTACCTCAGAAGGATGGAAGGCTGAATCAACCTTGAGCCTGGTGAGATTTGAACTTGCAATAATTGCAGGCAGCTGGTAGCTAAGTGCTACTTAACAGCACTTTAGTCTGCTGCGCCACCAAGGCTTTCCTTTCTACAGTATCTAGTATAATTCAGGAGGAGGAAGGAAACCTAATCTCTCTTTCTTACTGTCACACAATATTTCTCAGCAATGATTCAGAGATGATTTGTTACTGAGTGCTTCCTATAGAAAGCTGAATTACAATTACAATCTTTAAAAGTGAACCGGAATGAGAAGTGTGTACAAATGGACTCTTAGCATGGATGAGGGAAAAATGGAAATGCACTCTCTTTTTTCCTTTTCAGGTCTTCTTTGAGCAAACCTTTCTAGTTAAGTAATTTGGCAAATGAGTGACATTTTTACTTGCAATTATAAAGTGGCTGCAAGGCATTCCTGTCAGCAGGAATGCCAGCCAGAAGTCTTGTGGCTGTAAAAATGCACAAACAGCAAACTTTCTTCTAACAAACATCATTTTACCAAGCTTGTAGACTTTAACATTTTTATTTATCAGAGTGAAGAGCAGTAGAAAACATTAGACCTGCTAAAGTTCTTAAGCTTTTAGCACGTTCTGTTCACATACTTGATCTCAAAGGCAGGAAACTGGTCAATTGTACATTCAAAAAGTCTTAGAGATTGGCAGACACTTACTTGATCTTTCCTAAAGAACTCTTTTAATTTACTTTAAACAAACATTCAACATAAAAATAAATTGTCCTTTTTTGTACCTTCCATACATTTTCTGGGTTTTTTTTCTGATGACTGTCCTTTTGTAGAATACAATAGGAGTCAGAAGCTTAAATTATTTTGCTGTTGAGACTAGTTGTATGTATACATACCCATCATGTTAGTCCCTTTTTGGAATAAGCAATCATATGTAAAGCATGGGAAAGGAGTAAGAAAGAGGGAGGGAAGGAGGGAGGGAGGGAAGGAAGGAAGGAAGGAAGAGTAGTTTTCACACACCATTTAATGTACACGTAGTACTTATTTACAAACTGCCGTGTTTAGCATTTAGGACTTTTGCAGATCTGTAAAGCAAAGAAAAGCTGAAACAAGCTCATACGTACAGTTATTGTTTCACTTAGCAACCGCTTCACTTAACCGAGTTGCAGGTCCCAAATGTGGTTGCTAAACAAGGACTACATGTCTTTCCTCCATATCTTTCTGCTTTATCTGCTTCATCAATTGATTTTTAACTGTATTGGTGCTTTTACTTTTATTGTTTTTATGAACCTTTTCTCACTTGCACCTACTGTAACACAGATATATCCCAGTAATGTTTTGGCTGTGCTCCAGATTATTTGGCCCCCGACCCACACCAAAGGCAGACTTCAATTATCCTTAGCTGTTTCAGTTCTAAAGTAATGTATTTTTTACATTGTCCCTTTTGTTCTGGCCAGTGTTCTCTATATATTGATCAATTTTCCCATAGATATTATTTATCTTACAGTGATACCTTGGTACTCGTCATTAATTGGTTCTGGGAGACACAAGAGTACTAAAAATGAAGAGTGCCAAACAAATCAGCTGATTTACCACATGATTCTTTGTTTTGGCCAGGAAGGACTATGTCAGTGACCTTCCCAGCATGGCCAACTTCCTGTCCATTCTCTGAGGCCATCCCCCTCTTCCTATCGCAGCACGTCAAGTACTGAACAAATAATGAGTATCAGGACAACATATTCACATCAAAAATGCATCAAGTACCCGAATTAGACAAATTTTGAAGTCATTGAGTACCAAGGTACCACTGTACTTTATCAACTATTCTGCCAATTATGAAGTCAGGTGACTTCTTGGGATAAACAAAACTCATACTGGCCATTTTAAATCAGTGCATTATGTCTCCTCTCCTTTGTTCTTTGGGTACTGTCCTCCATGGGCAATCTGTTTTGAGCAACAAGACAAGTCTGGTTCTTTCTAAATCTCAAACTTGGAGATCTGGATCAGATTGAACAGCAGCTCAACAGCAGCGGTGGCAGTATGGGAAGGGAAAGCATGAGGTGATGCAGGTGGAAATAAGAGATGGAAATCTGGCTATCATTCTGCCATTTCACAGAACCTTGCTAAATCTTGCCAAATCTGCCAACTGTTCTTTGAACTGCTTTGGAACATGGGCTTTAGGGCTCTTCTGGAATAGTGCTAAGCACATGTTCAGCTTTTTAGTTCTCTTGTGGAAGAGTACTCAATGTTTTTCCCCAAAATCCTTATCATCAGCTGATACATGAATTTTGATAAGGGGCTAAGCATGTGAATACTGCCATCTATTAAGATGTCCTCCTCCTCTGCCCTATTCCATCGTAAGGCAAGTGATTGGTACACGTTTTCTTCGTCACCGGTGGTGTTTTATGAGAAGGAAACAAAGTAATCCTTGTCCTTAACACACCCTGTACACCATAAAGAAGAGTGACACCATTTGTGGGCATTATGTGGAGCACCATGGTGTCATCATATTTTATATACCAATATTGTTTTCTGCTGGCTCAAAGACAAATGGTTTAACTTAATCATAAAGAAGGCCTCTAAATCAGTGATTTACTTGTATGCTGATTTACTTCACTACAAATGCTATCAAAAAATGCCAGTAATTATAAACACAAGCCTCTCAAAATCAGTGGCAGATGGAACGGCATAAAAGTCTAATAAAATAATGAAAAAAGATATCCTAAGAATAAATAATTCTTAAAATAATCTCCAGTTTTATTGCTATAAATGCTATACCATGTCTCTATCTCCATTTTTCAGCTATTAAAGACACAGTAGTACTAAGTGTTAATGTTTTAACCATTGGCCTAACAAAATTAAAATTAACTTAACTTCAAGTAATTTTCAGGCAGTTTTTTCAGCATTTTTTCAGAAGCAGCTTCCTACAGCCTCCTGCTAAGCTATATTTCATTTCTCAATCTATGTTACAGTACTGGACCTGTGACCCAGCAAACAAATTTATAAGTGACCAGAAAAAGAATCAAATACAAAACATTAAATATAATGATTAAATCGCTGAGTTTACTGAGCCAATTCAGAAAGCATAACAATCATTTTTATTAGTCTACTTTCCTCACCTCACATACCCACCAACTCAATTCTTGACAATAACCTTGACAATAAGTTTTTTTTAAAAAAAATTGATTTATATGCCGCCCTTCTCCGGAGACTCAGGGCGGCTTACAATGTGCTAAGCAATAGCCTTCATCCTTTTGTATATTTATACAAAGTCAGCTTATTGCCCCCACAACTGGGTCCTCAATTTACCTACCTTAGAAAGGATGGAAGCCTGAGTCAACCTTGAGCCTGGCGAGATTTGAACCTGCAGTAATTGCAGGCAGCTGGTCTTAATAACAGGATGCTTTAGACCACTGTACTACCAAGTTGGCAATAAATACAATTTTTTGAGCAAATCTAACCAAAGAAGCAGGCAGAAAATGTATTGGTTGGATGGATCAACCTTGTTTGCCTTTTAGGATAAAGGGTAAATATTTTATACCGGCTCTTGAAAGCATTGGACAATATTTATTTCCAAAAACAGAGAAAGACATATAGTCTATATTTCTCTTAGTTTGTGGCACAAGCAAAACATATAAGGAATTTCCAGTAACAGCACTCAAATACTGCTATCAAGGCATGTGCTATTGGGGTCCGATTGAAGGTATTGGTTATCAACTTTAAATCCCTTCACCTAATGGGACCAGGTTAACTATGGAACCGTGTCACTCCAATGGGATTGTCGTCGTCATCCCCTTGCAGCAGCAGAAGAGCCCTGCGGCGGACCCATTGGTCAAAGAGTTTTGGCTGTTGGAGTCTAGGAAGAGAACCTTTTCTGCCATTGGCCCTTGTCTCTGGAATATCTTGCTGCCTTAGGTGAGGTCTGCTCCCAGACTTCAGGCCTTCCAGACGGGTATTAAAGCTTCACTCTGCAAGATGGTTTGGGATCCTGATAAGGGTAGTCTATGTTGAGGGTTTTTGATGGACTATGTAATACTGAAGATGCCACCTTCCATCCTTGCCTTTAGTTTTTTAGTTTTGTATTTATTGTTGCTAATATTTTAATATTTATGATTTTAATTTTAAGCCATTCAGAGTTGCTTTGCAGAGTGAGGTGGGCAGCCTATACATTTAATAAATAAATAAATGTGCTATATCTTTAACTGTATCATGAGATGGTTGCTGAAAAACAAAGTAGTCTGCTTCAAATAATTTTCAGATTCAAAAGCATTTATCATAATAGAGTACTATGGAGCTGTATTTTTATTGGACACCATAACAGGTCAAGATGGATGGCTACATTATGCACATTAGTTTCTATTTGTCTTGATATAAAACCTTTTAAAATGGGCAAAAACTTTAATTAAAAAAAAAAACTAATGGAATAATCCAAAAGTAGGGATAAAGTAATACTTCTCATTTTACATATTTTAATTGAAAATAAGGATGTGTGTGGAAGCTAGAAATAAGGAGTTGAATAAAAACAATATAATTTACCCCCAAAAAAAGTAGCGACTATAACGGTATAGCCTTGTTTAACTTCAAGTGGCATTAAAATTTCATTAGCATGTAATAATTTGCATATAACATTTTTATCCAAAACAGATCAAAAGAAGCCAGTCAGTATTGAAAATGGCGAACTTAATCCAAAGCCTAGTCCTAGCCATCAAGTTAAATGCAGGGAAGAAGGAGAGGTCAGCTAAAGCAATTGTGTAATATTTCATATCCTGTTCTAAAACCATCTTGTTCTCTCCAAATATTGTTTGAGGCACCTAGCCAACTTTTTCTGGGCTTGAAAGGTGAACTGAGTCAATCCTGGTTATTACTTGGCTAGGACACCAGTAGAGAATTCCAGCTAGCCGGCTAAACTATAAAGTAAAAAGGCATTCTAAAACAAGGAAATGGCCAGCCACTTCTACACTGTTGCCATGAAAATAATATGATGATGTTCAAGGAGTGACTAAGGTTTAACTTGAGCACATTGTTTAATTCTCCAATTTATTCAATTAATACTTTTATTTATTTTATTTTATTATTAAATGTATGCTGCCCATCTCGCCACAGGTGACTGTTTTGAGGCCAATTTAATAAAAATATTTACAAGACTGTAATTAGGTTGACAAATATAATCTTTCTTGAAAACAGGGGCAATGGTATTTAGGAAGTGAATTGTGTGTGTTGATAATTGTTAAGGTAGCTAGTGTTTCAGTGTGTTAGGGACAGATGTTGCATCTGGATTTTACAAGTTTTAAAATGCGGGTACAACATGAATGTTTGTGGACTCCTATTTTCCTTCTTAATATTCTGATCATGTCAATTTCAGGACTTTGGAGAGCTATAAAGGCATTTCTTTGTACTTTTCTCTGTAGCTTTCACTTGATGAAGGAGATCTGCAGAGGCTGCATATTGCTGATCTTTGAACACGCTCAAGGAAGTTTGACTGCATTTCCTTTTTAGGCAACATCAGATCAATTTATTATACCTATTCTAAGGTATAATATTCTATGGCTTCTTGGTATTATAATAAACCAGGGAGGGAGGGAGGGAGGGAGGGAGGGAGGGAGGGAGGGAAGGAAGGAAGGAAGGAAGGAAGGAAGGAAGGAAGGAAGGAAGGAAGGAAGGAAGGAAGGAAGACTTTTGGCCAATTCTGATTTATCTCATAGGGTACCTCAATATTAGAAGTTCCAAATTGTCCTCTTCTTCCTGGCAATGAATGGAAAAGCAACAATGGAAGTGGAATTTCCACACCCTTCAGAATCTACATTTGCTGTTAAAAGTGTTGAAAAACATGCAAAAGAATAAGTTTACAAATAACATCTGTTATTTATATACTGAATTTAATTTCCTAATAAATTGCATGACCAAAACTTTGGGAGAAACTGTGATTAGTGAACTTTCTCTTTCAAAAACATTAGCTGGTAAGTGTCATTGATGGTCAAGAAACCCCTACCCAAGTGACACAGCAGCATCTTGGGTTTTTTTGCAAATTAATTTTCATCCAATCCCAATGGCAAAATTGGAAAAGAATGGTCTACTGATCACATTTTGTGGAGTGATTCAGACAATGGAAAGAGTATTTGGGGACAGTCTGTAAAACCAATCAAACAAAAAATTCAACAGCTACATTAGTCAGACAGTTTTGTGAATTGTTTGCCATTTGAAGTTAAGAGATTGAAATGACTTTGCAATCTTCAGTTGACACACGGGGGTCTCCCTTTGAGCTTTTATCTCTGGCAGCAACAATGATAACTGAAAAGCAAACCTGAAGATGTCTAAAATATTTCTCTCTCTCTTTCGTTCGTTCTCTCTCTCTCTCTCTCACACACACACACACACACACACACACACACATTAACTATAGCGTGTCTGGTATATCATCTTTGCATGACAGAAGATAGAAATGTACATTAGATGATTTTAAAACAATTGGTTGGAATTAGTTAATAAACTCTGGTGTTGGGGTACAATAAAGGAAGGACCTCGGTTTACTCTGATTCACTAAAATGTTACCTATTCCTTCTCTTTTCTGATAACAGTCTGGTGCTATTAGCAACTGATTCAGTGTTGAAAGATATCTGGGAATGTGCTTATATGTGGCCTGTCTGCTGACTAGGGAAATCACATTGCCAGAACTGTAAATAATGCAGAAGTCTCACTAATAGTTAGCAATAAGATAAGCTTCACCCTGACATCTCCCCCTCCCCTCCTCCCAAAACTAAATGGGATTTTTGGTGAGACAGAAGTCTCCGTGTTTTCAAAGGTTCCTGGCTTAGTTAAAATGAAACAAATTGCTTTTCCAGTTACTTCTCTCCAGAGGATGAAAGAGGCTGAAACTAAAGAAATATGAGTCTAAGGAGATTGTATGCTCAAATATCTATCTACTGATCTATCTAAATGTATGTCATTTAAATGGATGGCCTTTTAAAACAGAATCTTACATGCTAAAGAGATTCATTCATGTATATGAATATATTGATATACTGCATATCTGTATCAAGACATTTATGAGTTCATTACCGACACAGAAGGAAAATAATAGAGTTGTTTTGACAGATGTCCCATGAGATGTCCTTTCATTCTGATTTTTCTTAACTGCCAGTATGTTCCACTGAGGGTGTCCTTGTATAATGAAGATCTGAGGGATAGAATATTTGATGGTTTGCTACTGTAGTGACAGATATGACAGAAGAGTGACTGAACAGCATCACTGGTTGCTCTATCAACATCCTCAAACAACTTTCCTCACGTAACCATTGTTGAGTTGCCAGTTCTCCAGAATATCAGGATGAAGGAAAGAGAAATTAAGAGATAGAAGAAATCAAATAGAACCTAGTAATACAGGCATAATTTATAGACTTCTGATTTCATTTAAATCCAGACTACAGAAATAATCTTCTCAGCCAGCCAGCCAGCCAGCCACTATAAAAGAACCAGTAGAAAACAGACAGATTTAAATCTTTCTATTATTTTTTTCTCCCTGGCCTTTCTGTCCACCTCATCTACTTCCCAGCTCATGAAAATAAAGTTTTCTTAAAGATGATGCTGGTCACACATGAGTGATTATGACCTTCCAACTTTCCAAGGTCCCTCCCAGTTCTGTTATTCTCACCTAGTGGTTAAATTTATTAGATTTACCTAGAGGAGATTTGCGTTCAAGACTCTTACAACCATGGAAATTCACTTGGTGTCTTTGACCAATCAATTGTGTTTTCTCATTCCAACCTACCTCACAAATGAAAGGAATTCTCTGTGGAATCCATCTTGAGCTCCTGGAAAAGAGCCAGCATATAAGCCTAAAATGAGGAGGAAGTTGGACAGAAGCTGTGGCTATTTTGTGTTTATTATGTATTTGTTTATTAAATTTGTATGCTGTCCATCTTGCCAAGTGACAACTCTAGACTGCCTACAATCATTTCTATTTCTAGTGCCACTGAAATTATAGTCATAATAGGAGCAATTGTCACAAGTGGGTTTTGGGAGGGGGAAAACAATTATAAAGCATAACAAGCAGAATACCATTAGTTTTTATAATCCACTATTATTTGGGCAAACTTATTCTTTTCCATAAGTATGAATGCTACTTATGACCTCTTGCTTAGCAACCCCTGTTCCTTCTCTAACACTTTGCTATCAAAGTGTATTGATACACTTTGTATTAATTGATTATATTTCTCTTTACTCCTTGGGACCTGTACAGACCAGGATGTCCTTCTTCCTTCCCAACTTTCTAGTAAATTGATACTGCGTAATTAAAAGTGAAACCCTACAAGCAATATCTTGTCCTAGGAACTGACAATCTACAATTAAATTACTTTGGTGAATTAAAATGGATAGTCACCCCAAGTGGACAGAAGCTCATCATAGTATATATTATTATGAACAAAGTTAATCTGAAGAAGTGTACATCCAACCAATCGCCACCCTGCTCAGCTTGAGTGAAGCTGGCCTCAGCCAGTTTGTCATCTGCTGAATTGTGTAAAGCTCTGCTCTATTCCAAAATAACATGATCTGAAACCATGATCAAATTATAGTCAAAATACAGTAATTTTAAAACACCAACAGCTACAGCGAATGTTTTATGGAATAAGGGAGACTATTAATCAACATTCCAGAGTAAAAATTAAGATCACAAAATTAAAGTCTGTTCCAGAGATCTATGTACTACAGATATCAGGTAACATTAGATACTACATACTCCATGTTTGGCATTCAAAATATTGTAGAACCTTCAGGTAATTTAAAAAAAGTTTCCGGGAAAGAAACGGGAAATGTTTACAGCAGAATTTCTTTTACTATCATTCTCAAATACCTGGTTAAGTAGCCCTGTTAGAAGATGCTCCATAGATGTACCCATATTCCACAGATGAACCCATAGATGTTACCCATATACTTTCTCACAAAATTCTGAGCTCACTGTCAGTTCTGAAGCTTGCCCAGCCAACACATCCTATCCAGACAGGCATCATCTGTCTCCTTCAGCCTTCGCTAGTATTAAAGATAAAGCAGATTCATCCTGCCTTCAGTGGGGGATAAATCAAAGTGACTTCTGAGATGAGCCATAGAAAAATGGTTAGGGAAGGAGTTTGAGAATATGCTTCATAAACTTGTTTTGTAGCATCTCTAAATCTTGTTTTATCTCATCCTCCATATTTCTGCAGCACAGAGCATTTGAGTGTGATACCTTGTGGTGAAAGTTTTAGTAAGATTTATTAACTAGCCTCCCCTAAAATAAAAGAACTGTGAGATGCCTCTACCACTTACTGTCACAAGTAAATGCCTTATTCTCAAATGGGGAAAATGTACATACACAGGGTATCAGGGGTTAATTTATTCTTCCTTCCTTAATATATTCATATGTAACCACTCCCATCCTTTACTCCGCCTTATTGATATAAAAGGGGATGTATGCACCTCCCTCTTGCTTCTATCTGTGATCATTCAGAGAATATAGAATGCCTATTGTAAATAAATAGTACTTTGTTTAAATAATTTGTTCCTGAATTATTTATTGAGTCTGATCCTCAAAATATTGCAACAAACTGGTAGCAGAGGATGGTTAAACTGACTCAATAAAAATAGACATGTCTAAGAAAGGAAACTTCAAAAACAGAAGAGAAAGACCCAACACCAGGGCACACGATAAAGAGATGGAAACGGATCAAGAAATGATCGATGAAACAACGGCTATAATAACTAAAGAATCTGAAGACTGCATTACAGACAACGAAGGGGCAATCGATGAAACTGATGACCAAGAAGAGAACGAGATAGAGGGCAACGATCTCAGATCGGAGATACTGAGACTATTGAAAAGCCAAAAAGATGACTGTAACCTCATCGCGAACCTCCGAGACATCATAAAAGACAGCGGAGCAGCGAGAGAAAACCACATCGTAACAGCTGAATCTAAAGACCTAAAAATGGTGAGCGAATTACCTATAGATGAAAATGTAACGAAAAGAAAGACTAACGGTCCCACACAAAATTTTGAATGGCAGCCATCTTGGTTTCAACCGACCACTAAGATGAGCGAAGCAGAGCCAATCAGAAAACAGGATTCAAAATCTCTGGCGCGAAAAGCCATACACAGTGTGAAAAGTAAAAAAGAAAAACTCTATTCTTCAGAAGAATCTGATACAGACATCGAAGAAACCTCTACCGAACTAAAAATAAAATCAGCCATGAGAACACTGTTCGCGACATTTGGTCCAAATTTAAAAATTACAAAAAAATCAACAGAAGCTGCTGATTAAAAAATAAAGAAAAGACAAGCAAGCAAGCAAATGTCTCTGAATTCACCCGCTTCCATCCGGACGGCGAAAACACCAGCACCTGAACCCAGAGGACCTTGCAAATACTCCCCCACGCCGCAGACGCTTCCGGGAGCCAGAGACTTCAACCAGGACAGCTTCAGCGAAAGGAAGCGAGCGCCGGCCATTTCCTGGACACCCAAAGTCGAACCGGAGACCGAGTCGTCGGAGGAAGAGCACTACGAGGGAACTACAGCGACGAGAACCTCTCCCGACAGCTTCAGAAGTGAAATGAGCAACGCGCATGCGCAAACACATACAGACAACTACGGAAGACATGAAGAACAAAGAGAACCATTCAGACTCATTGCGAGCATACCCATTCTGCAACTACCAACATCTACAAGATCATGGACAACCTCCAGTTGTAAGTAATGGAACAAACAATATTGGGAACTTGCCTAATGATTTCCCAAAGCTGAGAATAGATGGTATTAATTTACAAGAATGGTGTCAACAACTTCAGGTTGTTTTTCTAAAAGAGAATTTATTATTTTTCATAACTAACCCTCCCAAAAAACCTTGGACTTTAAAATTGGATTGCCTGCACCACAAAGCATTCTACTTATTAATATCTAGTATATCTCCTGCTATGTATTATAGTATTAAGCATAATCTCACTGTCTCAGAAATAATTCATTGCATGTTTAAACTGTTTCATAGTGAAAGTGTAGCAACCACAACAAAAATGTCTAAAGATTTCTTCTCAGCCAGGATAAAATCTGGGACCACTATAAGTGAACACTTAATATCACTAAACAAAATCAGAGCAGAGCTACATTTAAGGGGAGAAATAATATCAGACCAAACAATGAAAAGTGTTATCCTTAATTCATTAGACTCATCATGGGATAACTACATATCACATTTAGACACAATTAATTTGGGATACCTATCTATAGAAAACTTATCAAATAAACTAATAGCTGAAGATAATCTGAGAAGAAGCTGCTATAGTACACACACAGAACATAGACAGACTAAGAGAGTAGTATTTCAAGAGAAACATCGAGAATCAATTGAATGTTATAATTGTGGATCCAAAGAACACTGTAGAAGAGATTGTCCTAAATTTCTTAGAGAAAGAGAAAAACATGACTATAGAAGCAGATATCATAACAGACAATCATCTATTGATAGATATAGATATAGAAACTCACCAAACTTTAGAGAGCGTAGAGGGGGCAGAGATAATTCAAGAGATAGAAAATTTGGATCATTAAATGGATTAGATAAACATAACATAACTAACATACAAAAGTCAAGTGATAATGCTTGGCTCATTGATTCTGGAGCAACTAATCACACAACACATGACAAGAAAATACTATCTTCATTTATAGAAGATAAATTTGTAATACAGGTAGCCAATCAAGAAAATGTCCAAGTTATTGGAAGAGGAAGTGTGAATTTACCTGGTCTAGGGAAAATAGAGGGGGTATTATTAATACCAGAAATACCTCACAACATACTTAGTGTAATAAAACTAAGCAGAGATTCTGACATAAATATAGTATTCTCAAAAGGAAAGGCAATCCTAGAGAAAAACAAAACAAATTTGGGTAGTGTGGTTATCAAAGGGGGCCTACCTTATTTAATCACAGAAGAAAAATGGCTACATAATATTGATTCAAACACAGAAGATAACACTAGCATAGAGAATGAAGACAACAGTAATAGTGATAATGAGGAACATGAAACAAACCATGATCACGAAAACACATCCACTAGTGATACACTCAATAACAAGAAACCCACCATTGGGAAACCAATTCATGATGAATGTGCACATATATTACATAAAAAATTAGGGCATGCTAGTTTTCCTGTAATACAAAAAATGATTGAACATGCTGAAGGTGTTAAAATAAAAAATTGTAAAAATTATTTGGAATGTTCAGTATGTAAGTCCTCAAAACTCAGAACTAATCCCAAACCAAAAAGAGCAACAAGGTCATCTGACCACATTTTTGATCTGGTACATATGGATCTAGTTGGTCCATTAACCCCATCAATCACATATAAAAAATGATATTTCCTAACTATTGTAGATGACTATAGTCGTTACGGGTTTGTCTACACTTTGAAACACAAAGATGAAACTTTTCAAAAATTTAAAGAGTTTTATAAACGTGTAGAAACACAACACAATATTAGAATAAAACAAATCATGACAGATAGGGGATCTGAATTCATGTCAAGAGAATTCTCTCAATGGCTAAAGGATAAAGGAATGCTACACTTCACATCTAGCCCTTTCTCTGCATTCCAAAATGGAGTGGTAGAACGAAAAAACTTGACACGACAAACCATGATTAGATGTACATTAGAAGATGCTGGCTTAGGAAAACAATTCTGGTCAGAAGCCTTATTATATTCAAATTACACTCAAAACAGAACTTGGTCCAGCATCATAAATAAAACACCATATGAACTAATGTATAATAGAAAACCTAAAATATCACACATGCACATATTTGGAGTTACAGCGGATGTACACATACCAAAACAATTAAGACGTAAAGGAGATAACGTATCCAGAAGACTTAGATTCATGGGATACGAAACAGGCACAAAAGGATACAGATTTATTGATAATAACAACAGATTCATAATTTCTAGAACAGCTGTATTTCATGAACAGGCCAATTGGTCTAAGATACATCTTAATGAGATATTTCCAATTACAAAAACAGACATTAAACATCAAGATAAAATAGAGAGAGAAGAACATAACCACAACATACATGAAAACAAGAATGAAACATGGACAAATAGTCACACCAGAATAAAAAGAGATTCATTAACCAAAAAGGAAGCAAGATACTTACACGATAACGACAGCATACCAAAAAAGACAATTAGATGTAACAGAAATCAAGTACCAAGTAAATATAAAGATTACATAATGTGCATGAACAACGAAACATCAATACCCAACACATACGAGGAAGTATTAAAACTCCCCATTGAAGAAGGAGAAAAGTGGGAATTAGCCATGGCCAAAGAAATGGACAGCTTGCGAGAATTAAATGTATTCACACCAACTTCTGCACCTAAAGACAAAACAATTATAGGCACCAGATGGATATTTAAAATTAAAAATTTGGAAGAAGGCAACACATTATATAAAGCTAGACTAGTTGCACAAGGTTACGCTCAAAAGTATCCTGAGGATTACACAGACACATACTCTCCCACTGTAAGAACTGAAAGTGTTAAAACAGCTTTAGTCATTGCATCTGCACTTAATCTTGATGTTTTTCAATATGATATACAAACTGCATATTTACATGCAAAACTTGATAAAGAGATATATGTGAGAGCACCTCACAGCCAATACACAAACAAAAATGAAACTTGGTTATTAAACAAAAGTTTATACGGATTAAAGCAATCCGGCAAACGTTGGTATGAATGTTTGGTCAATGTACTCAAAACCATGAATTTCAATGCCACAACTGCAGACAACTGTTTTTTTGTTAAAAAGGAAGGTGATTCATTGGAATTTGTATTAATTTATGTGGATGACATTTTATATATTGGTAAACATAAAGAAAAAAGAGATATATTTGTAACAAAACTAAATGAACATTTTTCTTTGAAATCACTGGGCAAAGTAAATAAATATCTTGGAGTTCAAATCAGTAAGACAAAAAAAGGATTTAAATTATCTCAGAAAGACAAAATTATAGAACTTCTGAATAAATGTAATTTAAATGATGCTAAACCTTGTGATACTCCAATGCAAACTGATTTTCTAAGAAATATGGATGAATCATCCCCTGAATTTAAAGATAATACACTTTACAGATCGGTTATTGGTTCCCTTTTGTATATATCTAATTGGACTAGACCTGATATTGCTTTACCCCTTAACCTGTTATCCAGATATGTTAGTAAGCCACTAATATATCATTGGGAAGCTATTAAACGAATATTAAGATATTTAAAGCATAGCATAGATTTCTGCCTACTTTTGGAACCCAATAATGTTAAAGAACCCATTCTCACTTGTTACACTGATGCAGATTGGGCAGGTGATACTAAGTGCAGAAAAAGCACCTCAGGTTATTTATTCTTTCTTAACGATTGTCCAGTCTACTGGTATACTGGGAAACAAGATTTAGTAGCCACATCAACAACTGAGGCAGAATATGTTTGTTTGTCTAAAGCCTCAAATAATCTAGTATGGTTTAATGATTTGTTATCAGATGTTTGGAAAAATCCTTCATTACCATTTATTATAAATGAAGATAATAAAGCTGCTATAGAGATATCTAGATCTGATGCCATTGGTCAAAGGTCCAGACATATAGATATCAAATTCAAACATGTAAGGCAATTATCTCAAGATGGATTCATTAAGGCCATTCATTGCGAAACTTCAGAACAAATAGCTGATATATTGACTAAGCCTTTGCAATCTAAACAACATAGATATTTATTTAACTTCAAAATTACAAGTCTTATATTGTTCTGAATCTGAATGTAATTATTGTTGTATATCGAATCGGCATTTAGAGGGGGATTTGTCACAAGTAAATGCCTTATTCTCAAATGGGGAAAATGTACATACAGAGGGTATCAGGGGTTAATTTATTCTTCCTTCCTTAATATATTCATATGTAACCACTCCCATCCTTTATTCCGCCTTATTGATATAAAAGGGGATGTATGCACCTCCCTCTTGCTTCTATCTGTGATCATTCAGAGAATATAGAATGCCTATTGTAAATAAATAGTACTTTGTTTAAATAATTTGTTCCTGAATTATTTATTGAGTCTGATCCTCAAAATATTGCAACACTTACAAAGCTGAGGCTTAATAGGATCCAAACTATTGCTCATTCCAAGTATCTTTTCCCCAGCATCAACTGTTTGGCTAGGAAAGATGCCTTTCTGAAGGCCTATGAAATCCAGATAGATAAGTATGGACTCAAAGAACCAAAAACCTGATTCACTATAAGGTAACTTTGCCAGTGGTCTGCATGGACACAGCATCTCTCACCCATTCATCCTGAAAGAGAAAGAAATAAGAGCATACCTCTTGCTTAGTGTCTGGCACTAAGATGATTAAGAGAAAGATTTAGATACCATCCCCTGTTCTACTTTGGCTTCACAACAGGATCATATTATAAAATCTGCTTCATTCTGCCACCACAAAAGCTCAGAGTTGACTTTAATGGCCAAGGCAGGATGCCAGCATTTGTAAGAAGCCTACTAATGTAAAGGGGAGCATCAGCAAGTGGTTTTGTATGAATTTTTTGGTCTCATACACTACCTGTGGTTTCTATGGTTTCATCCCCAAACTCCCATAACTTTAACCTTAGGCTGTCTACTGTTGACCTCACCCATTCCTAAGAGGTCTGTAAGGAGTGTGCATAAGCGCACCAATGTGCCTACCGTCCCTGTCCTACTGTCCCCATTTATTTGTATCCATTTCCTGTATTTTATGTTTATACCTTTCCTTCACTCAGGAGCTATTCTGTAATCTGCTTAACAGTTTTTGCCAAGTTGGTACATTCTCAATGGAATTTCCACTGCCCACTCAGCATAAAAAGAACAATGGACTTTAAACAAAGAACAATGGAATCAGATCTGGGAGAATAGAGAAGCCGTTGCTTTACAGATATTGCTGAAATACAGCTTTGCACAGCCCTAGACAGTATGATCAATGGTATGTAATGCGGGAGTATAGAAATCAATGTACTGGGGATAAAATCTCTTCACCTACTCTAAGGATCAGATTTTCTGCCTATGTTCATTATATGGTTCCATGCTGAAAATGTAGCATCACGTGAAAAGTTATAGATCCCTCCCACATCTGTGTTTGTTAAGATTGCTAGAAATATTAATATATCAGAAGGAACCATGGCTGCCTAAAATATTATAAATAGCTTGAAAGAAAAGAAACTTGGCCCAGAGTAGCTTTCAGATAAACCGTTCACATTTAGAGTAATACCTCTGCTATCTATGAGAGACAAACAGGTTTTCCCATTTCCCACCCTCCCTTTTAATGCTGGTTTGAAAGTGAGTGATTTGTTAGAAACGTGACACATTTAATGCATCCACTTGGGACTAGGCCCAAATGACAAAACAGCAAGAAGCAGTTAAAAGCTTCCCGTCTGTTGTCAAAGCCCTGTAATTTGCTGCCTTTCTCCAATCAAGGACTTCATTGACAAGGCCGGTTCCACTAATGACCTCGGAAAGAGCTTTTCATTCTGCCCCTTCCTTGGCTAATCTGCTTGGGTCTTAGCAGGAGCTTCCAAAGAGCAGGTGTCACCTGCCCACTTTTTCCAGAAGGAGGGCAAACAGATCTGTTTTGTTACCTCACACAGAGGCTTTGTTGGGCTGGCTAATTTCTCTTTTTTTATTCATGCACATGTCCTTATCAGCCAGTGAGCATGTTCTTCTCCCTACCCTGCAAATGTTTATCTTCTCTCATCCAGTCTATTGGAACACCGAAATTAGAGGTGTAGAAAAGCTATTAATCCATCATTACTACCCCATTTCAACATTGTTCCCCCAGGTATCTTTTTCTAATAGATATCACTTTTAGTTCTCTGGGTGCAATTACTACAAGCTCCTTTCCCAGATCAAATTACTCTCTCTCTCTCTCTCTCTCTCTCTCTCTCTCTCTCTCTCTCTCTCTCTCTCTCTCTCTCTCTCTCTCTCTCTCTCTCTCTCTCTCTCACACACACACACACACACACACCTTCATTTGATGCTTCATTTCAGTAAATTTGATTCCAAAAGGTGTGCTGGAAACAAGGCTGAAGCTGGTTAGCAATTTTGTTACTCTATATAATTCCTTTTCCACCTCACTGACATGCAGTGCTAGATGGAAGATATTGTTCTTAGCAGGAAGCATTACTCTCTTCCTTCTCTGGCATGATTGCCCTTGCTTTCCAACACCAAGGTGCCTTGTATAAAGGTGAAATTTGTTTCCTTTAGCAAGTACTTCCCTACCTGAGCTAAGCTGAAATAAATCAAAACAGGGGACCTGATTGGTATAGCAACTTTCTCCTGCCTGTGAAATAAAGCATGATATATAGCCTCTCTGTTATCCTCTTCTTCTATGGCCTCTTTCTCAATAGTAGGTTAGTGATATCATTCGTCCAAGGGCTGAGGTGTCTAAAATTTATGTCAACATAAATGGCTCTGTTCTGACATCAGATCTCTAGTCAGTGATAAGGCTGGGAACGATCTCTAGACAGTGATGAAGTGTCAATGATAAGGCCGGTGACTGGTCCAGTCCTTTCACTTTTAATCTGGGATAGAGTAAGGGTAATAATCAGAGGTGGGTTTCAGCAGGTTCTGACCAGTTCTGGAGAACCGGTAGTGGAAATTTTGAGTGGTTCGGAGAACCGGTAGTAAAAATTCTGACTGGCCCCGCCCCCATCTATTCTCTGACTCCCAAGTCCCAGCTGATCGGTAGGAAATGGGGATTTTGCAGTAACTTTCCCCTGGATTGGGGAGGAAATGGAGATTTTACAGTATTCTTCCCCTGCCACGCCCACCAAGCCACGCCCACCAAGCCACACCCACAGAACTGGTAGTAAAAAAATTTGAAACCCACCACTGGTAATAATGTGTGTAGATTCCCTTGGCTGTGTTTCCCTCCCCATCAAGCATCACCCCTGATATGGAAACAAAATAGCTTTACTTGGTGAAATGGGTTGGAATTGCTATGGTAACATGCTTAGCTGATGTGGTGGAATATAGTCTGGCTTCCCAAGGAAGAGAGGCTGCTTTCCAGAGGGCCAAAAGATAGTGGAGCTTGGAAAGTTTGGCCAGCAGAAAGAGGGTAACATGGCTCCTTCCTAGCTTTTTCCAAAGTGTATGTGCAGTTATTCAAACAGTTGCTTTAGTCAGGCAAGATTCTGTCTATAGTGAAAAAACAACAAAAGGAACCTACTCGTAAGTCACTCCACTGTCGTTCTTAGTCCTGACATCCTTAGTCCTTAAAGGAGGTTTTAACCACCTTTCAAATTTCCTGAGTAGCTGGCACCAGCATGGATTCTGCTTCCCGCTGCACACTTTCTCCACTCCATTAGCCTGTCAGCTGGGCTATTTTAGGACATAATCTTTCAAATGATCACCATACCTCCCCCCACAATCACTAGCATGGTAGAAAGGCTGTGGTGTGAAACAGCAGGTGAACTTTCTTCTGTTTCATCCCGTGTCTCTCCACTAGGATGTTCCAATATCCTTGCCTACCAAGAATTCTCCTCTTGGGGAGGCTTCTTGTAATGAAAGATTTGATCACTAAAAAAATTGGTTTGGACAGGTGTGTAGACTTTATGGCAACAGCTTGTCTGTCTGGTGCAAAGGCTATGGACATCACAAGTCATCTAGATATGTTTGTAGTGTAAAGTATTGGGGGAGGACAATTGTGGTACACATTGGCACCACTGATATTAAGTCTAAGATTTCTCAAGTAGTATTCTCAAAAATGCTTTTCAGTTTATCAGAAAAGTCAGGTATGGGAGAAACAGGGTTGTCAATTCTTGGATGAAATGGTGGTACCAGCAGAAGTGGGTTTCAGCAGGTTCTGATCAGTTCTGGAGAATCGGTAGCAGAAATTTTGAGTAGTTTGGAGAACTGGTAGTAAAGATTTTGACTGGCCCCGCCCCTATCTATTCTCTACCTCCCAAGTCCCAGCTGATCGAGAGGAAATGGGGATTTTGCAGTAACCTTCCCCTGGATTGGGGAGGGAATGGAGATTTTACAGTATCCTTCTCCTGCCACGCCCATCAAACCATGCCCACCAAGCCACACCCACAGAACCGGTAGTAAAAAATGTTGAAACCCACCACTGGGTACCAGGATGGGGGTTCAAGTTTATTAGAAAAACATTCCAGGGCATGCCAGCTCTGTAGGCCTCTGGTGCTTAACAATAAAAAGGTTACAAAGCAGCTTTTATACTGAACTTGGTGGGACAGTCAATCAGAAGTTTCAACTAGTACTTCCTATATGAATATTCCTCTGGTTTGGGAATACTCATCCCTTAAGGATAAAGGGAAAAGATTTGGGAGAGTGGGTCCTAAAGGAAATAAATATATCCATAATGACCAGTATGTGGTAGGAAAGTAATACTGGACTAAGGGAATAACAGATGGGTTAGCAGAAGGAACTGTAGGAACGGAATTAGTGCCTGTATGTTAACGATAGAAATCTGAGTAAAAATGAGAATATTTATTAAGAATAGTGAAAGTTTTCTAATACAAGCTACAGAAAGGATAGGGATGAGTCCACGGGATAGCATTCTGTTACAGAGGAGATCCAATCAAATGGAAGGTATGGAAAAACAAGGCAACTGATAAGATTGGAAGACAGAATGCAACAGTTGAGTTTATTTAGCTTAGATGAAAGATGTTTAGGAAGCAACTTGAATTTATAAGTATGCATAGTAAAGAAAGTGGTAGTTTTCTCCATCTCCCCTAATAATAGAACACCCAAGGATTAAATAATTGGCCACCCAATGAAATTAACTAGTAGAAGGTTTAGCACTTATAAGAGGAAATATTTTTTTCATATGGCAAATAATCAACCTTGGCATATAATGCCCAAAAAACAAGTTCCAAGAGAATTTTATCAATGACTGAGCTTGATGACTCAAAGCTAGGGGGCTCTCTATAATAGGAATACTGATGCCACAATGTAACAGCTGCTTTGATGTCCTATTTGTGGGTTTCCTACATGCAACTGGTAAACTACTGTAGCCTCAGCCTGTTTGAATAGGGCTGTTCTCATGGTTTTGTCACAGGCATTGTTGTTCATTCATATAAGTGTTGTGTCAAGAATAATATTCTTTTAAAACAATCCATATAAAGGTAAACTTAAATTGGTCCCAGAGCAGGTTGGTGATGGGACAAAGGAAACATCAGCAGGACATGTCTGTTAAAAAGGTTAGTATGAAACTTTTGGGTTGTCAAGTTAGCAGTGTCAGAATGAAACACCCTCCTTTTTTCCCCGTTTGAGGACATTTTCCATAATGAAACTTTATGTTGTTATTTGTCCTAGTGCCCCAATAAAACTTCCTCTGAAGAGATCTTAATGCATTTCTGTTATTCCCTTGAGTATCTTATAAAAGCACTTCTAGTCCCAAATTTTGTCAATTTTGTAAACCGTATTCTTCATTGCTTTGATTAGAAGAGCTACTTTCTGCACCATCGTTGGAAACAAGCAAATAAAGCAGCAATAAACCATGTTGTGTCTAACATCCCCAAATCACTGATATTTTAGCAACAAAAGTAGTAGAATTTTGGTAATGTAATCCTTGTGTCAAGATAGAAAAATGGAAATGTGAAACATCTGGACTGTGAAATACTTCAGCTTCCATCTTTAAATCCTATGATTCTTTCACGTTCATCAAGAGGCCAAAATGTGGCGGTGCCAGTTTCCAGAAACGCTACCAAATAACTGGAAGTTGTTCAGTGATCTGCTAATAGTCAGGAGACTAAGTCACAAATCCCAACTTTTAAAGTAAAGGGTGAACAATAGGGGGTAGATCTATTAGGCTTGTGATGGGCAAAAATACCGGTAGTAAATTATTTTGGCAGGAAAGCAAGGACTGCAGTCAGTTTTGTGATGATGAAAAATGGATTGAAAATTGTGTTTCTGGGCAGCACTTGGAATTTCTGGGGCTTGGTAAGAATGTCTTCTTTAAAAAATAAAAACACCATTCCTACCCCAATCCCCGTATTATCACCAGTTTTCAGTTTCATGCTTGCTTCCTGTCTCAATATGATAGGAAAGCGACATTCAGTGGAGTAGTTATAAAATGGGCCAGGGTTTGCAGATTGCTCATTTCTACTGTGATATGTTGAATTTAAAATGTCCCCAAGCATTTTCTCAGAAAGGGATTACATGCAAACCTGAAAATTTCAAAAAAACAAACAAACAAAAAAAACACCAAACAAACAAACAAAAACCCTTAAGATCTGGTGCATATTCAATGCCAAATATAATATGGATGAAAATACCTTGAAAAAAATTAAAGATGCTGAAGCTTTTTTCTATGATACAAATATTGAAAGTGACATTATTGTAAATTAAAACAGTACATTTTAAAATGAGTTTTGAACTTGTTTCTTCCCTTCTCGTGAGGTCAATCTACAAAATCCCTATACTTTTCTACTAACAGGTGGACTAAACTTTGTTAACAGATACCAGTTTCTTTGTCAGAAGCAGAATACCACTGACTTCAAATTGTTGCTGTACTTAAAACAGCCCAAAGATGCATCCCAAAGATATGCAAGTGAGAGCTGCTAAGGTGTGCATGTGTTGAAGGTTGACTCTGCCTTCCATCCTTCTGAGGTCGGTAAAATGAGAGCCCAGATTGTTGGGGGCAAAATGCTGACTCCGTAAACTGCTTAGAGAGGGCTGTAAAACACTGTGAAGTGGTATATAAGTCTAAGTGCTATTGCTATTATCATCCTCTGCTCCTACATACAAGTTTTTCTTTCCTTGGCCTGTTCATCAAATGGATCTTGTGTAGAAAATTTTTTCTACCACATCAGTAAGCGTTTTAGTGTTTCTTGAACCTGAAATGCCCCCTTGTGTACCCCTCATAAAGAAGGAATTCAAAACCAAACCAAAAGAAAAACTGGAGGGTGGGGGGAGTTTTCCCTATTCAAAATTCCATTTATTCATTTAAGAAGGTTCAGAAGCATGCTGAAAACAGTGTAAGAACCAGTTTCATTTTTATTTTTCTCTCAAATGTGATTATACACATTCATGTGTCTACTAAAATTCTGCACTGTTACATTAAAGATACAGTACGGTAACATTCGATTTGAGGTACTTAGAATTTATAAACGTCCTTCATAAATAATGCCATCAGTTGCTATAGACAAGCACTGTTCCAAGCACAACTAGAACCAATCATATCTGAAATAACGGAGTTTAAATTTTTCATTTTTAGAAAATAAACAACGGTGCAATAGGTACTGTAGAAATTAGAATTATTAGTTTAAATTATATGCAGATCAGCTCAAAATATATTACACTAGAAATCCAGTAATAACTTTCTTTCCCTGTTCAGTTCAGTTCTGCAAGATGATATTCAGAATAATTTCAATATTGTCTATATTTTTTCTCTATCTCTGGCTCTTTATAGATAAATATACTGGATGGCTCCAGAAGACTAAAGCAATATACAGGTAGTCCATGATTTACAACCATTTAATGATTATTTTAAGTTACAACAGCACTGAAAAAAGTGACTTATAATCGGTCCCGGTACTTATGACCGTGGTAGCATCCCTGTAGTCACATGACCAGAATTCAGGCACTTGGCAACCAGCATGTCTTTTAAGTGTGTCCCAGGATCATATGATCCCCATTTGTGGCCTTACCAGGGGCATCCAACAAGCAAAATCAATGGGGAAAGCCAAATTCACATAATGCAATTCACTTAATAATTGTGATTCGCTTAACAACCATGGCAAAAGAGATCATAAAATTGGCATGGCTTACCTAACAACCACTTTGCTTAAGGACAGAAGTTCCATCCCCGATTCTGATTGTAAGTTGAAGACTACCTGTATTATAAATATATTATCCTAACAATTTAGGATATGAACTTTCTGTTAAGGGGCAAAGCCCTAATTTGGGGACAATTCTGTAAATCTATGGAGTTATTTCTGCTTTACAGTTTGATGCTGCAAATCTTCTCATTCTGTCCACAATCTACATAAGGTAACATAAATTGAGTTTACTGAATGCAATTTAGCTTGGATATTAACAGAGTAGAGGGTCAAAGTTAATATGCCTGATCCATTGCTGCTAGCAAAAACCAGATGATGGAAACATATTAAAGACCATACAGTTCAATAATAATGAAAAAAAACCTCTCTAGTTCAGAAACGTATCCTGCATTCAAAAGAATACTAAATTGAGTGAAGTACAGGTAACTATGTTTGTTTTATTCTATTTGGCAAGGAAAATGTAAGTACTCAAAGCTCTTTCCAAGTTGCTCCCTGGAAGGGAACAATAGACCAAAGGCTAGATAAATACAGTCCTAAAAGTCATATATCACCTTCGTAATAACATTGCTATTTAAATAATTGAATCGTCTTTTAAATTTTACTGTATAACTACAGAACAAAATTTGAAAGTTTCTTCATTTGTAACATGCAAAGAAAATGTTGGCTTCCATCTGCTTTTTATGTGTTCAAGAGCCAACACACACACACACACACAGACACACACACACACAGACACACACACACACAGACACAGCTCATTCCAGGTAGCTTTTTCCTGATCAATATATTAGTACTCAGACTCTTCGTTCTGATTTGACAGATACTTCAAGTAGTCATTTATCTTAACAGCCTCCCAAAGGAGATCTGCTCGGCCCTATTATGCCTTGCTATTAGACTGGTAGTGAAGTCAATTTTTATTCCAAGCTTTTACAAAATACCTCTTTAAAGCTGTCATTAACTGCAGCTACTACCTTTTAGTTTTTTAATTCTGATTTTCTCAATATTTTCTAATATTTAATATGTGCTCTTTTAGAATTTAGAAAGACAGGTTATGTATGCTGAAAATAATGAGCTAACATTAGGAGTTGTTCCAGATTCAACTAAAAGGAGTTATAACTGCAAAAACAACCCTCATGCAATACACACTATATAGTTGACTGCTTAAAGTTGCAGCTCAGCACGCTTACCAAGGAATGATTCCTAGGGAAGCCAGCAAAATTGATGCCTGAACAGACATATAGTATTGCATACAGTGGTATAGATATGGTCACACACTACTGCAGAGATTTCTTATCTTATTCAAGGATCTTGTGAAATTCATTGTTTTTAGTTTTCATAGTTGTATAGAAAAAGTATAAAGACCTTTCCAGTATTCATCCTTGAAAATAAGTCATTTCAAGACAAAAAGCAACGTGAGAATTGGAAATCAAATTCAATACATTTAAAATTCTGAACCCATATCATTTCCCCCAAATTTGGGAAATCTTACTTGGAGATCTGCCCACTGTTCCATCTATTTCTCAGGAGTAATTATTTGATTTTACTGCAAAGTAGGACATGCAGTGGCTACCATTTTTGACACCCAGTGATACATTTTGGTTTCACTGGCATTGCGTTTGTGGAAAAGAGAAAACAATACATTGAAATGTAGGGAAGAACTTAAAGATAATTTAGGATCACACTATTATATGAGAACTATTTATAAAGGTAAGTTAGATATTTACCCATATTTATTCTGGCAAACTGTCTACTTGTGGGAAAAAAAACAAAGAAGGAAAAATTCAATACATGGGTCTGTGGCCCTAAAAAAAGGAAGCTGAGCAATCTGGTGCCAGAGACAATTCATTTCTCTCTTCAGGAATGATTGTGATTATACTAATTCCAGTTTCATTGTTCATCGTCTACAAATATTTACCATCAATACATATTTTCCAGAATAAAACTGAGACCTTTGAAACACCATGTGCTTCAGGGGGTAAAGCTAAAAGTAGCAGTGTACATCTGCCATCTAGAGGCCGAAAGGGCACAGGGCAACTGATGTGACCTATGTCTGGAAACTGGATTCATTTCACCTTAAGGTAATGCCATTAGTCTTCCTTAAATCATGTCATTCATGGTGTTTTTATTTGGCATATCTGAAACATGTAAAATTAATCGGGTTAGGAAAAAAAATAACTTAAAAGAGGAACATTTTCTCCCAAACAAATTATCCAGATGCTTTTATCTAGCACTTCCTACAAGGACCTCGGGCAATATGTATGGTCTACCCAACTATAGCCTCATGTTGATGTTATGATGAGAGTTAGATTGAGGCTAGCTTTTTCCATAAGAAATCGGGAATATGGAGCAAATTTTATGACTGAAAAGAGCTTTGACCTCTGCTCACTCTAGTCTAAATCCAGTGCTTGATTCATACTTAAAAGTTGTGAGAATGTAATCCTGTACATACCTTTGAAAAGCAACTCCATACCTCTGAGAAATGTAAATAAGTGTTTTTTTAAATACTATTATTTGTGATGGTAAAAATGTAGGAGACACAGGAGTAGCATTTGCTCTTAAGGACAGCTTCTGTTTTGTGGGTATATTTTTAATATGCTGCAGTGCTGAGAAACTGTTACTGCTAAATGTTCTCGTGTTCAAGTATTATTTGGGGCACCACAGATATTTAACGAAACCGGGAATCAGGATTTCAAGTCCCAAAATGTTTTAGGACTCCCAATGGTTGTGCTGGCCAGAGAATTTTGGACATTGTGGTTTGAATTCAATAAGAAACCACAAATTAGGAAAAGCTGATATAGGTTGGAGACTGGAGGCATCCACAAAGATATTTGGTGGCATGGGACACGGGGGCAGAATGATGAAAGCAGTGTTGAATCATCATGATGGAAGCCCCACATGTTATCTATACAAAAGCAGGAAAACTTGCAATGGGATCGTGTTTTTGTTATTTTACTGAAAACTTCAGATTCTCAGAGATGCCTCAGAGTTAAAGCCACTATTCTAATAACTAGGTCAATAAAATGTTGTGCTAAGAAGCTACACTGTAGCGAGATGCACTTATATTTACTTGTAAACAGAAAACTGGGACAAATCTATTTCAGACTAATACTTAAGTTATTTTCTAGACTGAAACACATAGGGGTTGCTTTTTTGAGGCAGTGTCTCCTATTTCACAAACATGGTATTCACCTATACTTTTATCATCTCTCTTTTTTTTAAAGCTACCTGCCAACCTGAATCTTTTCTTGTTAGAAATGCAGATATTCCAACCAATTTTTTTAAAAATCTGGAAAAGGAAAGCTTTGACTGACAATTGAGAAATCTCCAAAAGTTAGGCAAGAAATATTTGTCACAAATATTCCAGATTCTGCAGGGTTCCCAGTTCTAGGTTGCAAAAATCTCACTTGGTATTTTTGTTTGCTGCATTTGCATGGCATTTTGCAGCCCAAATTTGATAGTCTTATTGTGATCTGTATATAACAAAGCAGTAATTTATACTTGTGCTAAAAAGTATACTTCTGGAGTCAAAGAGAAAACTACAAGCAGATTCACAAGCAATCTTAATGGTCACATTTACACTTAACGATAAGCTAAAAAAAAATAGCTTGTTGAAGTCATAGGGTCTGATAAGTTAAATAAATATTATTTTGTATGAGCCTGGCAAATTTCAAATCCCTTCAATAATTCTGCTGCAACCTGTGTTAAATTACAAATATCAGGAATCCCTGGCTGGAGATAGTGAAAACTATAGGATGTGGAGGGAATCAAATGAGGAAAAAAAATAACATTTAGAAATTTGGGATATGTTTCAAAATTTATAATTGGGTGAATATTCATATTCTAACCAAACTGCATAATGTCCAGTCTACTTGCTCATTCAAAAACAGAGCTTTCAAACCTACTTGCTTCTACTGTTTAAATGCCCCACTAGTTAGTTTAATATGTGAAGCATTAAATAATATCTGTATTTTTACTACTTGGAAAAAAACCACGTATCTTTAAAATGGTATTTGGGCAAATAAAATTCACAAAACTCATTATTTGCTTTTTTGCTACACATTTTCTGACACTGGAAATCTAATAGACTTCATTAAATGAAATGTAGTTACTTTCCCTTGAAAAGAAAAGTAACTATCAGAGAGATATTGTAATAGTGTAAATGCCATTATATAATACTTCAGAGTAGGTTCCCCTTGTATGAAAGGCTTTAGTTGCCATCATTCCCGTCCTGCATGTACTCTGACGATAGTAGGAACTTCACTAATACATCTGGAAGGCTACCAACTAGGGAAGGCTTCCCAGAAGTAATCCTTGGCAATCAAAAATCCATGAATGTATTTTAAATATCAACAGTTTCCTTGAAAAAGAGCTTTCTAAAAAAAAAAAGGTTAAGGTTAATTAAAAAGCAACTGTCCCCAAAAACCTGAGTTTTTGCTGTTGTTTTCCACAACATAAGCTAAATACGAAATGCCAGCAATTCAGGGCAAATCACGTTTTATATATTTTCCAATCAGTTGCTATGGCCTTCAAGTGGTTGGCATTTGAAGACCTCCTATGTTCCCTCTAGAAAACCTCAGCCCAGGCGTGGTGATGCTGCAGCTAAACCAGCCTCAATTCTAAGTTTGAGTCGCATCCAAATGGCAAAAGACTAAAGACACTTTTAATTCTGAGGTGTTGAAGAAGCCTTCAGTATGGAGGAACAAAAATAAATAAATCATAAATCAAAATGACAGGAAATAGCAGCAAAGTAGAGACCAGACAAGTTATGTCCCTTGACACACACTGCATGGGAAAAAATGACAACTTTCTTCACTAATAAGGCATTCCATCTGTGCTAAAGCCGAAAATCTTTAACACTTAATTTGTCAGTTTGATCTTGGGAGCATGTAGTAGAAGAAATACATGTAGACAATAAAAAGTACAGCAAGAGTTAAAACTGTTCACTGCATTTAGGAGTGTCCTAATTGAACTGACCATATATATCTGCAGACAACAAGCTAAGCATGAAATTGGCCTGAACCAGACACAATACATCATAAAATCAGAGTGTTCTGCGAACCCACCTTTCCTTCAAGCATAAAAAATAAGTTCTGGAATTTGCCCTCCCTGAACCCCAGTGCCATTGGTGCTGTCTGAAGAACACTGGAATTGCACAGTCACTTTGCCACATTGGACTTCTGTCATTCCTTCTTGCCCAAAATAGCTGAGTTCATTACCATCCAAAATCACACTAGCCGTATAAAAGGTATCTGGTTCGATTTGCACTGGATACTCAAACCACACGGGGAAAGTATTGCTAGATCCATCTGAGAAATACTTGCTTAAGTTTTGTCCAAGGATAACGCCTTGCCGCTTGAGTTCAATCTTAGCACTGTATTCTGCTGATCCGCAGCTGGAGCCATAGAGTCCAAACCCAGCAATGAAAACTCTCTTGTCAACAGCAAACTGGATGCTGTCGCACCGGCCCCTGTAGCGCCACTGGTTGCTGCGGTAGGCACATGACTGGAAGCGATGACAGCGCTGAGGGACCAGGCCTTTGCGGGCATTGCTCACAAACTGCAGCTCTGGTTTCTTGGCAGCTGTGTACCAAAGGAAGATATCGTTTGTTTCACTGAGGGTCAGAAGACCAGACTGAGCAGCCCCATTGGCGAAGTCATCTAGGGCCATGGTGGGTATGCGAATGAGATAGAGCGCCTTCCCAAGCACTTTGCGCTTATTTTCAATGCTAGGAGGTAACTCTTGCCGTTGACACTCCATTTCAGCCCAATTGAGGGCAGCTTCAAAAACCACAATCTCTTTGGCGTTCAGGGTCTCCCTTTGGAGAATGCTTTCAAGGGTTTGGAAGTCAATGTCACAGAAGCCTTCCGATTTCAGAGCCAGCTCGGCCTGTGCATCAATCACTTCCCAGCAACGCTCAGTCAAGTCCGGTTCCTCAAACAAGCAGCTCTGGGAAAGCAACACACAAGCGTTTTTTGCACTCAGGCTTGTCTCTAGGAAATTCACACAGGCCCGGGCGAGATGAGGAACAATGTACTTCTTGGCGGCATAAAGAGTTGCCAGAACCGTATCAGCAGCCAGGTCAATTTCATCACAATATATGTATCTGTAATAAATAAATATACACGTCATTCTAATATTTTAGCAGATGGGAGGGGGGATAATATTTTCCTACAATACTGAAAATAGAACACTAATGTATTCTGGGAAACACTAATGTATTCCCTCAATCACAACTTGTACACAACAATTTAGGCTGCTAACCAAATAACATCCGTATTTAACAAATTCTTTATCCTCAAAACTTGTATGTAAGTGTAGGGTAATTTACAATCTATGCTACAAATCACCAGTAGAAGGCAAACTTTAAACTTTTCTTTTTTTCTTCCACAATACTGTCATACATTGTTGGCTTGCATACATTTGAGTGATGATTCTTTTATATGGTTAAACTCATTTAGGCAGCAGCCATGATTTGCTTTAAAAAATGACATAATGAATTTAAATTATGATGTTGTTTCACAAATCGAAGTGTGAGTTAACAGGAGCTTCTCATTACATCCTTAGCCACAATCTGATCCTGCTTTCTTTGTATCTCACCCTTGCATTGTGCTTAGGCACAGAGGAATGAAACAAATGCAGTTGGAAAACGAAACTAATCTCCTGTTTAATTCTGACTGAGCTAACCAAGTTTATTTAACAAGCCCATCTCCCTAGCTTCAAATGGTGGAAAATTTAAAGGGAACACCTAATTGGTCTATTTACTGCATATATATAACTTGATCCACCACAGCAGCTATTATTTTTGGTGAAATAGTTTGGCAGTGACCACAATGTTAAAATGTCATTGTGGCCAGTTATATCATATACAGCAGATTTTGCAGAGCATATTTTATATGCCTTACAAATGAGCATATAATTCTCAGGCTAGTTAAGAACTGTCAGATTTAAAAAACAAAAACAAAAAACCCACATGCGTTTATAGTGTTGCACGCCTACATGGATGCACTAGCTAATAGTAAAAAAGAGAGGATTTATGGTGATTTATGTGGGATCATTTTTTTTAATAACATGTAAGATTTATAAATTCTGATAGGAACAACATGTTTTAAGATGTTGTTCACAAATTTCCCCATGCACGGCTTCTTTTATATGTCAGCCAATAAAGGTGGTTGTGAGCCAACCATTTGAAGACCATAGCAACTGACTAGAAAAAAGGATTCTCCCATTTAATATCACAAATCTTTTGCATCAATTTGGTGAACAATGCCATGGTTCTGTGACTTGCTCTGTGTAAATCTCTATATAATAGTTCATGGTCATAGTAATACGCTATTTGACCCCCCAAAAAATAACAATATGGGTTTAAGCAAATCCCCTACCTATCTAACAATAAACAACTATTAGATGGTTTTAAAAAAAGAACTTTTGCAGTGCTGAATTTCTCCCTTTGTTAACCTTAGTTGCCAATTCCAGTTGAAACCAATCCCTCTGCCATAAGTCTGTGCATGTGATACTCTTTTATACACATATGTATGTATGGAAGTATACGTGCCCAAATCCACATAACCTAAATAGGATAAAAAAATAAAATTGTATTAAATGAACTACAGGTGGGCATGGGATTGCCATCACTAAGAAATGTGGATGTAAAGCATATCAAGTGACTGCATCACTTAGTGACAATCCCAGTAGTCCCAGTTGCTATCGCAAGTCCAAGATGCGTGGGGGTTCATTCAGTGGGAAGCAGTGTTACAGGGAGTGGAGAAGCCCTGGAAAGCCCAGTAGGGGGAGGAGGAGGAGGATGTTGTGGCACCCTGCAAGTGCAGGAAGAAAATAGGTTAGAGGGAGCAGCACAAGTGCAGAAAGGCCACGGGATGAAAGGCATAGTGCAGCAGAGTGCAGGAGGTAGGATGTGCAAGTATAAAAAGGCCATGGGGTGGAGGGCATGATGTAGCATGAATGCAGGAAAACCCAGGGGAACTTACCAGAATGACTTGGGACTTTTCCTGCTAGCTTCCCCATTGACTTTGCTTGTGGGGAAGCCAGCAGGGAAGGTTGCAAATGGCGATAACCATGATTCCTGCAAGGTTGTAATTGTGAGCCAGGCAGCCAAGTGCCCAGATTGCAATCATGTGACTGCAAGAGTGCAGAAAACCCCAGAGAATTCAGAGGAACAGTCATACATCATTTTTTTCCAGTACCGCTGTAATTTTGAATAATCGTCGAACTAATGGATGTTAGCCAAGGACTACTTGTAAAAACTAATTAAGCTCAATTGCCTGTCAAGTAAGACATGCCATTTCCAAAATCTGCCTATATGAACATTGTCTTACACAAACTGTTCTCACAAAAGGACATACACAAATTCCTCCAAAGAGGAATTCCTCCAAAGAGGAATTCAGGATGGAGATCGGGTAAGAAGAAAAAGTCATTGTAGTGAAAAGGGATAGAGAAAGAAAGCAACAAAACTGGATGGAAAGAAGAAATGTGGGAAGAGGCATTTAATCAGGAAAGGAAGGAACCGTTGTCTAATTGTTCCAAAATGGCTAAATTCACTAAGGAAACAATCTTTCCAAAGCAGCACCTCCAGGTGATGTCTTGGATTACTTGTACCTCATACTAATTATTTTGTTTTCAGTATATTTTTATTCTTATTCTTATTCAGTATATTCTTAATATGTATCCCGATTCACAGATTTAATTATTTGAAAGGAAAAAAAAATATGACAAATCTGCTTGGATGGTACAAAGTCCATCAGAGAAACATTTCACTGCCTTTTCGCTTCTCAATTAAGTTGCTGCTGGACATCCCAAGGAGGGGAAGAAGAGGAGAAAAAGGTTTTGTTTTTACTTGCCACCAAAACCTCTGAGGACAGCACACTGATACACAGACCCATCTTTGCAATTTGCTAATGGTAAAAGAGCTAAACAGCAAATGGTAATACAGCAAAGTTATGCTAGTCCGGGTTATAAGGATCAATCCTGTCAAAGGACAATACAAATCAAGATCGGACTTGGTTTTGCTCTTGACAAAGACTGATTTGGCTTCTTCGGTGGATCACAGTTAATAGAAACACAGAGTTAACTTTCTTATGAATGCAACCACCATGACAGAAACAACCTAATAAAAACTGCAGCTTTAATTCCCTGCTCAACCAATTAATAAACTAAAGCTCTGGCAGCTCCATAAATTTTCCACTATGGTAAATTACTGTGAAAGTTACACTGGGGGAAGGTGGTGGTGAAGGGAATTGATAACAATGTTCACCACCAACAAAAGATACTTCAGCCACTCAGTCATATGGATTGTTCTGCCACAAGACAATGCAAAGACCTCTGGCTTAGGTGGCTTTAAAAAGAGTAAACAGGTATTCAATGCCTTTCTGCATTCTTAGTTGATTTAGTGGAAGCTTACTCG
The DNA here is from genome assembly GCA_022577455.1 of Arizona elegans. NCBI lineage: Eukaryota > Metazoa > Chordata > Lepidosauria > Squamata > Colubridae > Arizona > Arizona elegans. Next base: position 182,683,520 of record JAKOOJ010000001.1, read on the forward strand.
ATTAATACTTCTGAATTCCAGGAGGAGTGGGAAGACAACAATAATTTCCTGAGTGACTGTCAAAATTGGCAATACACTCAGTTAATTTCTTCTCCTCCTATTAGATGTTTAATCTAGTAGAGTTCTTATAGCCCTTATCAAAATTGTAGAACACTCAAGGAACAGTATTGGGCTATCTCTGTCTTAACTGACTTTTCTTCCTTGTAAATAAGTGCTTCAGAGACCTTGTTCTATCACTGTCTACATGCACATTTATGAGAAATGCTCCAATTTGCCCCCTCAGGGGGAAGTAGCTAGACTTGAAGAGATTGGGGGGGGGGGAGTGTATTCCCTAGTGAGCTGTGCTTCAAAGTACTTTGCTGTAAAGTACACTTTTTCTGGTGCTTGTCATTTTCTGACTTCCAAATCCAGCCATGGAGCTAAAAGGAACATGGCAATTTGTTTGGAAGATATGAACAGACAGGGGATTCTTCTCTTTGCTATAGTTTTGATCTTAGCTTCGCACAATCTTCGCACAATGCAATCCATCATTGAAGTGAAACATGGCCAGGCTGCACATGTTTAAAATTGGCATTCAATAGACGTTCTGCCGATTAGAATGGATAAATTCCTTGTGTGTCCAATCACACTTGGGCAATAAAGAATTCTATTCTATGATATTCTGTTCTGTTCTGTTCTGTTCTGTTCTATTTCTATTTCTATTTCTATTTCTATTTCTATTTCTATTTCTATTCTATTCTATTCTAACAGTTACAGAAAAAGATGGGAGAATCTGGTGTTGAAATTTGCTTGAGCACTACTGATTTCCTAGTGGGAAAAAATGAAGACAACTATGCAACCTTTTAAACATTACTTGCTATCTGGAAGTGGGAAAAGTTTGAAAGTGCAGCAGAAATGCCAATTTCAGGTAAGCTCTTATTAAAAAGAGTTCCACTCTTTTTTCCCCTGCTACTGGGCACTGATTGTTTATTCCTAGGGCAGTCCTAAACTCCATTGAATACTGATGCTGCTGTAACCTATACCACCAACCTAAGACTTTTCCAGAACACAAAGTCAATGAAGTAAAAGCCTGTTAAGGAAAGAGATTCACCTGAGTAGAAAGTGGAGCTTTCAGTTGAACATTCCTAAACATGGATTGTTATCTGCTAAAGATAATTAGAATGTGAAGATGCCTCTTTGCTAGCTTTTTTTGATGGGGAGAGCTCTGCTGCTGGGAAGTCTCCCATTGCATCTGCAGAAAGAACCCACTGTAGCAAGCATAAGACCATGAAATGAGGCATTCAGCACCTCTTTCTCCAAGACAGACTTGATTCAGGCCCCTCAGTTATGCCTGTAGAGAGCTGAGATTCCCTCTCCGTTACCCCCAATGACTGGGAAAATAATAATAATAATAATAATAATAATAATAATAATAATAATAATAATAATAATAATAATAAAGTCTGCCAAGCTGAAGCCTAGCAAAACTGCTCCTATACAAAATCAGTCTCATGATGGCTAGGAATTTTGAAAGTTGTAGTTCCCTAATGTATTTGCAGAGGCCCTGGTTTGGAAAAGCTGTTAACGTGCAATTGTGGAATTGTGTTTTATTGGACGAAAAAATGTATAAACCGTAGGTTTTTAGTACAGTACACATAAGAAATATAATCAAGAGCACTGCTGAAGATTCCAGAACAATCCTGAAATCCACTATAGAAGTACAGTACACTAGGCACATATCAATGGTATGTCACCAAATACATTTCCTAATACTTGCAACATAGAGCATTATGGTGTTTTAGAAGTCAATCAAGCAGTACTCCAGTTTTACTGAAAACATAACTATCAAAAAGTTTACCTAAAGATATTTAGCTAAAGTTCATGCTTAATATCTAAATATATGGTAATGCTGGCAATCTTAGTAATTAAAATCTAACACTTATATTTAAATATTACAATCACAATCAACTTTGAGAATTCTCAATGTCGAGCCACATGTCATAACACAATGACATTTGTGTCATTGCAGGATATCCTGTTTTGTATAACTTCCTTTCATATTCCTCACACACTGTGTGGTAACTGGTGATGCACTTGAGTTTAAGGAAGTTACAAAGTACTTGTTTTATTATCATCCAGACAATTTAATTAAGACAGTAATAGTTAAGAGATAGCTATCCAAAGTTGGGGGACAGGGGGGAATCCAACTCCCACATTATTAAGATGTAATATGTTTTTTTTAAAAAAATGAACCGTAGCACAAATCGATAAATGTTTCTAAATAATAATAAATCTACTTCTACTTCTACTTCTACTTCTACTTGAATTTATGGAAAGCACAGTAAGAAAGCAACTTGTTTTTCTTTACATCCCACTCATCGCACAAGAGAAGCAAGCCAGATGGAGTGAAGAATCGCTAAAAAAAGAAAAATGCATGTTCTATCTTCAGTTCCATATTAAAATGCCTCAAATATATTTGGAGAAACCAATTGTTGTTAACATTTTAGATTTTATGCAGCCGTTAGGAAAAAATGCTATTATGATGAATTCATTTTATAGATTTATGAAATGACAATTGCACTGAAGAGGAATGGGAAAGCACTGTGGGCTTTACTTAAAGTCGTAATGCAAACATTTTTATCAGGATATATATGAAATTATTAATTTGGATTTTCTTTTCATGTTTTTAAACTTATCATATATCTTCTTTTGTGTATAATATATTAATAGTTTGCCCCAAAGTTGTAAGTGACATGCAAAATGTAGTGGGAGAAAGTGGGGGAGGCAGGGAAAATATAAATTTTGCATATTAAAAGTTTTAAAACGAACACAGGGACCATTTTTGGAGCGAAGATGGAGACATTTCTTTTTATGATACACAACTTTTTAACACTGACATTTCTAGAGCAAACTAATTCATTTCTAATTCATTTCCAGCAACTGAAGGAAGATGCTTGCTTACTTTAGCATAGCGAGGAAAGCAGGAGGCTCCACATCTGGGATACGGATTTCATCTTTATCCTCAGCAAGCTCTCCGTAAAACATTGCGTGGAACACAGAGCTTCCAACGGCTAAGACATACTGTTGGTTTTTTTTTCAACAAAAAGAAAATATCAGTTCATGCTATTAAAAAAAAAGATATACTAGAGTGACATGTGTATTAAAAAAGAAGCCTAGTTGAAGGCAATGAAGGTTTTCACCATTCAAAACTAAGTAGGGGAATGCTGGGTTTTTCTTTTCATCTTAAGAAATAGTTCTTCAATATATCTATTGCTTTCCTAAAAGAGCTTAAGAAATTCATGCTGAGAGCCAAGCAGCTGTAGCATTTTGGAACAGGCTTCCGCATCTTGTGCCCTCCTTATCCGATGGGCTATGATTTCACTCACCTCTAGTTCCCATTATGAATTACTATTATTAGAATTGAAGTCCATTTTACAGCACTTAGAAGGTGCTTGGGCAAAGTAGGCTTATCAAACCCCACTCTTGCAGCAACCTTGGGTAAGACTATCTCAGACTTTATCATAGGATTTTTGTAAGAATTAGAACTAGTTGTGGGGGAAAAGATGGTAGCAATCTGGAAGAACATCGGGATAGCGTCACAAATCACACATAAAATTCTGCAACAGATCTTCTACCAGTATTGCAAAAATGTGTTAACTATAAAGGAAATTATTAGAACATTTCACAGGCAAAGTTATTTAACAGTTTTTCTAAGTATACCAGTTCCAGGATTCAAGCCATTTATATGAATTTAAAGTAGGAATTGTAGATATTCCCCTCACACTCCCATGTCAGACCTGCTACTGCAGTTCTTGCTTACTTTGTGTCCTGGTAATCGCTGGGTCCCACCTGGTGGCCCAACCACAAAATGAACATCTGCCATCAAGTCGTTGTTGAACATCACTGCATTTCTATAAACAGAAGCAATATATTAATTGGGAGTGTTTAGCATCAAGTTTTATCTCCCAACACATGCAATTCATTTTGTTGGAAGCTCTTTAAAGGATTTCATTAAAAATCAAACTGAGAAAATTAAAAACAGAAAGCAATGATAATTAAATATTCCAAGGTTTAGTGTTTTTAAAATAAGGATTCCATTACAAAAAACTTTGGAAAAAACTTTCCTCAAAGTGAAAGTGCCAAGCTGTGCAAACATCTGAAAGTTAATACATAAAAATACATTTTTTATGAGCGCAAACAATTATGAGGTTAAAATGGCTTGCATGAGGATGTAATTTTCATTATCAAAAGACAAGAACTACAATGTTGGAAAAGAGAAACATTTCCCCTTTTCTCAGTTTTAATGAGCGATCCTGTGCTAATAAAACATTTCATTGCATGCTGCTCCAGGACTTGTAAACTCAAGAAAGAAACAGAGCCAAACTTCCTTACCTTTCTCGGATGGTGGGATACAGCCCTTGCCAGTTGGGAGCTGGAATAATATTGTTGTTATTGATATTTTGCTGGTGATACTGCTGGACAGCAGTTGTGTTACTGTTAGCCGGTTTCTTTCGGGGGAAAATATCAGCAGCCATCTTTTTCTTCTTTTTAGTCTTCAAGGTAATGATTTCATAGCACACTGGAGGTAATTTGCTGTTGCTGCTGCTGCTGCCGCTGCCTCCGCCGCCACCGCTGCTGCTGCTACTGCTGCTGCTGCTGCTACTACTGTTTACCTTCTTCGAGCTTTTCTTGGACCTGTTCTTAACTGTCTCTGGAAGCATCAAGAAGAAGGTGAGACATTTCATGTTCTTTCCCTTGTCATCTACCATGAGTATCTCTGTCTGTGTAAGCAGAGAGCCTTACTTGGTAAACAGAGGGAGCAGAAGGTACAAATAAAAGAGCAGCAAAGCTGAGTGTGTGCTTCTTCTTCTTTTTTTTTTTTTTCCCCTCAGCAAAGACAAGGTGACCTTTTCCAGGGTGCTGAATAAGAGATCGGCTTTTAAGTTTGATCCAGGGCTTGACTGGTTAAACGTCTCCCCATTGTGATTCCCTCTTTCATTTGCTCGCCAGGGTTTTTTTTTTCCCTCTCTCTCTCCTCCCCTCCTCCAAAGGTCTGGAGGCAGAATCACCTGAAACTGCTAGGCTGTGGCAAAGCAAGTAGAAGAGCAAAGATGTGTGCTGCCTGCTCGTCAGCTGCCTCAACTTGTGTGCTGAAGGGATCTGCACACAGGAGGCATTAGAGCCCTGCAGATGGAGCCAGACGAGCAGCATCCTAGCCCAATCGCTGAAGTCACCAATAACAATTGGACTAGCAGCACAGTGACACCTATTGTAAACGTACAGTGCCCAAATATTAAAGAGCCAGCTATCACAGTCGCACTTCGCATCGTTTTGAAAAGTAAGAAGCGACAGCACATGTAAATGCATGTGCGTTTTTATGTAATTGCTAAGCTAATGAATGTGACTTAATGCCTCGCGTGTGAGCAGGGAGGAAAATAATTTCAGAGAACAGCAGGATTCTGTGGTTTTTTTTTAAAAAAAACAAACACCAGAAAAATATTTTCAAGTAGATGCGATAAGCCAAATAATGCAGTGCTGATCCCCCCCGCGTTTCCCCCATAATTAAAATGGTTAAATGAAATTGGTATCCATGTGAAAGCCAATTAATTTGCAACATAAAATGGACTGATACAATTTCAATGCTCTTTCTTCAAACGTAGTTTGTATTCCAGAGCCTTACCAAACAGAGATGAGGTCATCACATTAGTTTTTAACTCACTATGTTTTCTGCTAACAGTCTTTGACAGACATCTCAAATCACTAAGTACAGGCTAATTAGACAAAACTATGCCAAAGATAATTGCAAAGATTCCATTGAAAAGTATCTACAAGTGTAGACCGAATACAAATAAATCAAATTATTTATATACAAATTGTTTAGAGAAAAAAAAATATTTCGTATACATGCAAACAGACCATATTTTTGAACTAATATAATTACACTTCCATTGGAATGTAATTGCTAAAGTGGTCCAGAACACAGAGAGTAGTAAGGAAATTATATAACCACTGAACAAATTACAGGATCTGCACAGATGGCCCACACTTTTAATCATTTCGCTTCCCTCAAATAACAGCAGCTTAACACTGTAAGATTTGAACTGCAGAAAGAGCTACTGTGTGTATTCAAGCCGAGGCAGAAGGACAGCATCTCCACATATAACAGGATGTCACGCAATCAGACCAAAAGAAGCCGCCATGTGGCTAAGTTAAGGACAGGTTCTGTTCCTGCAGTCAATGAGTCCTAGACACAGGAGATGGATTCTCATTGCAGCATATGCTTCATCATATTTTAATTTCTCCCTGTAATGTATCACTGAATGGAGGAAGCATACAAAGAGATAAAATGCTATTGTTAAATAATAAGCTTTGCTGTATGGAATTAAAACTAGAAGAGGGGAAAAACTAGGTGGTGGAATGGCGTTTGAACAAACAGCCCCTTGGTTTCCATTAAGGGCTAGCTGTTTTACTTTTAGCATCTTAATGCTACAGTATTTATTTACATAAATACAATACCTTACATTTCAAGTATGAACCTGTACAGGTAGTCCTCGACTTACAACAGTTCATTTAGTGACCATCCAAAGTTACAATGGCAGTGAAAAAAGTGACTTCTGACTGTTTTTCATACCTAGGACCATTGCAGCATCTCCATGATCATGTGATCAAACTTTAGATGCTTGGCAACTGATTCTTATTTCTGATGGTTGCAGTGTCCCGAGGTCATGTGATAACTTTTTGCGACCTTCTGACCAAAAAAAGTCAGTGGGGAAGTCAGATTCACTTAACAATTGTGTTACGAACTTAACAACTCCAATGACTTACTTAACATCCGTGGCAAGTATAGACATAAAATGGGGCAAAACTCACTTAACAACTGTCTCAGTAACAAATTTTGGGCTCAGTTGTGGTCATAAGTCGAGGACTACCTGCATTATGCGCTTGGACAATCCTATAAGCCATCTTGGCCATGAGCCGTAACTATCTAGTTAATGTAATGATCTACTTGGATACATGATGGTCAACTCAGTATCAAAATGTCATACAAATTAAATGGAAAAAGTACCTTTTGTTTGCTAGTTATAATGTCAAGCAACAAGAAAAAATGTTCTGCCTATTACTGCTGTAGTGTTTTTTTTAATATGTATTTCATTAATCACTTCAAGAATTTAAATTAGAGAACAAAACCAAGGACATAATGCATCACTACATATAGATTGCAAATACAATTATCCATAATCATACAGATCTACATAATATTAGAATGCAAACCTACCTTCCTGCTATAGCAGAAAAGTGCAGAATATACTAAGCAATGGGTAATAGGATGTCTGTTTTCATTAACAGACTACTCTTAACTATAGAGTTCAAGATTTTGGACAATGTCTTTATATTCTTAAAAGATCAGTTATATTATGAGAGTGAGCAATGATGATATTCACAGTCCTGTATATACTGGTTGCCAAGTGCCTGAATTCTGATCACATGACAAGGATGTGAAAAATGATCGTAAGTCACTTTTTCCAGTGCTGTTGTAACTTCAAATGGTCAATAAACAAATAGTTGTTAGTTGAAGACTACCTGTACCACATTTAGAAGAGAATATAGATTGGACATATTTTGTTAGCAATTGATATCACTATCCATTCCATAAATATAAAATGTTAATTTATTAAATTAAATCCTTTTTAGGGTGATAGATGGAATATTAAGAAAATGTACATCTGTTGTGTTTATAATATTGTTGTTGTGGGGAAAATAGGAGGAGGAAGAGTACGTTCACCACCTTGAGATTTATAAAGTAAAAAAGGTGGGATAAAACTCTAATAAATAAGATTACAAACAGTGAATGGAATCACAACAGTATCTCTCTTCTAAACTGAAATTTAATCCTGCTAAGATAAGAAATTCTTCCAGTTAGCAGAGTAACCAATCTAGAAATAATAAGAGGATATTCCCCTTGAGAACATGGATTTTTCACTTGGGATACTCTTGGATTCAGCTTTGACACTTAGGTGACACCCAATGTCAAAAACACTTCAGTCATTACAGATATAGGGCAGATCTTGCTATGGTAGAACATACACAGGCTACATGTCAACGTTGTACACACTACATTGATTTACTCTAAAATTCAGTTCAATGTGTTTTATTGATTGGCGTGGGGTCTCAGGAATATGTCAGTAACATGTTCCCAGGCCCAATTCAAAGTGCTAGTTATGACCTTTGAAACCTCATATGTTTTAAGATGAAGGATCTTGAAGTATCATTTTTCGTAAATGATTCTGCCAAATATTAAGAGGATTTCATGTTGCAACAAAAAAAAGTGCTTGTTTGTACTGTCAAAACTCTACAATTCCGTATCTGAAAGTCTGTCCTTCTTTTTTTGAATTTCTGCCATCATAGCCTATGATCTTTTCGTTCAGAATTTATTTTCTTTTGGAAGCAGAGAGTGAATATTTTTAAAATAAATTTGTTTTCCCATTAGTACTAGATTTAAGATTCACTAAATGTGTTTTATTGATCCCCCTATTTTTTCAATCATTTAACTTCAACTACTTTCAGAACTTTCATCTTATATATATTCGTCTACATTAAAAAGATGATGTATTTCTAAAAGGCTTTGCATACTAAGTGTAAAATAAGTACCTACTGATTTCTCTAATCAATATCTTTTGATGTGTTTCTACTCTTTATAAGTTTCCAGCCAGTATGGATGCTTTTTTTCTTCATTCTCCCAAAGGTGCTTTTTCCAGAGGCAACTGGACTTTCTTCTTTTTCTTAGAAGATGTTCTGCTTCTCATCCAAGAAGCTTCTTCAGCTCTGACTAGATGGTGGAGAATGGAAGGATTTATATTCTTTGCAGACAGCTGGTCATTTGCATCAGCTGTTTGCAAGGTATATAAATCCTTCCATTCTCCACCATTCAGTCAGAGCTGAAGAAGCTTCTTGGATGGGAAGCAAAATGCCTCTAAGAAAAAGAAAGTCCAGTTGCCTCTGGAAAAAGCACCTTTGGGACAACCATGACCTGAATAACTGAGAATCTCCATCAACATTTTTCTTAATTCTGTATTTCAGTCTGACATCTAAAATAATCTGAGTTTATATGATAGGTTAGAATTTCCTCTATTCATCTTGACTATTCATCTAGTGTTGTTCTGTATTAGTTCCCACACTGTTCCCTTTTTTTTTCTGAACAGGTCCATGTCTCTCTCTCTTTTTTTTTAATTTGATTTATATGCCGCCCTTCTCCGGAGACTTAGGGCGGCTTACAATGCGTTAAGCAATAGCCTTCATACTTTTGTATATTTATACAAAGTCATTTTATTGCCCCCACAAACTGGGTCCTCAATTTACCTACCTTAGAAAGGATGGAAGGCTGAGTCAACCTTAAGCCTGGTGAGATTTGAACTTACAGTAATTGCAGACAGCTGGTGTTAATCACAATGCTATCAGTCTGCAGAGCCACCATTAGTAATTGTCTGGGGTGCCTCCTTTAGAAATATCCATGTCACACTTGGAAAACTTGAGTGGCACAAATATGAAACTTTCAGAATTGAAACTGCTCATGGACTAATTAGCTTGCAATCATCCTGTTCCACAAGACAGCGCCAACTGGAATAGAATAATATTTTTAAGTCTTATTATTATGCTGCATGATTCTACCAGAATAAGAATGTACTTATCTTTCCATTGTGTATTTGACAAAATTGCCAGAAAACACTTATAGTGCTAGTTATGCATAATTTGTTTCCTGACAATACAATTAAGGGGAAAGACAAGTATTAATTTCAGAAACAAATACTGGAACAAAAGAGATTTAGCACTATATAACTCAATAATTATTTTCATTAAAGTCCATAGACATTTTAAAGCAGCCGCAGTCATCTCCCTCAATTCAGGTATGTTAAGATACAACAAATTCCATGGAATTAGCTTCTCAGTAGGTGTACATAGGATTGCACTGTTAGATAAGAGTCATTTTTCAAGCCACAAACCATTACACTACATTACAATCAATTGAATTTATCATATTCAAAATAATATCCGTGTATTGTTTTAGGAAAAGACTGTTCAGAAATGCTACTTTTACATCTTAACTGGTGCAAAATATCAATTAAATTTGAAAGTATCCTTATGACACTAAAGATACCTAAAATCCTTGACCTATGACCATTTATTTAGCGGCTGTTCAAAATTATGATAGCCGTGAAAAAAGCGACTAACATCACTTTTAAGTCCTGATTTAAGATGTGCCTTAAGCCCTTGCATTTATGACTGTTGCAACATCATGTGACTGCAATCTGGGTACTTTTCAACTGGCTGACACTTATAACAGCTGCAGCATTCTGCATCAATGTGATCACCATTTGCAACCTTTCCAGCCAATTTCCAACATGCAAAGCTGGCAAGTGATCACAAGTTGCAGTCGCACTATGTTTCATTTAACAACTGTAAGACTTAGAGCTAGAATAACTTTATTGTCACTTTGAATGTATACTAAACATCAAAATGAAATTTCGTTGCATACAGCTCTCAATGGGTCTCCACCTCTAATATAAACATAAACATGACAAGATAAATAGATAAATAAATAAATACAAAATTATGTATGTACCCATATATATTCTATGACACAAACAACAGTCTAGTTCGGATGTATACATGTACATGGCAAGAAAAACAAATCTTGCGAGTTTACCAGATGGATGGCATAGGAAACAAAGCTGCTACAGAATCAGGTAGTCCTGCTAGAAATACTTCGAAACCTCCTCCCACAGGGGAGCAATAGAAACAGAAAGACAGTAAAGTGTGTGTGGAGGTTCTCTAAAAGTGCTTTGAGCTCTAAGCACATGTGGGTGATTCACTTAACGATGGTGGCAAAAAGATTATAAAATCTTTTTTTGCTTCACTTAATGACTGCTTAACAATGAATTTTTGATCCCTATCAGAAGTTGAGGATCATTTGATTAAATGTAATACAATGCACAGTATTGAAATTAAGTGTGGGAGGTCTTATTCTGTTGTGAGCCTAAGTTCAGTGAGGGTAGTGGTAGTAAAGAACTGCATATAGCCCAAGCTAGTGAGAGCAATGAGTGGGATAATCTTCCCAAAATCCTCAAAATATTACCCTTTTTGCCTTTATCGATAGCTTTCATACATAGCCCCTGTCATTATTATTTTGATCAATAACATCAAAATGTAATGGTCATTTCCAACAGAATACTGCAATGTAACAGAATCCAGATCTGGATGACAAAAAGATATTGTATATTTATTAAGCCATAAATTTATACAGAAACATTTAGAAATTAATCACAAAATTGCCAGTGCTAATTTTAAGTTTCAGATAATGCTTAGCTGGCATGCATAATACACAACTAACCAGATTACTAAAGGGATATTATCAGGTACTACCATGCTAAAATTAGGTCTACTATTTCAGAACTAAACATTGGCTGAAAGCTTCTAACTATGACTTTTATTGTGCCTTATTGTATTTTTAACTCCTTTGGATAAGCAAATATACCAATACTTCTAATGAGAAATCCCTGTGATAAGATGGATGTAGTCCCCTTGTTAGAATTGTTTTCTATGTTTAATGCATAACCTATATGGATGTTTACTTTTTTGTATACATTATACTGTTTTAAATTGTGAACCATGCAGTCATTTTGGAGTCTGAATGAATGGCAACTGTTCTTCCTTCAGGCTCCAGCAGAGGGAGGAGAAATGCACTATTCTATTAGTTCTGCTGAAATACTAATCAATTCTGTCTGGTTTTTCTTTTTCTGAACTCAGTTTCCTCTGGGTTTGTATTTTTGATTATAAAGAAGAGAGAGTTGTTTTCGAAGCCATTTTGGGAGCTTTTCAGATGGAGAATGGGTTCATGATGCCATTTGCTTGTAACTGCACAAACATTAGGATTTCTTCTTTTGCATCACCCTAGCTGTTATCCCTAGCAAAATTAAGGTCGCACTAAAACTAAAATCACAGCACTAGATTCAGTTTACACTTTTATCTAAACTTTCAAATAATGATGGCATGTTAAAAAAAGGCTTATGAGACAATATCAGTAGGGAAACAAAGTTCATCCTGAAATTCATGGGAAAAATTAAAGAGTCCAGAGTTAAGTCATTTAGGTAAAAGTTTGCACCAAAAAACAGCAGGATAGAATATATCCTCTGTGCTAGATATAAACTTGGCAACTACTATACACATAAGGCATTTCTATACAAATCTATATTTGTGTTTCTTTAGTTAAAGGAAATAGACAATCTGAGAAATTCTAAATGTCTTTTGCAGTCATAGAAAACTTTAGCCTATTTGATCTTGAATTTTAATCTTGAAAATTCTCACAAAACTAGCTTTAAAATGTCATACTGCAACATAAAGGAATCAATTTGCCATCTATGAAATGCACTTAAATTGTTTGTTTAATATTAATTTCCTAATTTCAGGAAATTATTAAGATTCCAATTTGCATAAATCTTCTCTGTTCATACTTCGTTCTCACTGAATACTTCCAAGCAACACAGAATACTGTATCAAACAGAATTTTAACCTGAAATGAAAAAAAATTAGCCTATTATTGTACATTGTAAATACAGTCTTTACGGAAAATCAACACATGACAGTTTATAAAAAAAACAAATTTCAGAGATGGATGGGAAGATTATATTTTACATAGTGACCAGGTTCCTATAGCTATCTAATGACCAACAAAAATAGGTTCACAAGATTCCTAAATGATACAACAGCTTTATCTTACTAACTGCCTTACTGATGTAGTAAGTTGTAAATTTCCCAATACAGTACATAATATGTTAAAACTCTCTTTTTGATGTAGTAAATTGTAAATTTCCCAATACAGTACATAATATGTTAAAACTCTCTTTTTCATGGGAATTCTGCAAGCTGCACTCCAGTGTAATGGTTAATCACCAATTTGGGGAAGTTGTTTTAGGGGAAGCAGGACAATATTAAATGATCAAAGGTTCTCTTACATTCAACAAATCATTCCTTGACACAAAACCCACTTAAAGAACCTGCCATAAACATGGGGACTCCACTCTTTCTGCAAGGAAATAATATCTCTGAGGAAGATAGAAACTCCACTTTTATTTAAGATTTCAGTCCTAGTATACATTTACTTTCAACCCACTGGACCTTATAGTATGTCCAGTACTGTAGATTTTAATTTGCATAAATTAGAGGACTGTTCATTCCCTGCACTCATACTTATATTCTTATTAGCATTGCAATAAATGCAACAAAAATGCTAATATTTTTCAGGAGGCATTTAGAACACAGTAAAATATAGTGTATTTAGTATTTTCAACCAAATAAGGGCGTGTAGTCAAATTAACCAAGCCAGTTTGGTGTGGTACTTAAAGCTTCAGTCTAGAAAATGGGAGACTATGAACTTAGTCTTGCCTGAGGCCCAAAGTTGAGTAATTTTGGCCAAATCACTCTTTCCCAGCATTAAGAAGAGAAGGACAAACCACTGTTGAAATCTATCATAAAAACTGCAGGCAGTCTTGGTAGTCACTAGGAGTCAACACTAACTCGAAGGCATAAACACAAAAGTGTTTTCAAACTATCCCAAGACTGTTGTGCTGCTATTTTAATTAAAGCTTTGTACAGTGGGATTCTTTTACTTTCTGATGCTGTAGATCTTTATGCAATCCTAAATCTAGGAGTAAATCACTGAGCTCGATGTAATTTCTTCTGATTAGACAAGCCTACAATGCATCATTATTGAAGAAATATTTGTTGTTTTTCTTGGTGTGTTTTGAAGGTGATACAGCAAATTTGTCTTCCCTGTATACTAATGTGACTGCCCCTTTATTATCATAATTCTTAATATTTTGTTGAATATCATTATCTTGATATTCTGTGTGTCTCTAATATGCACTAAAAATACAAAGGCTGATAGCTTGGGCTGGTTTTTGAATTCTACTGTATGCATATTGTTATATGCATGTATATGTTGTTGTGTCTTATTATTCTAATGTTAAAATTCAAGACTAAGTCATCCCCTCCCTTTTTGCAGCTCTGCACCTGTAGGTTAGAACAGCAAATAAATCCCAAAGGGAAATACACTTGTGTCTGTTTACAAGCTTTAAAAAAAAAGTATTGCTTGTTGTTGCTAGACAAGGTAGTGACAATTCCTAGAGAAAAAATAAAGAAATTTGAACAACAACAAAGATAACCGCGTAGAAATGGAAGATAGTACATCATGAACCCAATTGTTTTGTTTATCTTCAGGTTTGGGAGAGGTGTTAATTGAAAGGGATGTGAGATTGCCACCTGCTCTGTTAATTTACTGGATCAACACCTCAAAAGTATTTTTTAAAAGCGCTGAAGATGTTTCCAATGACACATTCTAATTTAAATTGACTAATTTTAGTAGGTGACAGCAGAGCTGGTTTCCCATTGTTTTTTATTATAATTTCTTTAATGTTTTAAAAATAAACATTGTTGCCCATTTTTATGCAAGTCAGCGTGTAGTTGTAGTAAATGTAGACTATCAATCTACCCATTCTTATGGTATTCAAGAAAACACAAGGAAACAACGGGCACAGGATATCTATGGGATTCACTGCTTTCATCAGAACGCCAAAAAAGGCATTGCAATGCAAATTCGGTACCCCTTGTGTAACTTGCATGCAGTAACGTATGACAATGCACATACAAAACAGTAGAAACTATGGTACTGTGTAATACTTTCATAATTTGTCCCCTTTTGGGGCCTCCCCAACATTTCCAGCAATGGGTTGCTTTCAAGATCTCTTTTTTTCTGCTTCTATCACATGTGTTGATGTTTTCTTCGATGCTTGAGTTATTTCAAGTTTTGTTGTTTTGGAATACTGCTAACTCAAAAGCTCTAGAAAAAGTTATTTTTCACTGTGTATCCACCCCAAGGTTAAATATGACTTGTCTCTCTTCTGGTTAGTCACTTTATTAACTTCAAATTTTATGGGATTTTTTTTCTTAACTAGCATACAGAATCATAATTTCAGTATAAGTATTTGTATCTTTTCTATAATTTTAAAATCCTAAGTATATTTAATATAAAATTAATGTTATTTCTATTATTATTATTATTATTATTATTATTATTATTATTATTATTATTATTATTATTTTATTTATATACCGCCCATTCTTCCGAAAGACTCAGGGCGGTGTATAGCCAGAATTAAAATACAAATATACAAATATACAATATCCTAGTTAAAATTAATTAAAATCATTAAATAGTTTTGGCCGAATTTTAAAACCCAAAATTAAAACCCAATTTAAAATCATTCAATTTGACAGCCCCGCCTGTTGGAACAGTAGGGTCTTGAGGGCACAGCGAAAAACCCAGAGGTCAGAGATGTTACAAATATCTGGGGGCAATTCATTCCAGAGGGCAGGAGCTCCCATAGAGAAGGCTCTCCTCCTGGGTGTCGCCAGCCGACATAACTTGGCCGACGGCACCCTGAGGAGTCCCTCTCTGTGGGAGCGAACTGGTCAATGGGAGGCTTTTGGTGGCAGAAGGCGGTCCCGTAGATATCCTGGTCCTATGCCATGGAGCGCTTTAAAGGTGGTGACCAACACCTTGAATTGCACTCGGAAGACCACTGGGAGCCAGTGCAGCTCGCGCAGGAGAGGTGTTACATGGGCATAACGAGGTGCGCCCATAACCACACGCGCGGCCGCATTCTGGACCAGTTGGAGCCTCCGAGTGCTCTTCAAAGGGAGCCCCATGTAGACAGCATTACAATAGTCCAGACGGGAGGTGACGACGGCGTGAGTGACCGTGCGCAAGGCGTCCCAATCCAGAAAGGGACGCAACTGGCGGATCAGGCGAACCTGATAAAAAGCCCCCCTGGCTACGGCCATCATATGCTCTTCTAAAGACAGCCGTGAGTCCAGGAGGACACCCAGATTGCGAGCCCTCTCTGTGGGGGGCAGAGATTCACCCCCAATAGTCAGCGATGGCACCAGCTGAGTATACCAGGGCACCGGGAGCCACAGCCACTCAGTCTTGGAAGGGTTGAGCTTGAGCCTATTTCTCCCCATCCAGACCCGCACAGCCTCCAGGCAGTGGAACATCACATCAAGGGCATCATTGGGGTGGTTTGGGGTAGAGATGTACAGCTGGGTGCCATCAGCGTACTGGTGGACTCTCACCCCAAAACTTTGATTCTGCCATTATTGTTTTTATAAATAACTCAAGGCAGTGAACATGCCTAATATTCTTTCCTCATAGACACAGAGAAGCCAACATTATGACTTAATGTATAGTGGAACCTGGAAAGAAAGTGAGCATGTAGTATAGAGGAATTAAGAAGGACGACTGGGGTGACATGACAGCAGTATTCCAGTATCTCAGGGGTTGCCACAAAGAAGAGAGAGTCAAGCTATTTTCTAAAGCATCTGAAGGCAGGACAAGAAGTAATGGATGGAAACTAATCAAGGAGAGAAGCAACCTAAAATTAAGGAGAAATTTCTTGACAGTTAGAATCAGCTGGCCAACGCAAGCATGAGCGCTGGAGCTGAGCTAGGGCAATGCTCGCGTGCCCACAGATATGGCTCTGCGTGCCACTTGTGGCACATGTGCCATAGGTTCACCATCACGGGTATAGGGTTTCCTGCCTGAGCAGGGGGTTGGACTAGACAATCTTGAAGGTCCCTTCCAACTCTTCCTTATTCTGCAATCTTTTCTTTAAAAACATCTAGTGATACAGCACCCACATGTTTGGTTATTTGTTCTCATTGTCAGGAAATTTCTCCTTAGTTCTGGGTTCCATCTCTCCTTGATAAGTTTCCATCCATTACTTCCTGTTCTGTCCTTAGGTATTTTGAAGACTAGGTTGACCCTCTCTTCTCTGGGACAGACCCTCAAATATTGGAAGACCTTCTCTCTCTCAGACTAAATATACCCAGTTGAAGTCCACAGCCCTTAATAATCTTTTTTGCACTTTTCTTCATCCTTTCTAGAGCTCCAACTTCTTTTTTGTATTGTGGTAACCAAAACTAAATGCATTATTCCAAGTGTGGTCTTACCAAAACAGTATAAAGAGGTATTAACACTTCACATGACTTAATACTATCCCTCTGTTGATGCAGCTAGAGCAGCATTGGCTTTTTTTGGCAGTTACAGCACACTGCTGTATATTTCAGCATTCGCCATTAGGACTCCTAGATCCCTCTCACAGTTACTGCTGTTGAGCCATGTATCACCTATTCTATACCTCTGCATTTGGGTTGGGTTTTTTTTTTTTTGTCTTTTTGAATTACCCTTTAATATGACAATTATTCAAGTTTGTTGTTTAGCCTCCAATGCAGAAGAAGAGAAAGTTGCTGAATCTTATGATACAGTTCAATTTGAAACCAACAGAACATGCAAATAAGATGTGCTTCTTGTGGCTGGAAATCAAAATACAAAGTTGGAAGTAATATGGAAGAAAAATTGTTAGATTGCATGGCTAGGAAATTGAAATGAAGTAGGAGAATGACTTCTCAATTTTTGATAATCCAATGATGGATTTCAAAGTCTTTCAAAAACTAAATGATATCTAATATGCATGGACATCACCAGATACAGTACAAAGAAATCAAGGTGACTGTAATTATCAGTACAAAGAAATGGGAAAGCTCACTTATAACAACTGTAGACCAATCATGCCCTGGTCATAGGTAAGTTCCAATTCAAGCTAAAGCAGCAGAAGAAAGCCAGCCAATTTCCATGACATTCAACTATTTTCAGGGAAAACATCAGGAATCACATTGGAAGTACTGAACTTAATTGACAGGGAACGAGAGAAATTGTGGAATGAAATCAATGAAATAAGGATGAACGTGAAGAGATGGACAAAGACCAAAAAACAAAAGAATGCAAACTGGATTTCAAAACTGCCAAGAAGAAAAGCCAAAGTCAAGAAATATAAAGATCTCTGAACAAATATAACAAAGAGCTTCAAAGAGTTGTTAAAAAAAGACAAAAAAATGGTATTACAATATCTGAAAAGATACCAAAGATGCAAACAAGACATGAAAAAAGGGGGGAAAATCTTCAAACTGATATATTGAAAGATGCCAATGGACAGATAATAACTGATTGATTCTAAAAAGTTGTCAGTGGTATGTTGAGATTCTGTACATAAGAGATGTCAGCGCCCGAGATATCTCAAAAGATAATCCTTTGCTTACAATAAACTTTAGTATGGGAAGATACACCTCATTATCCTCATCTTAAATCTATACATAGGCCAGGAGGTCACAGTGCAGAGGAAACATTATAAAATGTAGGTTGGCAAAGGAGGGAGACAAGGCTACATACTCTTTCTGGTGACATATAATCTATCTATCTATCTATCTATCTATCTATCTATCTATCTATCTATCTATCTATCTATTGCAGAAAGGAGAAAACATTGACCCTACAAAAGTTGCTGAATTACAATGCCCAGTACATGTGACAATGCCAATATAATTCCATTCTGATTAGTGCTGCCAGATCTGGATTATCCAACGCTGGAAAAAATACCACATGCCAGAAAAGAGATTTAGAAAATTCATAACCCTTAGTGATCCACCTGGGTTTTTGCAGCCCAATGCTAGTGGGATTGACCCAGCTTTTCCCTAACATATTAATTTTCATGGCCTAGCCTTCACGAATATGTTCAACCCATACTGGAGCTGAAAATGGTGTGTCAATTACTACTGCTCCTAATAATTATATCTACATACCAAATAACCAAATACCAATATGAGAAAAGGATTTTATGGTATCTTTTTCCTTAACATGCTGGCTTTTATGTGCAGGAACGATGAAAGTAAGTCACTACTGATACATAAGTTTTCCTTGCTTTATGTGAAAAAACAGATGCTGGTATGAGATTTGTGCTGTCATACTGCAGTTAATTTGCATCAAAGGTCTGGAAACATGCTAAGATTTCTTCCCACCATAAGTGCGTGAAAATTTTCTGGCCAACCTCCTTTATGCTCTCATACTTACTGTACAGTTTGTACAGTTATTCTAGTTGTGCATCCTACCTTCCACTTATTACTGTACTTGCAATAGCCATTACTCTTGGTCAAAGTTATCATCAACTATTGCCCAATCCCCTTACCCAAAATAAATAGGAATAAAATTGGGCATATAAATCTGCACTAAAACTGGTGAACAATCCTCATTCCTAGGACGAGGTTTTAATTTGGGTGTATCTATTGTGGCCAATATCATCAAAATGCTAGTATATAAATGATAGCCATTTCCTGGACTAATCCCTGCAGGTTTTTTGGCAAGGTTTTGAAAGTGGTTTGCAATGGACTCCTTCCTAGGGATAAAAAAGAATGACAGGTCCAAGGTCACCAAAGGTAGGACAAGAACTCTCAGTCTCCCAGTTTCTGGCTCAGTGCCTTATGCACTATATCAAACAGGCTTTCATACTAGAAATACAAGTGTGAAAACGATTGAGAAACTGCTTTTAATGAAAACAGAAAATGAGGCGAAGAAAACATGTTTATCAGCCTAGTGCTTAAAATAAGGCTCTAAAATTTTACGAACACATGTCAATGCACTTGAATAACAAATGACGCCACACCTTGCAACATCATTTTTTTCACTAGTTTTGTGTCTCACTTTATGAAAAGTTATGGGAGAAATGTATATATACCCCAATGGTATTACTGGTTATACAGGTAGTCCTCATTGAACACACTATTCATTCAGCAACCATTCAGTTACGATGGAGCTAAACTGAGATGGTCTTAACTGGTCGTCATAACTGCAGCAGAGGCAGCATCCCCACAGTTGCCAGCTTGTAACTGCAACAGTTGAGGCAACCCATGGTCACCATTTGCCATCTTCATTGCCAACTTCTGAAAAGCAAAATCAATGGGGAAGCCAGCAGGAGGTCGCAAATAGCGACAGTGTAACTGGAGGATGCTGGGCTGCGCAGGACTCACTTAATGATGGCCGCTGGAATGGCTGCAGCTGCCACTATACACTGGCAGGGTCACATGATGTTGTGCTTTACAATAGACTTACAATAGCCCCAATCACTACTGTTAATAGCAATAGCATTGACTCATATACCACTTCACAGTGTTTTACAGCCCTCTCTAAGCGGTTTTTGGGGACGCAATTAGTGGCTAAGATGCTGAGCTTGTCGATCGAAAGATCGACAGTTCGGTGGTTCGAATCCCTAGTGCCACATAACAGGGTGAGCTCCCGTTACTTGTCCCAGCTTCTGCCAACCTAGCAGTTCGAAAGCACATAAAAAATGCAAGTAGCAAAATAGGGACCACCTTTGGTGGAAAGATAACAGCGTTTCTTGCGCCTTTGGCATTTAGTCATGCCGGCCACATGACCACAGAGCCGTCTTCGGACAGTGCTGGCTCTTCAGCTTTGAAACGGAGATGAGCATCGCCCCCTAGAGTTGGGAACGACTAGCACATATGTGCGAGGGGAACCTTTACTAAGCGGCTTTAGAGAGACACCTATTGCCCCCCAACAATCTGTGTCGGAAGGACAGAAGGCTGAGTCAACTTTGGGCAGGTGAGGATCGAATTGCTCACAGTCGGGCGGAATTAGTCTGCAACACTGCATTCCAACCACTGTGCCACCAGAGCTCCAGGGTTAAGCCAGGGTTACCTGCAATGCCCAGAAAGCATAGCCAGGGGCAGTGCATACTGGGAGCTGCAGGTTATATCCATCAGTATTTCAGGCTACTTCCCACGCATTTATTTTTATTTTTAAAAAAATCTGGTCTCATTCAGACTCCCACAACTGATGTGCACACACACACACACACACACACACACACAAAATGCAGCAGCTTTTGCTTGCCCTCTTGTCCCTCTTGGGTAAGACCTGCAGCCTTGCAGACTTCCCACCTGCAGCCTCACCAAAGAGGAGTCTAGGCCCTTTGTGGGGGGACAAAAAAAAAATCCCCGAAGGGAAAGCAGCGAGGCCTCCTGCTCCACAGAGGAGCTGTCCTTCAAGCCTTCACTCCCCTTTACTCCGTCCTGTCCGGATCGATCTGCTTCCACTCCGCCGAGGCATCCCAGGACCCGCCATTTTCCGGCCGAGCCAAGGCCTCGCCTCCTCGCTCTTCTCCACACGTTACTGCAGCCGCCGCCGCCCGACACTTCCCCGAAGCCAAGGGTGAGGAAGGGTGGGGCGGGGGAAAAATCGCGGCGCACGCCTGCCCGCCTCCGCAACCTACCATCTCGCTGCCCCGCCGTCCTCCTCCTCCTCCTCCTTTTTTCCCGCAGACGGCGGCGGGTCCCTTCCCCGGGAGGGGATGGGGGTGGGGAAGGGCTGGCTGGCTGGCTTCGGTCGCGGGAGCGCGCCCGCCATCTGCACGTGCCCGCTCCCGTTGCTGGAAGTGTGTGGGGAAGGAAAGCGGGACGGAGCGAGGGAGAGTTTTTTACGAGGCGATTTAGGACGAGGAGAACCTTGCGAAGCCAGGGCGGGTTTTTGGTTTTGTTTTTTGTTTTTTGCCGTGGCCGCTGACCTAATCTGAGGGTTGGTGATGGTGGGGGAAACACTAATGCACATGCCTTCCCCGCCTTTCCTTTGCTCTCCAGCGGGCTCTTGGCGGCAAAGCAAACGCTCTCGGTCCTTCAAGGTGTCTGCGGGTGTCTTGTCCCGCAGACGCGATTTCGCTTCATTCTTTTTTTTTTTTTTAGGTTAATGTTTCGCGCTGCCGCTTCTTTTCGAGTACCGTTCCCGTTTTGATCAGCCCTAGGCGATTCCCTTTGGCAAAGAGGCCCGCTGACTGTATGGACGCACCGCCTGCGGTTCTGTAACGTTGTTCCCTGAATAAAGGTGGCCCTTGGCGTACAACAGTTCATTTAATGACCGTTCAAAGTTACAACGACACTGGGAAATAAAAAGGACACTCATGGCCGTTTTTCACGCTTAACGACCCTTGAGCCATTTTTCCCCCCTGGTCACATGATCCAAACTTGGGCAACTGGATCGTATTTATGATGGTTACAGTGTCCTGGGATCAGGTGATCGATCGCCTTTTGTAACCTGACAAGCAAAATCAATGAGGAAGTCAGATTCCCTTTACAACATTTAAGGAGTGCAGTGATTCACTTAATGGTGTCAGAGTGTTTACAGCGTGGCTACTATTTTGAGACCACTAGGACCACTCTGACAAATGGGGACAAGAAAGGTCGTAAAATGGAGCAAAATCCTTAACAAATGTCTCATTGATCAACAGAAACGTTGGGCTCAGTTATGGCCGTAAATCAAGGACTACCTGCATGCCAGTGTGGTTTATAAGGCAACTAAACTCAGAGATGAAACCATCATAATTAGGTATGAAAGATGCTTTAAAGAAAAAAGTGCAAAATGCATGTTCATAAATCAGGCTGTCTAAAAATCAGCCCGAGTTTGACGTTAATCCTACACAACTTCTAGAACAAAAAAAAAAAGCTACCTAAGAAATGGTGGTGAAATCATCAATGGAAATTTAATAAAGTAAATCTTTAAAGTGTAATACAAAAAGAGGCATGTGCAATAGGAATAGAAAATGTGCATCAACAAGAAAATGTTGCAGGTAACCCTCCTCACAGTTCCAGTCAACAATCCTGTTTCTTCTTCAACTTGGGCTCCTGGCCTCCCACAATCACTTTTCTGAGTTCAGGATGAAATATACTTGTTGCTTCCAAAGATTTAGCCTCTGGCACATTATAGGACTCTCTGTGCTTGCTGGTACTTGAATACATGCACCTGAGTCTCCGGAGAGGGGCAGCATATAAATTTAATAAATAATAATAATAATGGTGTTAGTTGGGATACAAAACCATCAGCACTCATGTCTAAACAATAATAGTTGTTATTATTAATGATCATTTCAACCTAAGTTTTGACAGTTACTGTTACAGTGTAATAGAAGTAGGATTGGGGAGAACCAGGATCATATCCCCACAGTTATGCACTGGAGCAGTGGTGGGTTCCTCCTGGTTCGGTCCGGGTCGGCCGAGCCGGTAGCGGTGACGATATGACATCACCGAACCGGTTCCCCACCCCCGCCCCACCCCACATTATTCTTACCTTTTATTTGGTCCCACCCCCAATCTATTGCTGCCTCCTGAGTCCCAACTGATGACTAGAGGGAAAAAAACTGTTTAAACTCTTGCCGCGGGGCTTCAAAGGGCCGTCCTACAGCTGATCAGTGTTAAAAGCAAACAAATGAGTCGGGTCGTAAGTGCGAGGACTGGTCGTAAGTGCGAGGACCTTCCAGAAATGACTCTGACCAGCTAACCACGCCCACCTAGTCACATGACCTCCAAGCCACACCCACAAAATAAGCCACGCCCACAGAACCGGTAGTAAAAAAAATTTAGAACCCACCCCTGCACTGGAAGATTTGAGATCTCTCAGTACATCATAACCTATTTATTTCACCTGTTTACAGTGGAGGTAATACAGAACAGGTCAGATAGGAAAAAGAGAACCTTGTGAGTTATGAACTCAAAAGTAAGAGTTGCTGAGATTGATCTGGAAATTGTACATCCACATGATTAAACCACTCCAGATGTTCCAGCTGTAGTAGTAAAGACAAATCTTCATTAGCAATCTCTCAGTGGAGAGTGTGATATAGATTGGATTCATCTATCCACTGATGGATTAGCATCTGGTAGTACTGTAATATGGTTTCTTTTTACCCCTCTTTACTTGCAACTCCCCCAAAAGCTGTGGTATTTGCAGAAAGACTCAATTTGGGGCATACGTAGGGAAGAGCTGAAAAACACAGAAGAGAATAAGAAAAAAATCCCATTGTAAGTGAAGGCTTGCTTACATAATGGTGAATGCAACTGTGTATTAAAAATACCATACAGGTAGTCAGGTTTGGAAATAGGCATTTTTAAAGAATGAAATATCCATTATTTATCCAAAGGTGCTGTTCAAAAGACAACTGGACTTTCTTGGGGGTTTTTTCCCTTGAAAATGTTTCACTTGTCATCCTTGAAACTTCTTCAGTTGTACCTGAAGAAGCTTCTTGGATGACAAGCTAAAAATTTTCAAGGGAAAAAAAATCAGTTGCCTTTTGAATGTACTTTTGCGACAACCATGACCTGGATGACTGGGAATATCCATAGGCATCCATTATTTACAGACCACAGTTAAGATTACAATTGAAATCAAAGCAACATCAATTCCTATGCTGTATGCGTATGATATAAACACTAGAATAAATATAAATTTCCCCTTTGCACAAGAATGTCAGGGACTTTTTAAAAATAAAGCACTATTTTTTTCTTGAAAATATGTTGTCTTCAATTTCAGTATATATGCTGTTGCTAAACAAAACTACTTATTTATTTATTTATTTTATTTCGGGAAATTAGATATAGTAAAAAAAAAAAATCAAGAGTAGCTTTTCACCTACTGAAATATCAAAACCCATTTTCAGCCTACTAAAATATCAAGACCTATTTTTCAATAACCAGGATTCAGTTCCTGGTTTATTCACTTTTTTTAAAAAAACTCCAATTTTTAAAATTGCTGATGCTGTCTAAACACAAGGGAAATTAAAACATTCTGTTGGCAACTTATGTTGAAACACATGGCAAAATGATTGGCTTGTGGATTCATTTTGGAGAAGCATTTATTTCTACAATGAATAGCCCTCTTAATTTAAATTACAATTGGCAGTCATTCACCCATATTACACATAAAATATTAGTGGATAGTTTTACTATTGTAGAATCATACCGTACTGTGTTGAATTAATAGGTTGGGTTTTTTTTGTTTTATCTTGTCAGTTTTATTTAGAATCAAGTTACGTTAAACAGAAACCATCAAAACTATACCACCACACACTCAAATTTTATAGCTAACCTGTTTCCCCCAAAATAAGACATCCCCTGATAATCAGCCCAATCGAGCTTTTGAGTGCATGGCAATAAGGCCAAGTGCTTATTTCAGGGTTCAAAAAAATATAAGACATGGTCTTATTTTCGGGGAAACACGGTATTAAGCCTCCTTACAAGACAAGTACATGTTTTGAATTACAGAGTGAAAATGATAGTTTAATTGAAGGCTAGCTAGCCAACAAAATATTCATTGAATTGAATTTAAACTGCTTGTTTAAGATAACTACTGCAATTTTGTCTTATTTTCTTATTGAAATTTAAAGCATTATTTTAAAAGCTGAAATCACAGCAGGAGTGTCTTGTTAATAGTAGATGCCAGATGAATTTCTTATTAAATCATAGGATATACATACATCTGAAATATTAAATGCTTACTTTTTTATTAGGCTATATCATGGACATAATTTTAACAGGATTGCTTCTTGAGCCTTTAATTGCTTCTCTCAGCTATCCCACAGCCATATGCACAGAATATGTTCCAGGTGGGTCTCCAGATTTTGGGGAAGAGGGGAGGCACTGGAGAGGAGAGGGAAACCACATATATGCCGTTTTGTCAATAAATTGATTTTCAAGCCTATGAACCACAGGATACCTACACATGAGATACTGTATGTTTAGCTGTATTCTAAGCATTTTTAATCATCTTATTCTTACTTATCCTCCTGCAGCATTAACTCTGCACTGCTGATTTGTATTCCAGTGAAGATCTGATGATTGTGTGGGAGGAATCAGAGAATGTAGAATAGCAAATGAAATAGCTTAGTATTTCTTCTGCCATTTCAATGTAAGTGTAAAAGTCCAAGTTGGGTAATATCATTATAGGTGTTTGGATTGCCTTTGTCAAGGCCTATAGAAACCCAGTGGGGTAGAATGGTGAGGAAAGATGGCTGGGGAGAGTTGCAACATCCCTACAGTCAATCATAAGGGTGGGCAGTTGCCAAGCACCCAAATTGTGATCACATGACCATGGGCGTGATACAGGTGCCATAACTTCGGGCACAGAACATAGGTTCCTTGCTGAACAAATGGACATAAGTCAAGGACTACCTATAGCAATAGCACTTAGACTTGTATACTGCTTCACAATGCTTTACAGCCCTCTCTAAGCGGTTTACAGAGTCAGCATATTCCCTCCAACAATCTGGGTCCTCATTTTACTGACCTCGAAAGGATGGAAGCAGTGGTGGGATTCAAATAATTTAACAACTGGTTCTCTGGCTGTATAGGCATGGCCGGGTGGTCATGTGACTGGGTGGTCATGGCCAAATTGACATCACACCCAGCCCTGCCTCCCAGCCAGAGGTGAGATTCAGCTGGTTCAAACCGCTTCAGGCAAATCCCACCACTGGCTGGCTCCACCCCCATCCATTTTTCGGCCCATTTTAAAGTCCATAAGTCTTAAAGTTGCCAGGGTTGGATACCCCTGAGCAAGAGCCGAGGTGGCGCAGTGGTTAGAGTGCAGTACTGCAGCTACTTCAGCTGACTGCTAGTTCAGCAGATCAGTGGATCAAATCTCACCGGCTCAAGGTTGACTCAGCCTTCCATCCTTCCGAGGTGGGTAAAAGGAGGACCCAGATTGTTAGGGGGCAATATGCTATTTAGTATACTGTCTTTGGTGTAAGCCGCCCAGAGTCCTCGGAGAGTGGGTGGCATAGAAATATGACTAATAAATAAATAAATAAATGTTCTGATAGATCAGTGTTTTTCAAATTTGGCAACTTGTAAGATTTGTAGATTTCAACTTCCAGAATGCTGTCTGGGCAATTCTGGAACTCCACTCATTTTAGGATTGCAAGTTTGAAAAACCCTATTTAAAATGTGCAAATTAAGATCCTTTTTAGGGATCTGTGCTTTGGTCTCCTTTAAAAAAAAAAACATATTACAGATTATCCTGAGCAGCATATCTATGAAGTAAGGCTCTAATAGAAACATGCTTTATGCATAAAAATATAGAAAGACATCTAAGGATCACTAATCTCCCCACCTTCATGGACCATAATTTATGAAAAGAAGTTCACAATGATCTCAACAGAAGTTTTCCTCAGCTCTGCTTTGCCTGAATATGCAATATCTATGCTCTGTCATTGAGCATTGATTCTTGATGAACCTATCTTTTATTTTATGTACACTGAGACCATGTGCACCAAAGACAAATTCCTTGTGTGTCCAATCACACTTGGCCAATAAAAATTCTGTTCTATTCTATTCTATTCTATTCTATTCTATTCTATTCTATTCTATTCTATTCTATTCTATTCTATTCAACAATCACAATACTCCCTTTTAGGCAAGTGAATGCCAGCAGTTTAGAATCCCCTGGGCTTTGCATTTTTTTCTGTGTGAAAGAAGCTCTGTGTCTGATTTATTTCTGCAGCATAAGGACACATCCTCATTAGTATTTCAAAGCCTACAAATGAGAGTTGTGGATAACCTGCACAGATCAATTCAGGATTGCCTTGTCTCTGTCAGGCTGTAATCCTAAACTACTTATTAGGCAGAGGCTGCAAGCGTAACTGAACTAATTAGGATACATTTCCCAATAAACATGTTTAAAACTGAGCTGTAACGTCTGAAGATAACCATAGAATGTGAATGCTCAATTGTTTCTCTGACACCCCATCCATTTATGTTCAACAGCCTGAAGATCATTCCTTTATATCTTATTGTAGTGCCTACCAGAGCTTAATTTCTTAAGATACAGAAAATAGAGTGACATACCTCCAGCCTTCTCTTGGTTTTCTTATATTTCTAGTCCTTTTCCAAACTCAGTGCCAATCAAGACTGTTGTCCTACAACAGCATCCATAGCAGTGGTGGGATTCAAATTTTTTTACTACCAGTTCTGTGGGCGTGGCTTGGTGGACATGGCTTGGCTTAGTGGGCAGGGCTTGGTGGGCGTGGCAGGGGAAGGATATTATAAAATCTCCATTCCCACCCCACTCCAGGGGAAGAATACTGTAAAATCTCCATTCCCTCCCCAATACAAGGGAAGGTTACTGCAAAATCCCCATTTCCTCCCGATCAGCTGGGATTCGGGAGGCAGAGAATAGATGGGGGCGGGGCTAGTCAGAGGTGATATTTACCGGTTCTCCGAACTACTCAAAATTTCCTTTACCGGTTCTCCAGAACTGGTCAGAACCTGCTGAATACTACCTCTGATCCATAGGGCCTTGCAGTGTGATAAAGCAAGCCACCTTTTTGAGTATGCAGGTGATGACACAATTTCCATAGAAAAAGGGTGGGGGATTGAATTGTGACACTGCAATATTATTTACATCTTTTGGGTAGCCCCTTAACACTGCCATCACCCACAGAAAATGTGAATAGGTTGCCACCATCAGGAAAATATTCTCTAAATAAAAGTTCTTCCAGGAATGACCTGAGCTATAGTAATTGATAGAGGAAGGAAGTAGAGACAAGATGCTGAGATTATGCTTACTAGAACAGAGGGTCTTCTTGCTTAAATGAGGTCAGGTCTAAGGATCAAAGGATAAAGTTTAAGAGTTGTGTCATCAGTGGCTTTATTCTTAAACAACAGAGAGCATTGGAAATTGAAAACATTTTTGTAAGATTTCACTTAACTATAAAGGCTTTACATACAGAGATATATCTCTAGACATTAACACTCAGCAAGGACTGTATTTCATAATATATGCTTGGTAATAGTATAAACATAATTTGAATACATAAAAAGAGTAAGTAAAAAGGGATATTAGGACAGGGACGGTAGGCACGCTGGTGCACTTATGCACGCCCCTTACAGACCTCTTAGGAATGGGGTGAGGTCAACAGTAGACAGTTTAAGGTTAAAGTTTTGGGGGTTTGGGGAAGAAACTACAGAGTCAGGTAGTGCATTCTAGGCATTGACCACTCTGTTACAGAAGTCAACTTTTCTGCAATCGAATTTGGAACGGTTTACCTTGCATTTGTATCTATTATTTGCTTCTGTATTGTTGTGGTTGAAGCTGAAGTAGTCATTGACAGGAAGGACATTGTGGCAGATAATTTTATGTACTGTGCTTAGGTCAGACTGAAGTCAGCGTAGTTCTAAGTTGTCTAAGCCTAAAATTTGGAGTCTGGTGGCATAAGATATTTTATTGCGGTTAGAAGAATGGAGTACTCTTCTCGTAAAATATCTCTGGACTCTCTCGATTGTATTTATGTCCGATATGCAGTGCAGGCTCCAGACAGATGAGCTGTATTCAAGAATTGGTCTAGCAAATGTTTTGTATGCTCTAGTTAGTAGTACATTATCAGAGAAGAAACTACGCAAGATTAGGTTAACAACTCTTAATGCCTTTTTGGCAATGTTGTTACAGTGGGTTCTGGCACTTAGATCTTTAGAAATGAGTACTCCAAGGTCCTTGACCTTTATTTACCCCCAATTTACCCCCAATTGCAGTTGACCTTTCCCCTCAAAAAGATTAAGACAGATTTATCTAAGTTGAGAGAGTCTTTCTTAGCTGGACTTTTCCCTCAAGCACCTCGGGCGTTTATGATCATACTATAATAATTAATAAATACTGTAATAGTAATGCTCTGTGAAAAGAATCCTAGAATATTGTTTAAAAATAACATTGTGAACATTAAATCATTGCTTGTATAGGTACTCCTTGACTTGTGATAGTTCATTTAGTGACTTTTCAAAGTTACAACGGCACCGAAAAAATGACTTATGACCATTTTTCAACTTATGACTATTGAAGCATCCCCATGATCACATGATCAAAATTCAGCAGCTTGGCAACTGGCACATGTTTATGATGGTTACAATGTCCCGGCGTCATGTGATCTCCTTTTGCAACCTTCATGTTTTGACCCAGGCAAGTAAGTAGTAGGAAAATCAGTCAGTGAAAAAACAAACAAACTTTATTCAAACAGCTAAGAATTATTTAATTCCCAGCGTTGTTCAAATAAATTAAAGCAAATTCCTCCCAACACAAATTCCTCAGTCCTATTGCAAACCTTGGTCCAATTAGACAAACTGCCAAAGGCCTTTCTTCACAAACGTTCAGAAGTCGCAGATACAAAAATAAATACATGATGTAGACAAAGAAGAAGATGAAGTTACCAACATTGTTTTCCGGCAAAGCCCAAACACCGTTGCTGGTCTGTTTTAAGCCTTATGGGAGGGGTCAATCATCACTTGGCCCTACTCCCGAGTTGTCATCTTTGCTTGAGCTGCTCTTGCCTTCTGGCAACTCTTCTCATACATGCATTAAGAACAGGCTCCTCCTGTTCCTCTGCCTCACTCCTATCAGGCTCTGGAGGCTCTGGAGTCCATACCTCACTCCCCAATGGCCCTGGCCCCCATCTCTGCCTTTGACGCAGAGCCTTCCCCAACCTCCAGGACTGGCCCATGTTCTTCCTCAGCCTCATTGCTGTCCGACTCTGCTGCCAGCTCCGCAGGCTGCTGGTGGACCACAACAGTTCAGACATGCAAAGTTTTTTTTTTTAAAAAAAAGTTTTTTATTTTTAAACAAAAACAACATAAAAAACATCATCTTTCCATATACTTACAGACAGTGATTCGATCAGTTAAAATCATTTCGTGCTCTCAACATTTTCAAAATTTCAATTGTGACAAATGTTCTTTCATCTAACTAAAAACAAATGTTTACACATTTTATCCAAATTTCATATCATATGTAATATTTCTTCTCTATTCTTTATTATCTCCCCATTGATAAAATAGCTCCCATATCAAATAATATTGTTTATCTTCCTGTTCTCTTATTTCAAATGTCAATCTACTCATTTCAGCACAGTCCAATATTTTTTTAATAATTTCTTCATCAGCAATTGTCTTTTCTCCTTTCCAGTTTTTTGCAAATGTAATTCTAGCCACTGTTAAAATATTCACAATTAAATATTGCAGTTCTTTATTAAATGTCTCTGGTAAGATCCCTAATAAAAATATATCTGGTTTAAAGTCAATATGTCTCTGTCATTTTTTCCAACCACGTGTGTATCTTAGTCCAAAATCTCCTTGCTTCTATGCATGTCCACCACATATGGTAATAGGATAGACATGCAAAGTTGATGGGAGAGACAGATTCACTTAAAACCCCCATTACTAACTTAATAGTTGCAGTGATTCACTTAACAACCATGGCAAGAAAGGTCGTAAAATGGAGCAAACTTCACTTAGCAAATCTCACACTTAGCAACAGGAATTTGGGGATTGATTGTGATCATACATTAAGGACTACCTGTGCTGTTTTTTGAAAGGTGAGGTATAAATATACATATAGTGCTGGCCAACATGCCACAATGAGAAACATGGCTTGTTCAATTTTTTTTTTTACTTTTTTATTCTGAATATTACACACAACTGATCCGTTCAGTCTCTCACGCTCATATATATTGCTGGTAGATAAAATAAAACAGCATGCATCCTAATTTTTGCCAATATTTTCTTCTGTTTGCTAACCATTATTGAGGCATTGTCTGAGGCAAAACATACAATTATTTAAGATGAGTCCTGAAGCTGATAGACGTTTCTAAATGCATTTGCAATATTATCATCATCTGCGTAGTTTTCTGTGGAATACAATAGGAGTTTCTATGACATTGCCCTGGAAATCAAAGGTTTTCTTTCTTTATTTTTAAATAATCACTTTGGATATAGCTTGCCTGCCAAACCAAAGTAGTATGCTCTGATAATCATAAATATCCTCACAATTTTCTGTTTTTTTTGTCACATACACAAAGTCAGATTACTGCAGCCCATATGGGGGAAAAAAATAAAGGACCACATTAAAGTGAAATACAGAAATTCATAGACAAAAGCTGAGTGTGATTTATTATCTCCCCAGCAGCCTTTAATTAAAGTGGAATCTTCCTCCCTAGCTGGCAGAAGCCCAGATATATGAAGCACACAAAACAACTGTTTCAAAAGGTTTTGTATTTCTGTAGACAAAAGCCAAATGTTCAGCCAGGTATTTCCACCAGTCTCATTTTCTGTATCTCTCTGTAAATGTTAAAGAAACGGGTGTTTAATATTCAACTTTCATCCATTCTCTGGGCTATTTCATTAAATTATTATTTCTGTATTATCTTCCAAAATCTGAAATATCAATTTGAAACTTATCCAGTATCTTCTCACAGATTCCATCAGATAAATCTTCATTTGCATCAGACCACTGCCGTCTTGTACTGTAGTCTATCCAAGGCTTTATATTTTCTTTTGGTTTCATTTAACTAATTTGCAACTTCTGTATGCTATGATTTGAGCAGCTCTGTAATTCATCTCCTTCAAGATTAAATTTTTGCTTTTTAATAATTAAAATATAATTTGCATTTCCTTTTCTAACATTATTTATTTATTTTGTTTCTTTCTTGTAAGATTGGTCTATCTCTTAAGAAGAAGAAGGTCTGAATCATCTAGAGGGCCTTGCTTCAAAGTTTACCATTACAGTATTTCACTGTTTGATGTTTAATCAGCAGAAAGACAGCACATGGTACGAGAGTCTCATCTCTCTCACACAGCGGAGTTAGGATGTAGAATAGATGCAGAGTTGGAAGGGACCTTGGAGGTCTTCTAGTCCAACCCCCAGCTCAGGCAGAAAACCTATACCCTTTCAGAAAATAGTTGTCCAATTTCTTTTTAAAGACTTCCGATGTTGGAGCACCCACAACTTCTGGAGGCAAGTCGTTCCACTGATTAATTGTTCTAACTCTCAGGAAATTTCTCCTTAGTTCTAGGTTGCTTCTCTCCTTGATTAGTTTCTATACATTGTTTCTTGTCTTGTCTTCAGGTGCTTTGGAGAATAGCTTGACTCCCTCTTTTTTATGGCAATCCCTTAGATACTGGAACACTGCTATTATGTTACCCCTAGTCCTTCTTGTTATTAAACTAGACATACTCAATTCCAGCAACTGTTCTTTATAAGTTTTAGCCTACAGTCCCCTAACCATCTTTGTTGCTCTTCTCTGTGCTCTTTCTAGAGTCTCAACATCTTTTTTACATTGTGGCAACCAAAACTGGATGCAGTATTCCAAGTATGGCCTTACCAAAGCATTATAAAGTGGTATTAACACTTCACATGATCCAGGGGTGGGTTCTACTTTACTACTGGTTTGCAACGGGGCTGGGTGCACGCACGCTCTTCTGCACATGCGCAGAAGCATTTTGATGACATCAGGGTCAGTGGGCGGAGCCTCCCGCTGGTTTTACTACCAGTTCTATAGAACCAGTGCGAACCAGGGGCAACCCACCACTGACATGATCCTGATTCTATCCCTCTGTTAATGCAGCCTAGAATTGTGTCGGCTTTTTTGGCAGCTGCAGCACACTGCTAGTTAATAATTGGTTACCAAGCCCCAAGCTCAGAAAAAAAAAAAAAAAAAAACAGGTCAGGGAATGAAGACCCAGGGGGTTTCCAAGAGAAGAAATTATATTCCTCCATCTTTCTACCTATAGGCTCAGATATCCTATATATCTGTATACCTGCATAACTACTAACTAAATTTATTATATAATTTTAAAGATGGTAAGAGAATATAGTTAAGATAAGACTGAATCTTTTTTGTGGATTTCCTTTGAGATCTTCAATGAAAGTTGATGTTGAAGGCTTTTCAACTGCCAAAAGGCCTTGACTTGTTTAAGTATATGAAAAAACAAAGCACACAGAAGACCAACTGATAACCAGTTTCTAGTATCAAGGTATGTGTTAGCTCTTCCAGGTAAGCCAGACAGGAAACAGACCAAATGAGTTTTATTGTTTTTTGTTAGACTATAAGCCTCAAGATACAAACTTCCTACCGTCACTTTGATTGAACACTTCCTACCGTCACTTTGATCGAACACTGGTAAGGTCGCATATTAAGGCCTACCTAGTGGTCATAAAGACGGCAAAGTCTAACTACTTTTCCGCCTCTATTGCGTCATCAGGGAATCGTCCGGCCGCCCTGTTTAGGGT
Source organism: Arizona elegans (assembly GCA_022577455.1). Taxonomy (NCBI): domain Eukaryota; kingdom Metazoa; phylum Chordata; class Lepidosauria; order Squamata; family Colubridae; genus Arizona; species Arizona elegans. Next base: position 182,717,322 of record JAKOOJ010000001.1, read on the forward strand.
GACCCGCTCCCTGCTCCATCTGGGAGTGCGGGAGGATCCCTTAGAAGGCAGGGCGGAGGATTTCGGACAATACCTGTATGACAAAATTGCTCAGATCCGGGGGGATTTGGACTCTGACTGGGTAGATCAGGGCAGGGTGACGAGGAACAGTCTTGAGAATGTTATCTGGGAGGAGTTTGATGCTGTGACTCCCGATGATGTGGACAGGATTTTGGGGAGACTTAGTGCGGCCACATGTTTACTGGACCCGTGTCCCTCCTGGTTGGTACTGGCTTCCCGGGAGGTTACACGAGGCTGGCTCCAGGGCGTCATTAATGCTTCGTTGAGTGAGGGTCACTTCCCTGCTGCCCTGAAAGAGGCGGTGGTGAGGCCTCCCCTCAAGAAGCCGTCCCTGGATCCGGCAATATTGGCTAACTATCATCCTGTCTCCAACCTTCGCTTCATTGCGAAGGTTGTTGAGAGTGTGGTCGCGCAACAGTTTCCGCAAATCCTGGAGGAAACATCCTATCTAGATCCGTTCCAGTCGGGTTTCAGGTCTGGGCACAGCACGGAAACGGCATTGGTCGCGTTGGTGGATGATCTCTGGAGGGCTCGGGTTATTCCTCTGTTCTGGTCCTATTAGATCTCTCGGCGGCTTTTGATACCATCGACCATGGTATCATGCTGCACCGGCTGGAAGAGTTGGGGGTGGGAGGCACTGTGTTGCGGTGGTTCTCCTCCGTTCTCTCCGACTGGTCGCAGTTTGTGTTGGCAGGGGGGCAGAGGTCAACCTCGAGGCCTCTCATCTGTGGAGTGCCACAGGGATCAGTCCTCTCGCCCCTTCTGTTCAACATTTATGTGAAGCCGCTGGGTGAGATCATCCGTGGCTTTGGGATGATCCCCCACCCTCTGGAATCAGTTGCCCCCGGAGATAAGGAGAATCCATGACCTCAACGCCTTCCGTCCTTCCCTGAAAACCATCTTTTCCAGCAAGCCGGGTTGGCTTAAGAAGAAATTTTTAAATTCTTTTAATTAGTCTGTGATTTTTTAACTTTTGGGTCAAAATTTATATATATTTTTTAATGTTTTAATATTTGTATTCTATGTTTTTTATCTTGGCTGTACACCGCCCTGAGTCCTCTGAGAGAAGAGCAGTATATAAATTGGAAATTAAATTAAATTAAAATAAAATTTTAACCACTGGAAAAATTAGGACATGTTCTGCCTAAATTTCTTGCTCTGGCTATTAGTCAATTGGGAGCTCCTGCCTCACTTGTCTGATAGTTCCTAATCAACATCTCCTCCCCTCTTCCACCCAAGATTACCCACTCATTCCATTACAGTATGAAACTAATGATAGAAGGAACATATAAAAGAATAGCACTGTACATTTTGTGATGTTGGATCTGTGTACTGAGATAATATGAATGTGAATTAATCAAAACAAACCTTAAATTTAAAAATAGAAGATACCTTTTTCACCTCATTTTTACAAACCAGCAGATACAGTCTTTGATTTCATGAGGATTAAAAATGGAAAACAGCCCCAGTGTACTTGGTGATTTCAAAAGCAGTAGTTATAAACAGAATTACGATTTCCCAAATATGGATGGTGACTTGGAATATAACTTCCCAAATGTAAATGGTGACAACTTGGGACAAAAATGAACTAGCAGAATTTGATCCATGCCCCTAAATTTCTTTAATTAAGGGCAATAAAAAAAGACTTGTCATGATTTTGTCAGGCATAGTGTATCATCAAACAGTAAAGTGGTTTTAGCACAATGCCATTCTCCTTGCATCACCTTTTGCATTTCAAATTTATTCAGTGATTATACCTTTGTGATGTTTGTTCATTTTAAACCAGCTAGAAAAATTTCATGGCTTATCTCAATGCAGAGGGAATGGATATGAAAATAAGCCATACAACTATGAAAATATTTTCAAAGGTATGCAATGTTCTGTTAGGCTACATACATGAAGAAGTCATACACTGTAATAATTTTTCCTGGTAGTATTCAGTACTGTATCATCACATTTATTTATTTTGTCTCTATAGGCAAAGAGTTTAATCTTTGCTGGTTAAAGAACAACATAAAATATGTGTTGTGGTCCACCAGCAGCCTGTGGAGCTGGCAGCGGAGTCAACAGCAATGAGGCTGAGGAAGAACAGGGGACAGTCCTGGAGGCTGGGTAGGCCCAGATGAGGGCTCTGTGTCGGAGGCAGAGATGGGGCCAGGGCCATTGGGAGTGATGTGCGGACTCCGGAGCCTCCAGAGGCTGACAGTAGAGAGGCAGAGGAACAGGAGAAGCCTGTTCCTAGTGCACGTATGAGAAGCCAGAAGGCAAAAGCAGCTAAAGCAAAGAGGATGACTCAGGAGTAGGGCTAAGTAGTGATTGGCCCCTCCCATAAGGCTTAAAAGACCAGCAATGGCTCTTGGGCTCTTTGTTGGAAAACAATGTTGATAGACTTGTTCTTGTCTTGCTGCACGCGTCTTCTGCTTCTGAACTTTTGCCAAGAGAAGCCTTTGGCAGTTTGCCTAATTATACCAAGGTTGGTGATTAGACTGACGAATTTGTGTTATGAAGAGTTTGTTTTAATTTAGTCTGGACTACGCTGAGAATGAGTTAATTCTCAGCGGTTCTAATAAAGTCTGTTTGTTTGCGTCTGTTGCGGAACTGTTTGCGTTTAAAACTACTTACTTGGGCCTGGGTCACAACAATATGATGGGAATTGATTGAGAGAATGGAACACAACAACCCAGCACATCTCCTTCAAGCTGTCATAGTCAGGTTGTCAGCCCTGGAGGCCATCTTTTTCTTTGGATCTCAGGGCTGCCACACTTAGTGTTGTGGGAAACTGGGAGGGGGGATTGCATGGAGTTGTAGAGATATCTAGCCATAATAACATTCTTTTCTCTGGGAGTCAAGGACATTCAGCCTGCACCTGGAGTGGCGTGACTAGGAGACATCTCCAGTTGGGATGGTGCATTGATTGGACCATGTGATGGACATATGGGTACAGGGGAAGGGACTTGGACTTTCTTTTGGGTGGGGAAAACCTGGAAACTTTCAGATTCAGGTTTTCCCAGATGTGCCAATATGACATCTCTAATAAAATGGAACTTTGAGGAACTTCTAGCCTTGGAGTCTTCTTTTGTTGGGGGTGTACTTGGAACCCTGACACAGATCTGCCCTAACATCTCAACAGCTGAGCAGAATCCAGGCCATACAATTCCTTGTACATACAATCCAGGAGGAAGGTGATAGAGACTGCAAATCCAATCACTGAACCATGTGGTTGGTCAAGTGGAAGTCACAGGACACAGGTTGGCCATTCGTTTAATAACCATTTAAGGTTACAACAGTGCTGAAAAAAAGCAATTTTCAATTAATCCTCACACTTATGACTGTCATACTATCCCTGTGGTCATGAGATCAAAATTCAAGTGCTTCGCAACCGGCATATTTTTACAATGGTTGCAATGTCATGGGGTCACGTGATTGTCATTTGCAACTTTCTCAATTGGTTTCCAACAAGCAAAGTTGCCACGATCCATTTCGGTGACACCTAACATGCTTCGTTAATAGTTACAGCAAAAAAGGTCTTTAAATCAAGTGTGATTCACTTAGCAACTACTTTGCTTAGTGATGGAAGTTCTAGGAGCAATTGTAGTTGTTAAGTTGTTAACTTGTACACATCTTCTCACTAGACTATCCCCTCCAGGCACCTAGAAAACTGTAGCCAATCAGAATGAGGGAAGAAAATTGACGAACGCTAGATACTTCTATGTAAGTACATCATTTGAGACATTTGAAATTACACAGAAGTTTTTTCACGGCTACAAAAGAATCAACTGCAAGACTTGATTTTTTTTTCCCAAGAAAATATTCTACCATACATGACTAAAAAAGCCTACAGAGGATGACATTGGCATTGATGGAAAAGAGCAGTTTTCTATTGAAATAGATCTTGATAATTGGAAGTCTCTAAATAGATTTCAAAGCAATGTCACTGAGTCTAGAATCAAAAAGGTTACATCGGATCAATGGTGGGTTGCCCCCAGTTCGCACCGGTTCTATAGAACCGGTAGTAAAACTCATGGGAGGCTCCACCCACTGACCCGCCCACTGTCATCAAAATGTTTCTGCGCATGCGCAAAAGAGCACACGCCCACAAAGCAAGCACACACCCGCGTCCCCGCTGCGAACTGGTAGTAAAGGTAAGTAGAACCCACCCCTGCATTGGACCAGAGACCTGTCATTGTACCATCCAAAGTATCCTCTTGTACTTTGTCTTTCATTAATAAATAAACATTAGAAGAAGAATGTAGACTTTGCTGAATTCTAATTGAACCTAAAAAAGTTCAAAGATAATAAGCTGTTACCAAAACTGCCAACTTTTTCTCAGAGAAAAGGTTCTACGATTTTGTGAAATTTTAGAATGTGTTTTGTTATTCCTTCCAAAACAATGACTGTTTCTTGTGTCTCACCATCCATTTTTCCTAGCTATTATCTGACACATACTACATAGCTCATTCAGTTAAAAAGAACATAAAAATTACATTTTGCCATCTTGTATTGGATCCTTTTTCCAAAAGAATCCAATCTGAAATGGAGTATTGGGTCTTTCATTTCATTTCCACTATCCAAGCATCCTGGAATAAAACAGAATACATGTTTAATTTGATTGATATTTTGCCTTTTTTGCTCAGGAGCTGAAGACAAGTATACATAATGCTCCCACTATCTATTTTCTCCAATAACAACAAAGTAGGTACAGTGTAAGAGTGGGATTTGCCCAAAGTCACTTCAATGAGATTCTGTGGCTAAGGATGGACTAAATTCTGCCTTTTGCTGATTTCCAGCACCTTAACCCCTACTCCATACTGGCTATATTAAAAGGGAGACAGGTTTGCCAGTCTTTACAAAATCAGCAAACAACTCCATAGAACCTTAAAAAGATTAATGCACATAAGGCAAAGTTCCTTGGCTCAAGACACCCTCCAGTGGGCAAACTGACACCCTGGATATGCTGGTTGCCAGCCTAGGAAAATAAAATTCTTGAGGCCACTGATTCAGTCAGACATATGAACTTTGAAATCCTGCATGCTTCCAATAGGAAGGCATGTACTTCAAATCCAGTGGTGGGATTCAGCCAGTTTGCACCAATTCGGGAGAACCGGTTGTTAACTTTCTGAGCAGTTTGGTGAACTGGTTGTTAGAAGAAATCATTAGGGCAGAGAACCGGTTGTTAAATTATTTGAATCCCACCACTGTTCAAATCCATTGGTATCTCAAGAAGATATTTTGATTATCACTGAAATAGTTAATGAACCTTAAAAAAACAAACAAACTAGATTTGATAGGTTGAAATTCAACTTGGCACAATCTCATAAATGCTTAGAGTGCTGACTCAAAGATTGTAACTTTCCTTTGAAAATGAATTGTAGGTGTACTAACCTTAAGTGATCCTTTAATGAGTTTTTCCCCCAGGGCAAAATTTCCAATTGGAAAAGAACTAGCGATGAGAGAAAGAAAAAAAAGGGGGGATTCACTCCATATGAGTGGTGTAGGAGGCTAATGCCTCCTACTAAGGCAACATTTAACATCCAGCTGCCTGCAATTACTGTGAATTTAATTCTCACCAGGCTCAAAGTTGACTCAGCCTTCCATCCTTTCTAAGGACCCAGTTTGTGGGGGCAATAAGCTGACTTTGTATAAAATATACCAAAATATGAAGGCTATTGCTTAACGCATTGTAAGCCGCCCTGAGTCTCCAGAGAAGGGCGACATATATAAATAAATAAATAAACAAACAAACAAATGAATAAATAAACATTTTAGGCTTCCAATGCTGCTACTAAATTAGAGGAAGGATCAAAGACGTGAATGTTCTATTTGGCTCATAAAGTGATGGGAAATTACTCTTGTTGACATGAAAAGAAACAAAAGTTTCCTCTGCCTGAAGCTTAATAGCTGTAAGTGAAGGCTGGATGAACCATTTAGTGCCAAGTCAATCAGCAGGGGTTGTCTTGTCAGTAAATGGCATTTTCTGAAGATTTGCACAACAATGGTTGCATCTTTACACATGGAGCAAGCTCCACAGGTGGAGAACATGTGCAAATATATTGCCTGTCCCTTGGAAACTCAGCACAGGTGAACTGCAGACAGGCTACAGCCTGACTGAACTGATTGGTGAGGATTGCTGATGAGAGGAACTTCAACTTTTTAGCCACAGTCAACCAAGTGGGAGATTGAAAGAGGGCTGGTGGCTAGGAATGACTCCGTTCTCTCCTTTCACTTCTCTAAGGCATGTTGAAGGAAAGGAAAGGAAAGGAAAGGAAAGGAAAGGAAAGGAAAGGAAAGGAAAGGAAAGGAAAGGAAAGGAAAGGAAAGGAAAGGAAAGGAAAGGAAAGGAGAAAGAACAGGGAAGGGAAGGGAAGGGAAGGGAAGGGAAGGGAAGGGAAGGGAAGGGAAGGGAAGGGAAGGGAAGCCTACTCTTGTTTTCTAGCAAATACAAGATGCCACTTGATGGAGATAATGTCTACAGTAGGATTTATCACATTTTTAAAAATATGACTGCCTAACATTTTAGTTAGATGATTTATGTTTTAGTGTAGTAAACATTTTTTCCCATTTCTATATATTTAAAAAATTTAAAGTATTCTTGATCTTTTTGACTGGACTTTCAACATTGTACTTAGGCCTTCCTTCCTCAACATAGTGCCTTCCCAAAGTGTTGGGACTATAACTGCCAGAATTTTCAGTCGGCATTTTCAACTGTATTTCTGAGAATTTTAAAATTTCAAAATTTTTTGAAGACCATCATATTAAGGTAGATTACCTGTTGACCATAAACTACCATATTTTTCAGTGAATAAGATGCATGGGAGTATAAGACGCACCTTAATTTTGGGGGAGGAAAACAAGGAAAAAAGTATTTTACCTCTGCCTACCAGCATTTAAGGTGGCACCACCCTCCTCCTCCTCCTGCAAGTGAGAGGTGCAGGGACTACTCGCTTTCCCCCAAAGAGACCCCTCGCATGCTCTGGGGGGGAGGGACAAACCTCCCTGAGGAACAAACCTCTTCGGGACAGTCGGAGGGGGGGAATCTGCCCAGCAGCTTCGGGGAACAAGGCGGGTGCCACAATTTGTGGCTGGTCACCCCTCTGGCCGCACTGACTTCACTCCCCACCAATGTGAGGAGCCACTGCCGCCGCTGCCTAAGCCCTCTCTGTGCCCAGGAGCCAAGGCAAGCTGAATGGGAGCCCCTAAAGGGAAACATTCCTCCTTACCAGCCATCGCTGCCCGGATTCCCCAATGCAATTCTCAAGAGTCGTGCTTCAGGTGGTGGCCAGTTCCCCTGCAATGCGGCGGTTTGGGCGGCAGACCCGCGATCCCCTTCCTGATTCCAAACATGGGGTGTGCAGAGACAAAAAAAAGTGCACCGTGTTTCAGGCGGTGGATCTGGCCAGGAGGAAAGAGAAGTTGAGTCTGCTGAGAAGGAGGACAGGGGCACACTGCTCTGCAATGTGCAGAAAAACACTTTCAGGCGGCAGCGCTACAATCTCCTCCCCGAATCCAAAGCACTTCCCAGTTCCCCGCTGCACATTGCAGGGGAACTGGCCGCCACCTGAAGCGCGACTCTTGAGAATTGCATTGGGGAATCCGGGCAGCGATGGCTAGAAAGGAGGAATGTTTCCCTTTAGGGGCTCCCATTCAGCTCAGCTTGGCTCCTGGGTGCAGAGAGGGCTTAGGCAGTGGCGGCGATGGCTCCTCACATTGCTGGGGAGTGAAGTCAGTGTGGCCAGAGGGGTGACCAGCCGCAAATCGTGGCACCCGTCTTGTTCCCCGAAGCTGCTGGGCAGATTTCCCCCCCCGACTATCCCGAAGAGGGAGGGTTGTTCCTCAGGCTGTGCCCCAACCCAGATCCCTGCCGCCTGGAACTGGCCGAAAATGGCCGAAAGGTGGGGGCCAGCGGGTGGGCAGGGCTACATTCAGCGTATAAGACGCAGCCAGATTTTCACCCCCTTTTTGGGGGTAAAAAGATGCGTCTTATACACCAAAAAATACGGTACATTGTTCTCTATGCTGAAAAAGTTTTGAAAAAGTTTGTTTTATGCAAGAGTTTTCATTGCTTTACTTCATTATACCTCCATATATATGCAGTTTAGTTTTACTAACACTTTTTTTGTGAAGTTTAATTTTTATCCTGATGTTTTTGTGTAGTCTACAAAGTCAATAGATAAGCAATAGCAGAACTAGAGATTATCAGGCTTTAGAAATTCTATTTTAATTACTTCTTTGTGATGCAGTGTGCATACTCGTGAAGTTCATTACTTCAGAATAATATTAACTGCATCTCTTTTTTCACTAGGAACTCGCGATATGTTTTTTTTTAAAAAAACCCAAAACTTTGGTTGATGATAATGTTGGCATCCTAGAAAGGTTATTGACCTTATAATGTCCTAAGCCTAATAGGAGGAAAAGACACCACAAAGCTTTATTGTAAAATACTGCTATTACAAGAACAGTTACTAAATAGAAATAATTATCTTCCAAAGAATGTAAGGATTATCTGTCTGAGTCAAATGTCTGACCTGTGACTCTGTTTTATACAGCTACTGTTCTTGCTCTTTCTGTGTTGTTGAGGCATTGCAAATGCAACTTGCTGCCATTTTGAATTCACTCCCAAACACATACATACCTTAAGTGGAGAAGCAAACATTGGATTCTTTCCCACAGGCTAAAGATGCTAGCAATTTGCATCAAATTGAGCAGACTGCAATAATGGCAAAGCAGGAATCAATGAAAAATTGTTAGGATATACATCTACAACCAGACATATTGTGACATCCAGCAATCTAACACTGACATCTCTTCCAGCGATAATGGCAGTTCTTCTAGCACCATTAAATCCAGCAATAGCAGTGGTCTATTTTATAAGTGATGGGTAGGTTTCAGCTGATATGCAGCTGATGGGATAATGTCCATCAATTTGCATGATGGCATAGACAGCCAGAATTAATTGTGCATATTTTGCGAACTAAGTAGCTGAGGATAGTTCAGCAGTTGAGCTAAGTAACTTGATTTCATGATTTTTTTAAAAAAAGCTTTTGTTCCTGGGGAAATAAATTGTGACAAGCAATCCAGGCTCAAAGTAAATTTTGAGTGTGGATTGATCAAATGGAAGCAAAAAGAGGCAGGCACTTCAGAGTATGTTTGGAAAAGACCAAAGTTAGAATACTACATATTTTTTAAAAAACAACTCAAATTATGGGAGATATGAATTTAAGCAGATTTTGAACTTAAGGAAATTTTGATTTGCTCAAAATTTGCAGTTTTGTTATAGAAAAATGTCAGATTAGTTCATTTCTCATGATAATTAATACTTCCCACTTTATTCATGGGGTCAAATCCTTCCATTTGTAGCCATCTGTTTTTTACTCTTTGTTTTGTCTATATCTTCTAACAAGTAGAAAAAATATTTTTTTCCCAAATGACCAGTTGGAGTGTTTAATCCGCAGATTGCACTTTTCAAAAAGTTCAGGAAACTATATGCCACCTGCAAAATTCAAGTTTTTTTTTAAATTCACTATTAAAAGAATTCGACACCTAGTTATATTGTCAGCTGTTCACTGCAGAATTCAGAATGGTTAAAATGTTAAGACAGGAGAAAAATCAACTTTGGGATTTGAAGATTAGATTGAAATGGACTAGAGAAATATGGTAGCTTTTTAAATATAAGGTTATCAACATCAGATAGTTTACTATATCTTAGATAAAATTTTAAGCAGGCCTTCAATTCAATATCCAGGAATGCCCTATGGGAGAAATTAAAATGCACCACAATTGATAAATGCCTCCTTTTCCTCATACAAAAATTGTATACTAATTCCACCTTGAAAGTGAGGAGTAATCCTCACCTATGTATGAGAGGGTGTTGAGACAAGGAGGGAAGGACCCACAAGTGAGGACCGTAGAGATAGCTGCCACCTGCCTCCGCAGGGTATTGGGCGAAAGTCCGCTCTCAAGCCCGTCCTGGAGAAATATCAAGACATGAACAATTGAGGCCTGAAGGGCAGAAATCCACATACCGTCACACCAAGCACAAAGAGCCCTCCAAGTAGCCGAATAAATGCGGTCTGTGGACTGCCCCCGGGACGCTTGGATGGTCCGGATAACCCTGGAGAGAATGTTGTCCTTATTGAAAGCGCACCGCTCAAGTGCCAGGCGGTCAATTGCAGCCACTGAAGGTCCGGGTGGAGTAATCCTCAAGGGACTTTAACTGACCCCAGTAAGGGTTCAAAAAGGTTGCATCCTGTCCCCCTTCCCTTTTTAACTTCTATATTAACCCCCTGATCGATCTCTTACAGAACCCTGATCTACATCCTCCTAACCTAGTACAATACAAAATTCTGATTCTCCTATATACTGACAATGTTGCTATTATTTCACAATAGGACTGAAGAGAACAATTAGGGCAACACTTGGCTATTGTAGACAGAACAAATTGGTCCTTAACTTTGATAAATCAAAAATTTTAGTTTTTGTTAAAAGACCCAGCCAATACTCCTGGAAAATTGAAGGACATAGATTGGAACAGGTTAGGACATTTAGATACCTTGGGGTGGTCTTCCACTCGCAAGGGACATGGAAGGCACACCTGGAGCAGACATTGCAAGCAGCCAATAGGTCCTCAAATGCAATTAAACATTTCTTTTACACAGGCGGAGGTCAATTAGTACCTGGTGCCTTAAAACTTTTTGAGACCAAAACATTGGTGCAAATTCTTTATGGGGCACAAACAGGAATCCTTGCAAAGAAAGACTTGCAAGAAACCATACAAACCAAATTCCTGTGAGCCATCTTAGCTGCACCCAAAAGAACTTCAAATGCCCAGTTAAGAATCGAGACAGGTATGCCTCAAATTCAGGTAAGAGCCTAGAAGATGATGACCATTTATTGGCTAAAAATGCATTTCTTTCCAGAGGGACTGTCCCCGATAGTGTTGACTGACAACCTCCTCTCCTCCTGGAAACAGGCGATAGTCCACAAGCTGGGCTCTTATGGGCTCTCACCGGTATTCTTAATGTCCCTAGGCTTTGACAAAGCAAAGCAAGTAGTAATTGAATGAAGGACATGGAGTTCCAAGAAGAACTAAATAAGTTTCCTCTCCACAGTAGGGACAGAATCAAACAGGGTCTGTGGGAATCGGCAAGATATGTAAATGATCCCACTATGGTCGGCGGTGGTCGGGACGGCGGCGGCGACTTTGCAGCAGCGGCGGCAGCGAAATGGGGGTCTCCCCGGCTCTCCGGTCTCTCTGGGGTCTTTTTAAGGCCCCTGGCATTTCTGGAGCGTGGTGGGAGCCCTGGTGGAGACGGCGGCGGCTGCAGCACTGGTGCCTACGAGGCTTGGACTGCCTTGGACGCTGGTGGAGGCGAGGGGGCAGTAGCCAAATGTGGGGAGAGGCAAATTGCCAACAGCCCGGACTTGTCAGGAGCTGGCTCTACGGACCCATTTCCTGGCCGAATCCGGAGGCCCCCCTGAATTGGGGCTGCAGACTGGGGATAAAAATGACTAAAGACCAGGGAGTGGGAGAGGCTGGAAGATGGCTGAGGGCTGGCCGTGGGCTGCCTCGGGCCATCCCCTCCCCCTTTTTTTGGCTTGTGTAGGCCTCATTATAGTCATTACCCCAGCTGCCTTTTGCCTCGTAAGCCACTTTTTCCATCTTTCTGGGTGTCATCGAACTCTGCCCCTGGTCTTACTATCTAGTTTTGCCTTCTGGACTGGCTTATTCCATCCGCCCCGGACTATATGACAAACGGACAGCTTGAAGTGGGTTCCCAGGGAGTCTGGGTTACTACCACCATCCCTATTAGAGGGGACAGCTTCTGAATTTCTCCATAGCACATTCCATCTGGCCTGACATCGTGAGAGGATGTCTGGGAGGAACAACCCCTAGATTTATTGGAATGGCATGGGACTCCTCCCACTGTCGTGAGAGGACAGTGGAGTCCAGTTACCCACATTTTTGTTGCTGCCTTTTGTCCTCAGGACCTTTAGACTTTATGGAACCCTGGCCAGACGCCATCTTCACCCTTTCCCATTTTGTGGTTGTATTCAACCATTGAGCTTCTTGCGCTGCGAGACTCCCCCCTCTCGCAGGTCTGGCCCTCCACATTATCGAGGGCCTACCTCAATGACGGGCTTTGGAACCCAGAGAGGTGGCATGCCGCGAAGAGGGGGTTGAGGGGTTTTTTAAGTAAATTGGGTAAATTTTTAAGGGGTCCCGGGGGGGAGGGAAAAATTGGTACTAGGGTTGTGGGTTTGGGGGAAGACCCACCAAGGGGAGGGTTAGGCCTGGCCACTATGCGCGGTGGAGGGGATGGGGGATCCGGAGGTGATGGGGGGGTCGAGCTTGTCCAGATTATGTTTCTATCATCAGTACTGTGAGTGGGAGGGGTAGATATGGCGGGAGCAGGGGGCCATATCATGTTAAGGGAGTGCGCACCCGCTGTCTCCGAGCGGTAGCGTGCTCCGGCCCCCAAGGCTCCACTCGTTTTCCAGGTTGTACAGACCCTCAGGGCCCGGGCCTTCGACTGATGTTGTGCAATGCCAGGTCCATAATAAATAAAGCCCCCCTCATTTGTGATCTGGTTCAGGAGGGGGGAGCGGACCTGGCGGGTATTACGGAGACCTGGTTGGGCCCGGAGGGAGGGGTCCCTCTGGTAGAAATGTGCCCACCTGGCATTCCATCAGCCGAGGTCACAGGGGAGGGGTGGGGGAGTAGCGGTTATTATTAGAGAAGGCCTTAGGCCGAGGGAGGCCACTGTTCCTCAGACGGCCGGTTGTGAGACCCTCCTTGTGAAGTGGGGTCATGGGGTTCAGAGGGGTTTGCTGATCACGTACCTGGCTCCCTGCCATGTGGCAGCAGCCCTGCCTGAGCTACTCAACGTTATCGCCGCGGTGGCGGTTGATACCCCCAGTCTTATGGTCATGGGGGATTTCAACCTGCCGTCCATGGGTGAGACGTCTGAGGTGGCTCGGGAGTTCATGGCTTCCATGACGGCTATGGATCTGACCCAACTAATTCATGGCCCTACGCACATGGGGGGAAACACACTGGACCTGATTTTCGTCTCTGGACAGTGGCTGAGTGATCTCGAGATAGGGGACATAGTCATCGAGCCCTTGTCATGGTCGGATCACTCTCTCCTTCGCCTTGACCTTCGAACCGCTGCACCCCGCCGCAGGGAGGCGGAACCGAAGAGATGGTACCGCCCCAGGCGCCTGATGGAACCTGATAGGTTCCAGATGGAGCTTGGGCCAATTCCTGAGGTTCTGGCTCACGCCTCGACTGGAGACCTAGTGGCCACCTGGGATAGGGCGGCCGCTGGAGCTCTGGATCGAGTCGTGCCTTTGCGGCCTCTGACCCGGCGCCGATCTCACCTGGCTCCTTGGTTTACTGAGGAGCTGAGGGAGATGAAGCGTCGGAAAAGACGCCTAGAGAGTAGTTTGAGGGCCAGTCGTACTGAATCTGACCGGACACTGGTAAGATCTCATATTAAGAATTACCTAGTGGCAATAAAAGCAGCAAAATGCACTTATCTTGCTGCTCTTATTGCGTCATCAGATAACCGCCCGGCCGCCCTGTTTAGGGTGACCCGCTCCCTGCTCTACCAGGAAGCGAGGGAGGACCCCTTGGAGGGAAGAGCTGAGGATTTTGTTCAGTATCTGTATGACAAAATCACTCAGATTCGGGAAGATCTGGACTCCGACTGGGTAGATCCAGCGGGGATGATGGGGGCAGGTCCTGAGAATGTTATCTGGGATGAGTTTGATTCTGTGACCCCTGAGGACGTGGACAGGATTCTGGGTAGACTGAATGCGACCACATGTTTGTTGGACCCGTGCCCCTCCTGGTTAGTGCTGGCTTCCCGGGAGGTGACGCAAGGCTGGCTCCAGGGGATTATAAATGCTTCATTGGGTGAGGGTGTCTTTCCTGCCGCCTTGAAAGAGGTGGTGGTGAGACCTCTCCTCAAGAAGCCTTCCCTGGACCCGGCAACATTGGCTAACTATCGTCCAGTCTCCAACCTTCGCTTTGTGGCGAAGGTTGTTGAGAGTGTGGTTGCACGACAGCTTCCCCAGTACCTGGATGAAACGACGTATCTAGATCCGTTCCAGTCGGGTTTCAGGCCTGGGTACAGCATGGAAACGGCATTGGTCGCGTTGGTGGATGATCTTTGGAGGGCCCGGGACAGAGGTTGTTCCTCTGTCCTGGTCCTATTAGATCTCTCAGCGGCTTTTGATACCATCGACCATGGTATCATGCTGCACCGGGTGGAAGAGTTGGGGGTGGGAGGCACCGTATTACGGTGGTTCTCCTCCTTTCTCTCCAACCGATCGCAGTCTGTGTTGACAGGGGGGCAGAGGTCGACCCCGAGGCCCCTTATATGTGGGGTGCCACAAGGATCGGTCCTCTCGCCCCTTCTGTTCAACATTTATGTGAAGCCGCTGGGCGAGATCATCCGTGGTTTCGGGGTGGAGTACCATCAGTACGCTGACGACACCCAGCTGTACATCTCCACCCCAGACCACCCCAACGATGCCCTTGAAGTGATGTCCCGGTGCCTGGAGGCCGTACGGATCTGGATGGGGAGAAACAGGCTCAGGCTCAACCCATCCAAGACCGAGGGGCTGTGGTTTCCGACGTCCCGATATAGTCAGCTGGTGCCATCACTGACTATTGGGGGCGAAGCACTGGCCCCCACGGAGAGGGTTCACAACTTGGGTGTCCTCCTGGATTCACGGCTGTCTTTAGAAGAACACTTAACGGCCGTGACCGGGAGGATTTTTCATCAGGTCCACCTGATTCGCCAGTTGCGTCCCTTTCTGGATCGGGACTCATTACGCACGGTCACTCATGCCCTCGTCACCTCCCGTCTGGACTATTGTAACGCTCTCTACATGGGGCTCCCCTTGAGGAGCACTCGGAGGCTCCAACTGGCACAGAGTGCGGCCGCGTGGGTGGTGATGGGAGCGACGTGGCGCTCCCATGTGGCTCCCCTCCTGCGCGAGCTGCACTGGCTCCTGGTGGTCTTCCGAGTGCGCTTCAAGGTTTTGGTTATCACCTTTAGAGCGCTCCATGGCTTAGGACCTGGCTATTTACGGGACCGCCTGCTGCCACCAATAGCCTCCCACCGACCAGTACGCTCCCATAGAGAGGGGCTCCTCCGGGTGCCGTCGGCCAAACAATGTCGACTGGCGGCCCCCAGGGGAAGAGCCTTCTCTGTGGGGGCACCTACGATCTGGAACGAGCTCCCCCCGGAGATACGGAGGATTCCGGATCTGCGTACCTTCCGTCGCGCGCTTAAGACGTTCTTATTCCATCAAGCTGGCCTGACCTAAACTTTTCCTCTTTTTAAATGGAATTTTAAATTTTAAATTTGGTTTTAATTTATTGGGGTTTTAAAATGTTTCAGCCAAATTTATTTAATTAGTTTTATCTCCATTTTAAATTTTGTATCTATATGTTTTATTTTATGGCTGTTCACCGCCCCGAGTCCTTCGGGAGTAGGTCGGTATACAAATTTAATAAAATGAAAAAAAAAATGATCTGATCTTCCCAAAATAAAGAATAGCTTTATTCAGAGCCAGATTTAATATTCTCCCCTCAGCACTTCTCCAGGACAGGTATAAGAGAACACAAATAGCAGAATGGGGTATGTATAGGTGGTAAAGGAGAAGTTGAAGATATCTCACATGTTTTATTGTACTGTGAGTTATAAAGAGTTTATAGCTCAGGAATTATTCTCCCCTTATTAGAGAGATGGCCAGGGAGGGCAGACGACTTTTATGTAGGCTTTCTTCTCCAGGACTCAAACCCGGCTACCACGTGTGCAGTGGCAAAATTCTGTGTCGCTGCAATGTCCACAAGAAAAAAATTGGTTACAGAATTATAGCTGTCAACTTGTGCCAATTTTGATGAAGGGAGGAGAACTTGTGGCTCAGAGGTTAATACAACTGCCCAACGTGCAGGCAACCCAAGTTTGAATCTAAGTAAGGCTAGTTGATAAGAGCTAAATAGCTTGAAATAGATCTATACGAGTTTCCCTTTATTTCTTTATCAACAAAATATAAATTTGAGATATATATATCTCAAATTATCTTTAATAATATATATATATATATATATATATATATATATATATATATATATATATATATATATATATATATATATGATATATGTATATATTCACATATTTATCAGCTCTCCACTCATGTAAATTACTGAGTGACCCTAACGGTGTGAGATCATGTATTTTCTTAACAGCGATGTTATTATCCACTATTAATGTCAGTATTATTTTTTAAATATATTGTATGTCTATTGCTGGTCGATGACCGTAATAAAGTTATATTCTAGTCAACACCTAGTTATATTGTCAGCTGTTTACTGCAGAATTCAGAATGGTTAAAATGTTAAGACAGGAGAAAAATCAATTTTGGGATTTGAAGATTAGACTGAAATGGACTAGAGAAATATTGTAGCTTTCTAATTATAAGGTTATCAACATCAGATAATTTACTATATCTTAGATAAAATTAAGAGAAGAATATTTTATGAATATGGGTTTTAGTATGTTGATTATTAATTTTTTATGTTATTATAAATTGATGATATTTGTACAAATTTAAAGGTGATTTTGTTATTATCCCTGTATTAAAAAAAGTTGGTCATTTTTGTTATAAATTTGTGTGATGTATAATTTTTTTGTCACTTTTAATTTGTTTTAATAAAGATGTTATTTTTAAAATGTGTTAATTTTTTAAAAGGACTAATTGCTAAAATAGGAGAAGTTCCTAATCAGCCTCACAGTTATAGGACCTGTTTTTTGTTTTTTTCCAGGATCTCTTGGCTTCAGGAGGATGGGGTCCACATCTCTATTGGAAGAAGAATTTTCCATAATGCATGATAGTTGTTTTGGAATTACTAGATATGATGAAAACATTTCATGGAAATGATTAAGTCCTGCACATAAACTACAGGTTTTACATCATCTCTATATTATGTTTGTTTACTATAACACTTTTCTCCCAGATATAGCACTCAATGTCATGCTAAACTCACTTTAATTAATAAAATTAATAAATATGTTTAAGATTAAATTATTAGTTCTCTGCCTTTTTAGGTTGTCAGTTCACTTGCAACCATAAATTTTCAATTGCATTCTGAATCAAAGGAAAAATGCTAGTAAAGTAAATCCCAGTAAAATACCCAAACAGCGTATGAGATTTATCACACATAAAATTTAATGCTCCTTGAGACCCCAAACTAACAAAATTTTGTAGCTTTGTAAATACTAACAAAAAATGATTATGGCTGATGAACTAGGCTGTGATTTATGAAATGTATGCTAGAATAACTCTATTAGTCACAAGAATATGTCATTCTTCTTCAAAGACTGACTTGGCTAAGACAATGGGATTCTCATTTTCTCTATTAAATCAGATGTGTCATTGTCTAAAGTGTGTATGTCTACACATGAGAGAGCACAGCATCACCTCCACTCCTCTTAGGGATTATGGAATAATTTTAGAAAAGCACAACTTTAAAATGCACACAAAAATTAGGACAATATGTTAAAATTTAGTGGCAAAAATAGTTTGGTATTTTATACAGAAAATTAGAAAGGAAAATTATTCCATTATAATACACCTCTGTCCACCCAGCCTAGAACAAGCATTAAACATTTAATGAAATTAAACTGGCAGTAAGAAAAGGCAAGATGTTAATAGTAGCAGAATTTTCATAATTTACAGTAGAATGACTGCACACTAATTCTCAAATGTCAGTTTACATATCTCAGAAGCGAGAATGATTAGGTGCATTTTTAGGTGCAATATAATTAAAAAACAAATCAATGAAAGACTGATATCAGGTATTAGTTAATATCATCCAGCTGCATGAGAGTGAAAGCTAAGCATAAAACATGAATTTTCTAGATTTGTTTACTTATTATATAATTTTCCAGTTATTCTTTTTTCTTTCCAGAAGTTTGCTATCATATCATAATATTAATACTAAATATTTACAGTCTTTTTGTTAGCTTGATGTGTATTTAAACATATTCAGTAGGCCCTTAACCAAAAATATAACCTAATGTGATTTCTATCTCATCCTTTCTTTACAATTATTTTTATGAATATTTTTTGGTTTTTTTCTATTAAACCTCTCACAAGGCAGAACTATCTGCTCTGCTTTTAACTTTCACCACTCATTCTCCTCTTGGACTATTTCTCTATCCCAGTGGTGAAATCCGAACTGGTTTGCTACTGGTTCGCTGGCCACACATGCGCACTGCACAAACATGTGCCATGTGCACATGCGCAGTGCACATCAAATGCGTGCTCTGCATGTGCGCATACGCAGTGCATACCAAATGCACATGCACAGTATGCACCAAAAGGAGGCTTGGGAGGGTAACTAGAAGCGAGGGGGGATCAGCTGTGGCGCGCAGTTTAGCTTCGCTTGGAAGCAGGATTTCCTGCTTTCTAGCAAAGCTGAACCCCGCTGCACAGCTGATCGTCGGAAATACCGGTTCAGAGGAACCAGTAGCTTTTTTTAACTACCGGTTCACCCGAACCGATAGCTAACTACCGGTTCATCTGAACTAGTAGCGGTTTTTTTTACTACCGGTTCGCCTGAACTGGTAGTTTTTATCACTACCAGTTTGCCCGAACCGGAGCGAACTGGTAGCATTTCACCCCTGCTCTTTCCCCTTCTTGCTAAAGTGAAAGGTGAAACTTTTGGCCACTGCAGACTTGTCAAAAGTACCTAAGAATATATATGGAATGACAATAATTGGAGTATTTTGTTACAATTTTGCAAGTAAGTTTTCACTGCTTTTTGTAAGACTTATATTTTTAATATCATGCAAAGATTATTGCAATTTCCAAATTCTCTATTCCTCCATAAATGTTGGACAACAGTTGCCAATACTTCTTAACTAGACATTGGGTATTCTTGTTCAATACATGTAGAAGACAGTTTTTTAAAAATTATACATGAAAGAGAGACTATTTTAATTAAAATGCGTAGAGAGATATTAATGTGGATTTTTTTTTCTTTGATGTACTAAAATCCATACTTGAAAACTAAAATTACCATGCCCTGGTAGTGATTGCTTTAAAAAACTGAATCTTATTAACATCTTGAAAGCAGTATCACAAATCCTGAAAACAATCAAATGACTCTGTTAACTATTAAAATCTGCTGATCCTGTTTAATTATTGGGTTGATAATCTTAAAATTAAATATGTGGGGCTAAACACCGGAGAAGAAAACAGGAAAAAAGGACATTTTTTTCAAGTCTGTAGCCCTATCAGAGGGATTATTACAGCAGAAAGCACACATTCTGAAAACAAGTCACTGATACACTATTTTATAGACTAGAATCTTGAGTTTGTGTACCTAACTAAACAGGATTATTTCAACTGTGTTCACTAAATTAGCCATCAGAATAAAAAATATCACATTGATTATGATGAGCCACCCTAACCCCAGCCCTTCTTCATCTGCCTTCCTATTTGCTTTGCCCTCCCCTCTCCCCATGCTGCCACCTGCTCCTAAAGCAGGAGCTGTGAGTAGGAAGATCCCCATATTGGATATGTTTCCCAAATATATCAAGGTTCTTTGGCTGTTTCTCTCTTCTTCTCCTCCTTTACACTTCCCATCATGTTAGTTTTATGTTGTCTCTCTTTTTTTTTTTTCTACTTGGAAAAAAAATTTCTGCTGGTCTGAGTCTGGTTCTGTGTTTCCAAAAATCAACAATGTCTGGCTACTTCCAAATAAACTCGCTCTCATCTAACCCGTTCTTTTTCTTCTTCTTCTTTAGCATTAATTGGAACATTAAGGTCTGAAAGAATCTGCTTTCTGCCACTGCATAAGAATTAATACAGTTTGTGTTATCTAAAGGAACAGGACTGTCAAATGCATAGAAATTAAGGAACATGAATATATAATATTTAAAAACAGCATTAATGTGAAAAGTGCTAGGCAAAATCAGGAACAAGAAAGTAAGGCGGTATAAATTAAACTAAAATTTAGTTGCATCTAATGAAATGAATTTGATTTTAATTTTTTAAGCTTAATTTTACTAATACTATTTGACCTTAGTCTATATTCATTCACGGCACAGTAGCCCATATCCTAATTTCAGTTCCAGAGGAAACCATTTATTTAAAATTGTAGAAAAACAACCATAAAAAGGAGGCATATTTTTTTATTCACTAAAGCATAAATTGGAAGCACTCCCAGCATACGGTCTTCCCTAACATAAATGTTAATATAATTTGCACTTAGAACATTTTCATTTTTTCAGTCATTTCTGAAATGCTGTCATCAGCAGACTACTCATAGATTTGCTATGTTAAACAGTTACGTGCAACTCATTTAGCATATTTCTTCAAGCTGCACTTTTCTGTCAGATACACATTTTTGTACAAGGCACTTTTTCTACAAAGTTGTTGTTTTAGGACATTTGAAAACGACCCTTGCTTTCTGAATATGGAAACTGATGCCAAAGCATGTATGTCAAGCTTCAAAAGACTTCTGCTGTTGCAACTATAATCATATCTCAGCTTGCCAATGATCTATGAGGGGAGGGAGAGGGAGATAAAACATGGCACAGACATCAAGATGTCAGTGTGAGAACCAAGGACATTTCGGCAGGTGTTTACAGAAGCCACAAAAGACTTTCCCACAACAATATCCAGAGACTGCATTGGACAATGACCTGAGCTAATTGGGGGGTGGTAGAATATGAACGTTATCCAAGATGGCACCGCCAACGGCTGCCTCAGTGAAATGCTCTCTAATGATTTCTTTATTTCTTTATTATTCTCTGCGATTCTTTAAGGGTTGTACCTATGATTCTTGACGAATGTATCCTGTCTTTTTATGTACACTGATGTACATAATGATGTACTCAATAAAGTTTTGCATAAAGAGATTGGAGCATCTCAATCATGCTTGCTTTGGTTGGGTTCGTCTGTCAGAACCTTGACAATGTAGTTATTTAATGAACAAATCTTGTTATGATTAAAAACAATGGGCTGTCAAACAATTGCTAATGATTAATTTATAATCATTAACTCATAATATAAAAGAAAAATGGTATTGGGCACAGATGAAATGGAGATAGAAACATTGAGGTGAAGGGACATTCTTCCCTATGTAACTTCGACATCTGGATTCCTGGGTAACCTGAGTAAACCAGCACTTTTCATGTATTGCAGTTCATTGACATATTTACTTAACATGAAATATTATGTTGGTAGGCAGGTAATCCTCCATCTCTTAATTAGTTGAGCCGATACACCCATTCAGCTCCATAGAGTTGGTGAAACAGATCAGACAGTTATCTGACCATATATATGCCCGTGCTTTAGAGCTCTAATGTTAGAGTCCAGTTTAAGACAACCTGGTCTCCATTCTTGTTATTTTACAGACTACAAGGAAGGAAGCTTTGTCCCCATGAATCATTTTCATATGCACCACCACAGAATTAGAGCATATATTCAATCTGAAATGTCTTCCTCATTGACATGTATTTGAAATCACTCCCTCTTGGGAGCTGCTTTGTCTGTATAGGAGATTCATAGCATAATAGCTTCTACTCAGGTTATTCCAGAGAAATTTAAGAGGATGGTAGTTCCATTATAACAAACAGTTAGAAACCAATTATACTTTTGGTTTCTCTGTTACCCTGTTGGTAACAGGACATGTCAACTTTTAGACACAGAGTGATAAGATCTGAATACGATGCTGCAGAATGTACTTGTGAAACAACAGAATCCATGTCTTTCCATCACCTTTGTTGGTTAAGTTCCTTGTTTGCAATTCTGTGTAGTGAAGATGTTCCTGTTTTATTTTTGTGCCTGCTATAGTACCTCCATTCAACTTTTTGCTCCACTGATCTGGATTAAAAATACTGCCATCAGGGTTGTTATGTTCATTTCATGGGTCTGGTAGAGGATGTTTTATTTGTGTAGGGTATTTTGTAAGTTGCCTTCTGAAAAAAACATGCTGCTTTATAATATTTTGTTCTGTTTAGAATAGCTCCAGATATTGCCCAGGAGTTCCTTTTGGATCATCAGGGAGAACGTGTACAGGGGACTTTGTAGTATTGTAACTCTATTCCTTTCTCTTACTAATTTGTATCTCAAAGCTTGTAACTGCATCACCTGTTGTTCTGCTCTTTGAAACAGGTGGCATTGTATACTGTTTCTCAGGTCTCAGTCTGGTCTCTGGTGCTTTCTAATAACTACATGAAGCCACTGGGGGACATCATCAGGAGACCTGGAAAGAAATCTGATAACAATATGCTGATGACATCCAAATCTGTTTCTCTGTAATATCACCACGTAATAGGCTGACTCTCTTACATGCCTGCCAGGAGTCACAGTGAGTTGGATGAGAGATAATGAATTGAATATAAACCCAAAATGAAAATACTTGTGAGTGTGTATATATGTGCCTGTCAGTTCACAATGGAAGCAGTTGATTCAGAGTATGGGGTTATATCAGAGGTGTCAAACTTGCACCGTCACAACAGTGTCATGTGACGTATCAGGACTTTTTCCCCCTTTGCTAAACTGGGCAAGGGCATGGCCAGCGCGTGACGCATCTGGCCCACGCATCTGGCGTGGGCCAGATGCATCAGTTTGACAGACCTGGGTTATATTCTCCACCATACAAGGAGCCTGATTCTTAAGAGCCCCCATTCAGTGAAGAGGAGGTTTTCTCTTGTAGATTCTCATCCTTGAGAGCAGAGGTATCCAACTTTGGCAACTTTAAGGTTTGTGGACTTCAACTGCCAGAATTCTTCAGTTGGTCCACAAGTCTTAAAGTTAACAAGGTTGAACACCCCAGCTCTAGACTTAGAAAATGAAAAAGGAGGGCAGGTCCTTTTTTAGCAGTTTACTTTTAAGGTTCCCTCCTCTGTCAATTTACTTGCTTTCAACACCAGCTTCTTTGAAGCCTGTATTCTCAAAGAATGCATGACAATTCTCTCTTCCTTCACTCCTATCACTCTTGGGAATGAATAAGGGAGTTCAGAAATGAGAGGGAAGGCTGAATTTCTGGAAGAACTAATAGAGACCATAGAGACACCTGTACTGAAGATTTTATATTGGCTGCCATTTTGTTTCCAGATGAGATGCGAAGTCATAGATGTGAGGCACTAGGAGAGATCAAATAATTTATTATTGTGGAATGCTGAAACGGAAGTAATTGAAACAAACCTGGTACTTAACTTAACTTAAATATTCTATGCAATGAACTCTAGTGGTCTTCTTACCAAAGCTTTTAATAATTTATTATAAATTTGCATAGGTTTCTTTTCATTTTCTGTTTTCAAAAATACCTTGTACACACATATCTTGGGAATCCTTTAAAAGTAATCTCACCCCATTCCCAACCTCTTAAGAAATCATTAGTTGTCTGATGCAAGGGTTCCCAACCCCCGGTCCATGTACTGGCACCAGTCCGTGGCAAGCTGGAAACTGGGCCACACAAACAAGTGAAGCCGCTTCTGTTCTGCATGCAGCATACAAAACCCTGCCTCCTCTGGTCCACAGAAAAACCTCTCTCCACGCAACTGGTCACTGGTGCCCAAAGGTTGGGGGCAGTGGTGGGATTCAAACATTTCTACTATTGGTTCTGTGGGTGTGGCTTGGTGGGCATGGCATGGCTTGGTGGGCATGGCTTGGTGGGTGTGGCAGGGGAAGGATACTGTAAAATCTCCATTCCCTCCTCACTCCAGGGGAAGGTTACTGCAAAATCCCCATTTCCTCCCGATCAGTTGAGGCTCAGGAGGCAGAGAATAGGTGGGGCCAGTCAGAGGTGGTATTTACTGGATTTCCGAACTACTCAAAATTTCAACTTCTCCAGAACTGGTCAGAATCTGCTGAATACCACCTCTAGTTGGGGGGCCACTGGTCCAATGAGCTGGTTGGGAGAAGAGCTATGGGGAACCTTATGAGGGTTGCTCACTTCAAGTGAGCCTTGGTGGTGCAGCGGATTAAGTGCTGTTATGTAGCACTTAGCTGCCAGCTGCCTGCAATTAGTGCAAGTTCAACTCTCACCAGGCTCAACGTTGACTCAGCCTTCCATCCTTCTGAGGTAGGTAAATTGAGAACCCAGATTGTGGGGGCAATAAGCTGACTTTGTAGAAACACCGCTTATGGGGGGCCAAAAGCCCTAATAAGCAGGTATATACAAAAAAGAATGAAGGCTATTGCTGTAAGTGAATTGTAAGCCACCCTAAATCTACGGAGAAGGATGGCATATAAATTGAACTAATAAATAAATAAATAAATAAATAAATAAGTGAATCCTTGTTCTTTTTTTCGGTATGACTTTCTTGGTGGGCTAAATTAGTTCTGATCACAGTAACACTGCCCTTTCAAAATCGGGTCAATAGCTTCATGACTTTTGCTTTTTTTTTTCCCCTAGAGAACATTCAGTATCTCTAATTATTCCTGTGCAGTTAAACTTTCTAGCTTGTTATGTCTGCACCATCTTTTCCTGGCTAATTTAGTTATTATTTTTCTGAGGCATAGGACAAATAATTTGTATGCTGAAAATAAGGAAATTTGAAAGAATTGTTTGGTTCAAAAACCCAACTTCTTGGCTAGGCAAAAAGCACGAAACAGTTTGTCATTATAAATTCATGATAACTATTTTGGAATAAGTGGGGTTTTTTTTTTCCTCAGCAAAGCAGCATCATTTTTCTTCAAGCCATTGCGAGTAAATAATACATAGTTTAGCCTAATTAGTGTAGGGTTTATTCAGATTATCTGCCAAGTTATAGCTTTAATAGCATAAATGTTAAATTCTTTTTAATTTTATTCTTTAATTTTATAGAGATTAGCTACAAAGTAATCAATATAATTGTTGCAGGGGTGTGTCTGTGGCGGAAGTGCTATGAGCAATTGGTACTTTTGGGAAATTCCTTTTAAAATGTTTAAAACATTTATAACTTTAAAATATGCAGTTTTTCCCTACACTTTCACTTCCCATACTAAAAAAGAGGTAGGATGGGGTTGGGATTGTGTGTGTGTGTGGCAAAATTGTTAACCATGATGGAATAAGCTTAATCTTTTACAATTGCAGTAAATATGGGAAAGTGTTGGGATGGGAGAACTTTAGCATAGTATTTACAGAAACTTCCCTATTTCTATTCTGTGGTTTGGGATAATTAGCCAAATATTGTTTATACAGTTGAAGTTGCCAAATCAGGGGAAAACAGGTTATATATAGTATTGCCAGTACTCTATATCACATATGTGAAGGATCCAAACATTTTTATCATCTTTAAATGAACAATTTGAATACAACTTGACAGTAAACCAACTTTCCCAAATGTGCTGGTTTTCTTCCCAATTTTTTGGCTTTCACAACTTTGAAGAGATTTGAATGAATATCATATAAAATATTTATATTTGATTTCATTTTATTTATTATCTCAATCTCTTTTTCCATGAATATTCTTAATGCTGAGTTTTATAACTAAAGGATGTAGAATCCTAGAGACAGAAGGGGCCCTGGAGGTCTTCTAGTAGACCCCTCCTACCATCCAGGGTTGAATCTTCATTACCATCTCAGACAAATGGCTATTCTGCTTTTGTTTGAAAAGCAACAATGATGACGTATCCACAATTCCAGGAAGCAGATAGTTCCATTGTTAGAGCAACAAAGATGATTAGGTGACTGGAGGCTAAAACATATAAAAATGGTTACTGGAATTGGGTATGTCTAGTCTAGTGAAAAGAAGGAGCAGGGGAGACATGATAACAGTGTTCCAATATTTGAGGGGCTGCTACAAAGAAGAGGAAGTCAACCTATTCTCTAAAGCACCTGAAGGCAGAATAAGAAGCAATGGATGGAAACGAATTGAGGAGAGAAGCAGCCTGGAATTAAGGAGAAATTTCCTGACAGTGAGAACAATTAATCAGTGGAATGACTTGTCTCCAGAAGTTGTGGATGCTCCGTTAGTGAAGGATTTTAAGAAAAGATTGGATAGCCATTTGTCCAGAATGGTTTAGGCATGGGTGTCAAACTCACCCTATAATGTTGCTGTCACATAACATTTTGCAATGTTTTTCCCATTCACAGAACTCGGGTAGGCGTGACCACCAGTTTGACCCCCCTGGTATAGGGTCTCCTTTTCGAGCAGGGAATTGAACTAGAAGACCTCCAAGGTCCCTTCCAAACTCTTTTATTCTGTATTTTGAGTTCCTATTTGTTTGCATCAGAAAACACATAAAAGACATTTCTCATTTGTATGTATTTCTCTCTAACCCAATAGCAGCAAAGAAACAACCTCTTACAAAGAATCAAAGGGAAAGAGAGAAGATACTTTAAATTCCAGCCAGAAGTGCCATATAGCATGTTACTGTTTTCAAAGGAAGATGATGCAAATACAAAAGGTTTTCCTATCAAATCTGGAATCTTTTTCTTTTCTCTTTTTTGCCTACCCCCAGTTGTAAAACTTTATTTTTGAAAAGCTTTTATCCCCCCTGCAAACATAACTGATTGGTGTAATATCCTCGTGGCTACAGCACAGATATATATATAAATAATCAGAAGTAACTGTCAACCCACAGTTGATAATCCTAACACTAACCTGGGAGATGGGAGGGATTGCAAGACAGCAGAAATAAGTGGTGTGCAAAGCTGTCAGTCTCCTAAGTAACCAGACAGGAAACACAAAAGAATGAACTAATTCTACTTTATTACAAGGCTACCTTAATACAATCTTGCAAATCTGAAAGAACAAATGCCCCACTGTTTCTTTTTACTGACTTATAATCACTGACGGATCCTTTCTAAGGTTCCTTCTCTGCCCTTTACTCAGGTTCAGGCTCTTTCCCCTTTTATCTGAATCCTTCCTAGGAAGCATCTCTTCCCTCACTTCCCCTTCCAAAAATCTTCCTCATATTCCATCAACTCAATTACAAGATGGGGGGAAAACCAACCCAGGATCCTAGAAAATGTTCTAGAAGAGGGTTTTTGTTTTGTTTTTTGAAATTGGGTTTCACAGAATCCTAGGGTTCTGTGAAAATTTGATAAGGGTCTATTAGAGACCAGGTGCCACAACAAACCAACCAACCTTCATTTGAATGCAGCCAATTGTCTATTACAAGAGTTTGGTCGTTTGATCAGAATTTCTGGGATTCTTCTCTCTCTCTCTCTCTCTCTCTCTCTCTCTCTCTCTCTCTCTCTCTCTCTCTCTCTCTCTCTCTCTCTCTCTCAGGAAGCAGGCAATAGCAAACCACTTCTGAAATCTTGCTAGGAAAATGAAGAGACTTGTCCAGGCAATCATCAGGAGGCAGCAATGATTCAAACACACAAACATACATACAGTGTTTATAGAGATTTTTTTTTACTAGCAATTGCATAGCATTTTGTTATATCCTTATTCTTCACCCTTGACTAGTTTTACTGCCTCTAAAAGATTCCAGAGAGACCCAATGCAGCCAATTATGGAAGCAGCAATTTTTTTCCCCAGACTTATATGAAAGACTGAAAAATGTAGGACTGTTTTAATAACTAGCTGAGAGATGCTGTGCTCGCATCTGCATTGGTCCAGAGATGCTCTTTGGGAGCATTTTTGACATATGCATAGTCCTAATGCATGATGCTATGTGGCTGAATGCTTAGATATGTTCAATGTTAATTTTAGACCATGGTGTGAGTTTAGGACTACAGAGTTCACAGACTCCATGTTTATAATCAATTCTACAACTTCCACGACTTTATGCAGAAATGGATTGCGGGAATCTGTCAGCATCCTCTGAGGAAATGCAATTAGGGGGATACAGTCAACAGCTGCTAAGACAGGAAGCTGTTGTTTCATCACATGTGATTGCATTGTTCTCGTCTCAGGTTACCTTAGAACATAACCAAGTGAGACCAAGAGACATTGTTGAATAGTACAGATCATCCAATGATCTAATAATAGACATCCTCTTCCAGAACCAAATGCTGGTATATTCTGAGAGCTACAGAATCTCCCCTTCAAATACTGCAGTATATAAAGGCTGGGCTAAGAAACATCATGGATTGTCTTTGCTCTTTGGACTTTGGTCATCTACAGAATTTGATCAAGTTCAGTGTGACAATTGCTACTTGACACTAAATTATAGATATGGAAGGAGTTATTTATTCCACTGAATCCAACCCTTAGATCAGGGATTGGAATCCAGAAGGACAAATTCCTGACAAATAGTCATTCTCTGCTTCAACACATTCAGTCTTTGCAAGGGAACGGCTCAAAAAAATCAAGATGTTGGTTGCAGCAATACATTCAAAGCCTCACCCTTTGAGTATGTGCTATCTAAGATTAAGACACATTAAAGTGCCCAGAATTATTCAGGCCAAAAGAATGCTTGAAGAGGATTTAAAGCTATCATTTAAAAAACAGATTAGGCTAACAAAAATCATTTTTTCAGGTCTAAAAGGCCAGGGCTCTCCAACCTTGGCAACTTTAAGACTTGTGGACTTCAACTCCCAGAGTTCCTCAGCCAGCAACTGGGAGTTGAAGTCCACAAGTCTTAAAGTTGCCAAGGTTGGAGAGCCCTGTACTAGACTATTCCACAAATGTTTTAAAAGACCGGTTTTTGT
This sequence comes from Arizona elegans, assembly GCA_022577455.1. Taxonomy (NCBI): domain Eukaryota; kingdom Metazoa; phylum Chordata; class Lepidosauria; order Squamata; family Colubridae; genus Arizona; species Arizona elegans. The sequence goes on from JAKOOJ010000001.1 coordinate 182,746,006, forward strand.
CCTATTAATGCTGGAGATGTAATAATGGAGCCAAGTATGTCTTCAGGGGGAAAGTGTTTCATAGCAGGGTGATTGAGAATTTCTGCTGCCTAGCCTGCTTCTCATGTAGTTCATGAGGAAGCCTTCACTAGATGTTTGGATTGGATGGGCAGATTTATCCCAGAGGTGCTTTTCTCCAAACAACTGGACTTTCTTGATTTTCTTGAATCCGTTTCACTTCACATCCAAGAACCTCTTCAGTTCTAATTAAGTGGTGGGGAAAGGAAAGGATGTATACTCTTTTCAGTTTGTAGTCATTAACACTCAGCGTTGTTGAAACCACCTGGGGGTTAATCTGTGTCCTCAGATCACCTGAATCAGAGTGCAAATGAGTGTGGAACCTCATTGGGGCTGCTAAAAATAAAAGAAAGTCCAGTTGATGTTTGGAGACAAATACCTTTGGGACAACCATGACATGGATGACTAAAAATCTTCATAGACAGAGGCAAATTTAGTTTTGACAAGACAATGCCTAACATGCCCTGGAACTGTACCACGTAAGGCTTTAAAGGAAATGACCAAATCTTTCAACTGGACATGGAAACCTACCAGAACCCATGCAATAATTAAAAAAAAGCAATGTCATTGTAATTTGGCAAAGTTGCATCAGCAATAATCTGGCCGAGGTCAGTCTGATGTAGAGTGTGCTACAGTAGTCTAGGGAAGGGGCAATAAGAGCATAAGTTATTTTTGTCAGAATGATTTAGTACAGGTAGGGTGGTTATTCAGACAGCAATCTGAATGAAGGCAAAAATCCATGCTAGCTATTCCTTCCTTCCTTCTGCTTAAGCAGGAGCCTATGAGTCTTCAAGGATTCCCAAGTTATGAGAGTCATATCTTTTAGGGAGAGTCTAATCCTGTCCAGGTTAACCACTGAGATCAATGTTATTGTATGCTTACCAATGAATAGCAACTCAAAGATGACACTTACTAACTGGCGGTCTGTTAAATGTGATGTTGAAATCAAGGTGTATTGTCTCAAGCATTTACACAATTTCCTAAAGAAAATTACTTAAATAAAAAAAAGTATCCAAGGCTTGATTGGCAAGACTTGTTCTTGACAAATCCCCGCTGATCTCTACTAATTGCTACAGAAAGTTCTCGACCTATGACCATAATTGAGCCCAAAACGTCGGTTGTTACGAGAGATATTTGTTAATTGTGTTTTGCTCCATTGTACGAGCTTTCTTGCCTCAGTTGTTAAGTGAATCAGTGCAGTTGCTAAATTAATAACCCAATTGTTAAGTGAATTTGTTTTCCCCCATTGACTTTGCTTGTCAGAAGGTTGCAAAATGGGATCAGATGACCTTGGGACAGTGCAACCGTCATAAATATGAACCATCTGCCAAGCATCCGAATGTTGATCCCATGATCATGGAGATGCTGCAAAGGTCGTAACTGTGAAAAATGGTCATAAGTCACTTTTTTCCGTGCTATTGTAACTTTGGTGACTAAACGAACTGTTGTAAGTCGCAGGCTAACTGTTTTCAAGGTGCTTACAGATCAATTGCCTTATGATCTGCTTGATAATAGTTCTTGATGCCTATCTCAGGCTGATTGTAGTTTCCTACTTTCCCCCCTTTTAGAAGATAGGAACAACATTTATGCTACTCTGGTAGCCCAGCCTTTACCATTCTTCAGTATTCCTCAAAGTTAATATACAAGGTTTAGCCAGTTCATTAAGTTTCGTGACCCCCCTAGGATCGAAGCAAATAAATGACAAGTCTTCCAAACTCTCCCATCCTTTTGAGTTTATAATAACACTGCTATTTCCATGTATATTCCACATTTTCACCCATATGTAATTGTGCATTAGACCCAGTTTCTTTTGGAACATGGTGGGAAAATATGAAATGTGCAGATGTCCAAACCTTTTTCAGCACTGAGCGCTGCTTTGGAGATTCAAGGTTATTTGAAGCGCCAGCATCATCTTGACAGAAATGGAAGTTGTCAAGAAGCATTAAGAGTAGGGAAGTTGAGGATAAGCACTTTCTTTAATAACAGCATTAGGTTGTCATTCAGACCACAGTGGGAATGCAGAACTCTTGCTTTTGAATTACCAGGATGTCAGTAGCTTGCTTACCACATGCTGCTTTGACTGAAGGAGAAGGGGAAAAAAACACTAATCGAAGCATGTCTTTCTGTTAAAAGTGAAGAGACCTTTTAAAGGCAATAGACACCTGAGAAAGTCATTTGTGCAGCCAATTCTGGCACTTCTTCTGTTTTGGTGCTATCTATGTTAATAAGAGCATCAATGTATCTTACATGGATGGAAGTATTTGCTCTTCCTACCAAACAATCTGATTTATCTGCCTGACTTGTGACAGGTGTTTTATTTTTGAATAAATCTCAATTCCCTCAATTCTTCAAACTGGGGAAGTTTGAAAGTTTTGTGATTTTCTCTTTTTTCAAAATATGCTATGGCAACAAGATTTTTCTTTTTTAACTTTCAACTTTGAAGCTCCCTTAGATGGCCGTGTATTACTTCTTTGTGTAGCACATCACTATCCTGGAAGCCGCCGTGAGTCTTCGGAGAGGGGTGGCATATAAATTGAATTAAATTGAAATTGAAATTGAAGTCAGTCACATTTGCAGAAAGAATACTGGGGCACAATCATTTGTGGTCATGTACATGTGAGCCAGCCAAACTGAAGTATAAAAAAAATATTTCAAGAATAAGGAAGAAAAATGCTGCAGTAACCAAGATTGGACTCCGTAATCTGCTGTAATGTGTTTCCTGCTGACACATTATCTACCATTCTCTGTTCACCCATGGGTTTCTTTGAATTGTGAAGCTGTAGACGTTACACCTGAAGTGCACTGCTAATATTCTGTGGTGTCAAATAATTCTGAGGGAAGCCACTGGTTCTTGTTGCAAATTCCACATATAAGACCTTGTGCACCAACAAAGGCAATTTTTCTTATCTTTATTTTTATAGCGACAAAGCCCTCTGATTTATAACTCCATATTAGTCCTTGAAGGCTTCCTGGAGCAAACAAGGCTCAATTGCCTTCCTGAGGGTTGGATTTGCCTTAATCACAGGGTCAGTAGCGTTTATTGGGGTAGCATCATTTAAGAGTTAAACAGTCCAAACTTTTGGGGGACCTTTGAAGGCCATGGGTATCTTCAAACAAGGTGTCACTAGTCAATCACCTAATTTCTGACAGCACTTTTGATTTGTGATTTGAGGATGGATCCTCTTTTTATCATTGATGATGACAGAATGCTCATTGCCAATGTAAGTCTGCATTGTTTATCACACACACACACACACACACACACACACACACACACACACACACCAGTAGTGGGTTCTACTTACCTTTGCTACCAGTTCGGAATTGTGAGCATGCACGTGCGTGCGCTCACTTTGCTCATGCATGGCACTTCTGTGCATGCGCAGAACCTTGAAATCAGTGGAGCGTCCATGATGACATCTGGGTGGGTGGGCGGAGCCTCCCACCACCACAACTACAGGTTCGCCCGAACCAGGGTGAACCGGTAGAAATCCACCACTGACACACACACACACACACACACACACACAAACTTTTGCATCTTTAAAATCTGTGCAAGTCACAGTTATAGTTAGTCAATCCACAAGGCTGTTGATGGGATCTTATAATGAAGTATCAAACACTGGGGACATATCAAAATTATGATATGCGAACCTTCAGTATACGTTTGATTCGTCCCTACAAATTTTGCCTGAATCTAGTTGGTTCCTTATAAAGTAATTCATTTGCAGTGATGCACATGGTACTTTGGGGAAGAATAAAATTCTATATGATTTGGCCAAACATACTTAAGAGATTTTTTTCTTCCTTCTTTTGAATAAATGCAGTACATAATTTTCAAATTTCAAAATACTATTAATCACTATAAATGTTTAAACCAAAATATCACTGTGAAAAAATTTTTATGAGCCTCTAGTTGTTTTGTATTCTTACCTTTGGCTTTATTTTGTGATATATTCATTTCTGTTTAAAATCTTAGAATTCTCAGTAAGAATTTAACTCATATCATATTTAGAGGAGTTAATTTATTTTGCAGATTTTTCCTTGCACTATATCTAAGACGAAGTGACTTTTCTTGCCACTTCATATATGTACTGGAATAAATTACCTGTAGCTAACCCCAAACCTTTCTGTACTCCTGACTCAAATCTAGGAATGCATATGCCACCAAAGTTACATTATTTTGTAAATTGAATCCCTTTTCCGTAACCCTCAAAGAAATGTGCTGAGATGTGACATGCATTTTCTACCGTTTTCCCCAAAATAAGACATCCCCTGATAGTAAGCCCAATCAGGCTTTTGAGCACATGTGCTAAAATGAGCCCGCCCCGAAAATATTTAATGGCGGTCCCCACCATTTCCTCTGGTTAGGGTTAGGAAGACAGAACTGGAAATCAGGTAAGACAGCAAGAGGAGCCCAATCTTGCTCCATATGCCCCAAAATAATAAGACCTATCCAAAAATAAGGCCAAGCACTTATTTCGGGGTTCAAAAAAATATAAGACAGGGTCTTATTTTCAGGGAAACACAGTATTTCTGTTAAAATGCTCAGGTCCTCCATATGAGCGATCACTCTTGAAATGTGTTTCCTTTGATTGGAGTTTATGTATTTTTGTTACTGTTACTTTTTGTTATTGTTATAGTTCAAAAAGCTTATAACTTATAACCTCCTCAAAAACAGTCATTGCTTTCAATCCATGTATCACACACTTTATCTCCTGTAGACAACACCTCCTACAGACAGTACTTTGCCTCTGAGCTAGCAAACCCTTGGCTACTGAAAATTTTTAAAACACATCGACACTGCATTATTATTACAATTATTGCAATAATGTTGTTGCTATTACAGTCTAACTGAACCTGATAATTCCAAGTAATGTCAACCTACCTGACTTTAAATGCTTGAGCTTGTTTGTCCTGCATTTAATTTCTTCAGTATTATGTGTATTTCTTATAGAAGCGAATTTTAAATTGAAGTCAAAGTGAAAGTACTTTTGCTCCAATAAGTCTACAGAGTACATACAGAACAACGGGGAAAAGTTAAACTGTAATCAAGTTCACTTTCCCTTTCTTGAATCAATAAAGTATAATTACCTTCGATTGATCTAAATTAGAACTTTGTAGAGTAAGCAAGTTCTAGTATTTTGTTTATTTTATTTTATTTTTTTTAATTTGATTTATATGCCGCCGTTCTCCGGAGACTCAGGGCGGCTTACAATGTGCTCAGCAATAGCCTTCATCCTTTTTGTATATTTATACAAAGTCAGCTTATTGCCCCCACAACTGGGTCCTCATTTCACCTACCTTAGAAAGGATGGAAGGCTGAGTCAACCTTGAGCCTTGGCGAGATTCGAACCCTGCAGTAATTGCAGGCAGCTGGTCTTAATAACCAGCTTAATAACAGGGTGCCTTAAACCCCTGTACTACCAAGGCTCTTTTACCATTCCTATACATCCTGAATCTTTAAAAAGTCCAAAAGTTTGTGATTTTCATTAACAGATGAACACCTATGTATTGTACATCTATAGATATATATACACATCTTTATAGCAGAAGTATACTTCTATAAAGTGCCATAATATTTTTTTTAACTTCTTGAAAAATTTTGAAGGCATGATTCATAGAAAAGGTCTTTGTTCTTAGAAGAATGTAACTGATTAGAATATTCTATTTTTTGATAACTAGCTGGCATAAAAGCTCAAGATCTACTTAATTCAATAGCTCAGCAGAATAAGTTTTTAGAGGACACCAGTTGCTAATTAAAGGATACGCCAGAATCATTTGTCACATAAGTATTTGTTCAAATAATCAGAAGCAGCATTTATTTGTCAGTCTATAATGTAGTTGTAATAAGGGAACAATTGTTAGTAATTTAAACCAATTGGTGTGACTGCATTTAACCTTCATATCTGCTGCAATTCTTTAGCTAATACAGAATGATGAGGGAAAATAAGCATTTCAACTCTCAGTAAGGGTGTGTGTAGAGCTTCAGAACTCTAGAATAGGGGTGTCAAACTCGTGGCATCATGGTGGCATGACATATCGGGACTTTTCCCCCTTTCACTAAGCTGGGCGTGGGCGTGGCCAGCGCGTGACGCATCTGGCCCGCAGGCCACAAGTATGACAGTCCGGCTCTAGAACAATGGCCCCCAATCTTTTGGGTACCAGGGATTGGTTCAGTAGAGAGGTTTTTTGGGGGGCTGGAAGGGGTGTGGTTTCATGTGCTGCCTGCATCCGAAGGATGGAGCGTCACTTGTTTACACAGCCTGGTTTTTGGCATATCACAGCCTAGTGCCGGTTCATGGACCAGGGGTTGGGGACCACTGCTCTAGAGGTTCCTGTGAAAGTGGGCGGTGCCCATGATGGGGAAGGGGAAGGAATTCCAAGGTTGTCAATATTATGACTGGGAGGAGGTGGAGGAGGAGGAAGAGAAAGAGACATTTTTATTATCTTCTGCTTTTAACAATAGAAACTACAGATAGTAGAACTCAAACCTGAAAATGTAGGAGGAGGGAACCAGCTGGTAGGAAAAAGGAAAGAGGGAACATATCTCTCTGAGCTGATTTTTGAAATATCATGTGAATTATTATAAGCTTAAATTACATTTAATTTCTTTCCGCAAACGTGTCATGTATTTGAGATGGGTAGCCATATAAACCTACAAAATCAATCAAAACTAAATAAATTGTGTTAAATATAACTGCAACATAAGTAGGCAAGGCTGATTATCTGGATATGAATGAAGCATGTTGTGATATTCAGTCTCTCATTATAAAAATAATAGGTAACGTGTCTTATTGATTACACTAAAGGGCATTCTTACATGACCTAAAATTCTTGAAAAGATATGTATTTCTTTTAAAAATAGAAGATTCACAAATGGTGCATTCACTTTTCCAATTGTATCTCTTTCACACAAGTCTATTAAAATATATTTTAGTCATGGATCACAATATATAAATTGGCAACATCTGCTAGCAATTAGAAATGAAATTGTACCCCAAAATAGAAAAAGTAGTAAATTGTATAATTTGAATTCCTGTCAATCTGACAACTAATAAAATAGTGCACTATGTAAGTCAGAACAGGGAACCAAGAAAAAATTTGAGTGTGAAGATAGTTATTACAAAAAAAAAATGTGAGCAAATGAAGTATCTTGCAGGAGTTCTTAATTCATTAAAGAACATACATTTTCTTATTTTCTTGCTTGGAACTGATGCAATGTTATTGTCACAAGTTTATTTTGTTTTCTTTATTCTTAATTGTTGGCCTGAGGGCAACAGAAATTAATATGCATGGCACAAAAACAAAACTGTTGACTAGGAAAAAAAAAGCAGTACATTTTAGTCCCTACAGAGCTCCTTATTTATTTATACAAATATTGGGATAGCTTTATTTGGACCAACTTATTCAAAAGAGTCTTGCACAAAACCAAATTATTTTTTGATTGTTAATTATTTTAAGTGCTGATTTTCATTTTGATTTAAATTATTTTAATTTTCTGTTATACTTAAATGTTTTTATTGTTGCATATCATTGCTAGTGTGGGGACAGAAAGATGAGAAGTATAAAAATAAATAAATAAAGCCATTTTTATTTCATTATTCTATTAGTATATACAATTACAGACAGATACATATAGAAAGCATTCAAAACTCATATTTTAAAATGCATATACTGTAAATAAGAGATGAACAGATGTGGATACTTTTTGTCAACTCACCAAAACTAATTTATATTTTAATTTGTCAACTCACTGAAACTAATTTATACTTTAATTTTTATTTGATTATACAGATCTTTCATTAATCAGTCATCAGCCTTTCAAAAAGTCAATTATTTTTCACACAAAATTTCCCCTTAATTATGGAAATTTTCACAGCAAATGAAACCAACCAACCAGGAAGAGAAAGCTTGCAGTGCTACTAATCAGTCCTGGCAGGAGTGCATACATACAGTATGTGCTTGGGTCCACGCAAGTTATTAAACTATAATTAAAAGTTTGTTTGTTGGCTTTGTTTGTTGTATCCATAAATCATAACTGAGTAGGCCAAAGTTTAGTGCAGTGTAGTGCATATCCAGTCAGTATGGAGAAGTATGAGGAACAGGGGAAATACAAATGTCCTCTTGCTGTATTATGTCCATTATGATCTTTAAACTGCAAACCTGAGCATTTATTGCAATAGAGAATACGGAACGATGATGAAGGCTGGTAAAACTCTAAGTATGGACCTAATATGAAGCAGCTTGCCACTTCTCGTACATCCAGTTTCTTTAGATAATTTTGGCAAAATTGCTCATGGCATTCTATTAAGCTCCCACATTCTTAACTGGCAGGTAAGTACTTACCTGTAGCCTTTGATAAAGGATACTCTCAAAAACCTTTGAAATTTAACTATCATATAAAATGCTGACATTCACCTAAGTCGTGAGGGTATTCTAAATCAAGAAACTGCCAATTTCTGAACTGCAGAGAATGGGGTTGGTAGAATCTGTGACAGCTTCCTGAAGGGGGTCGGGTAGTCTCTTCTCCCATTTGAATCTTTGGGTGATGGTGCCCGGCCTTTTGCATTATTTCTGCTGCTTCTGGGTTAGCATTACCAAGCACCTTCAGCAGGGCCATTTCACTGCTTTTCCTAACAACATAAAGACCAAATGCAGAACTACCATATCTTTGCACAGCACCAGTGGTGGGATTCAGCCAGTTCGCACCACTTCAGGAGAACCGGTTAACTTTCTGAGCAGTTTGGCAAACTGGTTGTTGGAAGAAATCATTAGGGCAGAGAACCGGTTGTTAAATTACTTGAATCCCACCACTGTGCAGCACCCGGTTCTGGGCCTAGCCAGTTTCTGCTTGTAGGCATTGAAAAATGGTGGTTCATTGCCATCTTCACTAGAGTACTTGGGGGGAAAGAGCAACAACTGGTTCACAAGAATTGGATCCAAGCATCTAGAAAGCATTCCTTTCAAAGTGGAATGCCTTTACGGGCAAAATTAATCTGAGAAAATAAACTGTACCCTCCCCCCACAATGAAAGATATAAAATGTGACGACCAATTTCAGTCTCTTCTCTAGAGTTAACTATTGTCACAGTCCTTTCTCTTAGTGGCAATGAATGGGCAGGTCTCTGCGTTGGAAAGATATGTCCCTACTCCTATCATGTTTTTCTTCTCCCTTCAACCATCACCACCTTCAGCAGCTCTTAACTCCCTTTGCTTCAAATGCTTCTCTTGTCCTGCCAGGAAGAAAGTTAAATCCTTAATTACTGTTTCTGACTCCAAGAGCACACTCCTGATATTAATGCCAATGCATTTTTCCAAATTATTTCCAGGAAAGAGGTTCTTGGGTGCTCTCTGAGCTTGGTTGTTTTCTTGCAGACATTTCATTATCAAACTGGGTAACATCAGCAGTGCTAGACTAGTTCTGATGATGTTACCCATTCTGGGTAATGAAATGGCTGCAAGAAAATAACCAAGCTCAGAGAGCACCAAGGACCCCTGATTTCAACCCTGAGCTACATATGTTCTCCTTTATTAGAGTGCATTCTGTCCCATCCCGTCCTGTCCTGTCCATCCATCCCATCCCATTCCATCTTCCATTGTTCCATTAACTCCTAAGAGGTATGGGCTATACTTTTTAAGGCAGAAAATTAGAAAATAAACCCTATACACATCAATGGAACCTTCTATGCATGCTTAGAATTGCATTATTCATGAATAACATTAGCTTGGCAAGTGAGGTAGACCTTGAAGGCAATGGCTCAAAGTGAAAGCGCTGCAGCTGTATGTGCCCTTGTGGGAGTAAGCTTTCATGAATACATTTTAGTTACCAGCACAGTTATAGACTTCAATGCTGCATTCCCATACAAACTTACTTGAGAATAGTTTGGGCTTATCTTATTTTTTTTCTTCTTCTGTTCAATTGGGTCTAATTCTCAGTCACAAGTTCCTATGGTTTTTTTGGTAAGGTTTTTCAGAAGTGGTTTGCCAAAAGCCTCATTCCGAAGGCTATGAAAAAGTGACTGGCCCAAGGACATCCAGCTGACTTCATGCTCAAGGTGGGACTAGAACTCTTTACCAGTTTCTGGCCTGATGCCTTAACCAGTGCACCAAATTGCCTCTGTACCTTAGAATAAACATGTTTTAAAATTGGTTTATGTTTTGTTCCCCTCAAGTAGTCAGTCTGTTGTACAGTTGTAATATACCAGGATGTTTTTGTTATGGCTTTGGATTGGTGGACATAATGGCTCTAGAATAGTTTCTGAAGTGATTTGAGACTCAATGAAGGTTTTTGACATTTAAGCTGTATGTATGGTACATGTACTACTAATTTCTTCTTCCTTCCTATATCTCCTAATGCCAGCTCCCATGCAGTTCCACAAGATATCCCTATTCCCAATATTCCATAAAAGAATTTGAGAAGATACTGAGAGCAGAGGAGAGGGAGGAAAGTAATGGACCTGTTTTTATTCCATTTCTACTTATAAACAAACACAACACCCTCTCTCGCAAACCAACAAACAAAAAAGACACCCCAGAAAATAATTTGCAGAACAAGTTGCAATCCCTTCTTTTAAGCTTTTATTGTATCATGGTAACTTCAAACGTTGTAAAACAGTTTTCTACGATCTTAAGTTTCTCCTCCGAAAGGAGATTGTCTTGCTTTAGTTTTGCAATAAGTGTTTCTATAGCTTTAAGTCTGCTTAGGGTTTTTCTCTCCTGGACTTCTAAAAGGGCTATTTTTGAATGCAGCTTTGTAATTTTTTGCCAGAGTTGTTCCCGGTCTGTGTCTTGCCTACAGTATGAATGTTCAGTTTGTAGCATTTCAAGGCTGCTGCAGCTGCCGATGACAACAGAGTTTTCTGCTTCGAGATGGGTTAATACCTCTTCTGCTGATATAAAGGAGCCCTCTAATAGCAAGGGAATTCTTGAGTCTTCTGAAGGAACGATAATGGTGATGACAGACTCCTTATTTCCACTGAGCTGTTCCAAAACTTGTGACATGGACTGAAGCAATACAGAACTTTCATCCGTTTGTACTTCTATTGAGCAGTTTGCAATGTGCGAATCAAACTGATCAGATTTAAGTTCGCTCATGGGTATGGGGACCTTAGTGAATTCCAGAGACGAATCTCCATGTTCCGGATGTGTGGCCTGCAAAATTGTGGCTTTAGAATCTGAGCCATGCTCAAAACATGACTGGAGGTCACACACTGAAACTTGTAAATCTGTAGCAGCAGCATTAAAAATGTTTTTGATGGCCCGACTATTTCCTGGAATATTGGAATGGATGGCCCCTGTGTTTTCCGTATCAGATGTTGTTATTATTTGGTTTGCTTGCTGCTTATTTTGTTTGACACAGTTACCTGAATATGCAGTGCCATCTTTCACAATATTCTGTGTGAGTCCTTCCGCTTTTGCTGAGCAGTCTGGATTTGTTTCAAGAGTTTTTCGATATAGGCCTCCTTCAGGTAAGATATTTCTCTTTGGTGAACAAGATTTAAGGGACGATGTTGTTATGCATGTGCTCATTTCTTTGATACCTTCTATTCTTTCCACTTGTGTTTTCTTCTGGGATATTCCTTTTTCCTTAAGAAGAAAAAACATCCCTCTTGATTCAGTTGTTATTGATTATGAAATACCACACAATGATTCCTTTTCTTATGGTTCTTTATAGTGTCATGCTGGGCCTATTCATTAAGAAGCAAGTCCTACCATGATCAGTGGCCTTATTCCCTAACAAAAGAACACAGGATTTCAGTCCTATATAGGCAGTCCTCGACTTACAACCCAACTGAGCCCAAAAATTCTGTTGCTAAGTGAGACAGTAGTTAAGGGAGTTTTACCCCATTTTACGAACTTCCTTGCCACAGCTGTTAAGCGGATCACTGCAGTTGTTAAGTTAGTAACACAGTTGTTAAGTGAATCTGGCTTCCCCAGTGACTTTGCTCATGAGAAGGTCGCAAAAAGGGACAACATGCCAGCGAGGTACTGCAACTGTCATAAATACGAATCAGCTGCTAAGCATCCGAATTTTGACCACATGACCATGAGGATGCTGCAACAATCGTAAGTGTGAAAAATGGTTGTAAGTCACTTTTTTCAGTGCCCTTGTAACGTCCATCAGTCACTAAACAAACTATTGTAAGTCAAGGACTACCTGTATTTATTCTTTTTAATATTGGTCTTCAAAAAGAGTGCAAATAATGCCAATAAACAGCCTCTGACTCTGCCATGATTTACTAAAGAAATTAGATACCAGTCTTGAATTATTTTATTAAAACTGTTAATGAATACACATTGCAATAAAAAAAGAAATGCAAACGAGATTAGCTCAAATGTAGCCTGGATTCACATAGCTTTAACATTTTTGAAAGCTCACTTTAGAATTAACAACTGTTACAATACACAAAGACTGAGGGGCATTCCTGATAGAGCTGATCAAATTACTGCTTCATGTTAATGACCCTTTTCCTGGACTGTGATTTCCAAGCAAAGGAGTTTCTTAAAGAGCAGGACATTTTGTCTGGATATGCTTTCTATGATAGGCAGACTCTGGGTGATGAGGGTATTTCAGTGCTATCTGATCTCTAGGAAAACATGAGCAACTCCTTAAAAAAAATAGACCTTAAGTCCAGGTAAGTGGATGAAAAATTGCAGCCCTAGCTTCGGAAAGAGTTTTTTATTTCAGTTAACACACACTATCACAATAGAGAAGTCACAACAAGCACGGTTGCTCTTTCCTACACAAAGATTCATGGGACAAAGGCAGTAATGCAATGATTGTCATCAGTTATGTTAACATGTGTCTTTCCTGAGTGGTGACTACAGATAAGACGCTGTGTATAAGCATGTTTGGAAACGATATTGTGAATGTCAGAGGAATTGAACCGTTGCTATGTGGGTATGTGAATATGTCACGCTTTAAACTTTGTACCATGAAGGTGAAGGTCAGCTAACTGAGTGTGAGATCCAGGTGGTTTTTGCAAACAATGCTGCATGATAGAAAAGTTTCCAAGATGCTTTTTTTTGTCCTATTCACGACAAAATTTGCCAGTTCTGCCGCATGGTTTTTTTCCCATATCATTGAGCATCATGCAAAATAGATCTGGATGGCAAAAAGTATGAAGTTTTAAAGAGGCGTTTTGCTTCAATGAAGTCTGGACTAAAACTTCTCTTTGAAGTGTCACAGACCTGGGCACCTAGACCAGGGATAGGCAAATGTGGCTCTTTTACAACATGTGGACTTCAACTCCCAGAATTTCTGAGATGGAGGCCCTGATCTACCTCAATAGATGGGGAATGGAGAAAATGGGCAGGTATAAAGATATCTTAGATGAAGGAGGGAATCTCAAATCAAATGATACCTTGAGAGAGCAAGAAATAATTTTAGATTGGTGGACCTACTTACAAATAAAATCTAGATACCAGAAGGACAAAGAACAATACGTCTTAGAATATGGACCTAATGGGTTGGATAAAGTCCTGATGGGAACAGGCAAAAAGATTTTGGCTAAATTGTATAATTATTTACTAGATGATGATAAGGCTGAGGATATAAGAATCAAATAAACGCATGGGAGAAAAATATTGGACGAGATATAAATTTTAGTGAATGGGAGAAGGTATGGAATAAGAACCTTAAAATGACCACAGTGGCGACATACAAGGAAAACCACTACAAGATGCTCCATAGATGGTATCTAGCCCCAGCCAGGCTAGCAAAGATGTATCCTAATATACACCCCAATTGTTGGAAATGTGGCCATGGTCAAAGCACCTTCTTTCACATGTGGTGGACATGCCCGGAAGCGAAAGGATATTGGAGTAAGATCAGGAGATGGTTACATGAAATAATTGGGGAAGATATTGAATTAAATATTTCTCCTGGGAATAGTAAAGAAGCCATACGGAAAGGAAAAGATCCACTTAATGATCCATATAATTACAGCTGCCAGATTGGCGTATGCACAGTATTGGAAGGAGAAAACCCAACCACCAGAAGAGCTTATAATTAGGAAAATATTGGAGTGCGCAGAGATGACTAAATTAACCCATGAACTAAATGATGATGAGAAGTCAGATTATTATATTGAGTGGGAAAGGTGGTACAAGTGGATGCATGATAAAATGAAAGAAAGAGTAAAAGGTGTGTTAAACAAAGGTAAAAAGTAATTTGAAATATCACCAGAAATATTTTTATATATAGTTAAAACACTGCACATTTGATGTTAATTGAAAATGTCAATATACTTATGTTTTTTTAAAAAAACTCAATAAAGTTTTTTTCAAAAAAAAAAAAAGGAATTCTGGGAGTTGAAGTCCACAGGTTGTAAAAGAGCCACATTTGCCCACAGCTGACCCAGACCAATCAGATACTTTTGTGAATTGTAAAAGTTGTCCCTCTACCATAGGAAATGAAGCATCAAGTGAGCAACTCAGCACATCAGTAACATATTATCAATCAAATTTGAAATTGTAATTTAGTTTTCCAGATGCCAATGTACAAAAGGCCCATTTGTTTAACCACCTCTACTGGTATGCTAAGATTAGCACATAAATAGCTTTCATTTCAGTGAACTATATGCTATTTTTCAGTAGTCATGTCTTAATGGTTAGATATATTCTAAAGAAAATGATGTTTAAATTAAATTTTGAATGTAAAAATAGCAGCATTTTAAACCAGGCTAGGTGTTTTTATTGATTTTTCTCTTATTCAGATCAACTAATAGAAAATCTGTGGGTTTTTGTACAACATACTATACAATTTGTTTGTCTAATGGAAATGAAGCATATTATGGTTTATGTTCCACAAACTTATAGTGGAGGGGTTTTTTTTAACTCATGGTTGATCAGTACAAAACTAAATTTAATTGCATGAGTAGACTGTAGAGGCTTCAAACAATCATAATGGCATGCCATAAATCCTTCTTCTTAATAGTAAACAGAAAAACTACAAGCAAATTAAGAATTTGGACAATATTAAAATAGAAGATGTATTCTAATTGCCACTGACACAAGTTATGTTCTGCTTTCTTTTTTGGTTTAGCACTGTTTATTTTACTTACAACTCAAACTAACTGCGTTTACTCATCCTTTGTCTTATGTTTTACACGCAACTTAACATTTTACCTGGTTTTCAGAGGATGAAAAAATAGTTGGCACTGCAGTTGTCTTCAAGTATCGAATACCCCATCGCACATCTAGAGAATCTGACGTAAAGTGGTCACTGCAGAGGACCTGATGCTTACTAGGAGTCCAAGTGTCACGTTTCATATTCCGTAACCATTTCTCTAATCTTTCTTTATCATGAAGAGGAAATCTGCTTCAAAGAATATGCAAAAGAGAGAGAGAGAGAGGGGGGGGGGAGAGGGGGAGAGAGAGAGAATGCTTCAATTAAGTGATATCTTTTATTGAAGCTCTTAAAAAGCCTGTCATACTTAGCAATAAAGCCCTGGGAAAGAGTACATGACAAACATGTAGTTCAAAACATGTGGTTGACTCAGCCTTCCATCCTTTCTAAGGTAGGTAAATTGAGGACCCAGTTTGTGGGGGCAATAAGCTGACTTTGTATAAATATACAAAAGAATGAAGGCTATTGCTTAGTGCATTGTAAGCCGCCCTGAGTCTCCGGAGAAGGGCGGCATATAAATCTAAATAAAACAAAACAAAACAAAAAACAAAGCAGCCCTTAAAACAGCCATGTTCTCTGGAAGGCTTCATGCTTGGTTTGAAGACTTTCCCCATTGTCAATTATGAACACATACAGCTGCTTCATTGCCACTATCACCTGAAAACGATTCCTATAACAGACATGCTTTGATGAACAAAAGAATCGCTTAAAATTTCAATCTTATATACATTGAGATTATTACCAGAACTCAAAGGCATCAAATCTGATTCATTCCAATTTACAGAAGATTAGAGAAAACAAACTTATGCATTCAAAATGCAAGAACATTCTCCTCTGAAATTCACAGGTTAGCCATTCTAACTAAAAAAAATATTGCGGCCTCTCAAGCCTTTATATCTTTTTCTAGGCTATATACTCATTGTGGGGAAATCAATCAAAATCTATAAAGCCTCAGGTCTTTTAAACACACAGACATGTAGATATACCTACCTACCTACCTACCAACCTACCAACATATATAGTTAAATCTGAAAATTCCATTCCTTATTTCATTTCACTATATGACAGAGTAGCATCCTGCCTGGTTGCTCATAAATTGGAATAAGTCAGATGCCACTGGGCCTCATCAATATTTTTAACATATTTAGTGACTGGGGGTCAATCCCAAAGGCATTTTTTTTCAAGAGGCATCTCTCTCTCTCTCTCTCTTTTTTTTTTTGAAGTAAGATACAGCTCAAGGGTTTTTTTTGCTCATAATAAACTACTCTGTTAGCTTTCTTAACTAATTTTAACCTGTCTTAGCTAGTTCATTTTTCCCCCACAAGAAATTAATTTCAATGACACACCTATGAATTAATATGCCTCGTTTGTTTACTGAACAAAATAAATATGTTAAATAGATATAGCTATGGTAATTATTGGTTAGTTATTATTTGATTTATATACAATTACGTTTATATAATCTATGACAGTAATTTACAAGCTTCTATCTGCTGATATAAATATATTTAATATTATCTTACAATTGACTGCTTATTGCACTTAATTATTGTGATGGGGAGGACTCTTTCAGACTGCCAGCCCTTGCAACTGTTTCTCTATATCCCCTCTTGCTCCACTACCTGCTAAACATGTTACATAAGCAGACGTGTCTGTCATATGATGCAATTAAGGCACTGTTTTCATGAATAGGCTCTTGTGTAAGAAATGCATTGCTAGAATTTATTTTGCATTCTTATTGTAAGCAGAACAAATATAAATAAGTCTGGAAGCAAGTGTTCCAAGTAGAGGCATCTATAGGATCCAATGCTGTTTCAAAGTGGAAACAACATTGTACCATAAACTCCACTTCTTTTGATTGGCATACGGTGTCAAGTACACATGTATGAAATCCAGAAAGTGGATCCTGTGAGGTTGCAAAGTTGCTTTTGTATTCCCCTCTCCCCCATCCCAATGGATGGCTCTGGTTCAAGTAACAGGTGATAGCTCTTTAATATTTCTAGAGTTGTGATTACATATTTCTTCTACATTAGATGAACTGTTCCAATTAAGAATACTTAGTTGAGTGTTTTCTCAGTTTGTATTTGCTTTACCAAGTAAAACAGATTCTTTTCTTGTTCTACACACAATAAATAAGCTTATGACTCTTCCAATCATTTATGTGAAAATTCTGCAACATCAGACAGTGAACGGCATCTGAAAACATCTTATTTAAACTGATCCTAATTCATTCCTAATTCAACTGTGATAACAGCCTTGTCTTCCCATCTGTAGCCTAACACTGATACTGGTTATAGTGGAACACAAAAGGATATATTACATTATACTATTTTAAACCATAGTTTTTTTAAAGAGTGCAAAACATGTTTGCTTTTCACTAGAAAAGATAACATCTACAGACAACCAGAGCATGAGCAGGGAAATTAAGTATGCCAAATTTCATAATGCAGTTTTGAAGTCTTATGGTTATCTGACTAGCTGTTATTGTAGTTCTGACTGTAACTGTTAGACACTTCCAATATCTTTAGAAAGCTTGTAGGAATTCTTCATAAGCGCAATTTGGCTGAGATCCTGTTTGTTCATGCTCAATCTGTGACATTAGCAAACAGTAACAAAATCTATCAAAATAGATCTTGGACAATGGGGAGACAAATAAGGCTTGCCAAGATAAAAGAGAGACCTGCACAACTACATCACTTATAATTATCTGATGCAATAAACCAAACGAATGATTTGTAGCAGGGATAAATAAACAAGGGAGGAAGGCTAAGTAATTAACTAGTCCAACTGAAAAATGGTTTTTATATAAACTGAAAGATTTTGTGAAAGGAAGGGAAGGGACAAAGAAGCAGAATGAAAAGTTGGTTAAACAAATAATAAAAGGATGCTGTCATGCAGAAAAAAAAAACCCAAATGTGAAGCTGCAACAACAAAATCATAGTGGAATGATGGAAAATAAGAAACAAAACATGGGAAATCTCAGCACAGTGAAGGATGAAATGAATCAATTACAGGTAGTCCTCAACTTACAACCGTTGATTTAGTGACTATTCAAAGTTACAACAGCACTGAAAAAAGTGACTTATGACCATTTTTTACACTCATAACCATTGCAGCATCTCCATGGTCACATGATCAAAATTTGAAAGCTTGGCAACTGACTCATATTTATGATTGTTGCAGTATCCTTGGGTCTTGTGATCATTTTTGCAACCTTCTCACAAGCAAAGTCAATGGGGAAGCCAAATTCACGCAACAACTGTGATACTAACTTAAAAACCGCAGTGATTCACTTAACAATTATGGCAACAAAGGTTGTAAAATGGGTATAATTCACTTAACAAATGTTTCGGTTAGTAACAGAAATTTTGGGCTCAATTGTGACCATAAGTCAAGGACTACCTGTATACACGGATATCTAAGACACTGCTGAATTGAAATGGGTAGAATTGGACATTAGCATTTTGGAGAGCAGCAATGGCAGCCTTGGAAAAAATATTCATTTGCCATGTCTATACCTACAAATAATTGTACAGCGAATGGCTCTCCCTGTGAAAAGAAAGTTAGTCAATGAAGAAGCGAGAAACAGTAATGACACATTTCAATGTTGGTTGTGGGTAAGACTGCTGAGACTATCGTGGATAGTTAAGAAAACAAACAAATGGATGATCCCAGAGTTCTCATTCAAGCTCAGCATCTTACCCACTGAGCCACTGTGTCTAGATGAATTTGGATACATTACATGAATATGGAACTCTTTGGAAAAGGCTCCAACCCTGGAAAAGATGGAAAGAAAGAAAAAAAGGAAGATGACCAGCAGCAAAGTGAAGGGATTCAGAGGCAATGGAGAAACTATTGGAAGATCTTGAAGGACAAGTTGGGGACAGAAAATTTACATGGTCACTAACCAGTTGGCACCAATTTGATGGCACATAATCAAGCTCCCAAATTAAATATCAGAGGTGGAACTTTGTAGGGATTTTGAATCAGAAACAGGGTGAATTAGAGATGTTCTGCCGTCCTTCAGTTAGTTGACGCTTCAATTGAATACTCTTGCCCCATATCCCAAAGAACGTAAGTTTGCTAATTCATGTATATTTTGAACATGTCTGCTAGGGAGTTACAGAAATTATAAGGCATTTGGAAGCCATCAGATGGGTATAAAGATAAAGGTTCCCCTCGCACATATGTCCTAGTCATTCCCGACTCTAGGGGGTGATGCTCATCTCCATTTCAAAGCCGAAGAGCCAGTGCTGTCCGAAGACGTCTCCATGGTCATGTGGCCGGCATAACTAAACGCCAAAGGCGCACAGAACGCTGTTACCTTCCCACCAAAGGTGGCCCCTATTTTTCTACTTGCATTTTTTACGTGCTTTCGAACTGCTACGTTGGCAGAAGCTGGGACAAATAACGGGAGCTCACCCTATTATGCCGCACTAGGGATTTGAACCGATGAACTGCCAAACTTTCGATCAACAAGCTCAGTGTCTTAGCCACTTAGCCACTGCGTCCCTAGTTGAGTATAGGAAATAATAATAATTAAAAAACCAAATATAACCTTACTGGCGCTATGGGTAGATGTTGACAGTAACTATTTTAAGGAACTATTAAAGGAATTTGCCTTTTGGCAAATTTCTATGAAGTTGCACACGCTGTACTGCTGTGTCTTCCCGCCAACAATTGCTACGATGCCACCCACACTCCCTAAATTAATAAGCGTTACTTCCAAGGAAACAACATTGAAAAACGGCCCTCCATCTTATTCGTGGAACCTATTTCCATGCCAACATGGGAGTATTTATGTCGGGGATGCGAGAGATTCCCTCTATTCTCCCTGGCCGCGGCACTCACGGGTAAAAGCTGAGCTTTCGCTGATCTCGGGCGCTCTGTCCCGCTCGGTTCCTGCAACAAGTGGCCGCACAGTACCGAGGCATGGCAATGACTCCGCGGCGGCCACCAATTCCCCGTCCCAGACGGTCCCCGATGACGGTGCCTCCTGCGATTGCTCACTCTCTCTTAGAGAGTGCCACTCTCTTGCACTTCCGCTTCCGGGAATTTTTATAGCCCTCCTCCTTCCATTTTGTGTCCCTTTCTCTTTCCAGCCGGAAAGGGAGAGCGTTCGGTGAGGGGAGCGGGGGGGGGGGGGGTGAAGAAATCCGTCAGTTGCGCGAGGCCACAACAGCCTTCCACGTGCACCAAAGCGGGCGGGCCACGTGACGGGCGGTGGCCAATCGGGAAGCGCTTCGTGTAGGATTGTCGTTCTTGGCTTGGCGCGCCGACGTTATAAGGCAACCGGGACAGGTTTGACTCAGGGATTGCAGGGCGAGACCGGCGGCCGGTGAGTTGAAGGGATGACTGGGCAGTCGGGAGTGGGGGGGGGGGAGGGCAACTTGCTGGGGTTACCGTCCCAGAGAGCAAGCGGTGCGTTTGGGGGCTTCTTCATCTTTCGCCCCTCGCAGCGGGCCAAACAGCGGAAAGCCGCTTGCTAAATGGGGATTTGAACCCGAGTTTTCCCACCTCTGGGCTCATTTCGGCAGCCTTCGCGTCACAGTACCTCTTCTTGATGTGTCCTTTGTCTTTCTCATTATAAATGCGCGAGGAAGGGAGACGCCGTCAGTGCTTAGGGGTTGAGGTAAAGGAACTCCGTATGTGCTCAGAGTCCACCGCCTATATTGCTAGTCATACTCCAGCCATCAGATCTATCTATCTATCTATCTATCTATCTATCTATCTATCTATCTATCTAATCAATCTATCAATCCTACCTACCTACCTACCTACCTTTATCTATCTGTCTATCTATCTATCATCTATCTATCTATCTAACTACCTAACCTATCAATCTATCATCTATCTCCTACCTATCTACTTCGGGACTGATGGCTGGAGTTAAGTATATATAATTAAGTATATATATAAGCTTCTCTTGGTCGGGTATGGAGTTTTAGTCTAGATCTCTAGATAACATTTTTCCTTTTTATTCCTTTTTATTCCTTATTTTTCCTTTTTATTCCTTATTAAGGCACTAAGGTTAAAGGAAAAATGATGTTACCAAGAGATCTAGGCTAAAACTCCATACCCGACCAAGAGAAGCTATCGAAACTAGCTTTCTCTCTGGCAGAAAATGCTTTGTGTTTCAGTCTCGGTTTCGGTTTCTTTTCTTTTTCTTTTTGGTGGGGAGGAAGAAATAGTGTTTTGGTCTCTCAAGTCAAACTTTCCCACATATTCTATCTATGGGGACAGATGATGGCTAACTAGTTAAAGCTAGTTAAAGGTAAGGGGAAAATGCTTTCTTTTAAAATATTACTTTAAAAGTTCACAGGTAATGTAATGCATCACATCAAATAAATGTAATTAATCAGTAGTTTGTTTAAGCCACAGGTTGAGCCAGTAGTAAAAATAATAATAATGAGATCAGTGATTTGGAATGTAGAAGGTCTTCAGCTTGTATAACATGCCTCATGTATTTTCATCTATTACATGATGTATATACATTGTCCTTTGAATTTTTCTGTTCATTATGAGCCTTTATGACCTAGGAAGGTTGGAGTGATAGCACTCCAGCCTTCCTACTCATTTGTCTGCCAGCTCCATATTATATATGGATTTCTGGAAGTTCATAGATACACTAAACTGTCCAGTGAGTTCCTGTTTCTGTTATAAATAAGACTGGGAAAGCTTTCCTGCAACTTCAGTTGCTCTAATATTCTGTTTTTTAAAAAATAAAATGCTGTATAGGTTTTAAATTTGAACTATGGTATGAAACACCCTTTTCAGGATAGTGTATGATCTTTATTTGATTCAATGAAAAATTTTGATAGTTTGAGTTTTATAGATAAGATAATCAAAATAGTGATTCAGTTTATGTATATCCTGTGAATTTTGCATTATATTTAAAGTTCTGATTCTTGCTTGCTCTGTCAGTCCTCAAAGGTATCTAGTTCCATTATGCTTTCACTGATTAAACTGTTTTTAGATGAATCACACTATCCTAGTCTTCCATTGGTGGAAGTGAATGGATGCTGTGTATTTTGCCTAGATTACTAAAGTGTAATGTGCAACAGCATTGTACTGTAGGCCCTGCCCCTTTGGGGCATGTATTCAGTGTTGTGATGTGAAAAAATGGTAGGACGTGTTACAACACTGCTTGCATCATTCAGCCCTCCCCTGGCTTCTCTCTGCAGATGCCAGTTTCCATATGTGTATGTATACTATTCTATATTTGTTAACATTCCCACGATTTGAAACTTTAAAAAGTTCTTGAATATGCTTGTTTTTTTCTCTTTCCTTGTGATCCTTTTTTTCTTTGGTAACAAAGATACTTTTTCAAGAGGCAACTGGACTTTCTGGTTTTTCTTTGAAGTTGTTTTGCTTCAGAGCTGAAGAAGCTTCTTGGATGAGAAGCAAAACATATTCAAAGAAAAACCAGAAAGTCCAGTTGCCTCTTGAAATAACACCTTTGGGACAACTATGACCTGGATGACTGAGAATCTCCATAGACACAAAGCTTTAGGTTGTTTTAGAACATTTTAAGAATCTCATCTCTAACAAATAATTGCAGACAAAAATGCATAAATATGTCCCCACAAATCCTTTGATAGAAAGATGCTGTATAGAAACAATATAGAAGCTCCTCCATAAAGTGTATAAATTAGAATGCTTGATCTTTTGAAATAAGAAACATGCAGGGTTTTGCTTATGTATGTTTTAATGTTTTAAAATCAGACCTTTAATATTCTTGCTTTGAAAGTGCTCTTTTTTGTGATTTGCTTCAAATATGACCTTGTTGTATCTGAAAACAATTTTATAGCATCTTTTAGCTTTATTGAAAACTATTAGTTTCTTATGATTTGCTCCCAACATGGCATTGTTGTATCTGATAATATCATTATAGCATCTTTTTTTGAAAACCATTAAGAGCAATTATAATTGCAAAATGTTTGATACAAAATGTATTAAGAAGTGGATAAAACAGAATTTTTAACAAGCAAGACCAGGGTGGATAAAAATCAATGATTTTTTTTAAAAAATCAAAAAAATCTGATTTTTTTGATTTAAATCGGATTTTTTTGATTTTTATCGAATTTATTTTAATAAAAAACTTTTGGGGTAAAAATCTATCGTAAGATAGTTTTCTGTTTAAGATACATAAGTATTTTAGTTTATTCAGCATGAAATGGAGCTTAGTTATGTAGCATGAGGCTGTATATTCTGCAACACTGGGACTATCGGTGAGTCAACAGTGGGTCAAAGGAGTAGCAGAGATGACAGTTGCTCTTTAAAAATTATGATTTAAATCGAGTTGATTTAAATCAAGCCTTTTTACTAGTGATTTAAATCATGATTTAAATTATGATTTAAATCAACTCGATTTAAATCAAATCCACCCTGAGCAAGACTTAAACTTACTAAAACCTTATTGAATAAAAAGTAAATTTGACTTATACCCCTGGGAGGGACCCAAAATTTATGAGGCATGTTATATTCAAATAGCAAGAGTCAAATACTACATGTCTGGAACTATCCAACTAAGTGGGAATAGAACAATGATACCTTAGGTAACGGTAAAGGTTCCCCTCACACATATGTCCTAGTCATTCCCGACTCTAGGGGGTAGTATTCATTTCCATTTCAAAGCTGAAAAGCCAGCACTGTCCGAAGACGTCTCCATGGTCATGTGGCCGGCATGACTAAATGCTAAAGGCGCACGGAACGCTGTTACCTTCCCACCAAAGGCAGTCCCTATTTTTGTACTTGCATTTTTTATGTGCTTTCAAACTGCTAGGTTGGCAGAAGCTGGGACAAGTAACAGAAGCTTACCCTGTTATGTGGCACTAGGGATTCGAATCGCTGAACTGCCGACCTTTTGATCGACAAGTTCAGTGTTTTAGCCACTGACCCACCGCGTCCCCTAATGATACTTTACCAAGCCCCATATTAGTTGAAGTACTTAATGGCTGAGAGCATTAACAATTGCTTAGAAATATGGCAGAGCTGTGATAGGCTCCAACATGAAATTCAGAAGTGGATGAACACAGACTGTATGCAGTTTATGATCTCTTCAAACTTGTATCATCAAATAAAACAGTTTAGGGGTTTTCTTTGTATGTTTACTTGCTTTTTAAAGGGCTGAGGTGGGTGCTTTAAATCTTTGGTTAGTTCCACACAAACATTTTGTTTTAAACCTCTCAAAGGAAGAGCAGAAAATTGCAGCCCTTCCTTAGACATAATGTCAATGCCATTGTATTGCTGTAGGGTATAGATAACCAAAAAAAGTTATCTCTCATCACAAACAATCCCCAACCCTAACTTTGCTGTAATGATAATCATTACTCAAAACCATTGCAACCTCAACATTTGATTGAACCTGATTGGAATATTAAGACAATCTACAACTGAGCTGTTATCACTCATTTCTAAATCCAAGCAGATTTTTTGTTATATTTAACTGAAACAGGTTGTCTGCTTTCATTATTACTCAGTGTAAAGTAATCACATGGATACTCAAGGAAATCACAGTCTAAATTCATGTTTTATATGAATAAGATCTTCAGTAGTTCTGTCTACTATTAGGTTGGCATCATCAATTCATATTAAATGGTAGAACATTAACAATGGAAAAGTGTGAACAGAGTTTCAGTAGACATGGTATCTTTAGAGTTCTTCTCTAGTTTGTTGCGTTCAGTACTTTGTCTCAAGAGGGCCCTGGTAGAAAGGAGGAGGGAAACACTGATAAAGAGGCAACTTGTTTGCTTCAATCTTGCCAACTGAGGTCTCCTTACTGGCAACAAAATAAAAAAACAGACATGTGTAGGCATATGCAGTAATTTGCATGTATTGTAAATAAGCAAGATATGTGCCTGTGTACAGATTAAAGTTGTAATTAACCAGTCTCTACCTCAAAGCATGTTGACAATTCTAAAGAACAAAACGTTAAAATGGCTTTGTTTTTATTATCAGTGATTTATTTCATTGTTCTGCTTTATTCCATAAACTCGGATTAGTTGTATGGCAATTCAAAAATATGCTGCTTTGATAAGGGAGTCAAGATATTTCCTCTATTTCGATAAGAAAGCAAAACATAACAATACTTGGAGGAAAAAAAGTATTTTTTTTCTTAAAATTAAACTCAGTTTAGCAGTATTTGAGAACTTCTAATCTGTAGATTAGAAATAAATGACTAAAAAACACAATTTTAGAATTCCCCCTTTAAACTTTTACAAGATTAATTCTGTTAATTAATTTAAGGAAAAAGATGCTGCTGGAATATCATAGAGTGAATATAGAGAGAGGTAAAGATAATTGTAAAAGCAGTTAACTCACTTTTCTATTGGAGTAGCAGCATTTCTTCTTATAACGAAGCCAGAAGATTGATAATAACTTTTATCAGCTCTTTCTGTCTCTGATTTTGTATGTATAATCAAAGTAGTGTTACAGGTTCTAAGTTAATATGCTGAAGTCATATGATATTTCTTTGACTCTGCTTCTTATGTGAAAATACTTTTAAGATAATTGTTTTTAGTAGGAATGGAAAAATTATAGGAAATATGGAATTTTAGGTATTGAGAAACTATTATAGACATTAAAAAAGGTGAAATATGATCATTCCAATGTGTTTAGACTATAAATAAAATAATCCTCTCAAAGTGAAAGTTGACTTATTTTAATGGCAATGTTTGGGAAATAATTATTTTTTAATTATTAAATACAATTTTTAAAAATCATTCTGAAATTTGAATTTGAGTTTATGAGAAGTAAGTATGATGATGAAAAAGCTTTCCTGTATTTGCAAAAACAAATATGTCAGTCCTTTGAACTCCGTAATGTCTAAGATATTAGCAGAAAATAAGGAATGAATTCCTTCCAACACATGATAGAGAAATAGCTGGATAAGAAGTTAAAACAGAAGAATCATTCTGATATTTTCTTTTTCTTTAGGAGTCCTACAATGGCTACTACACAATCAATGTTCTTATTTGCACTCTGCATTTTAATGATAACAGAAATAATACTGGCTGTGGAGAGTTATTATGACATTCTAGGAGTTCCGAAAAGTGCATCTGAGCGCCAGATTAAAAAAGCATTTCATAAACTAGCAATGAAATACCATCCAGACAAAAATAAAAGCCCTGGAGCAGAAGCAAAATTCCGAGAAATTGCAGAAGGTAAGTTAAGTTCTGCTAAAAATTAACTGTATCATTTTCTTCTATGGAGTAGAAGAATAGGATTAGATATATTTATTCCATTTTATTTGTAGAAATTCCCTGGTTTAGATAGTGTTGCTACTTATGCAG
The DNA here is from genome assembly GCA_022577455.1 of Arizona elegans. Lineage (NCBI taxonomy): Eukaryota > Metazoa > Chordata > Lepidosauria > Squamata > Colubridae > Arizona > Arizona elegans. The sequence continues at coordinate 182,772,489 of JAKOOJ010000001.1, forward strand.
GATCTGCATCCTTTTCCAATTCAAAGGTAGTAATAGATGAATATAAATCTTAATTTCCTCTTTTAGGAATAAAGGTACTTCACACCATCATTATCACTAATTATCTTTGGAATATACTTTGCATATGTTTTTATTGTGGATATTCTTTTTAGAAATATTTCCACAAATTGTGATAGCCATAGATAAAAACCATTGCAATAAAAATATGTATGTAAAAAGAGAATGGTCGCAGAGAGAGTTAAACATAAACATTTAGAGAAGCTTTGAATATTTTGAAAACTCAAGAGTAGTATTAGCATTATTTTATTGTTTGCTTAGACACAAATGCAGTACAAGGCCTATTTTTCCCCATAGCAACAATCCTCTGAAGTAGATTGGATTGGGAGAATATGACGGTGTAAACTAAAGTTGTGTTTGAATCTAGTTGTCACCACTCCTAATACCTTAACCACTAAGGTTACAAGAAGAGTTTAGCCATTCCAGTTTTATTTCATAGAAAAATTCTGCAAGTAGTATGGAAAAAGTATATTCTGTAATATTCCTTGCCAGCTAATAGAAATTACTGAAAAGATAAACCAATTGATCTGATTCTGGCTCTTTGATAATTCTAACATTATTGATGAGCTTACAGTATAGCAACTATCCAATCCATCCTTTCTCATTCTTTTTTTACCCTGGAGGAACCCTGGAAATAAAGCCTCAGATCTCAGAAAACGTCCGCATAAGAAGATTATATCTATAGTTCATAGAAATAGGGCAGCTAAGTTTCAGCACATAAGAATTCCCACCACTGCAAGGGTTAGCATCCCGCAGCAAAAGAAGCTAAAAAGAAATTTCAGTCATGATCTGTCACGTATTTCGAGTTGATTTATTCTTTCAAATTCTTAGCGCTGCCTCTTTTACCTGAGAATTTTTAAAGTTGAATTGACCAAGGCACCATTATGTATGTAAAGACCTATCATGTATGTCTTTACATGATTTTAAAACAACTTCTTGCTTTATTTTTATAGCATATGAAGTTTTATCTGATGAAAATAAACGCAGAGAATATGACCAGTTTGGAAATACAGATGGACGACGGATGAATGGAAACCCCTTTCAGCACTCATTTAACTTTGACTTTGATCGCTTCCTTAAAGACTTTGATTTCTTTGGTGAAAGCTCCAATGCAAAGAAAGATTTTGAAAATCATTTTCATAGTCAACAGGAGGCTGAGAGCAGACAAAGACATGCTTTTCCAGAATTTAATTTTGGAGGGGGACTGTTTGATGACATGTTTGAAGATATGGAAAAGATGTTTTCATTTAATGGGTTTGATAACACACAGCGGCAAACAATGCAGACTGGAAACCAATTCCATGGCTCTAGTAAGCACTGCAGAACTGTGACACAGCGCCGAGGAAACATGGTGACCACATTCACAGATTGTTCTGGACAATAGTTACTTTGCAGTTCCTTTTGCTGTATGCTGTCCTTAATTTCCTTTTGGCTCTATTCTTTGCTGCTGAAGCACAGAGGTTCTGCAAACCATGAATTGTAGCTTAATCACTTTAAGTGCTGAAAATATGTTGTAGCTAAACTGATAAATATTACAAGTGCAACAAAACAAGATGGAATGACTACCTTATTCCTTCAGCTGCATAGAATGTGCATGTGGAGAAAATTTCCATATGACAGTGTTAGATTGTAATAACAGAAGCAAGGTAACCGAATTACCTCACTGTTCACTTTATATTTTACACTCAGCGAAGTGTTGTATACTAGATAATATTGTCAGCCTTCTATTTCTAGAAGTGTTAACTGGTGAGTGCTGGTGTGATTCTATTCTTTATCGGCACAGAATTTACTATGTAATTCTGTGTTGCATTGACAGTAATGATTACAAATACAGTAATATATTTAAATATGGTATATTTTGAATGGCATTTGATTTAGCAAAACTGACATTTCAGGTGTAAAAGAGCTTTGAATTGTACAGGTTTGTACACAAACATGTATTTAAAATGTGTATATAAATACTCCTGAAACACCTTTAACCTTTAGATTGTTTGAAAGTTCAGATATTGGGGTGAGTGGGAGGTTGAATTTTTGGTAGTAAACGTGCTTTGTGGACAAGGTACTGTTCTATTTATTGCATTCAATTGCACAAAATGCTACAATACTGAAGAATGAAACTATCCCATGCTGGATTAGAGACAGTACTACGTAATCGTATAAAATATTTCAAATTTACAATAGTCTCTTCGCAAGAAGTATTCTGGTATTGTTTCTATCATACACTTCTGGAAATATTTCAAGCTTAACACAAATTGAGACCAAAATGGTGGCTTTTAGTTTGGAACACTTTTGGAGTAACCAGAACACCATCAAAAATAATTCCTGTAATGTTGAAACAGCTCATTTCAAATTTGAAGTAGCTATTTTAAACTTAAAATGAGATGTTTCACATTTGAAGAAGTTTAAATTCATAATGTTTTGTAAACTCTTGCAATCTAGGTATCTAGCTGAAGTGATTATATTGAGCCAGTGAAAGTTGAATTATCTCTTTTAATCATGGCACTAGAGAAGTGCGTTTGCTCAGTGGCTTAATGATACTGGAGAAGGTCTGAAGTCTGGTGGTTCGAGTTCTAGCTCTGCATGGCAGAGTGAGCTCCTGTTACTTGCCTCAACTTCTGCCAACCCAACAGTTTGAAAGCGTGCTACATGCAAGTAGATAAATAGGTATCTTCGGTGGGAAAAAATGGCACTTCAAGTAGCAGTATGAGTTCAACTGGTACTGGACCTGCCCGAATGCGATGCCCAAATGTGAAGTGACATTGGTGGTGGAAAAGCCCCAGATGACGCTGCAGAATGCCATCACGTCTTATGAGTGTGGAGCTAGTCTGCCCCCTATGGTGCACTCTGGATAGCGCTTGAGCTTGAACAGAACGGACTGGCAATTAGCAGCCAAACAACTACTTTGTAATAGCACCGTAGTCTCCTGGCTAATGTAACATTGCCATATGCTAAATAAATAAATATGCCACTTGATTAAAAATGCCACCTGCTCCGAATTTCGAGCCTTCTGCATGACTGCATATTATAGAAATAAATCTAAAGAAAAATAAATTACTTGACCACAAGCTAAATTTTTAAAAGAGATGAGAAAATGGTCCATATACACGTTACCATTCATTGATTCTTATCAGCATGAAAGAAAGCTGCTCTATTAATATGGATGCTAGGAAAAGCCTTCATGGATTAGTGCCTCATTCTTGGCTGGTAGTTAAGTTTTCTGCAATATGCTGTAAAAATCTAGTAAGACTTCAAAAATCATTTTTGGTTTATCTTTGCTATATATAAAAAAAATATTTTTCCTTGAGAATAATGGATTCCAGTTTTCTTCTCCACCTTGGTAAATGATGAGTATGCTATTATAAATAGTAAAGCACCATTGATATAAGAGGTTATCTTTCACTGTTTTAAGTCAATCCTTTCATAATGTTCTTATTGGAGAAAATAAGAGATGCTGAACATAAATTTCGATGTTTCTTTATAGAGTTTCAACATTTTTCTGTTGCATTTGCTTAATTAGTCCAGTTTTAAGAACTCAGTAAGATTCTGCAGCTAATTATAGAATTATAAACAGTCTATTTGGGATAGGAAATTAGAATGCTTCACATCTAAGGTTCAGCCAACGACAAAGCAGGCACTTTAATTGCAGCTAATACATTTTTAATGAAGTTTTGTACTGCCATGTTGTTGACTTTGGAATTAATTGTAGTGATCTTTCTTTTCAAAACAAAATTACAGAAGGCGAATTGACAATAGTTGTGTTCCAAGTATTTGGTACAACAAAAACTACTAGATCTTTAGAAAAGTTCAGTATAAATAAATGAATTCTAGCTTGTATTCCATATTAAGAGCACTTAATTCCCCCCTTTTTATGTATTTATTTAATGCCTTGCTCTATACAGGTAGACCTCAACTTCCAACAATTCGTTTAGCCACTGTATGAAGTTATAGTAACAATGAATAATGTGAATTACAACCAGTCCTTGCACTTACAACTGTCACAGCTTCCACATGGTCATGTGATCAAAATTTGGGTTCTTGGCAACCAGAAATTCTGGTCCGAATTGCGATCATAAGTCAAGGCCTACCTGTACTAGGAGGTTTAATGGAAGTAAACTGCTTTTTGGAAGTTAAGCTTTGGAAGGAGAAGGAAGTGGTGAGAATGAAAGGAGATGTGTTAATTATGTGTCAAGTGGGTGATGTTCACAGATGAATCTGCATGTTCTGCATTAACAACAAGTGATGCACCTGCAGAATTCCCTTATATACCCAGATTTCCTTAAATCTGGCTCACTTAAGTATTTGGAGGTTGTGTTCTTATGTGGCAGTAACACAGAGGTGGTATTCAGCCAGTTTGGACTGGTTCAGGTGAACCGGTAGAAAGTTTAACTGGTTTGTCGAACCTGCAAATACCACCACTGGCTGGCTCCACCACCGTCCATCTGCTCACCTTGCCCCACCCACCCACCCCTGCCCCAACCTGCCCAGCTGCCTTGATGCAGTGGGGAAGGGGGACTATAAGGCGACAGGCCGCAGGAAATTGCCGGTTCTGTGGGTGTAGTTTGGGGGGGGGGGGTCATGTGTCTGGGCGTGGCCAACTCAATGTCATAGCAGGGTGCCACGCCTGCATGACCCTCCCCCCCCAAGCCATGCTCACAGAACTGGTAGTAGAAAAGTTTGAATCCCACCATTGCAGTAACATAATTGGATCTCCGAATATATGAATAATTCCATTTCAAAGTGTGGCTGGAGAAATAACTGTTTAGATATGTTTGTTAGTCTCTCTTCTGTTCATTCGAAGCAGGAATCTGACCACTTTATATTTTTTCCCCTGTGACTGCAATCCATTGAATTGTGCCCTTTAGGGTATGTCAAACTTTTCAACTTTCAATTTCCAAACAGGTGCTCAAAATTTGTAACATGCCTTGGGGATTGTAAAAGTATTTTGGTTACTTTAATATAATTTAGATGCACTTGGTAATTGTTGGAAGAAATATCCATCTGGTTCAGTTCTAAACTGGGAGAAAGACACTGGAAACATGGAGGCTGGTTGGAAAGATGGTTTAAGAATGAACAGAACCATCAGCGTTAATGGTTCTGGTGCAGCTGACCAATTGGTTTGATGAGTAACCAATTGGATTTTTTAAGTTTCAGAGAGGCTGGTGGGGTTGTGCAATGTTTGAAATGCCCTTAGGATATTGTGCCTTCTGCTAAATGCTAGTGGGTTAATCCTATTTCGTCTTGAAGGATCATGTCCTGTTCTTCTTAATCCCATCACCCTGAAGCTGAAGGTTTTTTGTTTTGTAGATAGGCTGGCCCAGTCTTTCTTAATGGGCACAAAATATCTGCTGGGGGCTATTAAGAAAGATTGAGTCTGCTTCCTGCCTCTAAAAAAACATGTTTTTCCATTTCTCATTTAGAGAAATACAATATTCTGCCTTTTTAAAATATTCCTCAAAATATTTCATTCTTCTAGGAGGGGGGTGCTGGGGGTGCTTCCCACAGTAAGTAGCTACATAAATATAACATTTTGTTTATTAGGTGTAACAAAATATATTTAAGGAAAAAGAGTATTATGGATGACACTACTAATTAACCTCAACTAAACCCACCACTGCTAACTGAAACTTTTATCTTTTCCAGTACTAGAAACTCTCATTTTTTTATTTAGCTTTCAATAGTAGTGTTGTTTGCTGCTTATATTTGACATATTCACATAGAGTGCTACTTTGGAAATTCAAGATTATTGAAATATCAATAACATCTTGGGAGAGATGCAACTTGTCATAAAGGATAAAGAATGGGAAACTTGAGGATAAGCACTTTTTAAAATAACAGCTTTAGGTTGTCACTCGGATTACAAGTTTTTTTATTATTTTTTAGACAAACACACATACAAACATACAATGTATTTTCTTTGAACACAGTATTTGGCTGGTTCACAAATTTAAACAGTTTAGTCATTTCAATTAAATTTACAATTTCTATATTTCCTTTTTGCCATATTTATTCCTCATCTATTTTTTTTAAAAAAAACCAATATTATCCTTCATTCTCATCTTTAATCTTAATCAAATTCAATTTTTCCCTTCTATTCTATCTTTATCTTTATTTGATTTATATACCGCCCTACTCCCGAAGGACTCAGGGCGGTTAACAGCCAAACAGTAAAATACATAAATACAAAATTTAAAAACAGGATAAAATCAAATTAAACAATTTGGCCCAGGCAAATTAAAACACCCCAATCATTTAAAAAACAGATTAAAATTTGCATATTAAAAAGAAAAGAGGGAAAAGATTAGGCCAGGCCCGCCTGGTGGAATAAAAAGGTCTTCAAAGTGCGGCGGGAGGTGTGCAGATCTGGGATCCTCCGGGGGGAGCTCATTCCAGATAGTAGGTGCCCCCACAGAGAAGGCTATCCCCCTAGGGGCTGCCAGTCGACATTGTTTGGCTGACGGCACCTGGAGGAGCCCCTCTCTATGAGAGTGTACGGTGGGAGGCTATTGGTGGTAGTAGGGGGTCCCATAGGTAACCAGGTCCTAAGCCATGGAGCGCTCTAAAGGTGGTAACCAAAACCTTGAAGCGCACCTGGAAGACCACCGGGAGCCAGTGCAGCTCGTGCAGGAGAGGTGTTACATGGGAACACCATGTCACTCCCATTACCACCCGCGCAGCCGCACTCTGCGCCAGTTGGAGCCTCCGGGTGCTCCTCAAGGGGAGCCCCATGTAAAGAGTGTTACAATGGTCCAGGCGGGAAGTGACGAGGGCATGAGTGACCATGCATAAGGAGTCCTGATCCAGAAAGGGACGCAACTGGCGAATCAGGCGAACCTGATGAAAAATCCTCCCAGTCACAGCCGTCAAATGGTCTTCTAAAGACAGCCGTGAATCCAGGAGGACGCCCAAGTTGCGAACCCTCTCCGTGGGGGCCAATGATTCGCCCCCAATAGTCAGTGATGGCACCAACTGACTATATCGGGACATCGGAAACCACAGCCACTCGGTCTTGGATGGGTTGAGCCTGAGCCTGTTTCTCCCCATCCAGATCTGCACGCCCTCCAGGCACTGGGACATCACTTCAAGGGCATCATTGGGGTGATCGGGGTGGAGATGTACAGCTGGGTGTCATCAGCGTACTAATGGTACTCCACCCCGAAACCACGGATGATCTCGCCCAGCGGCTTCACATAAATGTTGAACAGGAGAGGCGAGAGGACCGACCCTTGCGGCACCCCACATATGAGGGGCCTCGGGGTCGACCTCTGTCCCCCTGTCAACACAGACTGCGACCGGTCAGAGAGAAAGGAGGAGAACCACCACAACACAGTGCCTCCCACCCCTAACTCTTCCAACCGGTGCAGCATGATACCATGTTCGATGGTATCAAAAGCCGCTGAGAGGTCTAACAGGACCAGGACAGAGGAGCACCCCCTGTCCCAAGCCCTCCAGAGATCATCTACCAATGCGACCAATGCCGTTTCCGTGCTGTACCTGGGCCTGAAACCTGACTGGAATCGATCCAGATACATCGTTTCATCCAGGTGCTGGGGGAGCTGTTGCGCAACCACACTCTCAACAACCTTCACCACAAAGCAAAGGTTGGCGACCGGACCATAATTAACCAACATTGCTGGGTCCAGGGAAGGCTTCTTGAGGAGAGGCCTCACCACTGCCTCTTTCAAGGTGGTAAGAAAGTCACCCTCACCCAACGAAGCATTTATAATCCCCTGGAGCCAGCCTCATGTCACCTCCCGGGAAGCCAGCACTAACCAGGAGGGACACGGGTCCAATAAACAAGTGGTCACTTTCAGTCTGCCCAGAATCCTGTCCACGTCCTCAGGGATCACAGGATCAAACTCATCCCAGATAACATTCTCAAGACCTGCCCCAGTCCTTCCCCCTGAGACTACCCAGTTGGAGTCCAGATCTTCCCGAATCTGAGTGATTTTGTCATACAGATACTGAACAAAATCCTCGGCTCTACCCTCCAAGGGGTCCTCCCGCACTTCCTGGTGGAGCAGGGAGCGGGTCACCCTAAACAGGGCGGCCGGGCGGTTATCTGATGACACAATAAGAGCAGTGAAATAACTACATTTCGCTGCTTTTATCGCCACTAGGTAATTCCTAATATGAGATCTTACCAGTGTCCGGTCCAATTCAGAAAGACTGGCCCTCCAACTACACTCTAGGCGTCTTTTCCGGCGCTTCAACTCCCTCAGCTCCTAAGTGAACCAAGGAGCCAAATGAGGGGGGCTTTATTTACTACAGACTTGGCATTGCACAGCATCAGCCGAAGTCCCGGGCCCTGAGGATCTATGCAACCTGGGGAACGGGTGGAGCCTTGGGGGCCAGAGCATGCCACTGCTCGTAAACAGCGAGTGCGCATTCCCCTAACACAATATGGCCCCCTGCTCCCGCCATATCTACCCCTCCCACCCACAGTATTGATGTTCAAAACACTATCCGGATGAACTCTAACCCCCCCTCGACCCCGGGTCCCCCACCTCCCATGCCGCACTTCATGGCCAGACCCAACCCTCCCCCTTGTGGGTTATCCCCCATACCCACAGCCCGAGTTCCAATTCGACCCTCCCCCTCCCTGGGACCCCTTAAAAGTTTAACTAAAAATTTCGATAAAAAACCCCTCAACCTCCTAGTTTTCACTTGCCACCTCTCTGGGTCCCAAAACCCATCATTGAGGTGGGCCCTCAATAGTGATGAGGGCCACATCTGCAAGAGGGGGGAATCTTGCAGCGCAAGAAGATCTGCGGTCATGTACCTCTCCGAGTGCAGCGATGGAGGCATGGAACTTAATCAGGGGTCTCAAAAAAGATGTAACATGGGACCATTGTTCATTGATGTATCATTGGTATCTCTACTGTAGGAGGGTCCTGATGATTTCAGCCAATGGGAACGACATCCGGCCCGCCCTCTCATGGTGGGACCCCCAAGGGGCCATAGATCGAAAAGTACTTCTCCCAATGGCGAAAGTCCTGATGTAATAGAGGCCCCCTCAACAGTTGCATCAATTGACTGACCCATGGTCAGAGGGAAAAGTTTATCAGTCTATCAGTCCATGAGTCACACCAGGGGCAGAGATGGAAATCCTTGGCATAGTCTTGTACTCAAAATCGTATCCGAGTAAGTCCCGATGAAAAAGAAAAAGAAGGGAAGGAGAAGGAGGAAAAAGGGGGGGGGAGAGGGAGAACTCCTTCAGTCAAGGGCAGATAACAAGCCCTTTTTTTTTGGCGTACACAGTACCTGGGAGCGGGGAGGAGAGAAAGGGTTGCTATCCATGCAACGGGGAAACCCCTCCGTTGCCCACCAGCCCTATTTTCCTCAGTTCTTCCGGGATAACAACTAGCTTCCAGACCCCAGCCTCCATTGAATGCCACAGGGGGCCTCCAGGTCCTTTGAAGCCGCCACAGGTCCTCTGGGAAGGGGTCCCTCATCTCCGGACTCAAAAGACTGCTTATGCCCCTCTCAGTTCTCACCCCCCAGCAAGCCCCTTTTTCCGGCAAAAGTGTTGGAGAATAGCGTCCAGTACTTCAGTGGGGTGTGCCACAGCCCAATTTAGTATCAGGGCTGGCCTCACCAACCCCGCTGATGTCCAAGCCACCATTCCCGGTTCCAAGGGGCCACTGAGGAGTTTCTGAGTGGGGCAGATGGAATTTCAACGGACTGCCTGCCACTCACCGCCACACTGCCACACTTCCACCTTCACCTTCATCTTCGCCACTGCCGCTGCCGACAAGCCGCTGCCGAACAAACCACCAGAACCTTGGTCTCGGCAGCATCGGACCGTCAGAGCGGCATGGCCACATCTCTCCGCCAATGCCACCGACTCTAGGCACATCCAGGGACAAGGGAGGTCCCAAAAACCCTTGCCTCGAACTCCAGCGACCGAACCCGCCGCCGCCGATAAGCCACCATGCCTCCGCTCTCAGCAGCATCAGAATGGCACGGCTACAGCTCTCCGTTGCCGTTTCCAACTCCAGGAATGTCCAGGGGCGAGGAAGGTCTCAAAACCCTCACCCCGAGCCCATCCGACCGAACCAGGGGTTGCTGGTGACCGAGCGCCCCTATGGTACCCCCCTAGGGTCCCGAAATACCCTCCATCCGAGTGTAGTGCTTTACCACGCAGCCGCCATCTTGCGTATGGTCAAAGTAAGTTCAAAAGGGTATAATATTCTATATAATACCCCTTCCCATTGTCATCTATTTTTATATCCATCCTCACATTGGTTAATTATGTAATACAGTTGTTTAATACAAATTCAACATTTTAATATAAATCAATTAGTTATATAACTATCTTTTTTGTATATTAATCAATATGAACATGAATATTCAAATTATTTCCATGCAATCCAATTTCTTACAAATCAATTAATTATATTTATCAATAATAATAAACCAAATAATTTCCCCCATATATTCCTCCAAACCACAACTTAACCATTTCTGCTTTCAACACAATATACAATTAATAGTATCTCAATTATTACAATTCCCTAGTTAAATAGAGCTTTTTTCTTTTGTATTTTAAAATCTTGAACTCTAATCTTTTGCCCTAAATTTCCCATTGTTTGCACCTACCTCTTTTGGTGAGGAAAAAGAAATCTCTCTCTACCTCATTTTGTCACGTTGCAGCAGAGCCTGCTTTACTTTCAGTTTTGTTTTTTCAGCATAGCTAGAGGAAAAAAATCTGCTCCAGCACTCTTTGCAGCAAGCAGGAGAGCCCTGCGCAAAACAGCTGAGAGCAAATCAGCTGAGAGTCGGGAGGCTGATCTAATCAACTTGTCCTAATTAACCTATGCTGAACTAAAAGAGGCTGTTTTTTCTTGCTGTTTGCTTGCAAGGAGGTAAGTGCTGTGAGGCACAGGCCAAAGGGTGGGGGCCAGTGGGTGGGCAGGGCTACATTCAGTGTATAAGACGCACCTAAATTTTCACACCCTTTTGGGGGGTAAAAAGGTGCATCTTATACTCTGAAAAATATGGTATGTGCTTAAGAGTTTATGCTATCAAATTCCCTCTGTTGTAATTTATTTTTTATACTGTATTGGTAATAACAATTTTACATGTTTTTCTTGGAATGGTGAAGACATGGTTGCTTCTTGAAACTACTAGAACACTACAGGCCAAAGAATAGTATATTACAAGTGATATGACCATAACGTGCAAAGTTGGCAACTTTGCCATTCTGTCACCAGCTCTTCTCTTGATTTAATTTTGTATTGCCCTTGACAGAATTCTAATATCCCATGATAAATTAGCCATTTGCATTTGCCTAGTATTTCTCATCTATAAAATGCTTCTTTGGCTGAAAGCCATAAAGGTGTTTTCAGGCACAAGCTGGATTTGTATCACTTCCTATTCTTCATAAGTCATGCCGAACATAATGATTTGTAAAATCTTTTTTTAATTTTGACTTCGTCATACCACAAATATCCATGCCATCCACAACTCAGGTCATGTTCTTACTGCAAAAGCCTATTTCTCAGCAGCCTCCACTTTTTCATGCAAGCTGCAAAATACAATTTCAAATCAGATGAACCCAATTCTGTTACTTTGTCCTTCTATAACAATGAAGTAAGAATTTTGGTAGTTCTTGCTGTACTTATTTCCTGAGCTGGTTTACCTCAAAGGGCTGGGTAACTCCCAAGCCACTACATGAAGTAGTGATTCCTTCATGTAGATGGGATCCAAACTGCCTAGGGATTGATTATGAAATAATAACCACCATGAATTTGGAGACAATGCTGTTCAGACAGAACTGGTGTTGCTGACAGCCAAAGGCTTGATCAGCCCACTTAAAAAAGAAAAAAAAATGCTTCTGTGCCATGGCAAGCATCACTTCTCAAACTGATCCCTCACCTCTGGATACAATCTATAAGGAAAAAAAAATTCAGCTTTTCCCCGATGTGTAACAAATCCCATTATTTTACACTTGAAAAAAAATTGATGCCTCTCTGACTTTGCTTCTGGCACACAATCAGCAGGGATGTTCTAAAATACAATCTGTCAGAACCAGATGAAAATAGACTGAATGCTGAGCTGATACACTAGTTCAATTCATTTGTTCTGATTTAATAGTTTAGGCCAAGACCAAAAAGACAGCTAAGGGAAATGTGGCCTGGACTTCTCCTTCAGTGCTGTTTATTTGGAATTGAGCAAAACGTGCCTTGTATTTTTCCATTATATTTCTGAAGAGAAATTGAACTCCGAACATGCAGTAGTTTCTTAAACCATATTCAGTCATTTTTGGACAGCTAGTAGTGCCCAGCAGTAATTTTATTCTAGGAGAGACTATCTTACAAAATGGCAGATGGTGACGCAAAGCTGCCATTGATGTAACAGATATAGAGTAGTGCTGATGGGAAATCTACTGAATCTGATGAAAATCAGATTGCTGAAGAACTGTGAAAGGTTAGAGCTTTATTGCAATACTTCGGTTATAGTTCAGATGAAGTCAGTTATAAATATGATTTTTAACAATTTAGATGGATTTAATGTGGATATTAATTATCAGGTTATCAGTTATCAACCTTAAAACTTGTGGTAGTTTGTTATTTAAAATATGAAATAACCCACCATGACTCAGATGCTGTATGCATATACCCTGTTTTCCCGAAAATAAGACTTCCCTGGATAATAAGCCCAATCGGACTTTTGAGCGCATTTGCTAAAAAAAGCTCCCCTTGAAAATAAGCCCTCCCCAAAAATATTTAAACGCATGCACAGCCAAAGAAGAGGGAGTCAAACTATTCTCCAAAGCACCTGAGGGTAGAACAGGAAGCAATGGGTGGAAACTAATCAAGGATAGAAGCAATTTAGGACTAAGGAGAAATTTCCTGACAGTTAGAACAATTAGTAACTGGAACAACTTGCCTGCAGAAGTTGCGAATGCTCCAACACTGGAAATTTTTAAGAAGATGTTGGATAACCATTTGTCTGAAGTGGTGTAGGGTTTTCTGCCGGGGGGGCAGGGGGTTGGACTAGAAGACCTCCAAGGTCTCTTCCAACTCTGTTATTCTATTCTATTCTATTTCCTCTGGTTAGGGTTAGGGAGACAGAGCTAGAAATCAGGTAAAATGGCAAGAGGAGCCCTGTCTTGCTCCACATGCCCCAAAATAATAAGACCTTCTCAAAATTAAGGCCAAGCACTTATTTCAGGGTTCAAAAAATATAAGACAGGGTCTTATTTTTGGAGAAACACGGTATATCAGAACTGGGGCAGATCATGTTGGTGTTGGTGTTGGTGATAGATCATTAAAAATCTTCAGTTTATGCTTTCTTATCCTACTGTTACATTTTGTTGTACAGTTGCCCTTAGTATGCCACTGAAATCATTTTTTTTAAAAAAAAATTGAAATCCTCCCAGTTTCACTATTAACATTTTCCTTAATTCTCTAATCCCATAGAAAAATAGGATAGAAGGAATCTTGGGCTCAGCCATCCTGTGAGCTGACACTTATTTACAGCTCTAGACTAAAAGGGTTGCCAATTCCTGATATATGGTTTGCAGCAACACATTCAGCTTTGGTTTATTTGGTATAATGGAGTTAACCATGGTTTCATGTGCTTCCAGTTGCCGTCTCTCTGGTTAGCCCACCTTACAGAACGGTTATTGTGAAGAGAAGTCATCCTTACCAACAACTATTTTGTATTCCTAAAGAAAGATAGGATGTAAATAGAAGTAAATAAATATTTTCATCCTTTTTTTAGCACTTAAGCAATTAGAGGAAAAGTGCGAATTTACTCTGCTTTTCTCATTTACTAATTTACAACAGAAGATATTCCCTGGAAAAATTCCAAAAATTGTTGGAGATTGAGATGACTCTGCTATCACGGATAATTCTGATCTACTTCAAATCTTTCCACTTTATAAATATCTTTTTATAAAGATATTCATATCTTTGTTCTGTACATTCTGGTTCCCAACCTGTGTTGTGAGCATCTTGCAGATCTGTTTCTGCTGCAATGATTTTGACTGCAGAAATCCCTGGTGTGATTTTTTTTCGGGTGCTTTTAATGAGGTATTTCCAAAATATATAGAATAAAACCCAAATGCACTGAGATGCTATAGTCTCCAATAGCTTTGCAATTGAAAAGCAATCAATAAAGATGTCTATCTGGACATCGCAAGAGGAGCAGCATGTCTATTGATAGCAGGGAGGGTGTTGTGGCTCCGTCCTCCAAGCCTATCTTATCGGAGGAAGAAGGCTCCAAACATGAAGGAGAGGAGACAGCCAGGCCTCCCTCTCCAGGATCCTCATCTCTGGCAATGCCTCAGGTGTCTCCCGAAGAAGAAGAGATTGGCCAGGAGCCAGGTGTTTCCGAGCCGTCGGATAGTGATGAAGAAACATTGTGGTTGGACCCATGCCAGTGTCGGAGAGACAAGCGGGTGCAGCACAAAAGGAGGCATGCCAGAGATTAAGCTGAGTCACTGGACCACACCCCACAGGCTATAAAAGGGAGTGTGGTGGCCATTCGGACTCTGTGACGGACAAAGCTAATCTCTGGCGAGGCACTTTGCACCTTCGGACACAACATCTATATGCTGTGGATTTAATTACAAACTGGACTATTCAAACTGTGTGTATTTTTGTCTGTGTTATCAGAGTAAAAGTTCTTGGCAGGCAGCCACAGAGTTGCTGCCAAGTTCCTTATCACTGATGTTGAGTGTTTGAAGAGTTTATTTAATCCTCGGCTGGCTGGTTGGGTGTGTGCGTGGTAGGGGACAGAACAGAGGGAGGGAGAGAGAGAGAGAAAAAGAAAGAAAGAAAGATAAGAAGTCTGCTACTTTTTCCACCTTAAAAAGCATAATCTTTTGTGAACTGCAGTTCACTTCATAGGATGCCTGGAGCGGCTATACTAACCTAGGACTTAAAAATTAGGGTTAATGAAGAGGGAAGAGAGGTGGCTATGAACATATAGGTTACATGCATATCTTATCAGATTACAAGTATGTTATCAGTTCACAATTGCAATGTCATATAGTGTCCTATCTTGATAGGCTACTTAACAATAAAAATTAAAAAGAAAAAAAAAGCTACTGTAGTAATATTACAGATTGGAAGGTATTTATTTAGCGCTTCAATGTAAATTATAGCCCTCATCTCTTAACAGACATCCATCCATCCATCCAAATAAGAATATGCCTTTATTGCTATATTTCTTCTGGGAGGAAAGGTGATGTATCACTGTACTTACATCCAAATGAGAGAATGACCAGTTCATGGATCAGCAGATTCTGTAAAGCTGATTTAAAAACAAAAGAAGAGCAGTGCCAGCAAAAGATGGGGAGATAAGAATCTTCATTGCACTAAGGTGATGTTTAAATAGTTGAATATGCTCTGCCAATATTTCTTATATATTTATATAAACTTACATTTCTTTTATTGGTCTTTCCCACAGTTTATCAGAAGCCTTATTTTGAGCACCAAATGGCAGGTACTTGTTGATTCCTGATTTGGGAAATTCCAGCTTTCAATAGAATCCTTTGCTTTGTAGAAAGAGAAATGTATTACCTGATGGCGGCAAAAAAAATCAGAAGGTGTCTTGCAACTCCTTTTCTGACTAAGACATTTTTATTAAAAAGCATAATTTTTCATAAGCTGCAGCTGACTTCATTGGATTTTTGGAGTGAAAGATGTAATTTGCCCAAATATATTGACAAGTGGGTCCACTTTGTTTTTCCAAATCAATGAAGTATTGCTTAATGGGATGTGACAGGATTTGATCCAAGCCTGACATGCCTGGTTGAGAGAGGGGGTCTGGCCCAAAGTCACCCAGCCAGCTTTTATGACTAAAGTGGAATTACAATTCACAATCTCCAGGTTTCAGCCTAGTGCCTAGTACAGTGATGGCTAACCTTTAATGGACCGAATGCCCAATGCGTGTGCATGCGCCCAAATCCCCCAAATGCAATGTACATGCAGCCCCATGCATGCCCTGTGGCCCTGTGCATGCCCTGCAGCCCCGCACATGTGCACGTGCCCCCAAATGTGCCACACCCCCCACGCATGCATGCATGCACCCTGCATGCACCCCATCCCCAAGCATGCTTCCCCCCACCCCCCACGCATACGTGGCAGAGACCCGAAGACCAGCTGGCCAGCAGGAGGCACGTGTACATACGTGGTGGACCTGAACTTGGGTGATGGCTTGCATGCTGCCAGAGAGGGTGCTGCATGCCATCTCTGGCATGTGTGCCATAGGTTCGCTATCATATGCCTAGGATAAACTGGCTGTCAACCTTTCTGGATTTATATTGCCTTCAAACAGGTCATCCAATGACATTGTACACCCTCTGACCTTTTGATCAGTCAATATTAATAAGCTCTTTCCCTTTTATTCATACTGTTGAGCTGGTCATTCAGTAATTCCATGTGTACATGGCATTTGATTTTCCTTTCCCTTTCCAATAGCTCTGAATCTTGAAAAAAATGTTTTCTTCAAACTTTATTGTTGTAACTCCTTTTCATTTAAATTGAATGTGCATATGGCACAAAACATACTCTGTACAAAATGAGCTGTATTCTTGCAGCAAAAAACATTCTATGCCTTGTTTACAAACAAAAAGGTATATTTTTAAAGTTTAACGAATATTTTCTTTGAACTGTTGTTAATTTTAGAGTAAGGAGCACTATGGTATCTTTCCTCCAAACTGTAATAATGGAGCAGAAAATGCTAATTTCTTATACACACAGAGGCATAATAAAAACAAATCAATTCTTAGTGCCACTCATTTGGGTGATTTACAATAAAAAGCAGTCATTCCCATTTAAATCATTGAATTCATACTGTATGTTAGATTAAGTGGCCTGTTTTTAATTCTGAACTAACAGATATCCACTCTCCACCTGGTGGTAGAGCATTAGAACTGCAACAGGTGCCTGCTTAAATTGTTCCCTAATTCCTGAATGTTATTTTAAACATTTCATCACAAGGCAACATCCTGTAGGCTAAAACTTGAGCTTCCTCCCATCTGTAGGGGCATCTTTTTCATTAGAGACTTCTGGCAGCTTTTCTCTTCTTCCATTATAAATGGAATATTTGGGTAGATATTATGCAATATATACCGGAGACAAATTCCTTGTGTGTCCAATCACACTTGGCCAATAAAAAATTCTATTCTGTTCTGTTCTGTTCTGTTCTGTTCTGTTCTGTTCTGTTCTATTCTATTCTAGTCTAGTCTAGTCTAGTCTAGTCTAGTCTACCCTACCCTACCCTACTCTACCCTACCCTACCCTACCCTATTCTATTCACTTAGTTTATTGAGTTCTTTTTACACAAACCAAGTAGATGCTTTAAGGAAACAGTGTGCAGTGGACAGCATTGGCTGGTATATATTGGAACCACAAATCAAACATTACCCAAGTGATCACCTCACATACATGATCTTTCCAAGGAATACATGGGTTGTTAAGTGGAGCATTCTGTACTTAACTCCCCACCTCCCGAGTCCCCTCATGTCTTGGGCCTGCTTCCCACTCCACACCCTGCTCCTCACCCTGCATCACCCATTACACACCTTTCAAATATTTCCTAAGCTCCAGAGCTTGGGCTAGGGAAGCAAAGCATACTACTTTGTTGTTGGGCTGTGTGGTGCAAACCTGGAAGTGGCTATCATTTCTCTGAGCAGCCACAATTCAATGAAGCCACTTGGAAAATGGCAACCACTTCCAGAATAATGCTGCAGAACTTTGGTTCCCTAAGCTGAGCTTTGGATCTCTAGATATCTTCAAAGGGTAAGTGCACGATGGGTGACATGGGGTGAGGAGGAGGGGGTGGGGCATGGTGAGGTGGAAGCAAGCTCCAAATCCTGTAGCAACTGAGGGGGAGGGATGGGGGAGATAGGCAGAGGGTGGGTGGGTGTTGCAGCACCTCTGCAGTCAGTTGTAAGGGCAAACATCCATGGGGATGATGCAGCAGTCATAATTTTGGGACTGCATAGTAAGTACCCATGTTTTCCTGAAAATAAGACCGAGTCTTATATTAATTTTTGCTCTAAAAGATGCATTAGGGCTTATTTTCTGATTAGGTCTTATTTTCAGGGAAATACGGTACTAAATGCGTCCATCTGGCTGACAATCTTAACTGGGGCTTATTTTTGGGATAGAGTTTATATTACGAACTTCCTGAAAAATCATGCTAGGGTTTATTTTCCAGTTGGGTCTTATTTTGGGGGGAACTGGGTAGATTTAGGGAATAGGGGCTCTCTATCTTTGAAGAGTTGCTATGTAACCGGTTGTAAGTTGAGAACTACCTGTAAACTATACAAATGTTGCTAGAGAGGCTGCATAACAAGAATTGCAAATATTTTTCCAGGATGCTTTAGGATTAAAATACGAAGTTTGTTGATCCCCTCATTGTTGTCAGCTCCCTCTCTCCATTAGATGGGAAAATATGATATTTTGATTCATATGATTTTGACATTGGATTAAAGCAGAAAAATTAATCGTTTGGTAAGTGGTTAATGCAATTTAATTAATTTGTTTTAATACTATGACTGCAGTTCATTGCGTGTAGAATGCCCACTTGTGATTAATAACCAAGCAACTGGAAATAAGCTGCTTTATTTGCAATATGTTTATAGAAGCTACACAAAGATCTGCTTGTGGGTTATTTGAAACTATTGTGAGGTTTCCAGCAGAGGGCAACAGCAGATCACATTTCTTTGAGACTTTATGCGGATTAGCCCTTTGTATACATCTTCTTCTGTACTATTTTGTGACTTGAATATCCCCTTTCTATTCATTTATCTATCCATTGAATATCCCCTATCAAAATCATTGAGATGAATGAAACAACTATTTCAGGTAACTATTCTGGATCTGGATGAAATGTTCTTGGTGACTAATCATCAGCTATTTAACAGGAATTCCAAGTAGAATTTAATTGCTTGCTTTCATTTTTTTTTTTTTTTGCACATTTTCAACAGCCATATTTTTCCTAAATAAAAATGTTTTCATCAATGGAAGTATAGTTAGGAGAGCTTATTTATTGGCTCCAAACGAATAAAACTCTATTCAGAGGCAGATTTGGGGCCAGTCATTCTCCCACAGCCCAACCCACCTCACAGGATTGAGATTTTTTTTTTTTAAAAAAAAATTGATTTATATGCCTCCCTTCTCTGGAGACTCAGGGCGGCTTACAATGCGTTAAGCAATAGCCTTCATACTTTTGTATATTTATACAAAGTCATCTTATTGCCCCCCCCCCATAATCTGGGTCCTCATTTTACCTACCTTAGAAAGGATGGAAGGCTAAGTCAACCTTGAGCCTGGTGAGATTTGAACTTGCAGTAATTGCAGGCAGCAGATGTAAGTGGATGTTAATAACAGTGCTTTAGTCTACTGAGCCACCAGACCCCCACCAGATTGTGGGGGAAACAGGAAAAGGAAGGAGTATTAGATATGTTCACCACTTAGAGTTGTTTTATTGTTTTTATAAAAGTGGAATATTAAATAATAATAAATATCTAAGCGGAAAGCTAGTAAATTCTCATACGTTGCACTCAGAAAGTCTAGGTAAACGGAGATCTTAGAATTTGTTACTTAAGATGACGCTAACAGTGACCTGTTCATTAGAAGAGTGGGGACTTATTTCATCTCTGGAGGTAACATGTTCCAAAGGAAGGGGGCAACAGCAGAGAAGGCCTTCGTAGATCCTACCACTTGAAAACTTTTAACTAATGGGATCTACAGCATGCCCTCCCTCTCCAATCGGGTGGGATGGGTCAATGTAATGAGTCACTTCCTTAGTCCTATGCCATGAAGGCTTTAAAAGTAATAATCCAAAGCTTGAATAGGACCCAGAAGCAAACTAGCACCCAGTGCCAGTTACTTAGCAGAGGTGTTACATGCACCATCCTAGTGGCAACCAAGACTGCTTGTGCCACTGTATTCTGCACCAGTTTCTGCTTCCAGAAAGCTCTCTTTGAAGATAGTGTCATTCGAGAAATGATTACAGCATGAGTGACTGAAAGGAGGGCTTCTCAATCCAGGAAGGGGCTTAACTGGCACACAACCCAAAGTTGAGCAAAAGCCCTCCTGGCAACATCTGCTACCTGCTCCTCAAGTAGGAGTTGTGAGTCTGGGAGGACACCCAGATTATGCACCACCCCATCGAGGACCAAATATGGTAAATCCCCAGATGCAGATGAGCTTCCTGCCCACAGCCACTCCATCTTAACATAGTTCAGTTGAAGCTTGTTGCCCCCCATCTAGTCCTCCACAGCCTCGAAGCACTGAAAGAGGACATCCATAGCATCCCTTACTTCACCCAGGATGGAGATATACCCCTGGTTATCATGTGCATACTGATGATACCTCATTCCGTAGTGATGGATGATTCCACTCAGTGGCTTCATGTAGATGTTAAAAAGAATTGGAGAGAGAACCAAGCATTGTGACATCTCCCAATCAATGCCAATTGCACCAGTCCTAGAGGAAGATGAACCAGCATAAGACTGTGCTACCATTCCCAGCTCCTGGAACCATCCCCCAAATATACCATGACTGATGATATTGAAAGCTGCTGAGAAGTCACGAAGAGCCAGGATGGGCACATTATTCCCATTCTGCTCCCACCAGAGGTAATCCAGGTCTATGAGCCTGGGGAACTCCATAGCCAACGCTGAAATGGCCTTCAGCATCTTAGGCAGGGAGGTTCCTACCCAGCAGGGAGCATAGAGCTAGGAGCAGGAACACAACAGTGGTATTAAACACTTGGGTGTTTTCCCAGAAATGGTCTGCTCTCTATCTCCCATTGAAATGTCCCATGCCCATCACCACCTGAATATACTGACCTGGCCTAAGCCCACCAATATGCATCCTCCCCAACTCTGGCCTCCTGGGTCTCCTGACTAGGGACCCTTCCATCCTTTTGTATCACTTAGCCACCCTCCTACCAACCCCAAGGATAGCAGCAAGCCCACAGTGCTTTAACTCCTTCTTCCAGCACCATCAGAAAGTCCTAAGCTGCTAACCCTGTACCACCTTAAATTGGCCTCTCTCACTAACTTGCCAGAGAGGCCCAACCCATTTTTCCCAAATTCCCAACATTCACTCAAGAAGTAGAACCCAGTCAAACACAGTCACTCCACACACACATCCAACAATCACAAAACTCACAACACAGTCACACAGCAACACACACCCTCCAGGACTGACACCCCTCTCGCCTCTCACCCTTGGGAAGACACCAGGGATGAAATCTATTTATCTTCCCAACCAGTTTGGAAGTGCACGTGGCGCGTGCATACGGACCCTCTGCACATGCACAAACCCTTCTGTGCATGCGCAGAAGGTAAAAAACAGGTTACTTCCTGGTTAAAACCAGGTTAAAACCAGGAAGCAATGATGACCGGGTGGGTGGGCGGAGCCTCGTGCCACCATCGCTATCGGTTCTTCGAACCACCAGCCGCCATTGCTACCAGTTCAGCCGAACCAGTCCGAACCGGGAGCATTTCACCCCTGGAAGACACAGTCCCTCTTGTCTTCTTGGGGTTCCCCAGGATTCTTTCATCTGGATGTGGGGTTCTCTACTTAACCAGTCTCAGAGGGCTCTCACAACCTCATAAGAAAGTCTCTGCTGCTCACTTGTCTGGGCTTACTCACCACTTGCCTGCTCACCAATCGGCACCCACTCCTACTGCTGGCTTACTCGCTGCACAGCTATCTGCTATTGCAGGTTTTTTTTTTTTTGTTTGCTTGCCAGTGACCGGCTTGCATGCCCATATTATTCTGCTTGATCTAAGGCATCCTCAATGTAGAACTTTTGAGAGATGGGTTTTTCTATTAATAGTTCTGATGATGCTACATATTATTTTACCTTAACAGGTAACAGAAAATGTACTGAGTTATTTTCAACTGCAATTCTTTGGTAACAAGAAAAACTTTCAAATTAGGAAATAATTAAGAAAAACCCCACAGTTTCATCAATTCATAAATAAAACTTTGTCATTAAGTAATAGTCTTATCTGAAGTTGAAGACAGAACAAAATCAAATACATTACTTGGCTATGGAGATTTATAACAGTCTAATTTATAACAGCTATTAGATATAACTATAGAAAGTTTCAGTTTTAAACAAAGGTTTACTTCACAGAAATAGAGAAATGTTTTGACTGATTACTGATTGATTATAGGTCATCAAATTGGTGTCAGCTCTTAGTGATCACATAGGTTTGTCTACAATCTGGCCTTCAGGTCTTCACAATCAGGTATACTGATTGTTGCCATCTTGCTTGCCACCAGTCACACATCTTCTGTTTTGTCCCACTTTTCCAGCATTAGTAACTTATGATGGGCCCAAACTGTGTGTACAAACAGGTTCGGTGTTGAGCAGTGTTGTATGTATAATATCCATTCACTTAGCATAACTAATGGCTAGGCTTCCCCTCATCCCCATCCCATGAAGAAGTACTGCATAGCAATAGAATATGCATCTTTACTAAATAGTTAAGATAGTAAATAAATTAACTAGAAGAGTTGTTAGATTTCATTTATTAGGTTCAAAGACTTTTCTTGATACCTTCAGACTGATTCTAGAAACAGCTCCTAATTTTACCAGTTAAAATTAGGAAAAAAAGGGTAGAGGTCCACTTGTTTTATTTTTTCTCACTTAATGGATTACACATGGAATGCAATGTCCATACCCTATCATAAAATACTGTGAGTAAGATAAGAAAATGTATACAACAAATCTTCATCTATGAATTTTTATATATGCTGTCAGATTTCCTAACAAATGCTTGGAAATTCTACTACCATAAACCATAATACTAACTAGTTATTATTATTTTTAATTAATTAGTTTGGACTGTGTAGTGAAATGCATCTCATTAGACTTTCTTTTTCAACTGCTTTGAATGTGCTATATAACAATTCATTGTATCATTTCTGATGGGAGCTTGTCTTGACATATGCCTTTCTGAATATAGATTACACTCTGATCTTTGCTCCTTTAAAATTAAATTTGTGAGTGTTTAGATTGGATAGGTTGTGCAGTGGGGAAAGAATGTAAAGACATCAATTAATGAATAACAGATATCAGGGTTTAGGGAAATCGTATACTTAATTATCCTGGAGACCTTCTGCTTTAATTACCTTTTTTCTTTGCCTTTGCTTACATTCAAAGAGGTTGTGCCATCTAACAATTATCCAGATAATTTTAGCACGGCAATGTATCTCAAATTATTTGTTGCATCACTCACAGTACCCCATGCTTATAGGTTTTCTGGTGCTCTGTGTGTGTGTGTGTGTGTGTGTGTGTGTGTGTGTGTGTGAGAGAGAGAGAGAGAGAGAGAGAGAGAGAGAGAGAGAGAGAGAGAGAGAGAGGGAGATGGTGATTGTCATCAAAAAGGAAAAGAAATTGTGGCCTTTATTTTTTAGGACTGTTGAGAGAAACAACATTCTATGAATTCATCTAAAAAAAATAATCTTATAAGAAATTTTACCACATTTTTCTTAACTGTGGTAAGAAAATACCTGTGATTTCATTAATTAATGATACCTGTGATATTATTAATGCTTCAGGCAACATTACTACAGGAGTATGGAACAGTGGTGAAATCCACATTTTTTTTACTATCGGTTCTGTGGGTGTGGCTTGGTGGGTGTGGTGTGGCTTGGTGGGTGTGGCAGGGGATACTGCAAAATCCCCATTCCTCCCCCACTCCAGGGGAAGGATACTGCAAAATCCCCATTCCCTCCCACACGGTGGCATTTGCCGGTTCTCCAAACTGCTCAAAATGTCCGCTACCGGTTCTCCAGAACCTGTCAGAACCTGCTGGATTTCACCCCTGGTATGAAGATAGCCTTGAAGAAGGAATGTGATTTTTTTAAAAAAATCAACCCAGAAATAGAAGAGAAGGTGAGGAAGAAATTAAAGAACTCCCTACCTTTATTCTCTTTGTATAGGGAGAGAGGAAATATCAGGCTTTCAAGATTCTGTTATTATATCCTAAAGGAGAATTATAGTAATTTTTATATTATCTGTTTCCTAGCTAGTCTACCTCAAAGGACTGACAGTTACAGAATGCTTTTAGATACTATTATAAACTCATAAAAACAGGAATTGGATTTTTCATGAGAGTATTTCAAGGAGTATGCCATCCTTCGAAGAATGGATTTCACTATATATATATTTTGCATTAAATTCTTTGTGAATTGTGGATTTTCTCATTAACATATTAACTTTCCTAAGGATTGTATTTGAGCCGACTTGAGAATTTCATTTCTTAGTCCTGCAATGAAATTGGAAGGTCTTTCTACTGCAGGCACACTACTACTTGCAGCAAGCATCCCAGTGTTGGAAGAAATATCCATCTGGTTCAGTTCCAAGCTGGGAGAAAGATCCTGGAAACATGGAGGCTGATTGGAAAGAAAGTTTAATGATGAACAGAACCAATAGCAGTCCTGGGTCAGCTGAACAATTGATTTGATGAGTACATGGGTTTTTATAAGTTTCAGAGATGCTGCTAGGGAGATTGTGCAATGTCTGAAATTTCTTTAGGAGATTGTGCAATGTAGCGAGCTCTGTGTCTTCTGCTAAATGGTAGTGGGTTAATCTTATTATGTCTTGAAGGATCATGTCCTGTTCTTCTTAATCCCATCACCCTGGAGCTGAAGGTCTTTTGATTTGTAGATAGGCTGGCCCAATCTTTCTTAATGGGCACAAAATATCTGCTGGGGGCTATTAAGAAAGACTGAGTCTGCTCCTTGCTGCTAAAAAAAACATGTTTCACCATTTCTCATTTAGGGTAATATAATATTCTGCCTTTTTAAAAAATGTTCCTCAAAATATTTCATTCTTCTAGGATGAAAAGGGGCCTTCCCACACCAGGTTTGTGTGTTTTATGTAGGATCTATTGCTGGAATAACTATTGTGTCAAAAATGAATTGTAGATCACTGCCATCTATCTTAACGTTATACAAGGATATGTCTTGCAAAGCCTTTCAGATTATGCTGGCAACTGAATACAGAACAGGGGGGAAATAATGTCCTGTTAATCTGTGATAGATGATTTCTGCTTTCCTTCCAATATCAGCAAGACAAATGGCTTTTTGATTGAAACCATGTTTCCAACCTTGTAAATCTAAGGAAATGGCAACATCATGATTTCCACTTTCATCATTTCTAACCTCTATCCCCACCCTTTATATGAGCATAGGAATCCCCTTCAGATTTCTTTCCAAGAGAAAAATACATACTTTCCCCTCTCAACAATGAATTCTGCTCCTTCTATATGAACACCTTTTTTTAGGGGGGGAAAATCTTCCTTAACATTTTACGTTCCTTTTTTTTGATAATGCCTTTACATGTGTAATGATTTTTTGTTAAAAAAGAAAAATTAGAATATGGGCCACAAAATTCAGAATATGTTGAATCCATTTCAGATCATGCATTATTCTGGGAGATGTTGGCTAATATTAAGATGTTAAAAGAATTTTGTCTCCATTTCTGTTCTTGCTATCCTGGTTATTTTGAAATGGTCATTGACTGTAACAAAGGATTGATTGACTATCTTGGCTTCAGTATTCTTTCCAACATTCCCTTTTCTTCAGAATGCCAGAACTTCAGGTGCAGATTTGTTTTTAATTCATTTTGGACAATGTCAAGAGACAACATAATATTCATTATCACATATGTCCAGCCGCTTGGGCACAAAGTGGATGTTACATACAGATTAATGAGGACCTAAACTCATACATTTATTGAATAGGGGAAAAAAATAACATTAACTGTAAAGACCTTAAGTGATGATTGTCACTTTCTTATCTCCAACAAAGGAATTTGCAAATCAAAAGTACAAGAGGTAGACTTCTCCTATGAAGCCTATATCGGAGAGTGAGACTAAAAACATCATTCAAGAAGAAATAAATCTGCTGCAGTTTGAATTTAGTGGGAAATATTCTCCATATATGTAAGTATTCAGTGTAAAGTTGTACCATTTATTTATTTATTTATTTATTTATTTATTTATTTATTTATTATGCAATTTATATGCCGCCCTATCTCCAAGGACTCAGGACGGCTCACAACGGTAAAGATGCACAGTTCCTCATTAAAAGACAATATAAAATTAAAATTCCGATTTAAAACAATTTAAAATTCATTAAGAAACCCCCCATCAGTCCAGGCTGCGGAACAACTAGGTCTTCAAATCATGGCAGAACGAGCGAAGGTCAGGGGACATCCGGAGCACCAAAGGAAGTTGGTTCCAGAGGGTGGGTGTGACCACAGAGAAAGCTCTCCCCCTGGGGGTCGCCAGCCGACACTGTCTGGCCAACGGCACCCTGAGGAGGCCGTCTGTGGGAATGTACCCGGCAATTGGGAATTATCGCTGGTTGCAGGGGGTCCGACAAATATCCCGGGCCTAGGCCATGAAGGGTTTAGGCTTATATAAGGTAGATGAAACCTTTTAAAGGTTTTCCTGAGACTGTTGATCTGATATATATTATATAAGTTCAAATCCAAGTAAGGGTATGGCTAGCTGATGAGAGCTAAACAGCTTGAAATAGGTCTCCCTTTATTTCTTTATCAGCAAAATATAAATTTTTCTATATAATTTTTGCATATAAATATAAAATGGTTTGTCATGAATGTGTGACTGCTTGAGGGCTCCTGGATTGGAGCTGAAAGGCAAAAGGGAGCAGAATGTCCCCTCCCACATATTGGGGTAGACCAGGTGTCTTGATAGAAAAACACTTAATCTTTCCCCTGGCTCAAGCTGATGAAGGGAGGAGAACTTATGGCTCAGAGGTTAATTCAACTGCCTAACATGCAGGAAGCCCAAGTTTGAATCTGAGTAAGAGTATGGCTAGCTGATGAGAGCTAAATAGTTTGAAATAGATCTATACTAGTCTCCCTTTATTTCTTTATCAGCAAAATATAAATTTGGTACATATATATTCTCATATATTCTTACTTCTTCGTAGGGTTTATGTGTGTTTTTCTTCTAGCCAAGTTTTCCCTACGTAGCCAAGGTTTTTTTGTAGCTCCAGCTCAGTAGAATCATATCTACTCGGTTCTGGGCTTTTTTCCTTTCTAACACCTAGCAAGCTCTAACTGCTAGGTGGGAGACCTACAAAAAAAAACCCTTGGCTATGTAGGGAAAACCTGGCTAGAAGAAAAACACACATAAACCCTACGAAGAAGTAAGAAAATTGATACTGTACCTTTACAGGGAGGATACATAAGATATGGGTGTGGCCTACTGATGACAGCTAACGAGCTAGAAATGGATCTATTTAGGTCTCCCACCTAGCAGTTAGAGCTTGCTAGGTGTTAGAAAGGAAAAAAGCCCAGAACCGAGTAGATGTGATTCTACTGAGCTGGAGCTACAAAAAAAACTTGGCTACATAGGGAAAACCTGGCTAGAAGAAATATATATATATATATATATATATATATATATATATATATATATATATATATATATATATATATATATATGCATATTCTTTCTAGCCAGGTTTTACCTACGTAAACTTAGTTGTTCTACAGCCCTGGTTCTGTGAAATCTCATTCACAAGTTTCTGGGCCTTTTTTCTGCTGACAAACTGCAACTCTGTGTTGCTCTCTGGGAGACTCAGATAGCTATTTCTGCCTCTTAAGGCATCATCAGTGAACCACACCCACTTCTCAGATATCCTCCCTGTAAAGGTACAATGTAAAGGTACAAAGGAAAAAAAAGACATATATATATATATATATATATATATATATATATATATATATATATATATATATATATGTAGGTCTTTGGTTATTCGGGTCTTCTCCCACGTAAAATTGGAAGTGTCTTGGCGACGTTTCAACAAAGTCTCATTCGTCATCTTCAGGCTGGTGTTCTCGGCTTCGTGCTTCCAGGAGCAATGTGAGATCGCAGCTGTCTCTTCCTTTTAACTGCTAGTGGGGGTGTGAGCTGATTGGGTGGGAACTTGGCTGTGTTCTAATTGGGTGGAGGTGTGTTCTGATTGGTTAGGGGCTCGGCTGTGCTCTGATTGGATGGGGGGTTGGTTGTGCTCTGATTGGCTGGGGGTGTGTTCTGTTTGGGTGGGGGCTTGGTTGTGCTCAGCTTAGTCTGAGTTGCAGGGGGATTTGAGCTGGTGAGCTGCGTTGTTGTTGTTTGGCTTCGTGTTTGTGGCCGTGCGAGCTCTTCATGGTGGGTGTCAGTCTGCTTCATGTATGGATTGGAGAGGTTTAAAGTGGCTAATGATGCAGCTGCAGTCTGGCTTCTGGTCCTTGGTCGTGGCTCATTATCAGTGTGGGTTTGAGTCTGCTTTCTGCGTGGATGTGTGGTGGTGACATCCTGTGTGGCTCTCGTGAGTGTGGGTCTGGTGTCATTCATCGTGTTAGGGACCCGTTTGTCAATAAGGGCGGGTTTCCAAATGGCTGGTAGGCGGGAGGTATCGTCTCGTTTGTTCATGCTGTGTGGGCGTTTTTCTATCTCGATGGCTTCTCTGATTATTCTGTTGTTAAAGTGTTCAGTTTTGGCGATAGTTCTGGTCTTTTTAAAGTCAATATCATGTCCTGTGGCTTTAAGGTGTTGGACCAGGGAAGAAGTTGGTTCTTCTTTTCTGACTGAGTTCTTGTGTTCTTCTATGCGTGCACTTATTCGTCTGTTGGTTTGTCCGATGTATGTGGTGGGGCAGGCGGTGCATGGGATTTCATATACTCCTTGATTTTCTAACTCAATTTTGTCTTTGGGGTTCCTTAGGATGGTGGATATTTTTCGGTTTGTGCAGAATGCTGTCTTGATGTTATGTTTGTGGAGGATTTTGCTTATTCTGTCTGTGGTGCCTTTTATGTATGGGAGGAGGGCTTTGCCGTTTTCTTGTTCTGTGTCTTGGATTTTAGTGGGGGTTTCTTTTTGGATTAGGTTGGTGATCTTATTTCTTTGGAATCCATTGGATGTTAGTACGTTAGTGAGGTTGTGTAGTTCGGTTTTTAGGTGTTGTTCGTCAGCTAAGCGTTTTGTTCTGGAAATGAGTGTCTTGGCTACAGAGTTGATCTGGGCAGGGTGGTGATGTGAGAGTGCGTGCAGATAGCGGTTTGTGTGTGTTTTCTTCTGGTAGATAGTGTGTCCTAGGGAGCCATTGGATTTTCTGTAGACTAAGACATCCAGGAAGGGAAGTTGGTTGTTCGCTTCTGTTTCCATGGTGAACTGTATTTTGGGGTGTAGGCTGTTGAGGTGTGTGAGGAAGTTGTCCAGTTTTTCTTTCCCATGTGGCCAGATTATGAAGGTGTCGTCCACATATCTGAGCCAGAGTTTGGGTTTATGATCAGATTTTTCTAGAGCTTGGGTTTCAAAGTATTCCATATAGAGGTTGGCAATGACAGGTGAGAGGGGTGATCCCATGGGTGCTCCTTCTGTTTGTTTGTATTTCTGTCCATTATAGATGAAGTATGTGTTGGATAGGCAGTGGTTGGTCAGATCTAAGATGTGCTTGGGGGGGTTATATTTGTTTTGGATAACTGTCAAGGCTTCTTTGATTGGTACTTGGGTGAAGAGGGATATGACATCAAAGCTCACGAGTAGGTCACTGGGCTGTAAGTTTTGTTGCTTTATGATGTCTATGAACTGGAATGAGTTTTTTACGTATGAGGTGATGGATTCTGCATAGGGCTGTAGTTGTTTGGTGAGAAATTTGGCTAGGTTTTGTAGAGGTGAGCCTATGGAGCTGACTCGGACAAACCAACAGACGAATAAGCGCACGCATAGAAGAACACAAGAACTCAGTCAGAAAAGAAGAACCAACTTCTTCCCTGGTCCAACACCTTAAAGCCACAGGACATGATATTGACTTTAAAAAGACCAGAACTATCGCCAAAACTGAACACTTTAACAACAGAATAATCAGAGAAGCCATCGAGATAGAAAAACGCCCACACAGCATGAACAAACGAGACGATACCTCCCGCCTACCAGCCATTTGGAAACCCGCCCTTATTGACAAACGGGTCCCTAACACGACGAATGACACCAGACCCACACTCACGAGAGCCACACAGGATGTCACCACCACACATCCACGCAGAAAGCAGACTCAAACCCACACTGATAATGAGCCACGACCAAGGACCAGAAGCCAGACTGCAGCTGCATCATTAGCCACTTTAAACCTCTCCAATCCATACATGAAGCAGACTGACACCCACCATGAAGAGCTCGCACGGCCACAAACACGAAGCCAAACAACAACAACGCAGCTCACCAGCTCAAATCCCCCTGCAACTCAGACTAAGCTGAGCACAACCAAGCCCCCACCCAAACAGAACACACCCCCAGCCAATCAGAGCACAACCAACCCCCCCATCCAATCAGAGCACAGCCGAGCCCCTAACCAATCAGAACACACCTCCACCCAATCAGAACACAGCCAAGTTCCCACCCAATCAGCTCACACCCCCACTAGCAGTTAAAAGGAAGAGACAGCTGCGATCTCACATTGCTCCTGGAAGCACGAAGCCAAGAACACCAGCCTGAAGATGACGAATGAGACTTCGTCGAAACGTCGCCAAGACACTTCCAATTTTACGTGGGAGAAGACCCGAATAACCAAAGACCTACATACAAACACCCGCGAAAACCTGAGAAAATATATATATAGTGTGTGTGTGTGTGTGTGTGTGTGTGTGAAATCTGCTTAAAGAGTACAGTACATTCTCTGTGGTATCTCTGATTTAATATTATTATTTTGTTGTTGATCTTTACTCATATCCTACATCGCCTCTGAAAGATTTTGTCTTGATATCTAGATTACAAGTGAATAAAATAAGAGGGTGAAATCTAAGTCACATGGCATGCTAAAACATAGTTAATTTAATCATAATTTATGAAACTGTTCCGTTTTTCTCAGTTTCTCGAGCCTATCCAGAAGTACTGGAACCTTGGACTTATCATCTTGGTTGCTCAGCTATAAATATGGTTTATTTGTCAATTAGTGTGTGTGTGTGAAACCCCCCCCCCCAAAAAAAAAAACAACCAAAAGTTAAGGAGCCTAGGACAAATAGTTGACTGAAGAGCAGGATGCAAGGAAGTATTGGAGATGACATCCTGCAATACTGTACAGAAGAGAGAATAAACTATCATGACTCAGGACTGTCCCCCAATATTTTGTTGGCCAGAGAGAAAAGAAATCATACTATGAGGGGATCCTTGGTGCTCTCTGAGCTTGTTTTCTTGCAGATGTTTCATTACACATCTGCAAGAAAAAAACCAAGCTCAGAGTACACTAAAGACCACTCATTTCAACCCTGAACTACAAATATGCTCCTTTATCGAAATCATATTATCCCTGTTAAATGGCTGGTGTGCATTTAGACTGCATTCTTCTCTATGTTTTTATTGTTATTGTTTTTTTTAACAAAATATATTTTCAATTTGTTTTATGGATAAATTATGTGGAATGTGTAGTTTTTGTTTTAATTGTGTGTTATATTCAAATGAGATGGGCAGCTTTATAAAGTCAAGGAAGGAAGGAAGGAAGGAAGGAAGGAAGGAAGTAAGTAAGTAAGTAAGTAGTAGTCTGTCATTCTGGCTAAAGATACTTCATAAACAGTAGCCAAGAACAAGATATCCATATTCTCACTGCGTGACAGCTTTGAGAATGGCAATTGCATATCTGAAAGTGAAAATTCTGATAAACAAAAGCAGAACGTCTTAGTGGAAGTGAAACAATAAGTGTCAGGGTTATAAAATGATCAGTCCGGCTTTAAGTTACTGCAGTAGCTGTGGGAGGCACAATGTTGAATAGTAAATATGCCCCGCTACTTACTATTGTCTTCAAAGTTTTCCTTTGGATTGTATTTAGAGGGCTATGCACTCTGTCAGCAGTCATTGGAATTAAAAACAGAGTGGATTATTTCAGCAGTAAAGATGAAGGCAAAAGGTATTTCTTAAGAATTAATGACCAGCTGGGAAACTTGAAGGTTTAAAATTAAAAGCAATTTGTGCATCAAGGTCTGTATTTTGACCATTTTATTTGAGGTTATAATCGAGGCACACTTCTCAGGGCCCTCCAGAGAGATCTTTCATTTAGAGTTTATTAGGCAAACAGTCACTGATTTGATTCATTCCCCATATTCCCTTTTCAAGGACTTTTATGGCCTGCTGAACTTGCATTGGCCCAGAATTCAAATATGTGCTATCCCTTGGGTAGCTAAGGACATTCCTAATACTATTTTTGTTTTTCAAGCTGTTCCTTTTATGCCAGTCCCCTGAGTGCTCATAGATAAAGATAGAAATCTTCCTCCTTTTCTTCCTCCTTTAAGCCAAAAGAAAAAAAAAAAAAAAACCCGAGGGGAGTTGGGAATGGAGGTGAAAATGAGCACTAGGTTCCAGCAAATAGATGGCACTTATTTTGAATTGCTTCAGTGAAAATAACATGTGGCCAAGCAGGCTGAGATTAACTCACCAAATTAAGAAAATTGATGGACCCAATCCTAAAGCCTCTTTGGGAACCATGAAACTTTGAATCCAACAATCCAAGATCTCTTATGCTTAGAACACACTCCATTTGGAGGATTACCACCAACAGAAACGTCATTGGCTAATAAATGTCCAGGCTTCAGCAAACTCTTTTGGCACGGTAGGACTGCACTGAGAAACATAAAAATATACTTTTTTATTGGTGAAGAACAGAGA
Source organism: Arizona elegans (assembly GCA_022577455.1). Lineage (NCBI taxonomy): Eukaryota > Metazoa > Chordata > Lepidosauria > Squamata > Colubridae > Arizona > Arizona elegans. The sequence goes on from JAKOOJ010000001.1 coordinate 182,805,214, forward strand.
AACAATAATGATTGCATAAACCATGGTTGACATTCCATCTTTTTCAACAAAGAACTGCATTAATCGCCCTGTAGTTTTTGTATGATCTTTCTTTTCTTAAAAGGAAGCAATATTTTTTCCAATCATCAGTCACAAATCCAGTTTTTAGACTCATGTTAATAGTCACCCTGTAAGCAGACCTCTGCCATTGTCCCATTGTTCCATCTATACTTGTTATTCTGTCCTCACTACACGTTAGTCTGTGTGTAGCTCGACATGCCGCTAAACCCACCTATCCTCCAATAAAACAGACCATGTGGGTAGATCTGAATACTTTATTGAAAGAACAGGATATGGTGAAACTGGAGAAAGTAGGAATACATACAATGAGAACCAAATACAAGATAGACAGTACTGAGTTACTGCTGAACATAACAATTAATAAATACAAGCAATTTAAATCTCACCAGCAATGCTCTGTGTGTGGGATGTGGGTTTGTCCTTGAATAACTATGTGCCACAGATTAAGATGGATTCTTCTTGTGCTCCTGCCTTTTCCAAATGCTAAAGTAAATGGAGCCTGGCTTCCCAGCGTGCACTTGGTTTGAGAGTGTGGGGTGATGGTAAAATGGGTTGGGTCAGCTTCAAACAATATACTTGGTATTTTGTCTCTCTGGCCACTAGATGGGGCTAGAGTGGAACAACAGTATATAAAAATAGTATGTTGGGGCATATTTGTCCCTCCCGCCACGAGATGGGGCTAGAGAGCAAAAACAGTATATAAAAGTTATATGCTGGGGCATGACACCTTACTGTTGTCAAATAATCTCACGTTTGTTATTTTCCATCATTTTTCTCTTGAACATTAACATTTATAGCATTTGTTTCAATTTCAATCGTTGCCATATCCCCACACAAATCTCTACAATACCCTCATGATTAGAAATCATTAGAAATATTTATGGTACCTGTTCCCATCACATTCTTATTTTGGCATTATTATTCTCCTGGTTCCTTTTAGATTGGGGAAAAATACACAATCTCTCTTCCTTTCAATACTACATGAAGCCTGCTAACTCTATACAACACAACATTCAATAGAAGAGCAGGCTATGAGCTGCAAGTTTCAATAACTAGATGGCACAGTGGTGGGTTGTTCCCGGTTCTGTCCAGTTCTATAGAACCGGTAGTAAAACCGGCGGGAGGCTCCGCCCACCTGCCATGACATCATCATGGCTGATCTGTGCATGCGCAGAAGCTTCGTGCTTCCACTGCGAACCGGTAGTAAAGGTATGTAGAACCCACCCCTGAGATGGCAGTAAGGTATTTATATGTTTCTTTCCTCTCTCCCCCATGATCCTTAGTGGTCATGTTGATTGTTTTCAGTCCCATCTGACATATCTACTATACATATGATTGAATAGGAGATTCTGAATAGAAAATGTTAGCTTGAGCAAGAAATATCATTCAAAGTGGGAAACTCATGTGTAATTATTGTGATGCATGTACCTAGCATATAATGTAAATATATATCTAACATTCCTGCGTTGTAATCAACTAGGTCCTATCAGGCATGATCAGGTATTCTAAATTAAAATTTAAGTTTCTCTAATGGCTCTCATTTTAAAAAGATAATCTAGTCTTTTATCTTCCTCCATCTTATTTAAAACCCTGACATGAAAGCCTCAATTAACCATTATGGGGAGTAGAGGTCAATAGCCACCAAGAGACGTATGAATCAGAAGATGTATGATAGGCCTGTGTAAATCAGCCCCCAACTAAATAAAATAGAAGATAGGAGAGTATCTGATTCAATTTGAACTTGCAGTTCTAGATTTGCAAATTGATGTGGGAAGTGGTCCGGGGTTCACAGTTCTGTGATAAAACTAAGTCACATCGGAGGCTCATTGCTCTCTGAAGCTGCCGCATACTGAGGTTAGCAGGTCAGGTTGGGGCATAGAAACATGAGGGTGCCTGCAAGCTAGCAATTCAAATGCTACTTAAGAATTCCACTTCTATTGGAGCCATACATAACTACTAAGTTCTAACTTCTGGCAGGAAGCAGGTCATTCTTGTCTCTGTACAAGCTGGAATGTACATGACAGGCAATATGTATTCATGGCAGGATGAAGAATAGGTAATTCACTAGTACCTTTTTGTTTTTTGCATTAAAATCAATAAGAGTTTCGCTAAATTATATAAAGGATATTTGAAAATGTTTTTAGAATTTGGAGGAAGGACAGAGTGCGAAAACTAAGTTTGAGAAATGCAGCACATCATTATTTTAATCAGTATATATTAGAAAAATTAAAGTTTTACATATTTCAATTGATAGATTGATTATATGCCATCATGTTGGTTTAATCTCTTAGCAACAAACAGATTTTGTCTAGGAGGATATGCTCCTAGCTTAACATTTCAGCTCTTCCAACTGTGCACACATCAGAACTGTAATGTGTGTACTGTAAGTCATATTTCAGTATCAATATTTTAAACCAACATTTTAGCACCAATTAAAATACTTTAAAAAAAACAAATATGATCTTCAGCCTGATCATACCTAGATACAATAGCCTGAGGTAGAATGAATGCCCTGGATGAGAAAAAAAAAACATTTGTTTTTCTAGTTCATGTATCAACATACTCTAGCAGTGTGATTTATTTATTTATTTATTTATTTATTTATTTATTTATTTATTTATTTATTTATTTATTTGTTGGTTCGATTTATATGCTGCCCTTCTCCGGAGACTCAGGGCGGCTTACAATGCGTTAAGCAATAGCCTTCATACTTTTGTATATGCCTGCTTAGTAGGGCTTTCGGCCTCCCCTAAACGGTGTTCTTTTTTATACAAAGTCATCTTATTGCCCCCACAATCCGGGTCCTCATTTTACCTACCTCGAAAGGATGGAAGGCTGAGTCAACCTTGAGCCTGGTGAGATTCGAACTTGCAGTAATTGCAGGCAACTGGTGCTACTTAACAGCACTTTAGTCTGTTGCACCACCAAGATTATTATACATCAGAAGTTACAAACTGAAATGGCTGAAAGGCTGTAACAGGAATAATTCATTAGCCTGAGGGTTCCAATGCTGAAGTCTTTTCATTACATTGATATATCAGTTTCTAGTGAGTGAAATTTGAAGAAAACAAAGAATAGCACAGGATGCCATTAGATATAAATGTATTAAATGTCTCTCTTCCTCTCCCTCTACCCCCCTCTCTCCTGTTATAGTGGTACCTTCCATGACCTTTTTATGGAAGAATGAAGTACCAGTAATGCACCATTTGTTTAATTATTCCTTTCCATAGAATGATCTACAGAAGTGAATCACAACCTGTTCTCTCAGTATCCTAGGAAATAATGTTAAATTCCCAGGTTAACATCAAATGGTAATTTCTTATAAGAGTATTGTTGAGGACAGAGTTAGCGAGAGTATGCAATGATGTACCTTGGGAGGAAATGATAGTGAAGACAATTAACTAATGGAATGGCTTGCCTTCAGATGTCATGGGTACTTCATCACTGGAAGTTTTTAAGAAGAGACTAGACAGTCACTTATCTGAAATAGTATTGGGTCTCCTGCTTGAGCAGGTAGTTGGTCTAGAAGACCTCCAAGATCCCTTCCATCTTTTATTCTGTTCTGTTCCATTTTGTTCCGTCTCATCCCGTCCCGTCCCGTCCCTTTCCATTCCATTCCATTCTATTCCATTCCATTCCATTCCATTCCATTCCATTCCATTCCATTCCATTCCATAAAATATCTGCAGTTTTCTTGGCTAGATTTCAGAAGTGAGTTGCTATTACCTTCTTCCCAAGCTTGATAGAGTGTAACTGGCTAAAGGTGACCCAGCTGGCTTTGTGTCTAAGGCAGGGCTAAAATATAGAGTCTCTTAGCTTGTAGCATACTTTAATCATGACACCAAACTGGCTCTGTAGCCAAATACTCTGTGAATGAAATCTAAATTTAACCTAGCTAGTTCCCCCACCACTACCTCTCCGCCATTCATTTAAATTTTGCATACTGACAAATGTTCACATTCAAAAACATATTTATTTACACTATATCTTTATTTAATGCACTATGCAATGCAACATTTCTGTGACTAAATGAACAAAAATGAGATTAGGGAAGGTACAATCCTATCCTAGCCTAAACATGAATGGATTTTGCTACACACTTTTGCATTTCCATTCTTTTTTTTTTTCTTACTGATTTAAAATAGGATTGTTTGGAAGGATTATCCTTTATTTTTGAGAGGTTTTGAAAGGGGAGAAACAAACTCTTTTCTCAACCAATTTCTTTTGCCCCAACGATTATTATTTAAAATAGAATAGAACTGTCAAACTAGGTCCTAAGTCTGCATTACTATTAATCTTCTCATCGTTCCTATCACCCATCTCCCCACACTTATGACTGTATAACTGTAACCTTGTTGCTGGTATCCTTAGGATTTATATTGACTGTTTCCCTATGACTATCATTAAGTGTTGTACCTTATGATTCTTGACGAGTGTATCTTTTCTTTTATGTACTCCAAGAGCGTATGCACCAAGACAAATTCCTTGTGTGTACAATCACACTTGGCCAATAAAGAATTCTATTCCATTCTATAAAGAATTCTATTATTATTATTTATTTGTGTTCCATGCTTAAATGTATTATCTCCATCATAATCTATTCTTCCTGAAAAATAACTAAGCATAGAAAGTCCGGGAGATAAACTTGAAGCAAATAGTTAGAAGCTGTTATGTAAATAAAAAGAGAAATGTCTTAAGTCCTGGGAAGTGAGATAGTATTAAGAAGTGTCAGCCCTTTGAAATAGTCCAGACAAAATAGCACAAAACCTGAATACTAACACTATTGTAAAGTTACAGTAACAGAATCTTGCAAGTCTGAAAACACCTTTCTCCTATCTTACTTTTACTCTACCTAAAACTAGGGAAGGTTCCTTCTGAGACACTTCTCATACCCTTTTCCTTTTGTGGGCTGAGATACCTTTTACATGATGGTTATATAGGCTGTTTTTCCTACTATTTCCCAAGGTTACTTCCACAGACTATTGCAAGAAGAATTAGCTCCTCTCTGACTCATTGTGGTATATCAGGGAGACCTAGTAAAGCATAATCAGATTTGCAAGATTCTGTTCTTATATTCTAACTCAGGGGTGTCAAACTGGATTTCTTAAAGGGCTGGATCAGCATTGTAGTTCTCTTCCGCAGGCCGGCCGGGAGGGGAGGGGGGTAGATGGAATGGACGCTTCCTACAGCACCCTGCCAGCCAAAATGGGTTCAGGGGCCCCCATGTGTGGCCCCCGTGTGGCCCCATGCAACCCCCCCCCTGTGGCCCATTTTTGGCATGGATGGCCTCCTGCAGCACTTTGCTGGCCAAAACAGATGGCATAAATCTATGTAGAAATCTCATCATTCTTCAACATCATCATTTTAGCCATGGTTTATCCACTGCAGGATGAAGGCCTCTTCTGCATGTTTCCAACCAATATGGTCCTGAGCTTTCTTTTGCCAAATGTCATCAATCCATCTTGTTTAAGGTCTCTTTCGTGGATGCTTTTTATCAAGTGGGATCCATTCTATGGCTGCCTTGGTCCATCAGTTCTTGCTATGTGACCAGCCGATTTCTATTTCAATTCTTTTACTCTCTTGAAGATAATGTATACTTTTGTTTGTTCTTTAATCCATGTGCAGGTGTTTCTATCTTGTCTTGTAATGCCAAGCATGTATCTTTTCATGGCTCTTTGCTCCACTCTTAGCTTTTGTATCAATTGTGTGGTTAGTATCCATATTTCATCGGCATATGTTAGAATGTTGTGGCCCGTACACGGCCTATGCAGCTAGTAGCTGATTCAGACAGCGAGGAGGCTGGTGTGGTGATGCGCCAGCAGCCTGTGCAGCTGGCACTCGAGTCATACAATGAGGAGGCTGGAGAAGATGTGGTGCCAGAGGCAGAGATTCAGCCAGGGCCTTCAGAACCTCCAGAAGCTCCCTTAAGTGAAGAGGATGAAGAGGAGGAGCCTCTTCTCGATGCACGGGCATGCAGAGCTGCCAAAAGGCAGGAGTGGCTCCTCAGGAGGAAGTCTCCTCGAGAGTAAAGCTTGGGGCTAATTGGCCACTCAGCCTATTTAAGGAGGAATGTCAACTGAAGCAATTTGCAGGGAACAACTTAGTTCACATACCTTCGTGTCTTGTCTTGCTTATCTTATCAGCTTCCCGCAAATTGTTTCTGGGCATTCTGCCAACCATAGTAAGCTTTCAGTTATTATTTTTTGAATTCTTGGCGGCTGTTAATGCAATTAATTAGCAGCCCTTTGTTGTAAAAGACTGGTTTATTTAGTAAACTAAGGTTTGAACGGACTTTGTTTGTGCTGTGTTCTTTGGGGTCCATAGCTGGGGCAGAACATCAGGTAACACACACTGATTGAAAACTTTTCTCTTCAGGCATAGGGGGAGGTTGTTCTTGAAAATTATGCTTAACTTGCCAAATGCCTGCCAACTACATTTAACATGCCATTCAATTTCATTTATTGTATTACCTTCCATTGAGATCCATTGGCCAAGATATATGTAGTGGTCTACTACATCTAATTTTTCTCCAGATATTTTTTTTCTTTTGGTGAATTTATTAAACATAACCTGGCTCTTTTAAATCTATTTATGTAGAAATAGGTTTCCTTCCTTCCTTCCTTCCTTCCTTCCTTTGACAGAAAGCTTAAAGGAAAAAGGAATAAATTCAAGAAGCAAACATATTCTTCCTGACATTCGCTTACCGTGAAAAAGGCATAACAACTGGATTGGGTTTTTTTTTCAGTTGGAGATATTTCGTACATTTTAAATATCAGTGATCCAAACTATTTACTTTTTCAGTGTTTTGCAGGAACAAATTAAATCCATTTCTCATGTTGCATTGATCTTAGAAAGAAAAAAAAAATCATGTAAACCAATTGTAGAGTTTATTGTCAAAGGTTGTTGGGTAATTTCATTGATTTCTTCCAAAACTTTGACAACAGTGAATGATTGATTGGGCATTGCTAGAAATGATGATAATGTTACAGATTTGCAGATAATGCCACCAACACAGCCTAGGAAGATTACAACTCATACAATGTCATTTTAGCAGTGTAGAGATATGTTATGGATGATGTTTATGGTTGACTTTTGAAGGCTCGCTAAAATGTACTTAAAAGAAACTATATTTCATGTTCAAAATTATCTTATGTTTAAGAAAGCCTGTTGCATTTGATAGAAGAAAAGTATGTAATGTTGATCGACTAAGATTAGTTGAAAAAGCACAACAACTGCCAGAGCTGACTCACTTTCTTCATTGCTGGCATCAATTTTCAGCTCGCAGTTTGCTAAACAGAAACGGGAGAGGTTTGGTAAATTCCCAGTGGGGAGGCTAAGGAATGCATGAGAGCCTTTTGCTGCCAAAGATACCCACCATGGCCAAGTTCTCAGAGCTACCATCTGGCGCAGAATGTTTTCCCAAAACAAAAGTATTGTGTGTAATTGGTGAACAATGAACTGTGGGTAGCCCAGGGGTGAAAAGGGGGTTTTACCTAAGTGGATTTTCACAGGTAAACCTCAGAGCCGACTTTGCTTTTTCTGTGTCTAAATCAGTAGTGGGTGCCACTTACCTTCGCTACTGGTTCGGAACTGGGAACTTCACTTGCATGCGGTGCTTCTGCACATCTGCAGAACCTGAATGTGTGCAGAGGGTCCATGATGATGTCCTGGGAATGGGTGGGCGGAACCTCCCACCGCTGCCACTACTGGTTCACCTGAACCGGGGCGAACCAGTAGAAACCCACCACTGGTCTAAATGGATCCTTCAATAAAGTTTTATTCTTGGTAACTCCTACATGCCAGGAATTTCTTTTTTGGGGGGGAATGTGCCAAATGGGACTGTTGACAACTACTCTGTCTTATTCTAGGCAATTAAGCCATAATCCATGGTTTACAAAATACAAAATCATGATGTGGTTTGTTTGATTTGCCTTAGTGTGGTCTATGAATGCTGTTTTCATTTCCTGCCCTTGTCTTTTCCTCCCTTCCTAAACTTATAAACATGGCAAATTATTTTTGTGAAAATATTCAGAATAAGGTTTAGTATCTTATTTTCTGTGTGTAAATTGATTTGCCTTGTTTTGCAGGAGTCTTGAAGGGTATTTCAGGGATATACTGTATTTCTTATTTTGCCATAAGAGTGTTTAATTCTGCCTTGCAGTTTAGGGTGGAATTAGACTGGCTCAATTTAATTTCATGCTGTCCAGATATTTGGGGTGTGGCTAAGAGAGGTGTCCGGTGTAGGGATCCTAAGGAAAAGACACAGAATTTGAGAGAAACAAATTCTGTGTCTTTTCCTTAGAATCCCTACACAGGACCCCTCTCTTAGCCACACCCCAAATATCTGGACAGCATGAAATTAAATTGAGCCAGTCTAATTCCACCCTAAACTGCAAGGCGGAATTAAACACTCTTATGGCAAAATAAGAAATACAGTATATCCCTGAAATACCCTTCATTAACACTAATAGTAAATATCCATTGAGTCAAACATAGTACATCTTCACTGAAACTGATAACATGTGGAATATATCAACAAGATTTCCATTACAGTAGATTCAATTAGAATGACACACAATTATACTTACCTTTGTTCCTGAATGCTTTAGTATTTAAATAATAAATATGGGCAATAAATGGACCGTACAATTTTAGCATTTTATTGGGGTTATCTTCTTCTTTCTTTTGATACTACCTTAATAAGGATGGGGAAGAAAGTAAACACATATTCTCTTCCAAGAATTCACGAAAAGAAAAATAAATCACCTCCAGATGTTTCTTTAGAACCCAACAGTTTAAAGAGTGCTTTGGGGATCTGTTAAATATTTTAATCACTTGTCAGAAAGTATGTAATAGAAATCTTAAGAGACTTTATAGAAAAAGTTATATAAATGTCTTATAGGGGTATAAAACTAAAAGAGGTAAAACACCTTGATTTATATATTAAACATCCTTCTATCTCTCTGCAATCAATACTTACTCTTGGTGACTTACATAGGCCTAAATCAGTGTTTTTCATCTTTGACAATTTAAGGACATGTGGACTTCCACTCCTAGGATTGGGGAGTCTGGAAGTTGGAGTCCACACATCTTAAAGTTGCCAAGCTTGAAAAAACCCAGGGAAAACATTTTAGCTCTTAAAGCAACTAGGCAAAGCAACTCTTTTGCCCTGACATGTGAAATCTTGCTTTGTCATTTTCTCTGTAGTGTTTAATCAGTCTAAACAAACCTGTTAAACATTCACCTTAACTGTACCAGTGGTGGGTTGCTCCCGGTTCAGACCGGTTCAAAAGAACCGGTAGTAAAACCAGCAGGAGGCCCCACCCACCGCCCCGGATGTCATCATCAGTGATCTGCGCATGCACAGAAGCGATCCCATTGCAAACCAGTAGTAAAGGTAAGTATAACCCACCCCTGAACTGTACCCTATATCCGTTGGATTTGATAGTGAAAAAAAACCACAGTGTGGCACCTGAGAGAGACAACACATCTATTATTGTGAAAAAAAAAAAGGGGGGGGGGAGGAATAATGAAAGAAACAGAACTACTTTAGAAGTTACAAAACATCAAAGAGGAGTTAGGTGTGGCATAGGCATTCTTGCCTTTTATACACCATTAGCCTGTGCGATGTGATAAAACCTGATCTTTATTTATTCCATGAAAAATGATGTTACATCTTCTCCTAAATTCCTGCTCGGTGTTTTGCAATGTCCTCAATAATTTTATTGAGGCCAAACACCTTAAAACAGCAGTGCTCCTGCTTATGCAAGCCAAAAACTGGAATTGTCACTGGATGTCATTTTCATCATATAGTAATAAAAAAAGAACTGCAATAATTAACAACACCTTTCATGGAATCAAACTGACAAAAGGTGAAGAGAATAATAAAAGATTATCCTTCTTGAGCGTCCACATCAGCAGAGAAAACAATGGCCAATTGCAAATCCAAGTGCATCATAAAACAGCCCTCACTAACCAAGTACTCAAACTACTATAACAATCCCAAAACATATAAAATAAGCTGCATAGGAATACAGCTAAAGACACAGCAGTATTCCTGAAACCAGGAAAAAAAACTATAATATTTTCCAATGCAACAGATAACTATAATCTATTTTTTTTAAAAAAGAAATTCTACCAATCAATCAATCAACCAATCACAGCACAAGAATCACAACTCACAAAAAAGACAACTGTTCCATACAGGAAAAGTATATCTGAAACTACAACAGGTCACTCTAACAGCTTGGCATCTCCATAGCACATTAAGCAACAATAGAAGAGAATATAGAAGAGTTGAACTGTGGAGTTCTGAGCTTGGATTTTTGCTTGCAGGCACCTCATTATCCAAGTAGATAAAATTAAGCAACAAAATGTCTTTAAGAGATCCTGAGCAAACCCAAAGACCCAGTAGTCAAAGAAACCAAACAGGACTTATTTGTAGTATATAAGGACTCTGAAATATTTCTTATCCTTATATTACCTATTGTAAATGATTTCTGTGGGGTCCTTTTTGGCTATTCAGTCTTTGGGTTTTCTTAGGGAAAATATTGGTAGATGCCATCCATGAACATCTATTGCCAGTCAGAAGACATCCTGAAAATTCTTTACTTTCATAAACATCTAAATTCAAATACAACTTCACCTGGGAAACTATACATTTTAGATCGGGGTCCCCAAACTTGGCAACTTTAAGACTTGTGGACTTCAACTCCCAGAATTCTCCAGCTGGCTGGAGAATTCTGGGAGTTGAAGTCCACAAGTCTTAAAGTTGCCAAGTTTGAAGACCTCTGATTTAGATCAAGCCAGGTCTAAAGAGTAGAAGCAAATTACATTGATTCTTTGACAAAGATTCTTTGACAATTAGCCATCTACAGGCAGATAGAACTAAGCCACATTTATAAACCACTCAAAAAGATCAACTAAGGGTCAAAGGAAGAGGCAAACAGCTGAGCACATCCTGCTTACATCACATCAGTTAATCAGCAATAAGCAAGAACAATCTTAACGGGGGAAAAAAGATTCTTGCCAAGGCTGTTAAGGCAAAATGTGATAAACAAACAGCCACCAAACCCTATTTCCCACATGAGAGCACTACTGGTGTTACAGGTAGTCCTTGACTTACAACCACAATTCAGCCCCAAATTTTGGTTGCCAAGCATGATAAGTTGTTAAGAGACTTTTACCCCCATTTTATGACTTTCCTTGCCACAATTGTTAGATGAATCATTGCAGATGTTAAGTTAGTAATGGGTGTTAAGTGAATCTGACTTCCCCACTGACTTTGCTTGTCTGAAAATCACAGCAGTGGCCACATGACCTCAAGACACTGCAACTAAATAATTGCTAAGTGTCCAAATTTTGATTACATGACCATGGGGATGTTGCCACAATTGTAGGTGTGAAAAACAATCATGTCACTTTTTTCAATGCTGTTGTAACTTCAAACAGTCACTAAATGAATGGTTGTAAGTTGAGAATCACCGGCACTGAGTATGGTAATGAAATGGTTGCAAAAAGGAAGCCAAGAACTCAACATTTCTACATTATACCATTTCCAAGTTCCCACCTAGTTTGAAGATGACCTGATGCTGTTTGCCAATCATGTGTGTTTTCAAATCATAACTCATGAGCTTGTCTAGTATTTTGCAAAAAACCTTTAAAAAGCAAAATCAGAGTAATTGCTATAAGGAAGGCCTTCAAAACCACAAAATCACCATTCCTCATTAGTATTAAAAGATGCTTGGCATTTTTGATGGTGAAAAGACAATATGCTGGTTATTTTGAAAGGGGACTCTATTCCCTATTGCTGTAAATGTAACCAAAGGATATGGAGAATTACTTTCTAAACAATACTTACAGATAGGTAGTAAGAATAGGTTGCTTTGTGGGTGGGGAAAACAATCTTGGAGCAAGACAGCCTTCTCATTCTCATTCAAACAGAGAAGCACTTTGCAATCAGATGGAAGAAAAAGAGAAAACAGAACTCTTGTCAATTTCAGCACCATTTGCCTGGACCACTGTGCTGGTGAGAAAAATTGCATTCTATCATTAGAACAGCCCGATCCATCAAAAGTATGTTTTATGATTCAGCATGATATTTGTCTGAACATCTGAAAACCAACCAAACAAACAAACAAACATAATGTAATGAAGCGGGCTCTGATGGATGACCACTGGATAACTTTCTATTCACTCTATTCTAAAAAGCAATGCATCCGGTTGGAAAAAGTACAAACTCAGCCAAAATCCTTTTGGTTCCTCTAGGAGGCCTCTAAGTTGTCAGAGGAAAGGAACATTCTAATGACATACAGCTTAAAGGTTGGTTAGGTCAAGGGGATCCACATGAGTTAAAAGTTGTCCATCGTCAAAAGATGATTTGAATCTATGCTTCAGTAACTGTTTGCAAAGAAACTCTGTAATAAGGAAATGTCAATTAAAAATGATAAATGTATATGACCATATGAATTGCTGAGTTAACAGAATCCTTTGTCTAGAAGGGTATAAAACCATTGTACCTAATTTCTGTCTTTGTTCAACGCTTCATGTTCAGAGCCTTGAACCTATTGCGCAATATATAAAATCTGTCTCTGATTAATCTAAAAGTTGTGTTTATCTTATTAAATCCACAACATTTATGGCACCCCAGATGGGACTACAAGGCAGAGAACTTTTGTTCTACCAGACAGCCTGCCTCAGCGGGAATCGACGCCTCTCCAGGGAAAATCCACTGGCCGGCCATTAGGACTCCTTTGAAGTCCACGGAGATTCAGTGAGGAGGTGCCGTAAACCCGCTGACGAAAACAGGCCAGTCAAGAATCCTTGAAGGTTGATCAGACACAGAGACTCAACATAAATACAAAAAAGAAAGAAAGAAAAAGAAAACAGGTAAGTATAAATCAGAGAGTTAAAGTCTCTCTGTTTAGAGGTACCTACCCTTTAAAGGGGTGGAAGAGTGGGATTTGATCAATCCCCTGGGAGACCAGGTGGCATCCTGAAGTCTCTGGAGTTAAGTATTTAAGTTTTGGAATTAAGTATTTAACTAAGTATTGTGTGTAATCTTATGTGTGGTAAGAGAAGAACTAATTGCAGTGTTATAAATTTTCTGATAAACTGACATTCTTAAACAGCCAGAGTTTACTGTTCTTCCCTCCCGGGGTTTAGCAGGCAGTTAAAAAGGTGAAGCCTGTCTAAATGGGAAAACAGATATGACTTGATCAATTTGGTGTGATTTCTGTTAAATATATTTAAATATATATATATATATATATATATATATATATATATATATATATATATATATATATATATATATATAATGATAGTGTGTAAATTTGAATGGAATTTAATTGATTGTGATATGTGTGGCTGCCAGCAAAGTAGATTTGTGCTTGAGGCTGTGGGAGATATTTGAGATTATTGTAATGGTTGGATTGCATGAAGTGGGATTTTTTGTATGTGAAATTGGTTTAAACAAGAAGTTGATTGCAGTGCAAATGTGAATGCCGGTGTGTTGAGAATGTGAGAAATTAGAAAGAAATGCAGAGGGTTGTGTTGTTGAAAGGAGAGGTGAAAGGAAGATGAGAATTCTATGTACTTTAAATATTTTTTTCCCTGTATTTCCCCCCCATGCCCCCTTCCTTTGGAAGAAAGAAGCAGGAAAAGGGTGGGCTGCGGACAGCATGTCTCTCTGCTGAGCAGAGAAAGGAGGGGGAAGTGGGTGATCGGCTAATGCTGTTGCTGCTAGGTCTCTTTAATTTGCATATGAAAACTTTTCTGCTCTGAATACAATTTTGATTTTATTTTTTCTGGAAATTTTTGGAGGTTTAAAAACGCTTCATTAAACCTGTACTCAGAATCCAGTTATTTCGCCAGGCTGGGTTAGAAACATAATTTTAAATCGGATGTTTTAAATTTCTGGGGTTTTAAATTGAGCCGAATCCATTTAATATTTTTAATTATTTTAAATAGGTGTTTGTCTTAAACAAAATAGGCTGTACACCGCCTTGAGTCCTTCAGGAGAAGGGTGATATAGAAATAAACTTATTTTTATTCTTATTTTTATTCTATGTCTGCGTGCATTCTGCATACTTAACAGATGACACGTTTGTTCATTTGTATGTTTGTTGTTGTTTATTTTTTTGTTTGTCAGTAGCATAAACTGCTGCCCTTTTTGGGAATTGTCACAGAGATGAGTTGGAAATTGCGATGTGTGGTGGGAGAGATTCAGTGGCATTTTTGTCTAAAATGATTGGATTCTGCCTCAAGAATATGCTTGTTTTTGTTCACTTCAGTTTGCGGGGAGATTAGATAATTGGTGCTGAGGAGCTAATTTGTTTATAGAGGGATATACGGTAGTTGAAAGGTGAGAGGAAGTTTTAAGGGAAGTCAGAAAGTTGCCTTTAAGTTTGTTTACACAGACTTGTGCTGACAGCGGTAGGAGAATTGTATAAGAAGGAGTTAGAGAAAGTAGAATTGATGGAAAGGAGAAGGTATGTGATTTGTTTTTGGAAAGTTATGGAAGTTGGCAGATTGAAATGTGGAAGTGCTAAGAAGTAGGAGAGAAGTGGTGATATGGGCAGGGAAGACAGCGTTAAAGATTGCCCGATCCAAAGAAAAGAGAAGTGTTTTTCATTGACAGAGATCAGATTAAGTGAACAAAGCATTTGAATACACTTAATCAGTGAAGGGAGTGTTGGAAGATTTGAGAAGCTCAATATTAAAAGCACAAGAAAATTCCCCTAAAGAAAATAGGCAGAAACTCAGGCAGAGTTCAGCCCCCACCTTTACCAATGGGCCATTAAGAAGCTGAGATGCCACCTTATTTCCACAACAAAAGGAAGAATAAAAGATGTGTTTGTTTGTTTCTTGCTTGCCTTACTAGGAACAATAAAACTGATTCCAGGAGTTTTGAATTCAGGAAGGGAAAGCTCTGCCTTTCAGCAATCTTTAAAGGGAAAGACTCCCCCACCCCCAGGAGAAAAAACAAAAATCACTCCTGATAGAAAGGAGGGGTGGCATCTCCGCCTCCATCTATAAACAAGCAAGAATTAAGATAATTCTATGCAAAATTAATTGAATCTGGACCTTGGAGTTTGAAATGGGAGGGACATGAAAGAGGAAGCCTTGAAAATTTGAAACAGGCTTTAACCAGGGCTCCTGTATTGGGTTTGCTAAATTTGGAAAAGCCATTCGGTCTCTCTGTAGACACACACACACACACACACACACACACACACACACACACACATTGAATTGCACGAGGGGTGTTGGCTCAGAAAGTAGGAAATTGACCTTTGAGGGAGCCCTCATTGTAAGCACCCCACATCAAGTCAGAACTATCCTTCAGTGGTGGTTATCTGATTCAAAATTCTAAACAAAAATATAACAATTTCAATGCAGCAGACAGATTTGATTTTACCTACAGTTCACAATTTGAATCAAGCACAGTTCTTAACCAACACCAGATCAATGGATCACCTTGGATGAGAACATTATGGTGTTGAAATAATTGGCTTCCATACAAAAATAAGACCAGATTTGGAGGGACACCCCCTGGAGACAAATTGCCTCAAAATTGGTCTGCTCAAACCTTTGAATTGTATTCATTAAATTAAGCTCTATGGACAGGGAGCCTGGATAGCTCAGTGGATAAATGCATTGTAATTTAACACCAGCTGTCTGCAATTACTGTAAATTCGAATCTCACCAGGCTCAAGGTTGACTCAGCCTTCCATCCTTTCTAAGGTAGGTGAATTGAGGACCCAGTTTGTGGGGGGCAATAAGCTGACTTTATGACGGCTATTGCTTAATGCATTGTAACCCTTAAGTCTCTGGACATCATTTGGCAAAATATGGGTGGAGTCATTGGGGACTTCAAGCTATTGTACATGAACTTTTAAACTAAGCTATGGTTGTATTGGGATATATCCTTTAGTGACATCAATTATAAACAAATGTTTGGTTTGTAAAAAGGTGAATGAACATGCTGTCAGAAAACAACAGATGGGTAAGATGTATCACCAGCTTTAAGATCATTTCAATGTATTCATGTGGATTTTACAGAATTACCAAAAGTGGGGAGTGTAAAATATTTATTAGTCATAGTGAACCACCTCATAGGGTGGGTTGCAGCTTTTATCTGCATTAATACTACAGCAACAGTGGTGTCAAGAGTTTTACCCAACCTAGACAGATTATCATCATATGAACTATTGTTTGGAGTAGTTTTCACTACAGGAAGCATATGCATTACTTCCTTGGAAACCAAAGGCAAAGTATTGAAACAATATGTGTATAACCTGTCCAGATATTTTGAAGTTTTTAGGAAACAAGGACTATTAGCCCAAACGCCACCTTTGAAGTTTCCAGTCCACAAATTCCACCACGATGATTGGATGTTAATCCAAACTGGACGGAAGTTAGACCCCAAGTGAACGGGTCCAATCTCATCAAGGAAATCCAGTAAAGTTGATGATCCAAAGGATCCAGCCACCAGTGGAAATAGCATTCTTCATCATCTGGACTATTTTTGTATTTTTTCTTTCTTAGGATTCAGTGGTTGCCTATGCTGTTTCCCAACTGAAAAGGACT
This sequence comes from Arizona elegans, assembly GCA_022577455.1. Lineage (NCBI taxonomy): Eukaryota > Metazoa > Chordata > Lepidosauria > Squamata > Colubridae > Arizona > Arizona elegans. The sequence goes on from JAKOOJ010000001.1 coordinate 182,821,867, forward strand.
ACAACTGCTCACATTCCTTTGCGCACTCGCCCAGATGTATTGGTTTTGTAATTGTGTTTTTAAGATCTTAGAAGGACGATCCTGGATCCACTGGATGAGACTGATACCAGGTGACCATCAGCCCTGCTGAATCACTCCGGAAGCTGATTCTCAACGCACGGCGGAAGATTTGTAAAGAGGACAACTGCCTTCACATTGTACATATACATATTATTAGCTGTAATATAACACTTTCTTACACATGCTAATGTTATTAGAAGTTTGGGAGTACATTTTGTGGGTACTTGTTTTTCTAATCTTGCTAGTAATTTTGTTTTATATATATAAGGAACAGTTTTTGTGGTAGACCTAGGATTTTTATTGCTACTCCTGTTTCCCAAACCACATGCACCACTAACCCTTTCCCTGACGTAGTGAGCTTTACACCATAGTTGATTATGATTTGTTTATGGCTTTGGACATTATTCGCACTAGGACTCTCAGGTGAACGTAAGATGAACATTGATTCCCCAAGTAGAGACACTTTAGGTCAAGTTCGCTCCAGCAAAAAACGCATTGTCTATGCACGGGATTCTTACTTTAGACCTAAGTCAACTCCACCACCTAAGGTTGCACTATTGACATTCCCAGCTGAGGGGGGAATAGATAAGAAAAATGGGCCTCTACAACAATTGCATAGAGGAGACTATATATCACGGATTTTGGAATAAAGTCAAGATCTTGTTAAACAGTATGACCCTACCCTAGGTCAGAAATGCTGCTTATGTTTTATCTGCTAGCCCTGCATCTTATCATGCTGTTCCAGTCAAACCACAACTCTGGGTTAGAACAAAGGCTACCAGAAATAAACTTTAAGAAGGGAAAGTGGGGTGGATGGAATCTGTCCAAGACCATTTCAACCTCCAGAATTTCCGCTCTGCTTCAACTTAAAGTCCAAATCAGATTTGTGTTTCCTTTTTCCACCTGGAAATACTACCTATCGATATGTTTTTGAAGGACCAATTCTCAGAGATAAACAGAAGGACCCCTCACTGGAAGTCCCATTGCAACCACTGGCAGGAATGTTTGTGGCAGGGACTTAGGGATCTGGACTAATGCAAGGAACTACTGAGTGCATGCCTTTTCCATAAATCTTCTTATGTGGAAAGGATGCATATTTGTGTTTACCAACAAATTGGACAGGAACATGTAACAAATCAGGTGTGGTCAGAGAAATTGCCAAGGAATTGCAGGATAGGGCTTCCAAGATAGGTCAGAGGTTATAAACAACTGACATGTGGTTTTCTTGGTTGCCTGGATCCGGGTGAATTAATATGGCTGTGGCAGGCCTAGCTTTTATTCCTTATGCAATCCCTATGCTGAAACAGCTATCAATAAGAGCAGTAAAAGAGATTCAAGTTGAAAAGGAACTAGCTTTGACAGAACATTTTCTTATTCAACTTGGTCCCTATCCTATGGAAGAACATAAAGATTCTGAGGCAGACCCATATGAGGAAATGGAACCTGTAGAAAGAGGTAGAGAATCTCCCCAAGAATCAAGAGAGTAGAAAAACAATCAAGAACTACCTATCCTTTACTTTTATTAATTATCTTTTGTTAGACCCTATATATGGTAGATTTGTTTATTGGAACCTTGTATACTCAGAAGTTAAACTGCATTGAAAAACTTTCAGAGGGGGGAATAATGTAATGAAGCGGGCTCTGATGGATGACCACTGGATAACTTTCTATTCACTCTATTCTAAAAAGCAATGCATCCGGTTGGAAAAAGTACAAACTCAGCCAAAATCCTTTTGGTTCCTCTAGGAGGCCTCTAAGTTGTCAGAGGAAAGGAACATTCTAATGACATACAGCTTAAAGGTTGGTTAGGTCAAGGGGATCCACATGAGTTAAAAGTTGTCCATCGTCAAAAGATGATTTGAATCTATGCTTCAGTAACTGTTTGCAAAGAAACTCTGTAATAAGGAAATGTCAATTAAAAATGATAAATGTATATGACCATATGAATTGCTGAGTTAACAGAATCCTTTGTCTAGAAGGGTATAAAACCATTGTACCTAATTTCTGTCTTTGTTCAACGTTTCATGTTCAGAGCCTTGAACCTATTGCGCAATATATAAAATCTGTCTCTGATTAATCTAAAAGTTGTGTTTGTCTTATTAAATCCACAACAAACAAACAAACAAACAAATAGAGAAGTTACCATCAAGGGAGCCAAAAATCTGTCAAACCATCTTATAATTCCAAGTCTTATGAGAAAAATGTTAATGCAGCTCAAGCAAGGAAGTGAGGTAAGGCCATAGCCAGTGGTGGGATTCTGGGGCTTCTAGGGGGTTTGGCCGAACCCTTTGTTAAATTGCTGGCTCGCCCCGCCCCTTGCCCCGCCCCTCCGCATACTATTTATTCCCAATAAATGGGGCGGGCAAGCCAGCAATTTAACAAACGGTTCGGTGTTTTTTTGTAATTTATTGGCCCCTGAACCGTTTGTTAAATTGCTGGCTCGCCCGCCCCTCGCCTCCCACCCACGCGGCGCCAGCCTACCGTAGCCAGGGGTAGGCAATTGTGGCTCTTTTACAACCTGTGGACTTCAACTTCCAGAATTCCTGAGACAGCTTGGCTGTCTCAGGAATTCTGGGAGTTGAAGGCCACAGGTTGTAAAGAGCCACAATTGCCCACCCCTTCCCTAGCCTGAGTTCCGCTGCCTGGGATCCACGTGGGCTGCCACGTGGTTCCCCACCAGCTCCCGATGCAAGAGAGCCGGATGGAGAAAGCAGCTTCTACGCCTTCACTCACCCTCGCTCTCTGCTCTGTTGGATTGCCGGCCGTTCGCTTACCCCGCCCACTCCCAATCTATTGCTGCCTCCGGAGTCCCAGCTGATGTCTAGAGGAAAAAAAACTTCAAATTCTTGCCGCGGGGCTTCAAAGGGCCGCCCTAGAGCCAGTAGTGCAGCCGAACCGTTTATTAAATTGCTGGCTTGCCCCACCCCTCCGCACCACTATTTATTGTTTTGTTTTTTTTTGTAATTTTATTGGCCCATGGAGCTTCAGCATAGGCTAATTGGCCTCCCAGCTCTCAGCTGATTTGTCTCAGCTGTTTTGCTCAGGGCTCTCCTGCTTGCTGCAAAGAGTCCTGGAGCAGATTTTTTTTCCCTTAGCTCTGCTGAAATATGAAACTGAAACTGCTTCCGGTTTCCTTGTCTTCGGCGGCGACGGTGCTTTCTTTTGGCACCGCCACCCCCGCCGCTTGTAGAGCCGCTTCCTGATTGTGAAGCGGCTCGAAATCTTCGAAATCCTTAGGATTGCAGAAGAAGAGGCAGCAGGGCACAGGTAGAGCCCCTGCAACCCCCCCAGGGAACTGTTTCTGGGGAGGAAGCAGGCACGGCTCCCTAACAACCTGCTGAAACTCCGGGCGGCGTGGGACGTCTTCTGCTTGTGCGGAACAAGCCGACCTCAGGAAACCTTTAAAGAGCGAGGAAATAACTCAAATAAACATCCGCAATCCACTTGAACCCTGAAACTTTGAACTGCAAGTATTAGTCCTTTGCTGAACTTTTTTACTGAAGTGAAAGTCTCGGAATGAGTGAAAGTGATTGAAAAAATATGGCGCTCAGCAAATGAATTAGTGGGTGTGGATTGGTGAAGTTATCTTGTCTTGCTACAAAATTAAAAAGTTGTTACAGAGCTGCTCCGGCTGCAACAGAAATAAGAGGAAAATCTCTCCCCTTTACTTGTCTTTGCTGCATTATAGCTTTGTTTTGAGTAACTCTGGGGGACTTTTTTAGAAGGTATTGTGGAGGTGGCAGAAGAGGCGGACCCTCCCTTTTTAAGAAAGCTAGCTTACGTGGCAGGATGGCTTCAAAAAAGCAGGAAGGCAAAACAGGGGGGGGATCCCCCCCACGTAAGCAGGATACGCAGTCACAAGCCCAAAAAAAAGATTTGGATATGGGAGAATTAAAAGCATTCATCTCAAATATTTTGGATGAGAAATTTCAAGACATGGATGACAAAATAAATAAAATAGATGAAAAAATTCAAAAGTCACAACAGGAAATCATGCAGGAAATGCAGCAGAGCCAAAAGATGGTGACCAAAAAAATAACGGATGTGGCGTCTGGTCTGGCAGGATTTATTATGAAAGTTGAGACAAAAGTGGATGAATTTAAATTAGAAGTTAATGCTAAGATGAAAAATAATGATCATAAATTTTTTGATGTTGATGACAAGATGCAGAGAGTTGAGAATGATATTGTTATGATGCAATTTCGCGCAATGGAATTTGCTATAAGGCTTCGAGGAATTAGAGAAGAGGAGAGACAAGATTTGAGACAGATCTGTGCTGAAGCCCTAGCTGTGATTTTAAAAGTTGAACCTGAGATGGTTTTTTGCAAAATAGATAAAATCTATAGAGTCAACTCGTGGGTGGCCAGACAAAGACAACTGCCTAGAGATGTGGTCATATATTTTACAGATAGAGCAATAAGAAATGACATTTTGCAAAAATCTTTTCTCACTTCTGTGCAAGTGAGTGGATCCAAGATTACAGTTTACAAGGAGCTCCCACCTAAGATGTTGAAATCTAGAAAAGAGTATGGTTTTCTTGTTAAAGAATTGCAGAATAATCAAATCCCATTTCGTTGGGACGCCCCAACTGGCATAATTTTGAGATATAAGGGAGAGAAACACCGTCTGAATACTGTGGAGAAGGCGGAGCAATTTTATAATGACATCTTTAAAGAAAGAACTCCATCCCCACGCACATCTACAGTTTTGGAGATTAAAGAACAACAATCTAAGCAGGAACTAGCAGAGCTGAAGGGTGCTGAAGGAGGCTTTTTGGATGAGCCTTTGCTGGAACCTTCTCCAATCTCGGAGCTGGCTTGGGCGGCTGAAGTTAAGGATCAGCGTATAACTCGAGCAAAAGCCAAGGAACTTAAAGAAAAGTTACAGCAGGAGAGTCAAGACAAGGCTGGGGCTGTGGGAAAAACAGGACAGAGGATCTCAGATGATATCCTAAGGTTCTGCGCTTCGCTCCAGAAGGAGAATAAGGATGATTAAATGTTTATCTTGGAATGTGAATGGGTTGAATGCAACACAAAAAAGGAAGAAAATATTTGCATATTTAAAACAACATAATAATGATATAATTTGTTTACAAGAAACGCATATTACAGTTCAAGATCAAAACTATTTGAAAAATTCCAAATTAGGAACACATTTTATATCCTCAACTAACCAAAAAAAGAATGGTGTGGTTATTTATGTAAACAAAAAATTAACAGCCAAACTTATAGAAGCTGATCAAGATGGTAGGTTTGTAGCAATTGAATTACTTTCTGCTAACAGTCAAATTCTTCTGATAGGAATTTATGCTCCTAATCAACAACAGGATTATTTTTATAAAATGCTGCATACTAAAATACTTCAATGGGATTATAGATCTATTTTAATTATGGGAGACTGGAATGGAGTAATTGACTCTAAATTAGATAAAAAGACTTTGGCAAAATCAAGAATTAGATTACCACAGACTTTTTTTGATATGAGAGAAGACCTGGAATTAAAAGATATTTGGAGAATACATAACCCAAAAGAACTGGACTATACTTTCTTTTCTGACAGACATAGATCCTTTTCCAGGATTGATTTTATCTTGTTGTCTGATGACTTACTTGTTAGGACAAAAAGAACAAAGATACTGCCAAGAACTTTGACTGATCACAGTCCAGTCTGGATAGAAATTGAGACATGTAAGAATGAGAGACGCTCTTGGAGATTAAATGAAAACTTGTTTAGATATGAGAAAAATATAATAGAACTTAAAAAGCATCTGAAAGAGTTTTTTGAAATGAATTTGAATAAAGGCACCCCAATGGAAATTGTGTGGGACGCAAGCAAAGCTTATATGAGAGGGGTGCTTATATATATGAACTCTAAACATAAGCGGATTCGACAAAAGAAAAGACTTGAATTGGAAGCAGAAATAAAGGATAAAGAACAGTTACTTATTAAAAACCCAACAGATGAAAGAATACTTAGTGTTATAAAACTTCTGAAAGACCAATTCCAAATGCTTATAGCGGAACAAGTTGCAACAAACTTACAATATGCGAAGCATAATACATTCTGCAATGCTAATAAACCAGGCAGGTGGTTGGCTTACACATTAAGGAAGAAACAAAGCATACGGACTATTGATAGTGTTGTTATTGGGGGGAAAGAAGTTTTTCAACAGAATTTAATAAAAGAAGCCTTTCTTCAATATTATACTAAACTATATGCCAGAGAGGAGGTGCAGAATGGACTTACAGAAAAATATTTGGACAATAAAAGAGTTACAAAAATTACTGAACAACAAAAGGAAAGAATGGATTATCCCATAACAGAGGAGGAGATAATAGCAGCAATAAAACAATTAAAAACAGCCAAAGCTCCTGGAACGGATGGTCTGACAGCAGTGTATTATAAAACTTTACAGGCAGAAATGGTGGAACAACTCAGAGACTTATTTTGCAACATACAACAAGGGGGAAAAGTACCTCCATCGTGGACTACAGCTTATATTTCTTTGATACCAAAAGAGCAAGCAGGTCCCAAAAAACCGGAGAATTACAGACCAATATCTCTTTTGAATACGGATTATAAAATTTACGCAAAAGTATTAGCCAACAGACTGATGCCAGTAATTCAAAAGGTGATTCATGATGACCAAGCGGGATTTATTGAGGGTAGGCATATGAAGGACAATGTAAGGCAAGTAATAGATTTATTGGAATATCTTGAGAAGAATAAACAGATCCCTGCAGTGCTGGTCTTTCTGGATGCAGAGAAGGCCTTTGACAGAGTGGATTGGAATTTTTTATTAAAGACATTAAAAAAGATGGACTTTGGGGACCAATATATACAGGCGGTCTCAGCAATTTATCAAGAGCAAAAGGCACAGATCATTATCAACGGAAGTTTGACAACAGAGTTTAAAATTGAAAAAGGTACAAGACAGGGATGTCCACTGTCCCCATTGTTGTTCATTTTAACACTAGAAGTCTTGTTAAATACAATAAGGGATTCTAACACATTGAAAGGTATAATGGTAAGGCAAGAGGATTACAGAATAAAGGCATTCGCAGACGATCTGGTTGTTACCCTAACACAGCCAATGGAATCGATAATCCAGATGAAAGACATTATACAAGACTTTGGTAAAGTTTCAGGTTTCAGATTGAATCAGAGAAAAACTAAGATGGTAGTTAAAAATATGACACAAGATCGTAAACTGGAGTTAGAAAGGAGGGCAGGTTTTGAGATTGTACCAAAGGTAAAATATCTAGGAGTTCAGGTTGCAGAATCAAATATGAAATTGTTTCAAAACAACTATGAGGCGTTGTGGCGAGAGGTGCAAAAAGATATGGAGATTTGGAAAAAACTGCAGCTGTCTTTACTTGGAAGAATAGCAGCAGTTAAGATGAACATTTTGCCAAGATTTCTTTTTTTGTTTCAAATGATTCCGGTGCTCAAAAATGATAAACAACTAAAAGCATGGCAAACTGGTATTAATAAATTTGTCTGGAACGAGAAAAAACCAAGAGTAAAAATGAAAATTATGCAAGACATCCCAGAAAGGGGAGGTCTCAAACTTCCAAACCTACAATTATATTATGATGCAACAGCTTTGACTTTAGTAAGTGATTGGTTTGGAGGAAAAAAGACTGGAATATTGAATGCAGAAAGTTTTGATTTGGAATTTGGATGGCACGCTTACTTATTTTATGACAGCAAAGTGGATAAAGTATTTAAAAGCCATATACTTAGAGATTCTTTGCTGAGAGTTTGGAAGAAGCACCGAAACAACTGGAATTACAAAATACCGCTATGGCTGGATCTTGGTCATACCTTGTGGAATACAAATATAATGTCACTCGGGGGGTTTTTATATAAAGAGGTTCTTTTTGCAGACGCGGGCAGATGGCAGCTGAAGACATTACAGACATTGTTGGCTGAAGGGATTAATTTAACTTGGTTACAATATAATCAATTGCAATTGAGATGGAAAGAGGACCAAAAAACTGGTATTATGATGTATGAGGAAGAATTAGTTAGACATATAAAAGAGAAAGGCCCAATGCATATTAAAAGACTTTATAATGTTTTGTTAGAAAGGGATTCAGAAACTGAACTAGTTAAAGACTGTATGGTTAAGTGGGCACAAAATTTTGAGGAACCAGTGATGTTGGAAACATGGGAAAAAATTTGGGTTCAGAATGTTAAATTTACACAGTTGCAGAATCTGCGGGAAAATTTCTACAAAATGTTTTATAGATGGCATTTAGATCCAAAAAAATTGTCGTGTATGTATCCTAGTGCCCAGCCTAAATGTTGGAGATGTGACTGCTTAGACGCTACATATTATCATGTTTGGTGGACCTGTAAGAAAGTTAAGGCTTTTTGGATAAAAATTTGGTGGGTCATGCAGAATGTTTTGAAGAGAAAGATTCAATTTTCTCCACAACTGTTTTTATTGGGTATAGTTAAGGGTTTTACATTGGGGGAAACAAAAATGATATTGTACATGATAACTGCAGCAAGATTGTTGATAGGTAAATACTGGAAAAATGAAGCGCTGCCTTCGATTGAGGAATGGACTTTGAAGATGGCCAGTTTTGCGGAGATGGCGAAGATTTCAGCATATTTAAAAGATTGTTCTCAAGAGACTTATGAATGGGAATGGAAGAAGTGGATAGATTATGTTCAGAACAAATATCAAACTAGGAAGTACCAAATAGCTTTTATTTGAAAATGTTATATTAAGATAGAAATATTTCAAGGTTGAGGATGAAAATTTATTTGAAAATGTTATATTAAGATAGAAATATTTTCAAGGTAATCAGGATGAAAATTTATTTGAAATTGCTATATTAAGATAGAAATAGGTTAATGTAATGAAGATGAAAATTTGTAAGGGGAGGGCGGGGTTCAAGTTTTATATACAAAAGAGGGTTTTTCTTTTTATTTGACATGAATATATTGTGAGGAAGTCTGGGGGGAGGGGTGGGTTAGGGTGGGTTAGGGAGGTTGGGAAGTTTGGGGCGGGTTGAGGGGGGGAAAAAGGGGTGAAAATGTAATTGTAAAACTTTTGCAATAAAAAAAAAAAAAAAGAAACTGAAACTGCTTTGCTTCAGCATAGGCTAATTAGCCCTTGATTAGATCGGCTCCCGACCCTCAGCTGATTTCCTCTCAGCTGTTTTGCTCAGGGCTTGCTGCTTGCTGGAGCAGGTTTTTTTCCCCCCAGCTATGCTGAAAAACGAAACTGAAACTGCTTTGCTGTTGCTGCAAAGTTGGAAAATTAGGTAGGCAGAATTCTTTTCTTTTTCCTCACCAAAAAAGGTAGGTGCAAACAATGGGAAATTTAGGGAAAAAGAGGAGAGTTCAGGATTTTAAAACACAAAAGAAAAAAAGCTCTATTTAACTAGGGAATTGTAATAATTGAGATACTATTAATTGTATATTTCTGAAAGCAGAAATGGTTAAATTGTGGTTTGGAGGAATATATGGGGGAAATTATTTGGTTTATTATTATTGGTAAATATAATTAATTGATTTGTAAGAAATTGGATTGCATGGAAATAATTGGAATATTCATGTTCATATTGATTAATATACAAAAAAGGTAGTTATATAACTAATTGATTTATATTAAAATGTTGAATTTATATTAAACAACTAATATTACATAATTAACCAATGTGAGGATGGATATAAAAATAGATGACAATGGGAAGGGGTATAATACAGAATAGAAGGGAAAAATTGAATTTGATTAAGATTAGAGATGAGGATGAAGGGTAATATTGGTTTTTTAGAAAAATAGATGAGGAATAAATATGGCAAAATGGAAATATAGAAATTGTAAATTTAATTGAAATGACTAAACACTGTTTAAATTTATGAACCGGCCAAATACTCTGTTCAAAGAAAATACATTGTATGTTTGTATGTGTGTTTTTAATTATTGTTATTTATTCATATTTGTTCTCTTTTATTCTTTAAAGTTTAACAATTCATTCTTTATCTTAATATCTTTATATTTGTTTGGGATTGGCTTTCTTCCCTTTCATCTTTTTTATTGTACAGCAATCTTTCTCCTCAAACCTACCACCTCTCTCTTTTCTTTCCTTCTTACTTTCTCTTCCTCACCCTCTTCTTCTCCTCCCTACTTCCTCTTCCTTTCTCCTTCTCCTCCTCTCTTCCTCCCTTTCTTACCCTCACTCCTACTCTAATTTCCCTTCCCTTCCTTCATCCCTCTCTATTGCTGTATCCTTTTATGCATATGGACTACTCAGAGGGCTGAAAAAGTTATTTTTGACTGGTCCTCGCACTTTTGACCAGTCCTCGAACTTATGACTGTCCTCACATTTTACGTTTTTGCCCTATCTTGTCACCATGGTGAAGAGAAGCAGTTGTGAAATGAGTGACATAGTTGTTAAGAAAGCTGCATGGGCATAAATGTGAGGATGGTCATAAGTGTGAGGACCGGTCAAAAGTGCGAGGCCCAGTCAGAAATGACTTTTTTCAGCCCTCTGGGTAGTCCTTTTGTGCATATGGACTACTCAGAGGGCTGAAAAAGTTATTTTTGACTGGTCCTCGCACTTTTGACCAGTCCTCGAACTTACGACTGTCCTCACATTTTATGTTTTTGCCCTATCTTGTCACCATGGTGAAGAGAAGCAGTTGTGAAATGAGTGACATGGTTGTTAAGAAAGCTGCACGGGCATAAATGTGAGGATGGTCATAAGTGTGAGGACCGGTCAAAAGTGCAAGGCCCAGTCAGAAATGACTTTTTTCAGCCCTCTGAGTAGTCCCTATGCACATAGCCACACCCACCCGGTCACATGATGAGCTACCCATGCCTACACAGTCACGTGACCAGCTAGCCACACCCACCCAGTCACATGATTGCCAAGCCACACCCCCAACTAAGCCACGCCCACAGAACCTGTTGTTAAAAATATTGAATCCCACCACTGGCCATAGCCTACAGATTCTACAAGGCTTTAGCACTACAAGCTGGATGATGGATGATGATGGATGTTGATGATGATGATGATGATGATGATGATGATGATGATGATGATGATGTTTTTCCACTTGGGTTATATCTTGATTGAGCCAGAAATAAATCTGTTCAGCTTCTTCAGGTTTGGTACAAAATTGATTTAAAATGACTAAGTTAATAATGTAGACATCCCAACAATAAACTTAACAAATTCAATTCAATACATGACACAGTGACATATAGCAAAAAACAAACAAACAAACAAAAAAAAAAAAAACCCCCTTCAGGCCCTAAACACAAAGAGTCACTGTAGAGATTAAACACAAGTTCAGTACTGCAGGGCTAAAATAACAAACTGAAGGAGATCTGATGTTCTTCCCTTGTTTTTAATTTAAAGTCTCCTTCACAAAAAGTCAGTAAGTCTGCATAAATCAAACCAAGTTTGTGTGGCTATCATTTTTCTTCTTGGGCTGACAACCATAAAACAGTTGTGGGAAGTTAATCTTGGTCTATATCTATTCCAAACCTTCAGGGACTTTGAGAAGCAGGAAGTTATTGGAGTTGGAAGGGCATGATTTGAGATTTGGGTGGCATGGCATGCCCATCTTTGGCATGACAGACTTAAGGTTAAAAGAGATTTGAGGAAACCTAATGGAATAGTGTTTATCCATCACCAAAGGGCAACAATATGCATTCCTGTCATGAGAACAAAAACATATATACCAGCAGCTGACTTTTTGGAGTGGTAAGGGATATTATGATAACCAGACAATCCTTACCCATTCTATTTTTTAATAAAAATAACCCAAGGGATGGACAAAGATGGTGAATCATGCAAGAAATGTCAATTCTCACTTCAGAATCTCATGCAAGATCTTAGCAAGAGACATGTCAAATTTTTCAACTTTCGATTTCCAAACATTAAGGGTGCTCAAAAGTTGTGACATGCCTTGGGGATTTTAAAGATATTTTGGTTACTTTAATATAATTTAAATGTGCTTGGTAAGTAACTACATAAATATCATAACTTTTTAACATTTTGTTGTTTCATTTGAACAGGTAGTCCTCGATTTATCGCAATTAAGCCTAAAATGTCTGTTTCTAAGTGAGATATTTGAGTTCTGCCCCATTTTACAACCTTTCTTGCTACAGCTGTTAAGTGAATCACTGCCATTGTTTAGTTAGGAACATGGTTGTTAAGTGAATTTATTTATTTATTTGTTTGATTTATATGCTGCCCTTCTCCGGAGACTCAGGGCAGCTTACAATGCGTTAAGCAATAGCCTTCATACTTTTGTATATACCTGCTTAGTAGGGCTTTCGGGCCACCCCTAAATGGTGTTCTTTTTTTATACAAAGTCAGTTTATTGCCCCCACAATCTGGGTCCTCATTTTACCTACCTCAGAAGGATGGAAGGCTGAGTCAACCTTGAGCCTGGTGAGATTTGAACTTGCAGTAATTGCAGGCAGCTGGCAGCTAAGTGCTACTTAACAGCACTTTAGTCCGCTGCGCCACCAAGGCTCCTAATGAGGAATTTGGCTTTCCCATTGACTGCTTGTCAAAAGGTTGCAAAACATGATCATATAAGCCCGGGACACTGCAACCGTCATAAGTACATGCCAGTTGCCAAGCATCCAAAGTTCAATCACGTGACCATGGGCATTCTGGAACAGTCGTTAAGTGTGAAAAATGGTCATAAGTCACTTTCTTCAGTGCCGTTGTAGCTTTGAACGGCCACTAAATGAATTGTTGTAAATTGAGGACGATCTGTATTTAACATATGATTTAATGTGTTTAACAGTAACAGAGTTGGAAGGGACCTTGGAGGTCATCTAGTCCAACCCCCTGCTCACGCAGGAGACCTGTACTAGGGATTTGAACCGTCGAATTGCCGACTGTCCTCTATCGACAAACTCAGTGTCTTAGCCACTGAGGGTGATCTGCAGACATTTTGGGGAACTCACAGAAGCATTGGCATGTGGGGAGGATGCGCTACCAATTCCCAATACATATCATATTCTGAGGGAAAAGATGTCTGAAAGGAGACTGATGTAGTTTAAGAATTGTTACATAGTCTACTGCAGATCCTTTCCTTCCTTGTAACCTTTGCTCAGTGAAGCAAAAGCAAGGAGGGAAAAATTGCACCCTTATCTTCAGAGTTAGGAAGAGATTAGCCGAGTTCAGTTATCAGCTCTGTTTGCTCTGCTTTATGGGCGGATATGATAAATGCTGAGTGTTTGTAAGATCTATTTACGGACTGATCAGAAAGATAAATGGGTTGAGGAGTAAGCTGTTAAAATCTGGGATCCTTCACTGCACTACATGAAGCATGAACTCTATTATATGAAAAAGATGAAAAGAGCAAAGGTCTTAAGACGTTCCTCTCCTAAAAAGGAGCTGTAATGTTTATATATATATATTTCCCATTAGGAGTTTAGTACAGTTAACTCTCGCTGAAAAGGGAAGCACCATGTTGAGCCATAAAACAGCTTACCAAATCAGGATGGCTCAGTTTTAATAACTAAAAAATTGGAACTGACTCCCCAACGTACCCCCAACCTGTAGGAGAAATGGGCTGGTAATTTCCACCCACTGGGCAAAGTTATGAAAGCTGTAAATAGATCAGTCTGGCAAACTCATAATAAGAGGATGTTTCTTTACAATTTAAAGTCTCAAAACAATTTTAACATATTTGGAGGCATTTAAAAGGGGGGGGGGGGGGAAGCAGCTTCTGTGGAATCTCCAAAAGCAAAAATCATTTTCCCTTTTAAATACAACACTCTTCCTTCAAAAATGCCTGTCTCCTCAAGCCATTTTTATCAACGAGTCTTTGCTGGTTAAAATTCCTGCCTACTGGAGAAATAAACATCTTCCTCAGATTACTAAAATTAAAGTTCTGTTTTCCACACTTCATCAATGATTGCTTGCCCATTTTAATTTTTCCAGCACTGAAGAAGCATTTTAAATGATTGCTGCAATCTTTCTGAAGTGCCTCTGTTTTAGAGGGATAAGCAAAGCATTTTTATCTCTTTCCTTCATATAATGCAAAGTTTCCCTTTGCTATACTGAATGAATGTTCAGTAAAATGAGCCTAATGAATCTAGCCCATGCACCATCTGGCCACCTCATCTGAATCACCTCATGACATAAATGAGGATCATAATTCTTTTATTGCTATACATCCAGGGGTGTCCACAAAGCAGCCCACAGAATCAAGGTGGCAACCAAAAACATGCAAAATCCTGACACTTTTTTTTTTTTTACAATGTGTGTAAAAATGGGGCCTTGATACCTATGCTGTGACTACTATCTTGACACCCTCATTGCTCTTGTAAATATACCTGCAGAAACCATAGCAGATGCTCTTGCTGTTGAAATAGCAGTGCTCTAAGTGTCTGCAGTAATGCCACAAAAATTTATATCCTTTCCAGCACTGACATTACCAAAGCTCTCTCATTTTTTAATTTAAATTTAGATGGAAATTCCCAGGATTGGCTAGCTAAAAAATATACCCAGAGATGCATATACACAGTCACAGAAGAAAAACATGCAGAAAGAAAGCAATGAGAAATAATTAGAGGGAAATATTTGTATGCTCAGGGCTGAAATGAGGTTCCTCTCTATCCCCTTGTCCAAATCACTGATAAAGATATTGAAGAGTACTGTGCCTAAGACAAAGTCTTGAGGTACCTCACTGCCTACTTCCCGCCATGTAGGTGCAGTTCCATTAAGGCCTAAGGTTGAGTGTGGTTGGTCAGTCAATTTCAAATCCATCTGGTGGTGATGCTGTCTAACCCACATTTTTCTATCTTATTAAGTAGTAGATTGTGATCTACTTTATCAAATGCTTAACTGAAGTCCAAGTAAATTATATTCACAGCGTTTCGCTTGTCCACTAATTTTGTCACTTTGTCAAAGAATGCAATAAAATTTGTCTGGCATGATCACCCAAAGTAGCATCATCAGTGCTGGTAGGGAGTGAGGTTTTGCTCTTAATTTGTATTCCAGTGGCTTGTCAGTGTTGTTGGGAATGATCTTGGTGGTTCTTTGGCTGGATTGTTTACTCTTAGCTTGTTTGACAGTTCCTTGATTGGAGTATTATTTACTTCTTGATTGTTGGTCTGATGCAGAGGTGGGTTTCAGCAGGTTCTGAGCAGTTCTGGAGAACTGGTAGAGGAAATTTTAAGTAGTTTGGAGAACCGGTAAATACCACCTCTGACTGGCCCCGCCCCCATCTATTCTCTGCCTCCCGAGTCCCAGCTGATCGGGAGGAAATGGGGATTTTGCAGTATCCTTCCTCTGCAATGCCCACCAAGCCATGCCATGCCATGCCATGCTACCAAGCCACACCCACAGAACCAGTAGTAAAAATTTTTGAATCCCACCATTGGTCTGATGTTAATCTTAGTGTTAACCTCTGCTCCTCTGGGTGTTGATTTCTGGTGGGGAGGTGTTTGGGGTTTTTTGTTCCCTTTTTGGCTTGTTGACTGTTTCTTTTGAATGGTATGTAGATGTTGTTTATGTCTATACATGTTGTCCAAAGTGAGGACAAAGCTTAAAAATGAGCGTCCTGTGTGAGACTTAAACAACAGGACTAGTTCCTTCGCTGGGTCCTCACCTTTATCAACATGCCATAGTTGGCTACAATGGCTACCATAGCAGTGTTCCAAATACAATCATGCAGCTGTCTCTAACTACTTTTTTCTTTCCCTTAATACCAATGCAAAGTGAGGAAATTAAAATGGCGGCTTGCTTCAGCTGTCTAATGACAACAAGAACAGCAATAATAGAAGGTGCAGGTAGCATCATTAACGGACTCTACAAAGGTTAAGAAGTCTTTTCAATTTTGTGTAAAGAAAGTAACTGTTTAGGAATTGGATTTTCTTTCAGCTTTGGTGTTGGGTTTGCATCCTCTCCTCTACTTTAGGTAGCAGACTAGTTGAGGGGAAGTGACATATACAACTCTGTGCTCCAAGATATGGACCAGCAGAGTTGTATAGCATGAACAGCAAGGATGCTGCCACTGTGGAATGAACAGTTTCATTGCCAGTAAATCAATCCCTTTCTATATAATAAGTAGAAGACAGTAGAGAACATCTTCCGATGTCCTTAGGGCTATCCCTAGGATAAGGAATAAAGTAACTTTATCATGGAGAGAAGACACTAATGCATACCAGTAAAACAGTGAGAATGTTATTAAACAGCATATAAACTGTTCCACTTATTTGTGTACATACACTAATAAACCGTTTTCATACTCCATAGTTTGTCACTAAGGACACTGATTTTATTTCTTCATGGATATTAAATTTGTTATTACAATATGATATCTGAGAACAAGAATTGCACTGCTTATGGGAAATATGGATGGAAGAAAATTATGTTGCTTTTAAGTTTATAATTATTTAGTTTGTGGTTTCTGAAGCAAATTGTCCTCTCTTTCTCTCTCCCTTCCTTCCTTCCTTCCTTCCTTCCTTCCTTCCTTCCTTCCTTCCTTTCTCACTCTCTCTCTTTCCATTCATCCACCCATCCATCCATCCACCCATCCATAACTATATACAAACTAAAGCATGGTTAGCTTCCAAAGATATTTTTCCAAATTTGGCAAGGTAGTTCTCCAATCAGAAATGTTAAAATGGTCAGAACATGGAGAGGAATATTCATGAAAATAAAGATGCAGTATATTACATTAGATAAATTCTGATGCCATAATATACATATATTATACATATACATATCATCGTCATCGTCATCATCATCTAAGCCTAATCTAATCTTCTGCATGTTTCCAACCAATAAGGTTCTGAGCTTTCTTTTGCCAATTGGGCCCACAATACTTGCTGATGTCATCAGTCCATCTTGTTTTAGGTCTCTCTTGTGGATGGTTTTTATCAAGTGGGATCTATTTTGGGACTGCCTTAGTCCACCTGCCATCAGTTCTTCTTGCTATGTTACCCTTTAACTGTCTTGATAATATCATATACTTTTGTTTGCTCTCTAATCCATGTGCAGGTCTTTCTATCTTGTCTTGTAATACCAAGCATGTATCTTTCCATGGCTTTTTGTGCCACTTGTAGTTTTTGTATTGATTGTGAGGTTAGTATCCATGTTTCACGGGCATATGTTAGAGCAGGTAGCATACACTGATGGAAAACTTTGCTATTTAGGCATAGGGGAAAGTTGTTCTTGAAAATTATGCTTAGCTTGCCGAATGCCTGCCTGGTTACACTTAACACATATGCATATGCATATGCATATGCATATACATATACATATACATATACATATACATATACATATACAAGTCTATCCCATTTATCAAAGCCTATCTTTTTATCAGAACCACATCGCTTATTTATTTACTGGGCGGGAGCTTTTGCAAACAGATGCTGAAAGTGGATAAACTAATTTCAGGCTAGAAAACTGAGATAAATCAAAACTTGATGGATTCATCCAGGCCTTATGGGAATCCTGCAAGGACTGCTGCTATGGAGTGCAGCTGCCTTGGCGAGGAAGGAGGAAATGCTTCTGGAAGCCTTCTTTGGCAGGCGCTCCTTCCTTGTTTGCACACATGGGTGTAACCTTTGGCTCCAAGAAGACTAGTTAATTTTGTAATAAGGCTTAAAATATACATGCTTAAAACAATAGAAAACTTCTTTCTTATTGGCATGTCACACATACACCCAAGCACACACACACTCAAATGCTTAGTGAAAGAAAGCCTTCTTTGATAATTTCCAGAAGAAAAATAATTGGCTTATAATGTTGGAGGGATTGGTAGATCTTTGGTCTTTTTTCTTTTCATAGACATAGGAAGGTACAACGTCGACCGATGTCTGCAAATTTGGCTTTGAGCCAACTTGGAATAAGATAATTCCAAGATAATAAGATGTGTCTTCCAGAAGTATTTTTCATGGCTTCTAGTTCCTACTTGTTCTTCCATACAGGCACATTATTCTTCTCTGAAAGCAGTGACATTTGAAAAGGAAAAAAAAATGTGGACAAAATAAGATGTTAGTGTTCTTGTCAAAGAATTTAAAGTTCTTATCCCTAATATCTTGCTAATTGTTGACAACCAATTTTAAGCAATGAGGTGGAAAAAGCTTTTGAAAGTTACTAGCAACTCAAGAGAGATGCAGAGGGCATCTTTCTCTCTCTCCCTCCCTCCCTCCTCCTCTCTCTCCCTCCCTCTCTCCCTCTCTCCCTCCCTCCCTTCCTCTCTCTGTCTGTCTGTCTCTCTCTCTCTCTCACACACACACAAACGATAGAGAAAATATCCAAAAGTTCCTGAAGCCATATTTTAAACATCTCCTAAGCTGGGCAAGGAGACCACTCATGTGTAACTGACAATAAAGAGATATCCCAGAGGAAGGTGGTAGGCCTAATCTCTATTAGATCTGTATTCAGTTGATATAATTTGAGGTGTATTAACTTCCATGTTATGCAGAATTGTCCTTGACAGTTTGTTTTTTTTAAAATTGAAAGCAGCCTGGGGATATTGTAAAAGGAGAGAGGGAAGAATATAGAGAGAGGAGCTGTGGAATTTTATTTTATTTTTTACTTCTGCACCCTTTTCAGGGTCAGTTCAGCTTCTTGTCCCTAAGGTGTGTTTTCACCCACAGAAAAAAACCTCTCCATTCTGCTATTAAGAGAAGAGATTTGCAGTTGGAAAAAGTTTTTTTCCCTTTTTCCTTCGATGCAACTGGCCAAGGCATGTTGTTGTTTTTGTTTGTTATTGCCATCTTCCTCTTTCTTCATCTCCATTGGATGACTCAGCCAGTTTGTGCAAATGAAACAAACAAGAAACAAATCTAGCATCAAGATTTTATTGTACTCCATCTTCTATGAGAGGGCCAGCCAGATAAATTTGATTGATAAATAAATAAGTAAATATCAAATATATGTTTGAATTTCAATAGATGATGGATGGTGGGGAAGGAAGTTAATAAACTGAGGCTCCTGTCTTATATGTAGCCACTGTGTTTTGCAGTGGGTCATTGTTATGTTTATGGGAAGTAGTCATATTAATCGATTGTAATCAATTTAAAATAAATTTACATGTAACCAGAATTATTTTGTCTTGACCCGGCTTTCTTTTTGCAGAATTGCCCCTCAGATATCTTTCCCAAATGAGATGCTGTCCTCAGTCCAGAACACATCCTGCCCTCTGAACTATAGAGTGAACCTATTTACTATCTTGGCTTTTGTCGGTAGTAAAGTACAAACCAATTACTCATAGCATTTTCTATGGTGTGAATAAAAAGAAACAGAAAGCAGGATTATAACAGAAGACCAGGAGATACATTTTTTGTTAAAAACAAACAAACCCAAAATGATATGTATGAGTATGGTGAGAAGCATCCATGCTTAGTCAATGAGATGCGTAGATGAGGAAAGCAATTTTAGATATATAATTAGGTAGGCTGTTTTTTTTCCCCTTAAGAACATGTGCTATGACTGACATTTCCTCATGGCAACGATACAGCCGTGCTGGGAAATTGTAGAGATTCTTGTCAAGTTTGAAAATGTCAGCACTCAAAAAGGGAAACAGATATTTTTATAGTCTATATTCAGATCTGCAAATTTATACCACAGCAGGATACTATATGGGAATAGGTGAGGTTATAACTGTGTTTAAATACTGTATCTTGCCTTGATTTCTTCAGAGACTATAAGCTTATTGCTTCTTTGGCAGTAACTCTCTTTGACTTCAATGAACCTGAGAAAAGTTGAGTAGGATTGAATACTGGACAATGTTTCAGTGACAAAGGCTGAAAATCATAAACATCAAGATGACGTCCACAACCACACAAGCAAAATCCTGTCTTTCTTTTAATGTATACCCATACATATGACATATGTAAAAAAAAGGGGGTAGAATTTTGATCACTCATTTGTAATCACCCCTTTAACGTTTTGGACACTTCTGCCAAGGCTGCAGTTAAAATTGAGGAGGTAGAAGATTGTCTCAGAAAGTAGAAGAAGGTTGCTGAATGGGGTAGAAAATGCCATGCAGATCAATAAGAACTAAAATTTTCAATTTTTTAAAATTAGACTTGGGATGCATCTTTTTGTTGTTAACCTTTTTACCATTTCTATCTATTTCCTTCCTCAAAAAATCATACTGCTGATCAGTGGTGAAATCAAAATTTTTTTACTACCGGTTCTGTGGGTGTGACTTGGTGGGCGTGGTGTGGCTTGGTGGGTGTGGCAGGGGAAGAGTATTGCAAAATCTCCATTCCCACCCCACTCTTGGGGCCAGCCAGAGATGGTATTTGCCGGTTCTCTGAACTGCTCAAAATTTCCGCTACCGGTTCTCCAGAACCTGTCAGAACCTGCTGGATTTCACCCCTGCTGCTGATCTGTGGCTGTCATAGTAGAATTCACAAACCAGAGAAACAGAACTTGGAAGCCCCAAATGAGTCTATGATGGCAAATTGCTGAATTTACCATTATGTATTTGCTAGATTTATATCCGTCCTTTCCTTCAGGAGGTCAAGGCAGTGTGGCACATCATTCTCCAATTTTTGTCACACAGCAATAACCCAAAAATCACCCAGTCACCCACTGACTTTAGCAAATCAGCAAACGTGGGTTACCTCACTCCTTATCCAACACCCTAACTGTTTTGTTATATCATACAGGATATAACAACAGTGGGGGAGGGTAGTGGGGTCTATTAAACCTTTATTTCTTTGACATATTTGGTTTTTTTATTGTTAAATTCTGCAGCAACATTTCTTCTTTTTAAAAAACATTTCTTGACTTATATTCTGAAGACTTTTTTTGCTGTTCCCTAACACTAGAATCGAAAGTTTCAGCTATTTAAGTAGAAGTTATTGCACTAAAAGCGAGTTACTTTTTTCTGGGTACCTGAATAAGTAACATTGTAAATCATTCTGAGCATACTGCACTGAATAAATCTTTGTCCTAGAACACTCTGCATGTTGTTATCCTTATTGTGGGTATATTAGGTTAAGAAGCCTCTGTGTACTGTGTGTAAATCAGCCAAAGGTAGACATTTATTTGAATTTCATTTGAATGAAATGAATTTCAGAGAATTAAAACATGGGCTGTTTGCTCCTTACTATATTTGCTATGGATTGAATATGAGACTGAGTCATAAAGAACATTTTAATAGAAATGGTCTTGGGTTAGTAACCCCTTGTTCACGGACCATTCAAAATTACAACAATGGTAAAGGACTGATAGTTCTAACCAGTTCTGGCCATTGCAGCACTCCCATGGTCACATGATCCCAATCCAGGCATTCGGCAACTGGCTCACATTTCTGACTGTCGCGGCTTCTTACTGTCATGTGATCATGATTTCAACCTTCCCTGCCAGCTTTCCACAAATAATGAGTAAGCCAGAAATCAGAATCACACGAAGTCTTCATCTGGGTGTAGCTGTTCCCTGTTGAGACAATTTCATCTGGGGGAGACCACGTAGATGCTAGTGCTTGTTGTTAAACATGGAGATGCCTCGATTCATCTTAAATCTGAATGGAGCGGAGCAGAACATTCTCCTTTCCCAGGAATAAGCATTTAAATAAATGCCTCCAGTTTTCCCTCATTTTATTTACCCAGTGCTGAAGTAACATCACATGTAGGATTTTTATCTCAAGAATTTTAACCATACTTGGGAAATAAGACACTTGATTCAAATAATCTGAGGCTATATCTACACACAAGAGGTATTCACAGACAACCATATGAGTCATCATGATGTCCTGTGCACAACTGACATATTTTGTACAGGTAGTTCTTGACTTATGACCACAGTTGGGACTAGAACCTCTACTGCTAAGCATTAGTCATTAGGTGAGTTGCACCTGATTTTACAATGTTTTTGCTGTGGCTTTCAATTGAATTATGTGGTTGTTAAGGGAATCCAGTTTTCACCACTGATTTTGCTTGTCAGAAGAAAGTTAGGAAGGTCGCAAATGTGCAATGTCACTAAAACGTCACATATGTGAACAGAGGTCACACATCATAAATGACATGATCCCTGGACACTTCAATTATTTTAAATACATGCCAGTTGCCATTCACCTGAATTTTCCTCATGTGACTCTGTAGTCATAAGTGCAAGGACTGGTTATAAACCACTTTTTTCAGTATTGTCATAACTTCGAACAGTCACTAAAAGAACGGTCATAGCTCGAGGATTACCATTTGTCTTCCTTGGTTCTTGCCTCCATTGGCTGGCAATCGTTAAAGAGTAAAAATAAAAATAAATAAATAAATTCAACCCCACAGGAAGTATGAACTAGCTGAGTTAAGAACCTCTAAATCCACTGCCCTGAAATACATTTCTTAGCTTTAAAAAATTTCTGGAACTAGTGTGATTCTCCTTTTCTTTTATGTTTCCTTGTTTGTGAAAATAAATCTAACAATATAGAGTTGTGTGGAGGGCTTTTTAAAGTAATCAGCTGCCCTTTCATATGTTAATTCTGTGATGATTGCATCCATATGATGTAAGTTCAAACAGCTTCTGCAATATTGGTGTCAGGTTTCGTTGCTATCTTAAATAAACTTCATTCTCAAACGCAAGGTCTCTAATGAATCTTTTTTTAATTTAAGAATAGGAGAACGACATCCCTGAACTCTTTGTGCAGCCAAAACTGGCCCCTCCTTCCAAACCCCTCCCTTTCCGTTCTTCAACCCCAATGTCTCATTGGCCATCATGCAGATCCATCTCTTCGTCCCAAGCACTTTCTTTTCACAGGAATTTCCCCCCTCCCTCTGTCTCCCAGGTAATGCTATCTACTAAAGAGCAGGGAACTAGGTAAAAGTTCATCTCAGCATTAAAGCAAAGCTTCTCCCTCTGTCATTCATGTCAGCGCTGCAGGAGAACATAATTTGGAACGCTGACAATGGGAGAAACCATTGCTTGGGGCATAATTTATATGATGTCTTTTTTTTTTTCTTCACACAAAAACTGCCCATTCTCAGTGTCACATTACAAGATAAGAACTGCAAACCACAGATGTCCATTAGATGGCAGCAGAGAGCTAGATGGTATGATTTTGCTTCCAAAATGGTCCCCCAGGTCTTGCAACCCAAATACGACAACAATTCTTAGAGAAGACGCATGTATCTCATCCATACTCTTGTCTTATTAATTAATCCCTACTACATATCATAAGGAAGTGGCTCATGAAGTCTTGCATCATTGCTTTATTTATTTTATCTATTTTTTAATCTTTTCGTCTGAGTATTGCAGGATGGCATAGACACGTTTCCCAGGAGAGGGAGGGACCTGTTCATTCCAAGAACATACATACTACCAAGAATGTGATCTTATTTATTTATTAGTCATATTTCTATGCCACCCACTCTCTGAGGACTCTGGGCGGCTTACACCAAAGACAGTATACTAAATAGCATATTGCCCCCAACAATCTGGGTCCTCATTTTACCCACTTTGGAAGGATGGAAGGCTGAGTCAACCTTGAACCGGTGAGATTTGATCCACTGATCTGCTGAACTAGCAGTCAGCTGAAGTAGCTGCAGTAATGCACTCTAACCACTGCGCCACCTCGGCTCTTATCACATATCCTGTGTTCTTATCTTAGAACACAGGATATGATAAATTGAGACCTGTCCATGTTCAACAGGGTTGCTGCATCATAAATCTTCACAATGTGCTCTTGACATCTAGCCCAAACTACTGACCATTGATCCATCTTGTGAGAATGAATTCTATATGACGGGTGCAGACTGCATGATTTAAACATTCCCTCATTTGGTTTTGAAGCTGTCCGATCAATCTTGAGATTAACGCAAACTTCTAATTACATGTGAGACAGAGAGAAAGTTCTCTTTCCGAAGACCATCTGGTGTAGAGAAAATCTTTAAGTTTTTAATGAGAGGAAAAAAAAAAAACACTGTTAAATGGAATCACCATAAATATATTTTCCCAGCCTAATTACAAAAAGTAGAGAACGCTGCACACAGAATTGGCTGTAAAAACTCTGTCCACATTTTATTAGGTAGTTATGGATTGTTTAACCATTCTTGTGAGACTTCTGCTTTCCAGCATGGTTTCCAATGTTTTTCAGTATTTTCTTAAAACAATGAAGTCAATACATTTCATTAAAATTACTCACTTCTACCCCTACTCTCCATGTCCATTAACAGTAACATTGTACACATCATAATTTCTCAAAAAAAAGTCCCATCTTTCGTCACCTACCTAAACAGAGTTCTCCAACCTTTCCAGGTTGGCAACCCAGAGTAGGGCTGACGAGAAAAAAGAGGGGATGATTTTGTGTGAGGGACAGGCACAAGTATATGGGCGCATGTGTGAGCCCCTGTGTTGTTCACAACAACATTTGCGCAAGTGGGGCTGCAAGTGTCCATGACAAGGCTCACGCGAGTGGGGCTGCAAACGCCCGCAACAAGGCTCATACGAGTGAGACTCAATCACCTGCAAGGAGGCTTGCATGAGTTGGACTGCAAATGCCTGCGATGATGCTCCAGTGAGTGGGGCTGTGACCGCACACGATGACACTCAGTTTGTGGTGACACTTATCAGTGGTGGGATTCAAATTTTTTACTACCGGTTCTGTGGGTGTGGCTTGGTGGGTGTGGCAGGGGAAGGATACTGTAAAATCTCCATTCCCTCCCCACTCCAGGGGAAGGTTACTGAAAAATCCCCATTTCCTCCTGATCAGCTGGGACTCGGGAGGCAGAGAATAGATGGGGGCGAGGCCAGTCAGAGGTGGTATTTAGCGGTTCTCCGAACTACTCAAAATTTCCACTACCGGTTCTCCAGAACTGGTCAGAACCTGCTGAACACCAGCTCTGACACTCATGCAAGTGGGGCTACGGCTGCCCGTGATACTCACGGTGATGCTCATGTGAGTGGGGTCATGCGCACAGATGTGTATGCACCATCCAGCCACTCACGCGGCCGGGTGGCGATTAGGCCATGGCCCAGTAGTGGGTCGCGACCCACAGGTTGGGGTCCCCTGTTCTAAATGACAAAAGGAAGGGCATATCTAAAATCTGGCTCAAGATTTCCATACACAAAGGGCAGACTTACAAAAACATTATAAAACAAATGAAAAATATTCTTCCAGTAAAACTTAACAGCAAGTGGAACTGTGAAGATAATGTGCTAATTTATATTTAACATCACGAATGCCTTCTGGCAAATGATGTATTTCCAGTGTCAGCTTTTTGAACAAATGGCCAGACCTTGAATTTGAAAGTCTGGGATCATATAAATGAGTTCCTCTTTACAAACACAGAAATGTACCATTGCTAACTTCTCAGCAGCATTTGAAACAAATTTGTCACCTATTGACCTAGTGAGAGAAAGACTATCTATAAATTTTCACAGGAAAGGCCTGCAGAGCTGGTTTGGCCATAGGAACTCCCAAAGTAATATTAAAAGAGCTGACATTCGGTAAGGTTAGCATTGATTCAAGGTAGCCACTGTCTAGTTCTTGTTAAAAAAAAAATTCTCAAGTAGAATGTTAGTATGAAGCTATAAAACAGGAATGCCACTTTTAACAAATGGTAGCGTGAGCCAAGGTTTCGATCCATGTCCTGGGGGGTGTAGGAGAATTATATAAACCTTGAAACAATTATTTAAATTGTCTTCATTTTGTGAATTCCAAAAGACATTATTAATTGAACTGATGGTCTCCATTACAGGGCTAAACTATTCAAGAATCCAGTCAACATGTCTGAAGACATTTTTAATATAATAAACTCAACCAAATATGCCAAGCCGGTATTTACCAAACAGTTTATTGCAAAAGGCAGGTTTAACTTTCTACACGTGCTTAATATTGATCATTTACGGGAAAAACAGAACATCAAAGAATTGAGGGCATAACTTTAGGGAAAACAACAGATAATAGAGGTTTCTGGAGATTAAATAATTATACTGTAGGATAGATAGGAATAGTGAAATGATGTGATTAAATGTTTAAAAAATAATTAAAAATGCCAGAAGACAAAGTTCAAATCCTTCATTTTCCATTTTAGTTTTTAATATGTAGTTTTCTCCTTCCTTCCTTCCTTCCTTCCTTCCTTCCTTCCTTCCTTCCTTCCTCCATTCATTCATTCTACTGAGAGTAGAGAGGATGATCTTGACCGAGCAAGGGAAGATCTGCTATCAAGGCAATGAACCCATAGTGTAAACAAGGCTGAAGCCCACATGGAGAAATTTATGAAAACATCTCAAACCGGCACTCCTCTAATTCTCAGGTAGATTAAAGGGAGAGGATGAGGGGAATTCAGACTTGTAAGATTCTGTTAATATGCAGTAGCCATTCTTAGGCCAGTTTTAGGCCTATCTTGCACTTCTTACTTTGCCTGGTATATTTTGGAAAGCTTATAGTTACTATTCAGAGTCAAGTCCTCAGAGATGGTGACATACATAAAATAGATCACTATTAGGCAGAAATATCAATCTATTGATTTCTTTATTTTGTTCACTAAAGCTTATAAGCCGCTCCAACTGAAAACAGTTCTGAGCCCTTGCACCTCCAGGATACATTAAAAAAAAAAATTAAAAACATAGGCCTGCAAATGCAATATAACGAAATTAGTACCGAAGGTAGATTACCTACAATCAGTTCAAACCCCAGTTTCCAGAAGGGAAAGAACACATGTGATCCATAATGATCTTCCTAAATTTTAGCACAGTCAGAGCCATTTTGATGTCTGGAGTAAATCCTTTTCAAAAAAGGGGAACAGCTATAGTAATTATTTCTTCCTCCGCTCCTCCCCCCAATCAAAACCTGTTGGCCCTCTTCCCATAACATGCTTAACGGGATCAATTGATTTAGTCAATTTAGCCTTAAAGGGTTAAATATAATTCAAACACCTCAGTCATTCATGGAGTTAGGCAGAGCCATGAAATCTGTGGTATTATTGGAATCCAGCAAATTAACACATTACTGTAGTTAGAATTGGAAGGACAATGCAACTGAAAAGTCAGTTTCTGTATTACAGAATCAAATGTAATCCAGTTTACATTGTTATAGAAGTATAATGCTTTTTTTTGTCAAGGTATCTTGGATTTTAGTCATCTTTTCAAGAAGCTAAGAATATATTATAAGAGTCAGTGATGGGTTTCAAATTTTTTTACTATCAGTTTTGTGGATGTGGCTTGGTGGGCATGGCAGGGGAAGGACACTGTAAAATCTCCATTCCCTCCCCAATCCAGGGGAAGGATACTGCAAAATCCTCATTTCTTCCCAATCAACTGGGACTCGGGAGACAGAGAATAGTTGGGGGCAGGGCCAGTCAGAATTTTCTCCAAACTACTCAAAATTTCTGCTACCGGTTCTCCAGAACTGATCAGAACCTGCTGAAACCCACCTCTGGTGAGAGTCCATCTAATTCTGTAGTGCTTCAAGATGAGCCCCAAAAGTGCTTTTCCAAGTGGTGCAGCAATTAGAATGCAGTATTGCAGGCAAACTCTGCCCACAGCCAGGCATTCGATCCAAGGTTGATTCAGCCTTCCATCCTTCCAAAGTCAGTAAAATGAGGACCCAGATTGTTGAGGACAGTATGCAAATTCTGTAAACCACTTAGAGAATTCTGTAAAGCACTATGAAGTAGTATATAAGTCTAACTGCTATTGCTATTGTTATTCCAGAAGGCAACTGGACTTTGTTGGTTTTTTTCTTTGAAAATGTTTCACTTCTCATCCAAGAAGCTTCTTCAGTTCCAACTGACTGGTGGTGAATGGAAGGAAGAAACTTCTTGGATGAGAAATGAAATGTAATCAAAGAAAAAAGAATGAAGAAAGTCCAGTTGCCTTTTGGAAAAAGCACATTTAGGACAACCATGACCTGGACGAGTGAGAATCTCCATAAACTTCAAGATCAGCAAAAATCATAACTTTATCTTTTGGCAAAGACCCTGAAAATCTTGAATACAGCCTTCAAAGTTCTTCCAGAAATTACCACCAAATTAGAAATTATAATGCAGAATAATACAAAGTTATTAAAACAGGTACAGATAAGTCTCAATGAGTGCAGATTATGGAAAGTTGCATTATTCCAATTTTTACTATTCAAAGTGTTATTTTTATAAAAAAATGGGGTGACAGCTTTAAACTCAACAAAAGTAGGCAATGATTTTTTTAAAAAAAAGTTTTAAAATTGTTAGCCATTAACAACATGTTTGTTAATGAAATATGACGGTAAAATATTAAAAGTATACTTGCAACTTAAATTTAACATTGTGGTTATAGAAAGCAAAATAAAAACAAGAACAAAAAGTAAATCTAAATTTCGTTCCTTTCTATCTTCTAGATAGTTAGAGTCAGGAGTGGGTTCTACTTACCTTTACTACCAGTTCACAACGGGATCATACAGATCGCTTCTGATGACGTCAGGGTCAGTGGGTGGAGCCTCCCACCGGTTTTACTACCAGTTCTATAGAGCCGGTCTGAACCGGGGGCAACCTACCACTGGTTAGAGCTCATAAACATTTAAAATAAATAAATTAAGTGAACAAAGGACAAGGCAAAGTAGATCTGCTATTTCCTGTATTCTGCTGTAATTCTTCAAAATGAGTCTCTTTTTTTTAAACTATATTCAGACAAAACCTTCCCTTTTTTGCATCTTGCACACATGAAAATTAGCATCTAAAACCCAATGGCAACTGTGTGTGCACTAACCTCAACAATGTGGTAGCACTAGCCTCTCATTAATTTAATTTTCAATCACATTAAACACGAGCTGGTATGAATTTATAATTCTCACGAAATCGAATATTGTGCTATTTTGAACTTGCACTAACCGTGACCTACCTGTAGTCATATTAATGTTTTAAGTAAGATAAATTTGACTTTTCTCCTTATCTGTCCACTTTTTGATTTATGGAAAATTCCTCTGATAAGCTAAAACCTTCAAAAAACTTACGGAAATGGAAAGGTTACTGCAAAAGAGAAATTAATCAAAGTAGTTACATTGCTACCATGGAGACGGTGCCCTTTGGTGAATATATTTACTTCTGATTGATTTCATCTGTGTGCTTGGCTCATTAAGTAGGTAAGAAATCTATGTTATTTTTCTGGAATGTTGGGAATCGAGCATTCATGGTAACAGGACTTTTAATATTTTATTTTCTATGTAATTATTGAAGCCCCATCACCAAGAGCATTGGCTCTTGCCCTCTGTTCAAGCAAGGAGAGCAATGGCTTTCACATATGCCCACTGGGGCTCTTCAGATGTTTTTTCCATAGATGCAAATCTCCGCTTTGCTGCTGTTGCTTCATCGTGAACTGTTGTGCAGATGGGCAATGACCATGAATACTGTACGGCAGAGTGTGCTGGCGAACACACAGCTCCCTTTACAAAAGCTTCCAACTTTCATAGAAAAAGCCACGTTTGCTCAACAGAAATCTGTTGATCGGATGGGAAGGGAAACTTCAGTGCACAGCTGCTCAGCATTGGAGTCAAGGCCATTCTACATAGGCAGTGTAAACAAACACTGCAGAAGCAAATCTTTATTCCCAGGAGTCTGTCCCAGGTACTCGGCTAGCCTTTTTAATATGTTAAAACAGTAGGGTTCTTCATGCCCTTAAGAATATTTTACCTACAGTAATTAACACATACATTACATGATAGCTCCATCCCTTCATCATTTTGGAAGTCTCTCAAGAGCTGTTTATGCCACCAGATCGGGGAGCTCCAAGGAAGCAGACAGAGGCATTCTTAGACTGCTCCAATAGTGGTTGTATATTTTACATTTTTATACTGTTTTTCATTTTTAATAATGTGAAAAATATTTTAACATTCTTATAATGATTGTTTTGTATAGCCGTGGTGGCGCATTGGTTAGAATGCTGTATTGCAGGCTAATTCTCCTGACTCCCGGGCAGTTCGATTCTCACCAGCTTCAGGTTGACTCAGCCTTCCATCCTTCCTAGGTTGGTAAAATGAGGACTCCAGATTGTTGAGGGAAATATGCTGACTCTGTAAACCATTTAGAGTGGGCTATAAAGCACCGTGAAGCAATATATATGTCTAAATCAGGGGTCTGCAACCTTAAACACTCAAAGAGCCATTTGGACCTGTTTCCCACAGAAAAGAAAACACCGGGAGCCACAAAACCCTTCCCGTGCCTGACTCTTTCTTAAGCAGCCACAAAACTAGCATATGTAGTTGAATTAAATGTTCTGTTTTCTTCTGAAATCTTTCTTTTCTTGGATTTATCCATGGTTGGCCTACTGGAGATTGAAAAGCTCAATAAATCGCATGCCAGCAGGTATCACACATTGGCAGTTGTGACACATATTTTGAGTGACAGGGAGCTGCAGCAGAGGGGTGAAAGAGCCATATGCGGCTCCAGAGCCGCAGGTTGCTGACCCCTGGTCTAAATGCTATTGCTATGTATTTATTGTTTTATTGATGGTTGTACACTGCTCAGAGTCGCTCCTTTGTGAGATGGGCGACCATATAAATATGATTAATAAATAATGACTATGTACATCCCCACACAAAGAAAGTATATTCTTAAGGGCATGATGAAACCTACTGCTCTAATTTGTCATGCATAGTCACTATCGTACTTTGGAAACCTTCCAAGCAGTTCATGTGACATCTGCTACTTCATTGGAAGATCAATAAATTGAAAAGCCTACCTCTGGATCATCCAAACACATATACATAATGGAAGAAGAGATATGGCTGAAGCAAATGGAGAACGCTTTGTGATCAATCTGTAATGCAAATAGGAGCCTCCCCAAACACATATTAAAGTGGTCTATAGTTCACACACTTGCCAGAGTTTTCATGTTTCACTTGTGAATATCATCCACAAATCATCTTTATCTTACCTAAGGTCTTTAAAGACAAAGAAATTTTTCACTGAGGGCTAAAACCAAGAGTTTGAGAAATTGCATCAAGTACTTGGCTTCTTTTCCTATTCCACATCAAGTATAAAAATGGCTAATGACTAGGGGGAATTCTGTGCATACCTAAAATAATCCACCATTTTTTAAGGAAACTGTGCTGCAAAATATCCTAGACATTGGAATCAATGAGAATGGCCATAAGCAAAACAAAATGGCCTCAGTATTGGATATAGGACTTTAAATACTGTATAATAAATCCTGTCTACTCTCAGTAGTTTATTAATAATAATTTCCAGTGACTTCCTATTAATGTTCTCACTTTCTTTCTCTCCAGAATGTAATAAACTCACAAATAAACTAGTTAAAATGACTAAAATGAGGACCCGGTTTGTGGGGGCAATAAGCTGACTTTGTATAAAAAAGAACACCGCTTAAGGCCCCCCGAAAGCCCTGCTAAGCAGGTATATACAAATGTATGAAGACTATTGCTTAATGCATTGTAAGCTGCCCTGACTCTCCGGAGAAGGGCGGCATATAAATCAAACTAATAAAATAAAATAAATAAATAAATATCTCTGAACATGTGATGAAAGTATTTAATGATTTGGTGTCTCAACAGTGTGATGAATTAGAGCAGTGGTTCCCAACCTTTTTTTTGGCCATGCCCCACCTAAGCATCTCTAAAATCCTGATGCCCCCCGCCCCCATGATATATAATTCTTACTATTCAAAAAGTGAACTACTCACGTGAAGGAAGCCTAAAAGGCCATTAACTTGGTTTAAACAAGGTTCCAATTGCCCCCCCCCCCCAATTAAAAATCAAATTTCCCCCCTATGGGGCATGGGCCACACATTGGGAACAACTGCATTAGAGCCTTTCCTAAAACAGATGTAAGCAAATGCCCATTTTTTTCTGCAATATGATACACATCAATAACATAGGATTCCATATTGAGTTGATTTTTTCCCCCTTGAAATATTCCATTTGTTGTAGGTTTATCAAATTGTTTAGCTTTCTCTTGCTGATTAGCATGACACACAAAACTGACTGCAGCAGAATTATTCCTCACACAAATAGGACAGCACTGTTTCATGAATGGCACTTGTTCTAGTGTTAGATCCTCCTCCTATAAATATTTGTCACAGAATGCCTTGGGAATACATTTTCCTTCAACCTGAGCCCAATTACCTCAGCCTCTATACCTCCATCTTCCCACAATTTAGGAAATTCCCAAAATGCAGTGATGTAGGCATGTGGCTTGCAATTTGTATCCATCACTATCTTTCCTGACGAATTAGAAATGGATATTTAGAGACACTTCGGCTTGAAAAAAAAGTACCACCCTCTCCTAGCAGATTGGAAAGGATCTGCCGTACAAATGATCCAACTGTACAACTGTAGCAGAATTTCACTTCTAATAGAAACATGTTCTTGCGCTCTTTGATGACAGTTTCACATAATGTGCAGAAATATAAATAAAATAAAACTCAATAGACTAATTTTAAGCATGCATATTTAAGGCTATGGAGCAGATGTTATAATGATCTTCTATGAATATGCCATATATAATCTTCTGAGAATCTATCTTTGGAGGTGATTCTTTGTATTTTTTTCATGAGGTCTCAAATAGCAACTAAAAATAGTAAATGCTAATGTAACTCTTTTGCTGGATAACATCTTATAAATTTCTACCTTTCTACCTGGCTAGCTTTCTCTTATCTCTAACTCCTTTAATTTTTTCTCCGTTTTGCAAAACTTACTAGAAGCTGCTGAAATCTGAATTGTCTCAAAGAGTTTTTAGAAAATAAGGGGAAAACAGTAGTTTTGGCTTGGTAGGTCAAGATGTCGTGAAACTGTTCGGAGGATATTTATTGTACAATTTTATTCTGCTTTATGTTTATATTGTAAGTACTTAGGAGTCTATCATATTATTATGATAGTACACCATAAAATTAAGAAAATACAAGTTTGATCAATCAACCAATGTATAAATATACAGTTTGTAAGGGTCTGTATAAAACATTTTTGTTAAAAAAAGAAAGCTGTATTTCAATTCTCAATATTGAACCGTCTAGTACACGGAACAGCCCAGAGTGTAGGTTTCTATCAAATTCATCTGTAACAGCAGGATCCTAAAATGTTGTATCAGATGCCAAGAAAGAAAAAATCTTAGCAATGAAAGCAGTTACTGATAGTTCTAACATATGATGATCCTGGTATAAGAAAATGGTAATATAGTCTTGAATAAACCAGCATATAATATTTGAATTTCTCTTATAGTAAGTATGTAGACTACATAAAATATAGTTTAATTTTATGATTATTCAGGAAAACCTGGCACTTTTTAAAATTTATTTATTTTGATTTATATGCCACCCTTCTCCGGAGACTCAGGGCGGCTTACAAGGTGTTAAGCAATAGCCTTCATACTTTTGTATATTTTATACAAAGTCAGTTTATTGCCCCCACAAACTGGGTCCTCATTTTACCTACCTTAGAAAGGATGGAAGGCTGAGTCAACCTTGAGCCTAGTGAGAATTGAACTCGCAGTAATTGCAGGCATCTGGAAGCTAAATACTACCTTTAACAGTAGCATTAGTCTGCTGCGTCACTCAGGCTCATTAAATCTCTTTATTTATACATAATCTTCCTGCATATTTATTCTACACAAAAATCTCTTAGGCTGCTCCCAATCATTCCTGGATCTTTGAATTCAAGTTGCAAGTCCTCAGCTACCCAAAACATCCTTAGCTTTGTGAAACCTGAAGATCTTCACCTGCATCCTTCTCAGTTTGCTTATGTTTGTCGAGATAAAAAGAAAAAAAAAAAAACCTTTTGAACATGATATACAGATGAAAAATAGAGAGAACCAATCTGAATTTAACGTAACTCTCCTAGTTACTCCCAGTCAAACTAGGTGTGTGCGCTGCCAAAGAACCAGCTTTGGCATCAAAAACAGCTGCTTGTTGGCAGGGATAAAAAGTGCCCCATCTTCAATGCACCCTTTTCTAGGACTCTCTGTATTTAGTGTAGCTTTGTGAAATTTAATTTAATTATTTCAATTTCAATTTCAATTTATATGCCACCTTTCTCCGAAGACTCAAATAGAAACATCTGTTTAACCCACATGCTATACAAAGATCAAATTAGCTTATACCTCAACTAATTTGCTTTTGTCAGAGGAAAGGTTTCTCACAGATCATCTATCTTTAGTGGCAAACACAGTGGATTATATTTTCCAGCTACTTTTCAGGCACAATCAGTCCCTGGTTCATGCAGATATGATCTGGCATTCTTCAGGATTTATGCCATAATTCCCACTCTCTAAACTGGGGAAAATGGACAACATCAAAGCATTATCTTTTTAAAATACCTTTTATCCTTACTTTCAGATTTGTTGGAATTAGAAAATGCATGGCTAGGAAGGCAACATTCCCTTTCTTTGTTGTTAAGAATAAAGGAAATGAAATATTGGATGCAGAGCTGTAAATCTAATATTCTTTGATCTTTGGGCCAAAGAACTAAATAAAAGTGTTCCATAAGAAAAAAAATCAATCACCTTCCACACAGAATTTCTCAGGTATTTGGATGATTAAGCACCTTCTATTTCAAAGGAATTTCAATCACATTTTAGCAAAAAAAGCTGCAAGCCGGTATGTTTTCTGTGCTCTAAATGCAAAATGATAGGAGGCAGCAGATCTCTAAAATTGTGGGATAACATTAATAAGATGGGATATAGGATAGCATAATAGAACATAATGTTACCATGTGGTTCTACCATAAGAGCTTATTTTTGGCGAAACTGTGAAATCTATATTTGTCTACATAAAAGTTTCAAATTTCAACTCTGGGTAAAGACCTTTGGCTCCTAGGGACAACACAGGCATGCCCATCTAATATTTTTGGCCACAACAGGAAAATGGTTTGCTGTTATCTTCTTCTGGGATTTTTATTAATTTCCAAATCTAGTCTATATTCCTGGGAGTTCCTAGGAGTCTCTATCCACTTCCTAATTAGCCGAAACCCTGCTTAGCATTTTTCAGATTACCGTAATCAAATTCAGCAAGGTGATGCTATCTACTGTAGTTTGAATTAATATGCAGCCATAGACACTTTATACAGAAGAATGAAAAATATTTGGGGGAGATAGGAATTATAAAATGAAAACAATAGATTTTCTAAAGGACAAAAGCAACATTAATAACACTAAAAATAAAATATATTCACTGGAGACAGAAATAATAGCTATAATAAAGTCCCTCACAATAATGCAGCATAAATGTGGGATTTTATACTATGAAGAATTGTGAGTAAAGAATTATCTGATTTTGCAGAAAGTACTTCATGGGTTTAGAAGTCCCTAATCTTTTGATAGGATTATGTATTTATTAAGCATGGTTGCTTTATTTTAATGATTGCTAATACTCCTCTAATTACAACATAAGCTGTAAATTATCTTGGGGATTTTTGATATTTCCACAACATGAAAAATTACAAGATTTTGATAGCACCTTCAAGTGGATCTGATGTAGGATTGATGACGGAGACCATAGTGCAAAGCCTCATTCAGTCAGGAGCTCATCTTGAGCCAATCACATCCACTGTATTTCACAACCTTGGTTGCCTGCTAGAAGTTGCAGAAGTCAGACTTCCTATAACTGAGATCCAGATGAAGAACTTTCCACCCTTCAGGATTAAGGCATATTTATCTTATTAGCCTTGGGAGATGGTTGAGATAAGTTCATATAATGACCCTATCTAACCTGTGAACTGCTGATTCTTGTCTTGCTGATCGCATCTTTTAGAGGCTGGTTTGATTTTTGCCTCATCACAAGAAGGAAATGATTGTGCAAGTAATTATATTCTTTTATGTTATGAGGAAATAAGTTCATTCTGTTTCTAAAGCTTTTAGTTTTGCTGACAGGGTGACAAACATTCATATTAGAGCAGCTGTGTGAGATGTGAGGAGAGCTGGCGTCTGAAGGGCAGGTCAAGCAATGGATTCCAGAAAGAAAGAAGCAGCAGAACTAGACTCAGGGCCAAGGGAACCTGTTTAAATTTACTTCCAAAATATCATTTAATAAGATTAACTAACTAAGTGCAGAAATATCATATTATCATCCACATATTTAATTATTTTCCCCCCGGGTATGGATACCTTTGGATCGTAGGAGCTATGGAGTAATTTAATCTTGGGTCATCAGGTTAAATACTTAATTTGCTAATCCTTGATACATCTGGCTCACTCAACCAGACAGAAGGGCCTGTCTTCAGCCAAAGAACAAGTGCTACTGTATGTGATCCTAAAGGGATGGATAAAAGAAACTCATAAGAGGAAGGAAGCTGTTTATTTATTGAGGCATTATTTAGCTGGTAACAATTTTATTACATATCATATAAAAGAACTATACTTAGGACTGTAATCTGTAGAAGGAAGAGGGAATGGCTTTGAGGGGCAGGGTGGGCGAGGAAGGAGGGAAAGGGAAAACTGCTACCAAGGTAAGAGGTAAAAGGGGCCTAAATTTAGATGAAAAATATGTGAGTAAACATTTCAGACAAGCCTCTACCTAGTATACATGAAGATAAAGGGAGGGAGGAGGAAAGCACATCCAGATTTGAAAGATTCTGTCAGTGCCTGAAATGCACTACCTGACTCTGTAGTTTCTTCCCCAAATCCCCAAAACTTTAACCTTAGACTGTCTACTGTAGACCTCACCCCATTCCTAAGAGGTCTTTAAGGGGCACGCATAAGCACACCAGCATGCCTACCATCCCTGTCCTAATATTTTCTTTTATTCGTATCCTTTTCATGTATTTATAATTATGTTTACACTTGTATCTGCCATAAAATACATGCTTGACGAAATAAATAAATAAAATAAATAAAATACTATAGCTGTTACAATAAAAGTAGCAATGCCCTACATCAGGGGTGTCAAACTCACATCGTTACAAGCAGCGTCACATGACATATCAGGACATTTTTCCCCCTTCACTAAACCGGGCGTGGGCGTGGCCAGCGCATGATGCATCCGGCCAGTGGGCCGGGAGTTTGACAGTCCTGGCCTATATGAAGGTGGTTTCCTGGTCTGATCTTCCTTTAAGGGCTGACAACATCTAAGCAATTCATTCTTCAGGTAAAAGGTGTTGCTTTATTCCCTTAACTACATCGTATTTGAACTACTTTGAACCACATTTATAATTTCTTTCAGCCAGTTTCTAGGATGCCCGAAGCTTACTCAGCTCACCAGATTTAAAATTTGGCAGCAAAATAGCTATCTTTAGTGGCATATTCTTCTAAAAAAAGCTCTTTAATTAAATACATTAGAAAAAGAGATGACTTTGTCAAAACTTAGACTCTGAAGCCCAGATCCCCCTCTCAATCCCAGATTTGGTGATGGCACTGAATTATTGCTATGACTTCAGTGGGCTTTGAAGATAAGAAAGGAGTAACTATTCTCATTTGACTGCAGAATTTTGGGAATTCTTAAAGTTGATGAATTTGAAAAAACACTGCTCTAGGGCAGAGGTTCTGAACCTTTTCTTCACTAAATATCTTTTGTGGCCATGGATCATGACCACAGACCACTAAGACTTAACTCAAAATTTAAATCATAACATTTCTTGAAGCCTTTACAGATCCCTGTGATGGCATCAGGGCTCCCACAGGAGTCCATGGACCCAGTGGTGAAATGTAAAATTTGTTACTACCAGTTCTGTGGGTGTGGCTTGGTGGTGGTGGGGTAATGTGACTGGGTGGGCGTGGCCAACTTTTTTTTTTTACTTTTAAAACCATTTTTTCTACAACCTCTTCAGCCGAAGAGGTTGTAAAAAAAATGCTTTTAAAAGCCTCTGACGATCCCAGCTGAGCTGCATGATCATCAGAGGCTTTTTTTTTTTTACTTTTAAAAGCATTTTTTCGGCCGAAGAGGTTATAGAAAAAATGCTTTTAAAAATAATGAAAAAAAGCCTCTGATGATTGGGCGGCTCAGCTGGGCAAGGGGGGGGGGGGCAGGGATTTTTGCTACTGGTTCTCCGAACAACCCGCCGCCATCGCTACCGGATCAGGCAATCCGGCCCAAACAGGGAGCATTTCACCCCTGCATGGACCACAGGTTGAGAGCCACTGCTTTAGGGTATCCATCGATCAAAGCAATTAAACTCTTGATTCCTATAATCATTATCCCTACTCCTAAATTCACTGGGAGTTATTTCTGAGCAAAACTGCCTATGTTCGCAATATAAAAATGGAATTTAATAGCATTTGTGCTGATATAAATTCTTTTAAGCTTTTTTTTTTTAAAAAAAATGCCCACTTTTGCTATTTTGTTTCACATCTTTCTGTTTCACAAGCTCAGAAGTACATATACTGAAAATTAGCAAAGAAAGAGAGGCAAAAGTATTTCTTAATTTGACTGTGAATGGGAATATATAAAATTTAGAATGCTAGAACGAGTAAAGACTGAATTTGTGCACAGTTCTACAAATGCTTGCAAATATAGCATGAGTCTTTGTATAAGTGTGTGTGTAAGGTGAGTGTTGTGTTTCTGAATGTAAAGATAACATATAAATTAAAACTATTTAAGTATGTGTTTATTGAAAATGTCCCGAATGGTGATTTATGAGGTGGATGATATAGCAAACATGCTGTTCCAACATATGACAACTTTTATCTAAAGCCATTCAATAAATCTAGCCAGAAGCATTCCAGACTCTTCGTTTGCAAAAAATTCCCAAATAATAATAGAAAGAGTCATTATAATATGATAGCTATTTTTGTGACATCTTCTGTCTTGAGGGTTGGAGGCCAGCAATGACACTTTACAACTTATCCTCAAAGTCTTTTGGATATTTTAGAATACAATTTAGTGCAAATTGTCATGATTTATTTTGGGAAAAACAGAATAACAGAGTTGGAAGGGACCTTGGAGGCCTTCTAGTCCAACCCCCTGCTTAGGCAGGAAACCCTACACCACTTCTGACAAATGGTTATCCAATATCTTCTTAAAAACTTCCAGTGTTGAAGCATTCACAATTTCAGGAGGCAAGTCGTTCCACTGATTAATTGTTCTAACTGTCAGGAAATTTCTTCTTAGTTCTAGGCTGCTTCTCTCTTTGATTAGTTTCCATCCATTGCTTCTTGTTCTACCCTCAGGTGCTTTGGAGAATAGCTTGACTGCCTCTTCTTTGTGGCAGTCCCTGAGATATCAGAACATTGCTATCATGTCTCCCCTAGTCCTTCTTTTTCTCAGACTAGACATACCCAGTTCCAGCAACTGTCTTTAAATGTTTTAGCCTCCAGTCCCCTAATCATCGTTGTTGCTCTTCTCTGCACTCTTTCTAGAGTCTCCACATCTTTTTTACATTGTGGCGACCAAAATTGGATGCAGTATCTCAAGTGTGGCCTTACCAAGGCACTATAAAGTGGTATTAACACTTCACGTGATCTTGATTCTATCCCTCTATTTATGCAGCCTAGAACTGTGTTGACTTTTTTGGCAACTGCTGCACACTGCTAGCTCATATTTAATGGTTGTCCACTAGGACTCCAAGATCCCTCTCACAGTTACTACTATTGAGTGAGGTACCACATATATGGTACCTGTGCATTTTGTTTTTCTTGCCTAAATGTAGAACCTTACTTTTTTCACCACTGAATTTCATTTTGTTAGATAGCGCCCAATGTTCAAGTCCTTCTATCAAGCTCCTTCTGTATCTTATTCTGGAGTGTTGGCTATTCCTGCTAGCTTGGTGTCATTTGCAAATTTGATGAGTTCCCCATCTATCCCCTCATCCAAATCATTGATGAAGATGTTGAAGAGTATTGCGCCTAAAACAGAGCCTTGGGGTACTCCACTGCATACTTCCCTCCATATAGATGCAGTTCTATTGAGGACTACATGTTGAGTGCTGTTAGTCAGCCAGTTACAAATTTTAAATGGCAAAATGAAAATCAAGACAATCCCCCAATTAAAGTAATCCAAATAGCCAAATATATGTTAAATAAGCAACAAACTGAGAGCCTAGTTAGATGCAAAATAGTTATCTGCAAAATAAACCTTCAAATGGGTTTATTTTCACATTCATCTAAATTAAGCCAAACCACTAAATATTTTATTAAAACCTAATCAACCTTCCCTTTTTATGAAAATGAATGTAAGTCATATAAAACATAGCTAGGTCTGACTATTAAAACAATCCTTTAAAGAGACATCTCTCAGTGTAAATGCTTACCTTGGCTTTTCAGATCTTCAGCTTTAGCTAAATCTCAGGAGAACAGGGATTTTATTGTTGTAGGCCGTACTTTAGAGAAGACTCCCTTTTTATGACCTTGTAATCCTATAAATCAGGGTAGAGTTTGGGCAATTGGATGGAGCAGCATGTTTACTGGCCGGATGCCCTTCCTAATGCCATGTGGAGTACCTCCTACTTTTGGGAATACTTACATAATATCTAGTTTTAGGGGTTGTGTAAAGAATAAATCATCCTGTAGCTCACATTTATGCAGAAATATTGAAAATTCAAAAGGGTTCACAAATCTTTAAGCACTACTGCAAAGCTAACATTCTCTGCCTTTAGAAAATTGTGTTGGGTTTTATACTTCAGGAGAGTATTAAAGGACCACATTGGAGCCACTTGCTTAAATTGAGTTTTCAATAACTCTTCCTAAGCAGGCAAGGAGGCAGGCAGGCAAGCAAGCAAGCAAGCAAGCAAGCAAGCAAGCAAGCAAGCAAGCAAACAACAAACTCAGATTGTATTATTGGTGGTGAACGCCTCAGTTATGATATGCATGTAATGCAGCTCTTTTACCTCAAGTTTTCTTCCTGCTACAATTTAGCAGATCATAAAGCATTATTATGGGGGTGGGGGGGGGTTCATTGGTTTGAGAAATATACTGATGAAATAGCATCATAGAGGGCCACACTCCCAATGGCAACAGAGAACTCATTTTGTGCAGACTAGAAGCTGGGAGACACTGAATTCTAGTCCAGCTTTGGACATGAAAGCCAGCTAGGTGACTTTGGGCCAATCATTCTCTCTCTCAGCTTCTAGGAGGAAGGCACTTCCAAAATCTGAAAACTTGTCCAGGCAGTTGCTAGGAGTCGAAAATAGATTTGAATACTCAACTAAATAGAGAATTGTGTTTTAAAGCATGAATCAGCATTCCTGAAATAATACAAGGAGAGTATCAATTGTTCAAGAATAGCTGCAAAGACAGTTTGTCTGCAAAGAAGACATCCTTCTAACCCTGTTGATAATGGGGTTGAATCAACCCTAGTGCTATTTCTGATAGGTATTTCAGCACCCCATACAACTAAAATCTTTTAAGGCACCGGGCTCTGCTCTTATTGTTTTCCTTTCTAGCTTGTATTCCCATGGAGGAGCGGCAATGGTATTTCTAGGACATCTGCATTCTTTTGACACTCTTTGAAATTATTTGAAAACACTGTACAAGATTGTGTGGAAGAGAGGAAGGAGGAGGCAAAAACAGGTCACTATGTTCAAAAGGAAAGCAAATGACCCTGGACTCTCCAGCAAGGGAATCAATTAATTTGTTTCCCAATGCCTTATTTGTGTAACCTTTTAATTACAGCCCAGCTGTATGACTTGAACAACACCGTGGGAAAATGGAAAGTGGTTATGCAACTTGAAATGGCACTCCACCCTGGGTAGACAGTGAACAGCTACTGTAAGCAATTGAAAGCATGTTATGACAATTCTCTATCTTATTTTATTTCATTCTTGTGTTTCTTTATTAAAATGACAGCTCCCGTTCTTTTCTCATTTTGATATCAGGCCTTACTTGATTTGCACCAACACAAAGTTAGCATCTCCCCAAGCTGATATATCTGGGACTTATTTGGGTATTTATAAGAAATCTAAGTAGGTGTTCCCAGATATTGGGTTACTATTTCTAACACAAATGTTAGAACTGATGCCTTCATTTTTTTTGTAGCTTAAATCTTGCTGAATGCCCTTTATTGAAAAATTCCAGCATTAAGGTACAGTGTAAATATGATTTTTATGGCACAAAGCCATAATTACAATTTAATTCTAAATCCTAACACATACTTAATTACAGAAAATCAAAAGAAATGAGAATTTTTAAAAGAATGAGAAGGAAGGAAGGAAGGAAGGAGATCTTTATTTGGTATAGAAGGTTGATTAATATCAGGAGCAGACAGACCATTTTATGTTAGCCCTTTGAGGTAATTTCAGACCAGGAAACCAAAGTTATATGAATGCTAATATTATTTTTATTACAAGAAAGATCAGAATTGTGCAAATCATGATATTTCCTGTGAAAGTCTATGGAAATGAAATATGGACTTTGAGGAAACAGGATAGGAAGAATATTTGTACTTTTGAACTTTGGTGTTGGAGAAGACTCCTGAGAATATATAGACAGTCAAACAACAACAACAACAAATTGATAATTGAACAAATCTATTTCTTCAGAGTTCTCACTCAAGGCACAAATGCACAGGGATAGATTATTTACTTCACATCAGTGGTGAAATCCATTTTTTTTTACTACCGGTTCTGTGGGTGTGGCTTGGTGGGCTTGGTGTGGCTTGGTGGACGTGGCAGGGGAAGGATACTGCAAAATCTCCATTCCCACCCCACTCCAGAGGAAGAATACTGCAAAATCTCCATTCCCACCCCACTCCAGGGGAAGGATGCTGCAAAATCTCCATTCCCACCCCACTCCAGAAGAAGGATACTGAAAAATCCCCATTCCCTCCCCACTCTGGGGCCAGCCAGAGGTGGTATTTGCCGGTTCTCTGAACTACTCAAAATTTCCGCTACCGGTTCTCCAAAACCTGTCAGAACCTGCTGGATTTCACCCCTGCTTCACATACCTTATGTGAAGACCCAGCTCTCTGAAAAAAATCTCTAATCTTGGGTGAAAGGAAAAAGGGAAAGAGATTGACCAACTGCAAGTTGGACATACCTAGTTACAGTAGTAAAGGGTGCATCTTTGGAAGGCCTCAAGGATCAGGTTAGAGATAGATTATCATGGAGAAAATCTGTCTTTGTGGTTGCTAGGAGCTGGAAATGGCTTGATAGCATATATAATCAGTCCTCATTGAGTGTCTCCCCTCCCTGCCTTTATATTCAGGAGAACTAGATAGGGTCAAATCTGAGATACTTTCTCAAATTACATTCCTGCTTTAGATTCAGATTTCTTTTATCTGACTATTGTC
The DNA here is from genome assembly GCA_022577455.1 of Arizona elegans. Taxonomy (NCBI): domain Eukaryota; kingdom Metazoa; phylum Chordata; class Lepidosauria; order Squamata; family Colubridae; genus Arizona; species Arizona elegans. Next base: position 182,864,961 of record JAKOOJ010000001.1, read on the forward strand.
TTGGTTGCAGCTATTCTTCTTTTCCTTAAAGTTATTCTCATGGCTTATTAGATTTTAGAGATCACTTTCCAGAGTTGGCCATGCCCAAATTCCCCACCCCCCAGTCTTTTATAAATAAGATCAATTCACTAAAGGGGAATTCATAAAAGGCTGCCTATATATTTTAAAATAAGGGAAAACTAGTTTTAAAAAGAAGAAATTTCCTCAGATATTTGGTTCCCCAGAACTGTGAATTATTCTATATTATATTTCTAAGAGAATGGAATTGCCAGATCTGACAAAATGGGCTTGACTGTATCGCATGTGCCACCATTGAATTAAGTCAACTGTTGTCCCATCTTTTTCCAGTCAAAATATCTACACTAAAGACCACTTTTTGAAAATATCACTCAATCCTCCCTCTCAAAAAAAAAGAAAGAAAGAAAAGAAATGCATTTCTGATTCTACATAGAAAAACACTGAGATTATTGAAGTTCTCTGATGTGAATCCTTCTTTAAAATGAGGCGGTAGTGAGGCCCCTCCTCAAGAAGCCTTCCCTAGACCCGGCTGAATTAGCCAATATCGTCCAGTCTCCAACCTTCGTTTTGTGGCGAAGGTTGTTGAGAGTGTAGTGGCACGACAGCTTCCCCGGCACCTGGATGAAGCTATCTATCTGGACCCGTACCAGTCGGGCTTCAGGCAGGGGTACAGCACAGAAACAGCATTGGTCGCGTTGGTGGATGATCTCTGGAGGGCTCGGGACAGGGGTTGCTCCTCTGTCCTAGTCCTTTTAGACCTCTCAGTGGCTTTTGATACCATCGACCATGGTATCATGCTGTAGCGGTTGAGGGGGTTAGGAATAGGGGGCACCGTCCTGCGGTGGTTCTCCTCCTTCCTCTCCGACCGCTCGCAGTTTGTGTTGGCAGGGGGACAGAGGTCGACCTCGAGGCATCTCGCATGGGGAGTGCCACAAGGGTCGGTCCTCTCGCCCCTCCTGTTCAACATTTATGTGAAGCTGCTGGGCGAGATCATCCATGGTTTTGGGGTGAAGTGTCATCTGTACACTGATGATACTCGGCTGTACATCTCCACCCCAGACCACCTCAACGATGCCCTTGATGTGATGTCCCACTGCCTGGAGGCCGTGCGGGTCTGGATGGGGAGGAACAGACTCAGACTCAACCCCTCCAAGACCGAGTGGCTGTGGCTTCCGGCGCCCCGATATAGTCAGCAGGTGCCATCGCTGACTATTGGGGGTGAATCTTTGACCCCCACAGAGAGGGCTCGCAATCTGGGTGTCCTCCTGGACACACGGCTGTCTTTAGAAGAGCATATGACGGCCGTGGCCAGGGGAGCCTTTTATCAGGTTCGCCTGATTCACCAGTTGCAGCCCTTTCTGGACCAGGACGCCCTGCACACGGTCACTCACGCCATTGTTACCTCCCGGTTGGACTATTGTAATGCTCTCTACATGGGGCTCCCCTTGAAGAGCATTCGGAGGCTCCAACTGGTCCAGAATGCGGCCGCGCGGGTGGTTATGGGTGCAACTCGTTGCGCCCATGTGACACCCCTCCTGCATGAGCTGCACTGGCTCCCAGGGGTCTTCCAGGTGCGATTCAAGGTATTGGTTACCACCTTTAAAGCGCTCCATGGCATAGGACCCGGGTACCTTCAAGACTGACTTCTGCCACCAATAGCCTCCCACCGACCAGTCCGCTCCCACAGAGAGGGTCTCCTCAGGGTGGCATCGGCCAAGTTATGTCGGCTGGCGACACCCAGGGGGAGGGCCTTCTCTGTGGGAGCCCCAGCCCTGTGGAATGAACTGCCCCCGGAAATATGTAAGATCTCCGACCTCCGGGTGTTTCGCTGCGCACTGAAGACCCTGTTGTTCCGCCAGGCCGGGCTATCAACATAATAATTTTAAATTGGGGTATTTTAAATTTCTGGGATTTTAATTGGAGCCTAATCATTTAATGATTTTAAATTTTAATCGTTGTTTTGTTTTGTGTTTTTAAATAGGCTGTACACCGCCCTGAGTCCTTCGGGAGAAGGGCGGTATAGAAATAAAATAATAATAATAATAATAATAATAATAATAATAATAATAATAATAATAAATAAAATGTCATATTTAAGAAGCACACATTGGAGAAACTTATATTAAAAATAACAGCATCGAAGAAATTTCAGTGTTTTAAAAAATTGCATGCCTCCAAACTAACCACATCAGGAATATTGTGAAGGAAAATGGATAGAGCTATTTATTATATTTATATGAGCCACGGTGGCACAGTGGTTAGAATGCAGCACTGCAGCTACTTCAGCTGCCTGCCGGCTGCCTGCAATTTGGCAGTTCAAATCTCACCAGACTCAAGGTTGACTCTGCGGTAGGTAAAATGAGGACCCAAATTGTTGGGGACAATAGGCTGACTCCGTAAACTGCTTAGAGAGGGCTGTAACACACTGTAAAGCGGTATATAAGTCTTATTGCTATTGCTATAGACACATCTTTGAAGACAGTTATTAGAACAATTCTAATGGACTAATTTTCACTTCGCATGTTTACAATTTAGTAGTCTGAAGAAATGCCTACTCACTTGAATTGCTACATTAGAAAATTTTCAAAGTAAGATTTCTTTCGCTTTTGTGCAATGGCTTGATCCATTACTCTTGCAGGAGATGACCAGGCTGAGCCCAAGAGAGGGATCATCTCATCATGGGTTTGGACTTACATTTGCATAAGAACCTATGTCCAGACCCCCTTGAAGTCTGTTGTCTCTTATCTGGTGCCAATTCACCTTGACCATTAGTAGTTCAGATTCTTGTTTATGGGTAATATGAAATAATAGTACTTTTGAACTCTATCCTGGCTCCTGGCTTCTTATAGCTGACACCACTTTACACAGGCCCATCATTTATTACATGTCTTCATTCTTTCTGAAGACCATGGCCTTACTAAATTGCTCTGCAAAATAAAAAAAGTAAAATTCCATATTGAATCATGATGTGGCACAGCATAAATATCTTCAAGTAGAAACTGTAAAATCCATGTTCACATTTATATTAAGGCATAAAAAGCATAATGTGCCTAATTGCTTCCATCAGGGCCGGTTGAAGATCAACCGATGCTCTAAGCACAGCCCTTCTGTTGCTTAACTGACAAAACTTAATAAGGGTAGAAAACGACAGCTGAATGTGTCAGTGAAGGAATTAAGGGCATGACAGAGAGGGGAAAAGACACTATGGTATTCCCCTACCTTCGGTGCTCTAAGTGCATGCTTATTTTTCTTAATGGTTTGTTTTTCTTAATGGTTAATCCAGGGCTTCTATCTACATCCATTGAAGCTGCTGGTCTCCTGAGAAAGAGCACCTTATGTGCACTTCTGGCCAATGGGGTTTCTGTCAGGCCTGGAAGCCATCTTTTGCATTGGGCCTTCAGGCCTGCCACATTTCCTATTGTGAGAAACTGGGAGGGGGGATTGTTTGGAGTATGGGTGATATATAGTCATAATAACATTCTTTTCTCAGAGAGTCAAGTACATCTTGCCCTGCACCTGGGAGGCCTCTCCAGCTGGAACGGTGCTTTGATTAGGCCATGTGACAGATTTGTGGGTGCTGGACAGGGACTTGGACTTTCTGTGGGTGGGGAAAACCTGGAAGCTTTCAGATTCCGGTTTTCCCAGATGTGCCAATATGACACCTCCATTTTGCCACATACAGGACATTAAGTTTTGTTTTGGCATTTTTCTTTTTCTTGATCAAAAGCACTTTTTTTTTCTTTGTTTTCTAGCTTTTCATAACACATCCTGAGTTATTGGGAACTGGATGTATTTTAAAATTTATATATACATTAAATAAGTAAAAAGCAAATATACTTTTAGTGGTCACATGCAGTCTACGTATCAGGGTTTACCTACTCCTAGTTTATGACTTAGTACAGTTCACTATGATTTATTCAACAAATCATGTTAGAACAAGCCATAATTTGTTGTGGTATACGAACCCAGAAGTCTTATTTTTAATATAGGGAAATTCTTTCAGCATATAATACTAAACCACAGTGAATGGCTTCAGAGGTCATGCTTGGGTGATATGAAATCCTGTCGAATTTCTTGAATTTTTTTCAACTGAAATACTTCCATAGAAGAACAGGATATATGATGTAGCCAATCTCTTAACACCTTAGAACTGCATAAAAGACAGACAGCTGCAGTCCAGGTCTCTCAGAGAGTTTCTAATAGAATGTCCAATCTCTATAATTTAAAGACCTGTGCCTATGTCTTATGGATAAAATTTAAAAGTGTGTCAGCCCTGGAGGCCATCTTTTTCTTTGGATCTTCAGGGCTGCCACACTTAGCGGATGGCCATGCTGTAGGAATTGGGAGGGGATTGGATGGTGGCGGGTGTTGTGGTCCACCAGCAGCCTGTGGAGCTAGCAGCGGAGTCAGACAGTGAGGAGTCTGGGGAGGAACATGGGCCAGTCTTGGAGTCTGGGGAAGGCCCGGACAAGGGCTCTGTGTCAGAGGCAGAGATGGGGCTAGGGCCATGTGGGAGTGATGCACGGACTCCGGAGCCCCCAGAGTCGGACAGCAGAGAGTCAGAGGAACAGGAGGATCCTGTTCCTAGTGCATGCACACGCAGAGCTGCCAGAAGGTAAAAGCAGCTAAAGCAAAAGGGACGACTCGGGAGCAAGGCCAGGAGATGATTGGCCCCTCCCATAAGGCTTAAAAGAGAAACAAAGGCACTTTGGACCTTTTTGCAGGAAAGCAACATTGCTAACTCTGTGTCCAATCGGCATCTCTTGTTTGTTTCTGAACTTTGTGGGACTTTGCCAAGTAAGGCCTTTGGCAGGGTGTCAAAGAAGATAAAGGTTGGTGCTTATCCCGAAGGACTTCTTCTGAAGGACTTGTTTTGCAACTAATTGGGACTCAGCTGGGAATGAACGTAATTCTCAGCTGTTACAATAAAATAGGTTTGTTTGGGACTAATTGTGTCTTGTAATGACTCAGTAAGCCTAGGTCACAACTACAGGATGAGATGTATAACCATAACAACAACACATTCTTTCACTGGGAGTCAAGGACATTCAACCTGCACCTGGAGAGGCATGACTGGGAAGCTACTCTGATTAGAATGGTGGTCTAATTGGACCATGTGATGGACCTGTGGGTGAGGGGAAGGGAAGGGTGGGGAAAACCTGGGAGACTTCAGATTTGGGTTTCCCCAGATGTGCCAATATAACATCTCTAATAAAATGGAACTTTGAGGAAATGCCTGCCTCTGAGTCTTACTTAGTTGGGGGTGTTACTTGGAACCCTGACATTATGCCTTTCACCTAGGAAATCTGAATTTTTGGCAGCATAGTCCTAGGTGTTTAATATCAGATATAACTTTTGAAATAGTAGGGATGTGTCTATAACAAGGGTGTCAAAATGGCAGCCCGTGGGCCGGATGTGTCATGTGCCGACCAACCCACCCCGGCTCTGCAAAGGCAAAAAAGTCACGATGCATCACATGACTCGATCAAGTTTGACAACTGTGATCTATAATATAAAGAGCCCTAAGAGGTTGCCACAAGGACGAGCGGGTCAATCTATCCTCCAAAGGCAGAACAAGAAGCAATGGATAGAAACTAATCAAGGAAAGGGCCAACTGAGAAATTTCCTGATAGTTATAACAATTTATTGGTAGAACAACTTGCCTTTAGAAGTTGAGGATGGTGCATCACTGGAAGTGTTTAAGAAGAGATTGGACAGCCATTTGTCTGAAATGGTATAGGGTCTCCAGCTTGAGCAAGAGATTGGACTAGAAGGTCTCCACATTCCCTTCCAACTTTTTATTCTGTTATTCTGAGCACATATAAGGAACATATTATATCTATGCATGTATACAGATACACACTGTCAGGGTTCCAAGTAATATTATGAATATATAAGGAGCATAGCTATTGATAAACATGTAAATGTCCTGTTATAAGTCCCTATAAAGTAGCAATCGCAAATTAAAACAGGACCAAGATTTACATGGAGAATAGATAAAAGTGATGTAGGAGATCCCTGTTAATTCCTCTTCCTTTTTAAAGCATGAAAAACAACAGTGGGATGGCAAGGCTGGTTGAGATATACAGTAGCAGAGCAACACTACCGTGTTCCTCCGAAAATAAGACCCTGTCTTATATTTTTTTTGAACCCTGAAATAAGCGCTTGGCCTTATTGCCATGCGCTCAAAAGCCTGATTGGGCTTATTATCAGGGGATGTCTTATTTGGGGGGAAACAGGATAGAATTAAATTTAAGGAGGAGTCAGGCCTTGCCTTTGTTTATAGCTGTCTCTGAGAAAGAAGTAAATGCTCCAGCCAGAAGTGCTTGCTGCAACTGTTTTGATGCTATTTTATACTGTACATACACCTCAATGGTGAGTTTCAAATTTTTTTACTACCGGTTCTGTGGGTGTGGCTTGATGGGGTGGCTTGGTGGGCGTGGCAGGGGAAGGATACTGCAAAATCCCCATTTCCTCCCAATCAGCTGGGACTTGGGAGGCAGAGAATAGATGGGGCGGGGGTGGGGCCAGTCAGAATTTTTACTACGGTTCTCCGAATTACTCAAAATTTCCGCTACCGGTTCTCCAGAACTGGTCAGAACCTGCTGAAACCCACCTCTGATATAACTGTGCTTGAGAAAGCAGTTTCCCCCCACAATAAATTCAGCTATCTGTTATAAGAGAGATTTTTCTCCATAGGAGAAACAGTGATTGTATAAAGGCAGAGGGAAAGCTTGAAATAAGGATGGGAAATAAGTTAATAGTTCCAAGGCTGAGTCTTATTGTTAAAACTTATTAAGCTTTTCTAAAAACCCAAAAGTTCAAGTCCTTATTTCTCCCTGCCTTGTTTTAAAGTTTGGGTGTGGTTGAGGAGCATAATGTCATGAACTGCAGTGAATCAATTGCAGAATTAGCCCTTTTGTGACAGGATAAATAACAGGCACCAGAGGCTAAAAAACAAAACAAAAAACCCACTCTTGTGGTCACCACATGTTTATGTGAATACCCTTATATCCCTTTACACTTTTCCAAGTGGTTAACCTTCCAACTGAGTCTATCCTTGAATTTTAGTCCTGGCGTTTTCTTTTTCTATTCCTTTTTCACGTTATCTCAGACTGGTGATGGAGATTATTGCTGTTGTGTTGAAATGCTCAAGCAGGTGCCACCCACCTTCCCCTTTAAAGAAGGGGAATTTGTCATGAATGGCCAAGTGTGGGCCTCCTTTGTTTGTTAGCAGGACTTAAATTTCAGGGCTCAAAGGAGTGAACACCTCAAAGGAGGGGCATGAGAAGTGTGTGTGTGTAAGGGGGGAGAGAGAAGATTGGGAAATCAAAGTCAATATAGCCAAGCAATTATGAGATGTTCAGCATTGACCAGGCCTGCCTACAAAGAAGGACAGAGAATTTGTCTCTCTCCGTTTCCCCCCTCCCCACAGTTCTTGGTCAAAGGGGAGCGAAATGAATATTTGTTGTTTGAGGTACTGGAAAGCTGTTGCCCAGGTAGAATAAAAGAAGCTTTTTAGGATGTGGCAGCTGCTCCAGCCCCTAAGCCATGGTACCTGATACTACAATCTCACTTCTTTGTGGGGTTTTGGCCATCTTTTGAGAATCACAGGAAAGGTATTCAAGGTAGAGACAATAAGAAATGTCAAAGAGAGAGGAAATTCAGCATTTAAAAGACCACTGAGTGACATGCAGGTCAGATCAAAGGGAGAAATTTTCCAGGTATTTATAATTGCGGTGCTAATAGGAATTAATAAAAGAAGGCTAGACTGAAGGACTGATGTTGGAATCCTTTACTTTAAAAAAAAAATGCTTTATGTTTTAAAGTAGAGAAAAATAGCCAGCCATTCATTCAGTTCATCAGTCATTCAAGCTTCCCCTTCTGTATTCATCAATGGGGAAAAAGCTCCTTTGTCGATTGTACTTGAAGTCCTTTGCTTTCAAAACAGAATGATTGAGGGTAGTTTGAAGGTGAAACACAAGATGGGGCTCAAGGGTAATCATCTGAGATTTGGCAGAGTTGGGGGAAAAAAAAAAGAAATCCTCTTTTGCCAGACCAGATTCCTGGATCCTAAGCAAGTAGTTTAACCCTGTAACTTCCATATGATTGACATTCTTCCTGCTGTTTTCAGTCTCTTAGGATTAATATTTCACAACAATGCATTGGTAGGCATGTTTCCAGATAATACTGTTTTTCCCCGAAAATAAGATCTCCCCAGATAATAAGCCCAATCGGGCTTTTGAGCACATGGGCTAAAATAAGCCCCCTGAAAATAAACCCTCCCCAAAAATATTTAAATGCATGCGCAGTCGGTCCCTGCCATTTCCTCTGGTTAGGATTAGGGAGACAGAGCTGGAAATCAGGTAAGATGGCAAGAGGAATCCCGTCATGCTCCACGCACCTCAAAATAATAAGACCTCCCTGAAAATAAGGCCAAGTGCTTATTTCGGGGTTCAAAAAAATATAAGACAGGGTCTTATTTTCGGGGAAACATGGTAGTTTGAAATTGACATTTCTCCTCAATCTTGTGCCACTTCAGGCATGCAAATCTTAAAGCTTTACAAAGGGATCCTGGAAAGGAACCAAGATTTCTTAGTCTTCCTCAACTCTTTTGGAGTACTTGGCAATTTGTTGTCCACATCCTAACTCTCTAGTCATGATCCTGACTGAGGAGACACTTTAGATTCTTTTTTTTTCTCCCTGATTAGAAAAATCAGCACCTTCATCCATCATCAAGTCCCAAATTCTCAGAATCTTCTTAAAGCCACTTTCTAGTTTTGTTGTGATCCAGGCCCAAGTAGTTAGTATTAAATACAAACAGTTTGAAAACAAACAGACTTTATTAGAACAGCTGAGAATTAACTCATTCTTAGCGTAGTCCAAACTAAATTAAAGCAAATTCTTCAAAACACCATTCCTCAGTTTATCACCAACCTTGGTATAAATTAGGCAAACTGCCAAAGGCTTTTCTTGGCAAAAGTTCAGAAGCAGAAGACGCCGACAAGAAATGAATACAGTGAAACAAGAAGCAAATCTCTCAATGTTGTTTTCCGGCAAGGAGGTCAAGAGCCGTTGCTAGTTTTTTAAGCCTTATGGGAGGGGCCAATGATCTCTTGGCCCTACTCCCAAGTCGTCCTCTCTGCTTTATCTGCTCCTGCCTTCTGGCAGCTCTTCTCATACGTGCACTAGGAACAGGCTCCTCCTGTTCCTCTGCCTCTCTACTGTCAGCCTCTGGAGGCTCTGAAGTCCGCACATCACTCCCTGATGGCCCTGGCCCCATCTTTGCCTCCGACGCAGAGCCCTCATCCAGGCCTTCCCCAGCCTCCAGGACTGGCCCATGTTCTTACTCAGCCTCATCGCTGTCTGACTCCGCTGCCAGCTCCGCAGGCTGCTGGCAGACCACAACAAGTTTACAGCAAGTTCCTACAAACTTATGTCACTGAAAATGTAGGGAGGAATATTGGCCACCGGATTTAAAAAAAAAAAAAAAAGATAAAGCACTGCTGAGTTGAGCTGAACTCTTGGTGATCAGATAGATTCACATGTTCTTTTCTTGGCTATAATAACAAAGTAGCTGCCAAATCCTTATTTTAGGCTGTTTTGTTTGTTTTGACTTATCAGGCTACACCACAATTCATGTATCTGTGAGGGTCTCCCATCTAAATACTCCTCCTCTGTGATCCCACGTAGCTTAACAAACAAGACTAAATAAAGGGGAATCTTGGCATTTGAGGTAAGTCTGGTATAGAATAGTTCATAAGCAGTTCTAATAATTTGCCTTTACAGACAGGTTTTGATACAATCCTGATTGCAGCTGGAGAACTGATTATTTATTACAAAGAACTGAAGTTCTAGTTTCAAACCACCAGAAATAATGTCCATGGGAATTCTATGGCCACAGCTTTGCTGAGTTATGAAATTATATTTGCAGTTACTCAGATGATAACCCATTAATTGGAACAAAGCCAGTCTCAGATTTAAAACCATTTCATTTTTCAACATAATAACTTCAGATTAAAGAGACAAAAAGCAATTGCCACTCTTTATTTTGTCACTTGCTTATGCAAATAAGAGTTATTACTCTGCTTATTATCTATTCATTGCATCCTAAATATGATTAATAATGATAAGAGGGCTTATTTATGTCTTTTTTCTTTTCTTCCCACCATCCCAAAATTCTCCTTCCTTTGGAGGGATGACTATTCTTCAGCCAAATCATCATTTCTCATCATCAAACAAATCCATCTGTAACAGAGCTCATAATTTTAAAACACATGAGAACAAATGTTTTGTATTCATACTGTATCTGTGCATGGGAAATGGGCTATGCTTTCTTTTTGTCATTTGGTGCTTGAGACCGAAATTGCCTTTCCCAAAAGCCAATGAAACTAAGCAAACTTGGTTCTCAAATGCATCTGCTCCCAAATGGAGATCCATATGTTCACCTTTTCAAAATTAAGAAAAGCAATCCACAGACATACAGCAATTCATTCAAATTTTTCCAGCTGTTTCCAGGATTCCATTATTATACTCTCTTGTTAGTAAAGGATGGTTCTACTTATTTCTGTTTGATCTACAACGTAACCTGACAAGGACTGGGGGGGGGGGGAGTGAAAAACGTGCATTGTGATGTCACAACGCAATATCTATGACTCACATTCTTAGATCCAACATTGGAATGCAGCTTTTTAAGTGTCATCTACCCTTTCTTTGTCTCACTGGTGTTCGCTGATGGACATGTCAAATTGCCTGAATGTTTCAAATTAGTGACCTCCTGTTTTACAAGCCAAATTTGCTATTTCAACAACAGTCAGTGCTCATATATTTACAACTATCTAATTGCTGGCCAATCATTAAATTACATAGGAGCTTATATTTTTAATTCTAGGGTGAACCATGGTTACTGTGTGGTAGCCAATGTTTCTGTTATCCTGCAGCAGTCCCTACAAAGTATTTTTGGCTGTCAAGATCTCTTACCTTTCTCCCTCCAAGTGATCAGTTGTAATAAAGAGAATTGGATGGTTCTTTCTCCTTCTCCTTCTCCTTCTCCTTCTCCTTCTCCTTCTCCTTCTCCTTCTCCTTCTTTTCTCTCCCCCCCCCCCCACTTTCTCTCTCTCTTATTCACACAGTTTCTGAAGAATTAAATTCGCTACCAGTTGCAAATATGGCCACTGCTTCCTTGGTAGTTGCAATAACATCTACCAGGGTTTAGGCCAGGAATGTGCAGCTTCTGGCAGGAAAAAAAAATGCTACACTTAACTTTTGAGTGATGTGCCAAGGAGCTGCATTCCCAAAAGTAGTGGGTAGGGCATAATATTTGAATTTATTTAATTTACAATTAAACATAATTAAACTGCACATAAATATGATTGATTCCTCCCCACACATTTAATAATCCCCTCCTTATATCATATTAAGAATTGTAATTGAACAATTTTGGAGATCTCCAAAGGCCTCACCAGAGGTTTTCATGGGTTTATAACATGTTGGGGGCCATAGATTGTACCCTGTTGGTCTAAATTCTAATAAATATTTGAGTGGTCCTTAAGCACAAATCATGATAGGAACATTATTCCCGCTGCAGAACTATCAGTAATTTCAGCCTGCCAGTTGGATTACACAGCACACCAAACCACAATGTATTTCATTTGGTTTTGGCCTAATGAGTTGTATGAATCCAGCCTTTGTAGGTTTGTATATGTCCAGTGTGAGATCCTAAAAAGCTGTTGCCTAGCCAAAAACAAAAGATGGCTGCTATGTAATTCCAACTGATATCTCTAGCTTTAATGTTTTTAAAATAACGTTATTTCTGACATCAATGCTGTAAAGTAGCATTATTGCCAGAATTATAACTGTAAACCTTCATTTTTAATTAACTGGTATCCTGTTCTTTCCTCATACATGATAGGACACACACACACACACACACACACACACACACAGAGAGAGAGAGAGAGAGAGAGAGAGAGAGAGAGAGAGAGAGAGAGAAATTTTATGACTGATACTCAATAGCTGCTTTCATCAAATATGAGGAGAGTCAAATTCAAATTAAAACAATGCATCCATGATCTAAATTTCGGAGAGATTGGCAGGCGTCTCCAAGTCTCTTTCCTATATTGTGGTACCTCTTCTAGCCAATTTGGTATCTTGTCCTAAGAATCCTTCTGCTAGATCTTTGTCTCCTGCCCAAAGATCTAGCAGAGGGAATCATGAATCAAGAATCTTCCTATTAGAAACCAGGGTTTTTGTTTGATTGTGATAGCTTTAAGAAGGTTACTGGTTTGTTTCGTTCTGATTGCTTACTGTGGAAGATATTGTGTCAGGCACTGATATAGTGGCATGACCAACCTCATTGCTGATTATTAATTTCTAACTATACTTTTTTTATTTCTGTTTTCTTTTCCCCTTGTATTCTACGTGCATTAACTAAAATGTACTTTCTATGCCTGATTTCTCTCTCTCTTGTGCACAGGTAAACACTATATATTATCCGAACAGCAGTAGAAATTCATGGCTAAGGTAAAGGTTGCATGATTACATTAAAGCAATTTTGCAATTCTTCCTTAAAATGGCTGTTTTCCCAGCTATTGTTCTACTGGAAAGCAGAAACCCATGTGCTGACACAGGAACCAGACTTGATCTGTTTCCCTGGAAGGAGATTTCACCCAAAAGAGCACCCAAGATACATTGCTTTGTCCAACTCATCTAATCAGAAGCTTCTATCTAAAGGTGGGCAATTTATGGCTCCCAATAGCCTGCATATCATGACTGATAATAATAAAAGATACTTGTTGTTGTTAGTTGTGAAGTTGTGTCCAACCTATCGTGACCCCATGGACAACGTTCCTCCAGGCCTCCCTGTCCTCTGCCATTCTCTGGAGTCCATTTAAGCTCACGCCTACTGCTTCAGTGACTCCATCCAGCCACCTCAATCTCTGCTGTCCCTTTCTTCTTTTGCCCTCAATCTTTCCCAGCATTAGGCTCTTCTCCAATGAGTCCTTCCTTCTCATTAGGTGGCCAAAGTATTTGAGTTTCATCTTCAGGATCTGGCCTTCTAAAGAGCAGTCAGGGTTGATCTCCTCTAGGACTGACCGGTTTGATCGCCTTGCAGTCCAAGGGACTCACAGGAGTCTTCTCCAGCACCATAGTTCAAAGCTAGCACAACTGTATTTCAGCAAGAAGCAAATCATAGATTCCCTCCTCGTGGTTTACACGAGCCAAATTAGGAATCATGGCATTTTTCTAAAGTATCTTTTTCCTGCAAAAGTCACAAAATGGCACTTTTCTCTTAGCTGTTCCTTTGACTTCAAAGGGATATATCAAGGTGTATAAAAGATTAAGATGGCAAAGCTAAAATGGCTCAGAATTAATATACAGGGTATTTTAGAACTCCTGTATGAATTGGACTTTGCTGAGGAAATTTGGTTCTCCAATATGAACATTTAAGATGAGTTTCAGAGATGATGAGAAGAAAGAAAAGAGAAGATGAGAATGGTATATTAAAATAAAAACCAACAGAGAATTAAGGGAGAGTATGATAAATGCAGATACAATACATACACCAAACTTTTCCAGATGACCTTGCTTTCTTTCTCCCACCCATTCTGAATCTAATTTAAAATGCACCTAGATTGAACTGAGCTACTTGGGCTATTTTAAGATTACATCAAACCTGTACAATTTTGAATGTACTGAAATATTAGAGTTGCTCATAACTGCAAGATCCTGGTAATGATACTGTTGGAACAAGGAGGGATCACACCCCACTCTGTTCACAAGGCCACATGTTTGTAAGAACTTAGTGAATAGAAAGGTCCCTGATGCTTCAACACTCATTGCTCTTTTAAATATGCTTCATCAAGCTTGGCAAAAACATTGCAACCCAGCTTGCCTTGAAAATCAAGCTGTAGAATCCAAGTTCCAGGGGCAAAGTGAGAACAAAGTTTCCTTTACACAAGCCAGGCTATACCGAACATTTAGAGAGGGTGTAGCTTTGCAAGTGAAGTAATCACTGGAATAAGTACAAATAAAATCAGCAGCCAATCTTCTGTCATTTTTAGGTTATTCCAGTAGACTGGATTTCTTTCCAGTATTTACTAGCAGATGGTTGTAGTTCGACATCATGAGCTGAAGATTCTTCTTGTTTTTCCTTGCACATCTGAAGTTTCACCGAGTGCCAAAAAGGTCACGCGGAAACATCGTGCACATGCGCTCGTCGGGGCTGCGCTCTGGAAAAGCTGAAATTCTGTGTCCTAGCGTGCATGTGCGCCTGATGATCAGCTGGCCGGCTTTCGGCACTGCCGTGCACACAAATGGATCGTGCTCTGGAAAAGCCAAACTCCCGGGTTCTGGTGTGCATGTGCACCCAATAATCATCTGGCTGGCACACATGTGCACACTGGTTTTCGGCACTGCTGCATGTGCAAAGGACAGCTGATGGTCATGCGCCCATGCATGCCAGAAACCTGGGAATCAAACAGGCAAGGCTGAGTGTGCTGGGCAACATGGCTTTGCATGCCACTTTGGGCACATGTGCCATGGGTTCGCCATCATGGGTCTAGCATATATTTTGGGTGAGGTATAGATTGGACATTTGCATAGGAGAAATACCAGCAGTACAATACAAAAACTGGCCAAACTGGGAGGGGACGATGACAAAGAATGGAATTCTTAAAACCTAAGTATGTCACTCTCCCAACATTTAGGAAACTGAAGGAACTAGGTTGTGATTTTATTTGGCTATGGGTTATCTTAAGTGGGGTTTTGTGGGCCTAAATTCCTAACTGAAAAAGATTCTTCTATGAAAGGGGAGAATACAATGGCATTTCAGCTTTCAATGTCCTACCGATTGTCAATATTTATTTGGAAGGCTTTTGGTCTAGACATCCACTGAAGAGGCTGCCAAACAAGTTTATGCAAAATCAATAAAAATAAGATTGTTTCAGATCCCCCATCAAAGAGACATGTCAGAAAAAGAATGTGGGGAGAGCAAGATAAGTGAAGTCCCCTGTTTTGATGTTAGAGAACGTGGTGGACATCTCTAAGGGCAATAGTTTAAGGCCATTCAGTACGGCCAACTGTGACATTCTGCTTCTCCTCTCCTCTCCTCTCCTCTCCTCTCCTCTCCTCTCCTCTCCTCTCCTCTCCTCTCCTCTCCTCAATTCTCTTGTGGAATTATTATTGCCAAGTGAGGTTGATGGAACTAGAGTGAACTAGTTCCTTTTTGATGTAGCCCTGCTTCCCATCTTTCTGCCTCCTGCATCCAAGCATCAAGATTTTGTTTATCTATTTAACAAATTTATATAGCTACCCTTCTCACAAAAAGTGACTCTAGCTTACGGGCATTTAATAAACATTAAAACAACTTTTTTTCAACCTCTTTAGCAGAGAAGGCTCACCACCTTTATTCTTCCTGCCCAATGGAAATGGCAGCACAGCAGTAATCAACCGACCAACCTGACTCAATACATCACATGACTGGGGCCTGCTAATTCAACCCTTGTCTGCCTCTCTCTTAGGCATGGATCTGGGAGGTGAATCAAAGTCCATGCAGGATCCTTTGACACAATAGTGGAAGAGGTAAATATCACAATAAATATCACAATAATGGCAATGGGGAGGAATCATACTGTTGTTAAATAGTCAATACTCCGCTTATTTCAATTAAGTTAGAGGAATATATTCCACGGTGCATCAACATTCTGGGAGTAACAGACCTTCTGAATTCCAAAATGTGCTGATCACAAGGGCAAATCTCAAGGAATCACTCCTCAGACCGGGGACTCCGCTTACCTTGCAGGACTCCCAAACTTTTATCTTAGCTGCAACCAAGTGACCATCCTCAGGCAGGTATGATATTACAACATTCAAGACTCACTAGCTTGAATTATTTATTTCTGTAGTTATTTATTTGATGTAGCTTATCCTCCACCCAATCCAGAAGAAGTAAAAGCAATTTAGGAAGTTTACAGATATTTTAAAATAAATGCCACAATAATTATAACCGTTATAAACAACACAGCATCTTCTTTTAAGTTAATTCAATGAACTAATACTAAAAAGCAGAGGTACCACCCTGCCAACAAAAGTGTGTATAGTCAAGGCTATGGTTTCCCCAGTTGCAATGTATGGCTGTGAAAGCTGGACCATAAGAAAGGCTGAGCGCCAAAGAATTGAGGCCTTTGATCTATGGTGCTGGATAAGACTCCTGCGAATCCCTTGGACTGCAAGGCAATCAAACCAGTCAGTCCTAGAAATCAACCCTGACTGCTCTTTAGAAGACCAGATCCTGAAGATGAAATTCAAATGTTTTGGCCACCTAATTAGAAGGAAGGACTCACTGGAGAAGAGCCTAATGTTGGGAACGATTGAGGGCAAAAGAAAAAGGGGACGACAGAGAATGAGGTGGCTGGCTGGAGTCACTGAAGCAGTCAGCGTGAGCTTAAATGGACTCCAGAGGATGGTCGAGGACAGGAAGGCTTGGAGGAATGTTGTCCATGGGGTCGTGATGGGTCAGACATGACTTCGCAACTAACAACAAAAATGTTGATGCTAATGGCTTCAGAACTAATCTCAAGGGACCCTTTGGAAAAGCCAGATTTTTGCCAACTTCTAGAAGATCATGAGAAGGGGGATCATCTTCACATCAAGAGGCAGACTGTTCCATGGTGGGGGAGTTCCTGTTAGGCTCCCTCCTGCCACTCCTCCTGGTGTGTGTGTGTGTGTGTGTGTGTGTGTTGGTCTTTTGTAAGGGCTCAGTGGCTATTTGGATCAGAGTTTTGAATCTGGGAAAGGCAGTCTTTTAGATACCCAACCCCTGAGCCATGCAAGACTTAGCAATCAGCATTTCACATTGCATTTGGAAATGCATCACAGCTCTCACAGCAAGTGTCTCAAATGTCAATGCCCTGACTGGAGAGTAAACAGATGGACTGTTGCATTCTGAGCCTGATGAAGTTTCCAGTTGGTCTTCAAGGGCAGCCCCAAATATACCCTTGTTTGTAGTAGACTTTGGCTAGCTCTTCAGCATGACTGCAAACTTTGGTTGCTTGCTATTCTTTACGATGTTCATTTTGGCCGGTGGCTGGAGGCATAATCAGAGGACAAAAGCCAGAGCTTTAATCTGGCCGTAACATTCCCTTTACAAGCCACACATGTCCAGGTATAATGTCAGGTTTTAGCGTTAGCAGTCATGCTTTTCTGTTAGGCAAAAAAAAAAAAAAATGTTTTCACTCTCTCTCTCTCTCTCTCTCTCTTTTTAAAAGGTTGTCATTCCATGATCTTACGGAATTTAAGAACCACTACCAAGAAATCTATGAGATTCTGGTTTATGTTTTACACTGGTATGTGCAAGACTGTGGCTTTGAAAACCATAGAATAAAATACTGCAATAGATCAACTTTTGGGGTTAATCATCATGCCAACTCAAATCTTTGAGTGAATAAACAGCACAACTGGGAGGGTATTTTATAGTATAGTTTTCCTCTACTTCATATTTGTAATTTTTGCTCTGTGCCAAGATATTGCCTCCATAAAGAACCTTCTGCATTCAATTTTTCTCAGGCAAAACATGCAGCTAAAATCTACGGATGGCTCTTCAACCAGTGTGGATGTGCTTTTTTTTCCTTACTTGGCCACTCCTCACTTCTCCTCTCTACAACAATCACATTACTTCTTTCACAAGTACCGTATTTTTCGGAGTATAAGACGCACCTTCCCCCCCCCAAAAGGGGGTGAAAATTTAGGTGTGTCTTATACACCGAATGTAGCCCTGCCCACCCACTGGCCCCCACTCTTTGGCCTCTGCCTCCCAGCAGTTTATCTCTTTGCAGCAAGCAGCAAGAAGAAACAGCTTGTTTCAGCTTCAGCACAGCCTAATTAGCAGAAGTTGATTGTCCGTTGGATTGGCCTCCTGACTCTCAGCTGTTTCACGCGGGCCTCTGCTGCTTGCTGCAAGGAGATAAATTGCTGGGAGCAGATTTTTTTTCTTTTGCTAATCAAGCTATGCTGAAAATGAAAATGAAAGTAAAGCAGGCTGTTTGCTGCTTGCTGCAACAAGGCAAAATTGCTGGGAGGCAGAGGCAGATTTCTTTTTCTTGTTTTCCTCACCAAAAAAGGTAGGTGTGTCTTATAGTCTGGAGCGACTTATACTCCGAAAAATATGGTACACTTTGCTGAGTCTCTGAGCTTGCCTACATTTGTCTCCATGATCCACTCGGTGTCAGCATTCATAGACTTTTCCTAATTCAAACAGACTGACTCTAAAGAAGAATGATGCCTCCTGAAACAGTAACAGTAACAGAGTTGGAAGGGACCTTGGAGGTCATATAGTCTAACCCCCTGCTCACGCAGGAGACGTATACTAGGGATTCGAACCACTGAACTTTTTAACCCTTTCTGATCGACAAGCTCAGCGTCTTAGCCACTGAGCCATAAATTAATCAATAAAAGATCCTGGTTTGCAAAGAGAGAGCGAGACTTGGGCTTCATGCATGCATCAATTTCAGTTCCGTTCTGAGTAAACAAATTTCTTTATCTCAGGTTGTGAGCATTTCACTGTCCCAAGCAAGAAAGGGCAAAGCATCAGCTTCTAATCTCTCCCCCACCCCAACCATTTTAAAGCAACCATTACAAAATGTTGACCCAGTTGCCAAAAGTTGTCAAGATACTTTCTTATTAAGTATGTGGATGGATGGATAAATAGATTTCCCATTCCCAGCGCTTATTCATTCAATATAGATTTAAGGTAACATGTGAAAGAAAAAGAAAACCTGCCAATCTATTACCCAACTGCACAAATGTGAAGGGAAAAAATAGCAAATTTGGCCGTGCTTAAATATTTGAAGAAACCCTCCCATTTTCATCATCATCATCATCATCATCATCATCATCATCATCATCATCCCCCACTATTGCATACTGCACCGCTCAGGTGCCTGAACCCCCAGCCAGAAATGTTTAGTTTGGCCCCTGGTAACTGCATAGTTGCCCTCCCTTCAGATTAAGCCAGTGTTTCTACATCTTGGCAACCTTAAAATATGTGGACTTCAGCTCCCAGAATTCCATAGCCAGTATGGTTGAGAAATGTTGGATTAGGCAGAAATAGAATTGCTGAAATTCTAAATGCACATGGACACTGTTTCCCATGTTGAAAATGCCAGTTACAGAAGCATACATTTGAGTGTTGGAGCAAGCTAGCGTTTGAAATAATGGTGCTGGATATAGCTTTGACCTGTACTGGTTTTCAAAGATAATCTTTAATTTGAGTGTTGAAATGTTAGTTGGATCCAAAGCTTTTGCTAGAGAGTTATTTGATGTGGCTTGGCTGGGACATTTGTCTGCCACCCTCTCCTCCCCTTGCAACTAGCTTGGAATGCATACACCGGGTGAGTCAAATCTGATGAGAAACACCGCTCCCTCGCTTGAAAAAAGATGGCTCCAATTCCCCCTTTCTTGTCTGTATCTCTGAAAGCCGGCCCAGATTCTTGAATTTGACATAACAAGAGCCCGATCAAGAGCCAAAACATGGGCTGGATTTCAAACAGGTAGGGGATACGTTGGCAACAGTTATGACATTGGGGCTTGTAAGTCCTGCCAGCTGGCTCCAGTTGTGAAGCTGTGCTTGAGCAGCGTTGTTTCCTCAACCTCATACGCCTTGGTGCCATCTCCTCAGCTGACTGATGAATGAGCAAGCAGTTTTGGAGACTCTTCTATTTGGAGTCACCCAGCCCTTTTGCCAGGCAGAGAGAAATGCATCGTGCCAGCTGCACAAAAGAAACATTTCCAACCCCCCCACCTACCCATCCAATCACTGTCCTTTATGGTTGCCCACTTCCTTGCAGTCTCCCTCTTTCTGATTAGAACATCCTCACTTTCAAGATGCAAGGGATATTTCACCAATGAAACAGAATAGTTCAGAAGAACCCAGGAAGGAAGCAAAGCTTTATTCAGATCCATTTCTCTCTGTAGTGTGCAGAAACAGATGGGCGCTGAAGTGGGCCTATTAAGATAGAGATATGAAGCTTACCACAACTACTTTATATAGCAGGGGTCTCCAACCTTGGCAATTTTAAGACTTGTGGACTTCAATGCCCAGAATTCCTCAGCCAGCAAAGCAAAGCTGAAGTTGCTACCATATTCTGTAGTGGGATTTTGAGGAGGGGTGCAGGGCCTGTCTCAAATAGAAAGTGTTATTACATGCTAGGCCCTGGTTTAATGTATATACCAAAATACCTGTCCTCCTGATCTATTTTTTTTATCACCCCTTCAGTCCACCCAAACAGTTTTTCCAGAACCATCTTTGAATTTCCAATGTTGGTTTACATTACAGGAAGCCAAGCTTTGTTATGTACATATATTTCTTTTCAAATAGTTCTTATAAAACCTACTTGTCAGCTGTGCATCCAAAATCTAGGATGTGGGTATGTGTTTTTTGTTTTACAGTGAGTAATGATATACTTTTCATTTTTGCTTTGTTTCCATGTCACATTATTGTTGTAGTAGTAATATTTTCTTTTCCTCCTTCTCTCCCATTTCTTTTCTCCTTTGGTTTTGTACCGATTACAGTGACACAATAATACTTCAAACACCTGCTTGATTTGCTTAAGCAAAGGCTAGTTCTGTTATTAATATTACATTGATTTTAAAAATAAACATCTTAATAGAAACTACAACCATTAATAATAGAAATTAACTAATTTTGAAAATCAAAATTTAATTTTCCTCCTCCATTTATTTGGCACGGTAAAATCTAAATCTAAATCTGCTATTACCAGCATTGTCCCTATCTGAGCAATTTTCCACTTGGTCTATTTAGATCTTCTATGCAGTATTTGTACATTATATGGCTGTAAGCAAATATATAAGCAGTGCAAAACTTGAACCTATCAGCTGGCCCTGTTCCTTACCCTTCCTAATCACCATACATTCAAAATTGGACAAATCACCATGCGACTGTTGATATATGGATTGATCATTTAATGCTTCATTGTGTTGAGTTGTCTATAGGTGTATAGCCAACATGAAGACAAACTGAGTGATATTCCATGGAAAAACTAGGCAGTTATGTTTTATGGTGTGTGTGTATACGATAAGATCTGATGTGTTTCTGGACCTTTATTTAATTATTCAAAAGATTTGTATAGCTGCCCATCTTATAAGCAGCTCTGGGTGACTTCCAATCAAAAGTAAAAGCAATATAGAAGACATAATAAAACTATAAAAGTAAACACATTAGAAGCATTAAATACAAGAAAAACCTGGTGCCATGTCATTTAGTCTCTTATCACAGCACTTGGGGGAAAGACGGGTCTTTAAAGATTTAGATAAGGCTAGGAGGGTAGATGCCTGCAGAACTGGGGGAAGAAAGTTCTAAAGGGCAGGGGCAGCCACAGAAAAGGCACTCTTCCCAGCTCCCATCAGACAGCGATATTTAGGGAAAGGGACTAGGAGTGTGTCCATCCTATTTGATTTGATTTAGCTACATAGAGCAGGTAGATTGGCAGACCAGCATTCAGAGATTTCAGACACTAAGAAATGAATGAGCAGGAAATTCTAAAGAATCACTTTTCAACGTTGTTATTCAATTTAGTCTATCAACTTCTTAATTTAAAAAATATATGAAAACAATTTACTACAGAATATAATAGAGCTGGAAGGGACCTTGGAGGTCTTCTAGCACAGCTCCCTGCTCAAGCAGGAGAACCTATACTATTTCAGATAAAAGCTGTCTAGTCTCTTAAAAACCTCTAGTGATGGAGTGCCCATAATTTCTGAAGGCAAGCTATTCCACTGGTTAATTGTCCTCACTGTTAGGAGGTTTCTCCTTAATTCCAAGTTGCTTCTCTCTTTGATCAGTTTCCAATCATTATTTCTTGTCCTGCCCTCTGGTGCTTTGGAGAATAATTTGACCCCTCTCTTCTTTGTGGTTGTCCCTCAGATACTGAAATACTGCTATCATCTCACCCCTAATTCTTTTCTTCAGACTAGCCAGACCCAAAATCTGCAGCCATTCTTCACATGGTTTAGTCTCCAGGCCTTTGATCATCTTAGTTACTCTTCTCTGAACTTTTTCCAAAGTCTCAACATCTTTTTTGTAGTATGGTGACCAAAAATTGGTTGCAATATTCCAGGTGTGGTCTTACTAGGGTTTTGTAAAGCGGCACTAATACTTCACGTGATCTTGATTCTACGCCTCTGTGTATACAAGCCAGGATTGTATTAGCTTTTTTGGCTGCTGCTGTTGCACATTGCTGGCTTTAATGAACTTTCTTTCTGTAGAATGGATTGTGACTGAAAGCTGATGGTGGCTAACTTCCTGACAGTTGCCATCCAGTTCCCTGAAGCAAGCCAAGACTCAGAAAGACACTCTTGTCCATGCTTGCTAGGATTTAGCCCAGTGGTGAAATCCAATTTTTTTTTTTACTACTGGTTCTGTGGGTGTGGCTTGGTGGGCATGGCAGGGAAAGGATACTGTAAAATCTCCATTCCCACCACACTCCAGGGGGAAGGATATTGCAAAATCTCCATCCCCACCCCATTCTGGGGCCAGCCAGAGGTGGTATTTGCCGGTTCTCTGAACTACTCAAAATTTCCACTACCGGTTCTTCAAACTGCTCAAAATTTCTGCTACCGGTTCTCCAGAACCTGTCAGAACCTGCTGGATTTCACCCCTGATTTAGCCTTGAAATTATCACAAGACAAACACAAACCATCCAGGCAATGATAGATTAAGAGGAGACTACTTGCCCAATATCATAGGCTGTAACACCTTTGTGCCAAGCTTCTCAGATTGCCAACCCTGAGCTTCAGAGTTCATCCAGTTCAGCTCATGCTCAGCAATCTTCTCTGTAAGCGATTGAGTGACTCTGAGACTCTGGAGTTATGGCACAGGCTTGCTTTCTCCTCCACCAGATTGAGGAGCCACGGTCTAATTGTTAGTTGTGATGTGCCAGCACAGGGTCATCATCCTTTACTTTGGAGCATCAAATTAGATTAACTCAGAAAGTCTGACAAGTGGGAAGGGTGGGCATCCAGCCAATGATTACACTAATGGGATTGTGTTTTCTCCAGTGACAGGATGAAAACACTGATATAACTTCCTTCAGGATTTGTGTCCACAAACATTGTATGGATTAATACTAAGATGAAACCACTTCTCCAGTTTCCTGGGTATTTTTTTCCCTTTGTCAAAAAACCTTCTGTTTTTCTACTTCATTCTCTGGGAACTTTTTTTTTAAAAAAAATATCTATTTCTAGTATTTTTGAGCCTCATTGGGCTGAGTTTCCATGGGACAGTTTCATTTGTGGCTTAACTGAAGTATGGGCAAGTCAGTGAGGCCGCCTTTCATTGGAGAAATGATTGCGTAGCTATAACACACTGCTCAGCTATCTTTTAGAAGAGAACCACACCCATTCTACAAGAAATTCTCCAAAATATTTCTGTCCTTTGAGCTAACTTTTCAAAGTATTATTCTTCCATCAAACAGAATATGAATGGCCCACATGGCGGAGAATATACTTTTTGTCAGCGTTCCAAATTGTGATCTCTTTCAGCGCTGACATAAAAGACACAGGAAGACTTGCTTAATGCTGGGATGAACTTTCACCTAGTTCCTGGCTCTTCAGCAGATAGCGTTACCTGGGCAACTGAGGGAGGGGGGAATTCTTATGAAGAGAAAGTGTATGGGACGAAGAGATGGATCTGCATAGTGGCCAATGAGACATTGGGGTTGAAGAACGGAAAGGGAGGGGTGTGGAAGGAGGTGCCAATCTTGGCTGCAACAGAGTTCAGGAATGTCGTTCTCTATTCTTAAATAAAGAAAAAAGATTCATTAGAGACTTTGCATTTGAAAATGAAGTTTATTTAAGATAGCAACGAAACCTGACACTTTTATCCTTAGATCTAAAAAGGACCCTTCAGAAGAAGACTGGAAAGGACAGTCCTTTTCTCTCTGGTAACACTATACTTCAGAGTAGAGTATACAAAACCTTTGTCAGACCTATCCTTGATTACTGCTCACCTGCCTGAAACCCTCACTGTATTTCAGACATCAGTACACTAAAGGTCCAGAAATATTTTACTAGAAGAGTACTCAAATCATCTGCTCGAAATAAAATTCCCTATCCCACCAGACTTGAAATTTTAGGCCTGGATAGCCTTTAACTATGCCGTCTACATTCTGACCTAAACTTGGACACCATAATGTCCTACCTGTTAATGAGTACTTTAACTTCAACCGTAATAACCCAAGGGCTAGCAATAGATTCAAATTCAATGTAATTCGCTCTAATCTTGATTGTAGGAAATATGACTTCTGCAATAGAGTAGTAAATGTCTGGAACACTCTACCTGATCCTGTTGTTAGTTTTTCTGTCTACCATGGACCTTTCACATTTCTTAAGATGTCCCTAAGGGGGCGTGTAAAAGCGCACCAGTGTGCCTACCCTCTCTGCCCTACTGTCCCCATTTATATGTACTCATTTTATGTGTTTATGCCTATGTTTTGCTTATTTATATCCTTTTATTTGTGCCAAATTCTTTTCATGCGTCCATGTCTATGTCTATACTGTTACTTGTTTCCTTGTACTTATTGACAAAAACAAACAAACAAACAAACAAACAAACAAACAATATATGGAATCAGAGACCAGACACCTTGGATAATATACCTAATCCATATCTAGGGAAAGATCCAATGCCCGGCCCAGCAACTTATTGTTAAAAAATTGTCCAAGATTGTCCCTTATGCAGGTAATATGTAGGATCTACTTCTGAACTGCAGCCTCTCTTAGGAAATAAAGATAAATATAATTTCTAGCTTCTCAAGATCAACAGGGCAAATCTCTGATCATAAAACAACTTCTCTGCGCAAAAATCCATATTCCTAATTCCTTCTGTAACATAAACTTGATCAACCATCTATATGTTTTGGACAGCAGTAAAATGCTTCTCTTTGACAAACAATCAAGCAAAAGACTGGGGAAAGAGAAAAAAAATGTGCTAGTCCCAGGGGAAATCTAACATGGCCTGCTTTTTTTCACAGCACTGCCTAATGACAGTTAATAGTGTTGTGGCACGTGAATTATTCAGAAGTTGGAAGAGGAAAGCTGGATTTTCCTATGAAATGGCACTTTCCATTTTAGTTCAGCAGCTCTCTAAATAAAAGATTTGCAGAAAACAAATGTTTAAAAAAAATCTATATTTCTAGGAAGGGCTTGCTTGTTTATTAAAAGATAAAGCCTTCATTCCCACCCTTCTGATAGTTTTTAATCAATCAAATTAATGAAATAGCTTAATATTGGTCCCAAAGATAGCTCTGACTTCAAAGCCAGCTCTAGGTATTAACAGCACAGGTTGGTTACTAAAGCTAACATTAAAAATAGCCCACTTAAGGAATACTTCTACTAACACTGTCAGGGCAAGCCATTACTATACAAAAGGAGAGCAAATCCTACTCGCTTACTACCACTCATGATGTTAGTCAGTTCAGAAATGAAACATATGCAAGGAAATAACCAAGCTCGGAGAGCACCAAGGACCCCACAGTTCAAATCTGAGCTACAAATATTCTCTTCTATAGGTTGCTTATTTTTTGCACAGAGGTGTTCATCCTTTAGTTTTTGAAGACAAGCATCACTCTTTCTCGTGTTTGTGTTGGAAGCACCAAGGTGCTTGCAGGTTGAAAGGATTAGCCGATGATATCATCATTACCCAGGGGACTCCGAGTTGGGGGCTCCTTTCATGTCCCTGTTAATGTGCCCACCAAAGTGGAATTTACCTAGCTACTTGTGATTCCTCACTTTTGAACTGCTAGGTCAGAAGGAGCTGGAGCAAATGATGGGAGCTCGCCCCGTCACACAGTAGCACTTGGCTCTCAAACCCTTGCTGAGCATCCTAATCACGTGAGCCACCATGCTCCTATAACACTATTTAAAAGTACATCAGTATATTGATCTTTTTTTAAAAGATCAATAAAGTATAGAAAACAATAAAGTAGAACAATAGACATTTCAAATAAAGATCCAATGCTAATCATTATCCTGTTGTGACCTAGGCTTCCTGAATCATTAAAACACATGAGTAGTCCCAAAAACCTCTTTTATTGCAACAGCTGTGAATTATGTTCTTTCACAGCTGAGTCCCAATTAGTTGCAAAAAGTCCTTCAGGAGAAGTCCTTCAGGATAATCACCAACCTTTATCTCCCTTGACACTCTGCCGAAGACCTACTTGGCAAAGCCACACAGATTCCAGAATCAAACATAGATGTCGACTGGGAACAGAATTAACAACGTTGCTTTCCTGCAAAGTGACCACGTGCCTTTGCTCCTCTTTTAAGCCTTATGGGAGGGGCCAATCATCTCCAGGCCTTACTCCCGAGTCGTCCCTTTTGTTTTAACTGTTCGTTCCTTCTGGCAGCTCTGTGCATGTGCGCACTAGGAACAGGCTCCTCCTGGTCCTCTGCCTCTCTGCTGTCTGACTCTGGAGGATCCGGAGTCTGCACATCACTCCCAGATGACCCTGGCCCCATCTCTGCCTCCGACGCAGAGCCCTCATCCGGGCCTTCCCCAGACTCCAGGACTGGCCCATGTTCCTCCCCAGCCTCCTCACTGTCCGATTCCGCTGCCAACTCTGCAGGCTGCTGGCGAACCACAACATATCCACAGCTACTACCCTATGGTAGAGTCATTGGGCATTCAGCTAATAGTATCAACTCTACCTCTTGCTTTTAAAAGGTTTGAGATGAGGGTTTTCTTCTAGTGGAAAAGGATCAATATTATTCTCACCCCACAGTGGCTCAATGCACACATCTGATCCTATAGCATTGAACTGTGACATATTGTAAGGCTATCTCATGGTAACCATAAACCTACAAAGGTAAGGTAACCCAGGGAAGGTAAGTTCAAGTCTTTCAGCATCAAAAGCTTGGGCCATTTCAACTCCAGTTCCACAGTGAAGTTCAGCAGTTCCACAGTGTTCAGGAACAATCATTAGCATTAAATCATAAAACCTTAGGATAAATTCATTATTCTTGAATTTCCACTGGGTTTTTGAAATCTTTAAATTCTGCAACCGGAATTCTACATTCCACGTCAATGTCCATGGGAAATTGTTATGGAATAAATTGGAATAACCCAGAGAGAATTAATTGCCAAAACAATAGTAACAATCACTATTATTCACAGCTTGAAGCTTTCAGAACATTTTACATGTGCGTGTTTATATATAGAGGGAGGTCTGATGATGGATGAGCAAACTTTGCATCTGTAATGGTATGTGAGAAAGACCTTGGGAAACGGGTGGCGGGGGGGAGAGCTGCAGCCATGTCAACCATTGGGTAAGAGGCAGTTTAACCACAGCAAGACTGTGGACATAGCAAACTTCTCAAAAAAATCTTCTTTAGTTTCTTGAGGTTTAAAGGTGATGGGGAAGAAGTGTACTTTCAGATTTGCAAGATTGAGATCAGCCTTGCAAGATAATTCAGACAGAAATGCACCCAGATGAATTCTCCTTTATTGTAAGGTTACATTAACAGAATCTTAAAGTTCTGAATTTACATTCCTCCCAGTGCTGTTTTAGATTTTCTTCTCGCATCAAAGCCTTGGGATATAATCCTTGGAGACTTTCCAAACTGTCATCTTTAATGGAACTATACAGAAAAAAAAAGTTTAAATAGATGGCTGTAGAGGAATTATATTAACTACATTTAAATTTAATTTAAGTTACATATCAATGGATGAAGTTAAATTATTATTTTTCTCCTGAGTTGACCACCTTCATTTCATAAAGTTGCATATCCTTGATCTAATGTTAAGTTGGATGAAATCCTATGGTGTCTATGTACCAATGAAATTAACACTATTAATTAAATAGATTTTTTCTTCTGTACAATATGACCTGGAGAGGCAGGGGATTTTATGTCATAGACTTGGGAAATATCCTGGGAGGGAAGCAGAAGACGAAGTATTGACACATATATGGACCTACTTACATGATTGATGTTAGATGTACCGAAGCCCGTAACTAAAGTCAAGCTAATCATTAAATTATCTTGTAGCACAAATTGCAATGTTTTTTTTCTTGAGCACCTTTATAAAAACTGCAGTGCAACAATGTATTTATCACGGATTCAACACTGCCAGACCTAGCAAGACATAGTATTTGGTCAGATAAAATATCTTCATTATGCTCTTTTTATGTACACTGAGAGCATATGCACCAAGACAAATTCCTTGTGTGTCCAATCACACTTGGCCAATAAAAAATTCTATTCTATTCTACTCTACTCTACTCTACTCTACTCTACTCTACTCTACTCTACTCTACTCTACTCTACTCTATTCTATTCTTTTAGAACCATTGAAGATATGGCGATGTGGCATTAACTTGGCCTATTACAAAGTTCTTCTAGATTTTGCTAATAAAAAAAAAACTGATTTCCTTCGAAAACTCAAAGCAAGACACAGTGTAAACAAGTTCTAAAAGACTGGCCTAATAAACATTGGCTATCTATATCCTGGGATCTTCAGTTGAACATAAAACCTGAGCTGTCAGCATCAGATTCCACTACAAGTACAGGAGTTGGGGAAAGCATAAGGATTAAAGTTTTCTTCCCTGGGGAAGTAAACCAACTGATTAAAAACACTATCATGGGTTAAAAAATAGATTGCTAAAAGGGGCTGTGCTTTTTTTCCTTACACAATATGTCCATTCAAGAAGGCACCAGAGAGAAGATTCTTAGATGCCTTTTGTTGGGAAAGCTTTTTAAATCCCTTTTGGGACCAGTGATGGTGCAGTCCGGATAAACACATTTCTTTTGCTCTGCTGCTCATAGCAGAAACCATGTATACATTTGAGAAATGGCTCCTTGCCAAGCAGACTTAAAAACTTTAGAGAAGTGGCACCAAGGAGTTAAGTAATAAACCTTCAGGCTAGTGGTCTGGCTTTGCCAGGATTAATGAAGATGAAACAATATATCTTAATATTGCTACAGGGGTGGCAAAAGGGGGGAAATTAAGAAGCAAAGTAGTTCGGTTTGCAGGTCCCAATTTGCCATCTAAGGCTTATGGGAATTGGGTTTTGTATTCTGGCAAAAAAGATTTTTAGCTGGAATCTCAACATAATTGATTTTTTTAGCGCTTTCAAGAAGGAACAAGTGAATGAACAAAGCTGCTCTTATTCTGCCTTTTTCTTTCCTCCAAAAATATATCCTGCGAGGAATACACCATTATCCACAAGGGATGGTCACTTTTATTGAAAACAGCTGCCTGAAAATGAGCAGCATTTGGTCATTAACAAATGAAGCACTTTGTGTTAGTATTAAAACAGTTGCTTCTCATGACAGAAAGCAATTGAGTTGATTTGGTGAATATGGCTTCTTGTAGTGCTAAATTGATTTCAGTCTTTTAGAGGCCCTCAGGGCCGTAAAGATAAATGGCATGAAAAGTATCTGATACCTGTGCAATTCAACTTTGTCAGATTTTAGTTCATGGGAATACTGGGGAAAGTTTGACTAACAAAACCTGTGGCTGCCATACATTATAGCGTACATGTGAATGAATTTAACATAATAACAATAGAGTTGGAAGGGACCTTAGAGATCTTCTAGTCCAACCCCCTGTGCAAGCAGAAGAACCTATACCCATGATGGCGAACCTATGGCATGCGTGCCACAGGTGGCACGTGGAGCCATATCTGTGGGCACGTGAGTGTTACCCTAGCTCAGTTCCAGCATGCATGCGTATGCCAGCCAGCTGATTTTCGGGCCTTTCGGGCCCACTGGAAATCGGGAAATGGGCCGTTTCTGGCCTCCAGGGGGGTCGGGAAGATCATTTTTGCCCTCCTAGAAAGCCTCTGGAGCCTGGGGAGGGCAAAAAACAGGCCTACCGGGCCCACCGGGCCATCACATGCCAAAAGCGGGGGTCGCACGAGGGGAGGGTCGCGTGTGCAGGCATGGGGGGCAGGGCACATTGAATTGTGTGTGTGGGCACATGCGTGCATGACCCCCCACGCTCCCCCCTGCTTTTGGCACGCGACGGCAAAAAGGTTAGCCATCACTGACCTATACCATTTCAGACAAATTACTGACCAATCTCTTAAAAGCTTCCAGTGATGGAGCACCCACAATTTCTGAAGGTAAGCCATTCCACTCATTAATTATTCTCACTGTTAGAAAGTTTCTCCTTAATCCCAGGTTGCTTCTCTCCTTGTTTAGTTTTCATACATTGCTTCTTGTGTTGCCTTCTGGTACTTTGGAAAATAAGCTGATTCCCTCTTCTTTGTGGCAGCTCCTCAAATACTGGAACATTGCTATCATGTCAACCCTACTCCTTCTTTTCTCTAGACTAGACATATCCAGTTCTTGCAACTGTTCCTCATATGTTTTAGCCTCCAGCCCTCTAATCATCTTTGTTGCTGCTTACCTCCATGCACCTATTGCCAGTATGCAAAAGCTTCCTAGCTGGGCCATCTACTTCTGAGACCAAAAGTCCACAGATCTAGAAGGCACCCAAGTCAAGGAAGGGGTTAAATTCTTTAAAAACACTACATGTACTTTAAGACCTGCTACATGCTACAGACCTCCAGATTAGTCCATTTGATAATGTCTTTTGTGATTTTAGTACTGATAATCACTTTGAACGTAAGAAATCTATTTCAACAGACCACAAAAAATATGTAAAATAAATATAAGGGGTGTGGGGAGCTGATGTTTAGCTTGGTAGGAATGTAATCTCTTTTAGATTCATCTAATCTCCAAAATAATTATGAAACAATTTCATTAAGTGATCCTATTATTGTAGTTAATAAAAGCACTTATGTGGAGCTAAGAATTCAGGCAGCACTCATACTACATCCACAAAGGAAGGTCCTTCTCACTTCAATTATGCCTTAAAGGAGGATTGTTTAATAAATATCTTTATATATATTTAAAGTTATTTTGGAGAAAAATCTAATATAAATCCATATGCTTACATTTTTTAATAGCCCAGTGGGTAGAATGACACTCAGCAATGTTATGGCTAATGGGCAATATGAACTGTTAAATTTTATTGCATTTTCTAGGAAGCCTATCTAGTTTACTGGTTAAGGGACTGAAGTAACATAAGGTGATCCAGGTTCCAATCCTTACCATAGGGACAAAGTGGATGAGTCTGAATCACTTACTATTTTTCAGCCAATCCTACCTCAAATCGGTCATTCTAAAAAAAATAAAAAAATAAATGAGAGGAAACTTAGCTCTGTTCTGCTTTTATCTCCTAGAAGAAATATGGAATATAAATATATTATTAAACTGATAATATTGTAATTGTTTTATAGATGAGAGGTTTTATTCTATCTCCTAGGAAAGGAGCAATAATTCACCTCCTCAAAGCAGTTGCCCTATGCTTTAATCCCAAGTGCCTGGGAGTATACCAGGTTCTCTGGCCTCTGCCTCTTTTTTGGGTCCTTCTATAGCATCCTCCCCTTGTTTAGTCTATGAATATTTTTGTGGAGGTCTAATAAACAATTATTTTTTATCAACTCTTTAAATTTAATCTGCCAATCAGAACTCATTTGTGATTATGAGACTAAACATTATTTGTGACTTCATTCATTTACTCATCTGTGAATGAAGAACCATGGTGGCACGATAGTTAGAATGTAATATTGCAGGCTAATTCTGCTGATTGCAGAGTTCAATTCTCACTGGCTCAAGGCTGACACAGCCTTCCATCCTTCTGAGATCAGTAAAATGAGGATTGTTGGGGGAAATATGCTGACAATGTAAACTACTTAGGGAGGGCTGTAAAGCACTATGAAGTGGTATATAAGTCTAAGTAATATTGCTATCTCTCAACTTCTTTCATGTGCTACATAGCTACATGCCAGAACTTCACTCCTTCTTTTGCTAATTGTTGTTATATATCTGCATCGATCCCACCAACTCTCCTGATAGCAACTCGGATCTAAGCTATTGGGCTATTAATGCCTTTAACTAATTGCATATGGAAGGGAAGTTGGATTTTATTTTATTTTGTCAGTAGACCTAAAAGACAAACCCAAGAAACATATGAATAACCAATTGAATCAGTAATGTAGTTTAAGTACAGTATCTGGGTAGCATTCTACTCTTGTGTCAGGAAAATGCATACAGCATACAGCCCACTGGTGAAATCTGAACCGGTTTGCTACTGGTTGGCTAGCCGTAAATGTGTGCTGTGCACCAAAGGAGGCTTCGCAAGGTAAGTAGAACAACGAGGGGCGGAATCAGCTGTGTTGCACGATTTAGCTTGGCTAGAAAGCAGGATTTCCTGCTTTCTAGCAAAGCTAAATCCCGCTGCACAGCTGATCATCGGAAATACCAGTTCGGAGGAACCAGTAGCTTTTTTAAACCACTGGTTTGCCCGAACTGGTAGCTTTTTTTTAATTCCCGGGTCAACTGAACTGGTAGCTTTTTTTTTTACTATCGGTCCGCCCGAACTGGTAGTTTTTATCACTACTGGTTCACTGGAACCAGAGCAAACCGATAGCATTTCATCCCTGATACAACCCCCGAAATTCTAATTGCCATCCTTTAAATATTTAAGATCTTAAGCCTTAAGCTATTGTAAAGGAATATGTTAGTGTACATGTTTTATGAGACTTAATTAGGTCTCTTTCTTAATTTCAAACTTCTAGAATGCATATGTCCTAAAAGGTTAAGGTCAACCATGCAGGTCCCCACAGTATGTTCCTAATAGTGCAGGAAAGCATGGTGAGTCAAGGTTAGAGTTAGATCATTATTTTTAAACACTGGCTAAAGGTGTTCTATTATAAGAAAGCAATGGAAGAATTTAGTCACCTCAGTTCTTCACATTGGTTTCCAGCAGTGGTGGGTTCCTCCCGGTTCGGTCCGGTTCGGCAGAGCCGGTAGCGGTGACAATATGACGTCACCGAACCGGTTCTGCTCCCCCCACCCTCCCCCCCCACGTTATTCTTACCTTTTATTTGGTCCCACCCCCAATCTATTGCTGCCTCCTGAATCCCAGCTGATGACTAGAGGAAAAAAAAACTGTTTAAACTCTTGCCGCGGGGCTTCAAAGGGCCGTCCTACAGCTGATCAGTGTTAAAAGCAAACAAATGAATCGGGTCGTAAGTGCGAGGACTGGTCGTAAGTGCGAGGACCTTCCAGAAATGATTCTGACCAGCTAGCCACGCCCACCTAGTCACATGACCTCCAAGCCACACCCACAAAATAAGCCACGCCCACAGAACCGGTAGTAAAAAAATTTAGAACCCACCCCTGGTTTCCAGTCTACATGGTAAAATATATTAATCTTGAAATTTAGCTGAAATAAAACCAAGGAGCGCTTATCTTTTCTCTTGGGGATGTGTAGTGTGCTACAGCAGTGAACCAGATTCATGCAATCAGACATTCCAATGTATGCACTGACTTACACATTGATGCCTTTGAGTGCTTTGAGTCCTCTAAGGTCTCAGAAGGGAGATATAAGATCCTAAACAAGGAAAGACTTTGCCAGAAATGAGCAAGCTGAAACTTCTGAGCAATCCACTGTATCCATAATACTTTTATTTCTCCAAGACTCTCAAAGCACACCAATCAAACCTATTTGCAAATGTCCTTGATGGCTTACAATCCTTCAATAACACACTATTGCTTTCTCATAAAATTGACCAGGAACTGATTATGAATGAGTAAACTCTAAAATGTTTGCAATAAATTTACACAGCCTCATTACATTGCATAAATTTGGGCTCAACTGATATTGAATATTCAATGAGGGTTTGGACATACAGTTCATGAACTCTAATGATTGGTTTTATATTTGTGGAGAATTGAAATACAGGTAATCTTTGTTTAATGACAGTTTGAAGTTCTGATGGACACCCAAAAAGTTAGTTATGACCTGCCCCCAAAGTTACAATAGCTGCACCCCCTCATCCATGGTCATCCAT
Organism: Arizona elegans; assembly: GCA_022577455.1. Taxonomy (NCBI): domain Eukaryota; kingdom Metazoa; phylum Chordata; class Lepidosauria; order Squamata; family Colubridae; genus Arizona; species Arizona elegans. The sequence goes on from JAKOOJ010000001.1 coordinate 182,898,917, forward strand.
GGTTACCCATGATGGCATTTGAGGCACTTAGCAACCAGCTAGCATTTACTACCTGTTGCAACAATCAGAGTCACATGAGCACGATTTGTAATGCTTTTGCCATGATCATATGGTTTTCTTAATGACCATGAGATTTGCTTATTGGCCACAGTGGTTTGCCTTATGACCTCCATAAAAATACGGTGACCTGCTTAACAACCACAATGACTTATGACAGAAAATCTGGATTCAGTTATGGTTGTAAAGTTACTACTACCTATAAGAATTTAACAAGATTTGCTTATGCCTTTCTATAGATTCCTTTTATATATACTGTACACTCTTATTCATGCCTTTGTGTATTTTACATTATATTTTTATATATTTTATTTATTTCATTTCTTTATTAGATTTTTATTACTTTATAAGTAACTCAAGGCAGTGAATATACATTACACTCCTTCCTCCTCCTATTTGCTTTTTTAAGTGTGGAATTTTACTACTGCTGTGTGTGTTTTGTGGTTCAAGGGCTTATAGTAAATGCTAAGCAGCAGATTCAAGGAGAGGTGGTGTAGTCCTATTATTTCTTTCCTCCTTCTGCAGTAAATACAGAGAGAGCTTGACAGAATAATAGAGACTTGGTACCTCTCATTTATCATATATGTCACCTTTCAAGGATTATACAGTATCTCTAGTGTCTTCACAGTCTCAATGAAACCAATTTTTCCAATTTTGTTATCTTACTACCTTATCAGTTGGAAACCTATTCTCTCCATATTTTGGGTCTGCAAGGATTTTTTTTTGCAAGTACGAGCTCATGTTCATATTGTCTTTATGATATCAGTATTCTACACAAAACCCAAGTAAGTTTGAAGTTCTTGCCCTTGACTTGCTTAAATGCATGAGACCATGACTCACTAACCTGGAACTTTAGAACTAATAAAATGATTTTTTAAAAATTTGATTTATATGCCGCCCTTCTCCGGAGACTCAGGGCGGCTTACAATGCGTTAAGAATTGATGAGTGAGAATTGAACTCGCAGTAATTGCAGGCAGCTGGATGTTAAATGCTGCCTTAGGAGGCATTAGCCTCCTACGCCACTCAGGCTCCTAAAAATAGAGATTGTTGGATAATCTCTATTTTTTACATTCCTTAAAGTAAGTTTTTACCACAACATTACATGGTGTGTATATATGTGTTATGTGTGTATAAAATCTCCATTTATATATCTATACCTTTCTGTTCAGAATTTTAGGAGCTGCGGTGGCGCAGTGGTTAGAATGCAGTACTGCAGGCTACTTCTGCTGATTGCTGACTGCCTGCAGTTTGGCAGTTCGAGTCTCACCAGGCTCAAGCCTTCCATCTTTCTGAAGTGTATAAAATGAGGACCCAGATTGTTGGGGCAATATGCTGACTCTGTAAACTGCTTAGAGAGGGCTGTAAAAGTACTGTGAAGTGATATGTAGCATAAGTCTAAATGCTATTGCCATTGCTATAATCAGTAATACAACTTCATTTGCTTGGTTTTTCCTTTGAAAGTCCAGTTGCCTTTTGAAAAAGCATCTTTGGGACAACCATGACCTGGATCTCTGAGAATCTTCATAGACACAACTTCATTCACAAAACCTGGAGCCAAAGGCAGCTGAGAGGAGTCAAATATGTTAAAACAATGAACATCAAAACAATGCATTCTAACATGCAACTCACATGCACATAAAAAGAGGAGAGCTCTGATCCTCTGGTTGTGGCTACCATTTTGATAGTATAAACCCACAGAGGTCTCTGTTTGAGCTGAAATATTTTATAGTGAGTTCTTGTTTAACAACCACAACTGGGACAAGGAACCTGGTCACTAAGCAAAACTATAAACAGGTGAAACCATGACTGCACTTATGATCTTACTCCAGCATTCCTTTGTTTTACAGACCTGCAAGGTTCATAAATTGGTGGATTGGTTGTAAATTTACTTTTCATCATTGTTGTAACTGCAAATGGTTGCTAAATGATGCAGTCACTAAACAAGGAATACCTGTACAGTATTATGTTTGTAAAATTAAATATTTGCAGTGTCTGTTATCTTATATTGGCCTAGGACTGAAATAAAGATTGTTGTTGTTGAACTGGCTTCAGATCTGACAGTCTTGTGCTAATTCTTTGGTCAACCTTATTTTTCAGATTTGGGTCATTGGACTAGCTTTATATCTTTTACAGCTAATGAGTAGGTGCCAGGTGAATGCTTATAAGTATTGGCCCAAATGTTTACTGGGGGGGGTGTGGATGGATAGGTAACATTAGGAAGGACATTTTCTATTTGCCAGCCTCTTTTTCGTGGTCATTACAACTCATTCTGCCATTCTGCTTCTGCTGCCTCTGCTCACCAACCATCACAGAGTATTACCAACAAACTACAACTTGACACCATCACTGAATCTGGATTCCTGCTCCAGTTGAACAAAGCTTGCCAGCTAGCTACATACATCATTTTGATACCCTGGAAAAGCTATAATCAGAGGCAACAATGGTACACTATTCTACGAAAACAAGTCAGGGTTCATTCTTTAAGGTTCTGTCTAATCCAGCACCCCGAAAAGGCATGTGGAAAAGTGAGATCATAGATATATCTTATGCTGCTTTCTACTGCATTGTTTCAACTCCACTTGAGCTCTGTATTATCTTTTCCTCATCTTTCTTCCTTAAAAGGGATGCATGGGAAAGTTTATTTTAGTGAATGGCTTTGAAGATAATTCAAGTAAAATTTGGGAAGGTGAACCTTGCTAAAGTGTTTACCATCCTTTCTGCTTTCATAATATTCTGCACTGTCCCTTCCCCATTTAAGATGCTACAGCCAACATAAATTATGAGCTGCAAAAGATGTAGCCCAATTAATTTATCAATGTCAATAACACTTTTAGCCTGTTTTCCTGGTTCTTAAGAAAATCAGTTAATTTACTGTGCAATCCTAGGCACGCTGTCTCAGAATTAAATTCCACTGAGTTCAGAGGAAATGGAACCTCAATTAGTACTATATTCAGTGAACTTATTGGAAAATAAGCTTTCTACTTAAATAAGCTATTAGCAATTCTAGACTTATTAAACTTGTGATTCTAATTCAACTTATATTTAGTTATTTTTCACTTAATTTATTAAATTTATGTGTCAGCCATCTTACTGTCAGGTGATACCATTTTCTATGTATCCACACAGAATATATTTGTAGACAAAACAGATCTGATGTTACCCATTCTTTTTAGGAATAGTCCTAAATAACTTAACTTTAATTTAAACTTAACTTTATGAGAGAGAGGGGGGGGGGAGGGAGGGAGGGAGGGGCTTTCACAGATATGACAACTCCAACAATTATTTTGATTTTAAAATTACGTTTACTTCTCTAATTTCCTATGGATTATTCCACATCCTTGATTTCATGCAATGCAAAAAGATTATGGTACTCAATGAAAGTGAGAACTGGGCCACCCGAAAAACTCCATCCAGTTGCCATCATTTAGCAATTGTCATTCTAATTGTCATTCTAGGACAATTGGGAATGGGGAGCAGGAGGAGCTTCTGCCATCTCTATTCAATCCTAGATATCCTATTAATATGTAAAAGTGCTCCCAGGTAATTGTATCTTTTTAAATATGAATCCCTTAAGTAATAATTAGGAAATAAGGAACAATGACTTTCCCACTTTTTTAAAAAAATACAGTTTCATTCTTTGTGAGTTTTCTAACACGAAGCTTCAATGACCTTTCAGCCTCTCATTATTTCTGAATATCAGACTGCTAATTTTGAAGAGTCTCTGAAAAAGAAGCATATAATAAGGGAGCTGAATATCCTGAAATAGGTGAGTTTTGCAATTATATTACTCTCCAATTGTGTTATGGCCCGTCAGTGGCCTGTTCAGCTAGTAGCTGATTCCGACAGTGAGGAGGCTGGTGTGGTGATGCGCCAGCAGCCTGTGCAGCTAGCATTCAAGTCAGACAATGAGGAGGCTGGAGAAGATGTGGTGCCAGAGGCAGGGATTCAGCCAGGGCCTTCAGAACCTCCAGAAGCTCCCATAAGTGAAGAGGAAGAAGAGAAGGAACATGCAGAGTTGCCAAAAGGCAGGAGTGGCTCCTCAGGAGGAGGTCTCCTTGAGAGTAAGGCTTGTGGCTAATTGGCCACTCCCCTAGCCTATTTAAGGAAGGATGACGACTGAGGCAATTTGCAGGAAACAACTTCATTCATATTCCTTTGCATCTTGATTCCACAAACGTCTGATTGGTTCTTGTTCCTTTCTTGTCAGTTTTCCTGCAAATTGCTTCTGGGCATTCTGCCAGCCACAATAAGATTATGGTTATCTGAAATACTGTGCTTCAGAATTGAGTTATTATTCTTTGGATTCTTGTCAGCTGTTAATGAAGTTAAATTAACAGCCCTTGTTCAGAAAAGACTGATTTAAACTGTACTTGTGTTCAAACAACTACTAAGAAAACTAATTAGTAGTCCTTAATTAGTAAACTAAGGTTTGTATGGACTTTGTGTGTCATGTCATAGATTTTAATCTAAGAGGCATCCACCATAATTTTTAATGGATTGATTGATCCCTTAATGAAATGTATTTACTGATGACCTTAAGTGTTCAAGGTATTTTTTTTTTATATACTTGAGTAGATGTCATCATTTTCAAAGAAATCTAGAGTTTTATCTGAAGCTTTGTACATAAGTAACCATATGGTGCTGAAAACTAAAATGGATGAAGATTGAAGAATGCAATGCATAGAGATGAATGGCTGATCTGGTCATTTAACAGTCTGAACTAGAGAGGCATTCCCCCCCCCCCCCCATTCTTGTTGTTTCTTCCACTTCCTTTCTTATTGTTACTATTATCCATAAACACGTTTACCAGATTCACTTTGTTCAGCAGGCAAGTGTTAAACCTTTTTTCTAGATTGGGTAGATGAGGGCTCTTGAAATTCCCAATGTGCTTACACTAATTCAGGAGTCTGTACTGAAATGGGTCTTTTGGGATAGTCATACAATCATCTCATTTCAAGGGTTCCTTTAATTCTTCAAGAAAAGACACGAAACACAGCCACGCTCTTGCACATTTTATATAAAAAACTACAGTGGTACCTTAGTACTCATTGTTAATTGCTTCCTGGGAGGGACAATGAGTACTAAAAACCATGAGTACCAAACTAATTTTTCCCATAAGGAATAATGTAGTCAGTCATAAGGCAGCCAACACCGACAAGTTCTAGCTTGTGCATTGAGTATCAAACAAATGATGAGTACCAGGACAAAAATTTTGCATCAAAATGTGCTGAGTACCAAATCTGATGAGTTTCAAAGCAGTTGAGTACCAAGGTACCACTGTAAATTCAAACCTGGTTCTCCCCACCCTCGAGATTTTGTCCCAGGAAGAATAAAAACTAGCCACACTTTGTTTTGAATAATATCTTCCTTGCTTTGTATCTGCTAACAATAAAATTTACTCCCAGCAGGATCTTGGCATAATTTTTTGACATTTCTCTTGTTAAGGCTAAAAAAAAAAAAAAGGTTCTCCTGCTCCTATGAGGTATGGAGGAGATGTTGCTGCAAACAGGAGACCAGGTAAGAACCTAGATGATCTTCTTCCTGAATTGATGACTTTACTGGGTGCTTTCAAACATATTGCAGAAAACCATTTTCTTCTTACTATGATAGTAGTTTTTGTTTTCTGTGTTTAGTTCCATTCATAGGCAGATTTGTTTTTCATTTGACTTCTGATTTTAATCCTTATTGAACAAAACATATCAGTGGAAAAGTCTGGAGCCTCCTCCCCTAATTCTGAATCACCTAAAGCATGCTTTGCTATGGGGATCTTGGCAACCTTAGCAGTGTTTCAGGTAGCAATCCAAGAGGATATTTATCAATGTTCATTTTGATAGCTATGAATGTGAGTTATATTTGACTTGAGGGGTAAGAAGTTCAATGCCAGCAAAATATAATTTTACTGCTGTTCGGTTCAGCAAATTTTACCCTGCTTATACACTGACAAATTTACCAATGGAGTTTGATAGCATTTGTTAACATAAAAATGATCACAATAAACAGCATGTATCAGGAATAGGGTATTAAATAAACCTGAGTCAAATTTATTTCCATCACTTCTTTTCAATCCTGCATTCTTTAAGATTCATCCTCCCAATCTGTTAATGGTAGAATAATGATTCACTGTTCACTGTCCTAAAAGGAGATTTCCTCATGGCATCGCTTGTCCACCATGACTCATTTTTGCTGTCCCAGAATTAAAATGGTGTTTTCCTTCTCCCAACACCAGCCTAGATGTACAAATAATCTACAATAGCTCACTGATTACACTGATGGACGGGTGGGATCTACACAGCTTCCATAGATCATTTTAGGCTGGTGCAGGTATCCTGTGTTCTTCCAATTACTGGATCTTGCCTTCCGTGGCCATATTGGCTTGGCCCGAGCCAAACATGAGAAAGCAAAAGCAGGAATAAGTAACTCTTTGCAGGAATAAGTAACTCTTTACAGTAGATGGATAGCTGCTTCTTGCATGCCCTTTAGAAACAGTCAATACACTTTTGAGCTTGAAGATAGGATTGATCTCTTTCAATTAAAAAAAAAAGATATTAAGTAACTGGAGAAGGAGAGAAAATGTACCTATTATGTTGTAAGGGGTCAGTGGGGAAAATTCTTCCCCCGCTTAAGCTCTGCAGGCATTGGGCAAACTTAAAAGTTTGGGGTGGCTTTCCTCCTCACTGTTATTCTCTTCTGTTTTGCACCACCATTACAGGGTTAAGAGCTATTCCAGTCCACTTCCTTCTGTTATGAAGACCTCATCCCTGAGGAGAAAGGATCCCTGTCATAAGATAATGTACTACTGGATCTGGGCAGCTCTGCTCTGAGCGCATTTCAGCTTGGACAATTAGTAATGCATTAAAATGTGACTGAAGGGCTGGTTGTATCAGATTGTCTTAAAATACAAATTTGCTTGAAGTATCCAGAAAAATTATCGGTGGAAAGAAGTAACTCCTCTACCTAGGAGTTTACAAATAGACGTAGAGCAGCTCCCTATGAAGTAACTGCATCCCAAAGTAACTTAGTTATTTCTGAAAGCAAGGTTATCTGAGATTTCCCCCATCTAAGGTTTCATGGAAGGGGACACGGTGGCTCAAAGGGGACTTGGTGGCTCAGTGACTAAGACACTGAGCTTGTCGATCAAAAGGTCAGCAGTTCAGCAGTTCGAATCCCTAGCACTGTGTAACGGGGTGAGCTCTCCCATTACTTGTCCCAGCTTCTGCCAACCTAGCAGTTCGAAAGCACATGAAAAATGCAAGTAGTAAAATAGGAACCACCTTTGGTGGGAAGGTAACAGTGGTCCATGCACATTTGGCATTTAGTCATGTTTGTCACATGACCATGGAAACGTCTTCGGACAGCGCTGGCTCTTCGGCTTTGAAACAGAGTTGAGCACCACCCCCTAGTGTCGGGAACGACTAGCATATATGTGCGAGGGGAACCTTTACCTTTACCTTTAAGGTTTCATGGAATAATTTGAAAATAATCATACAGGTTTTGTACATCTTGAAAATCACTGTTCGGTATCTTTCTTCCACATATTTGAGGCCTGCCTGCTTATAGTTGGCACGGAATTAATATTGACAATAAGAAATTGGCACCAAGTGGTTGGAACACATCATTTATGTGAGATCAAGTGGCATACATATTATCTTAAAATGTCAGATGTTTTGCAGGCATCGAATAAAATAGGAAAAATAGCATCTGTCCTGCTGGATGTGCCAGTATTTGGTCATTTCAATTTTAAAAATAATATAGTCACAATCCGTAAAAAGACTGAGAAGCAAGTGTGGGTTTTGCTTTTGGGAAGAAAAGACTGTCATGGATGTAGAGAGTCTATCACAGCTAGAAGATGTCGAAGAATCTTAAGAAGAGTTTATTAGTGCCTGAATCTTTGTGGTGTCAGCAACTCCCACTTCACATCTCATGAAACTTGTTGATTACCACAGAGGCCCAGAATGAGAAAAAGTAAAAAGGCCCTAGTGTTTCATTCAAATAAAAATAAAAAAGGCAATATTAATAGTTTCCCTAATCATCACAAAAAGCTGTGGACTGTGTCAAAGTGGTTCTCTGGATTAGATCAGTCTGGAGGTCAAATTCTACCTCATCCACAAATATTACTGCAGAAAAATGTTGGCAAACGGAGCTTTGAGACTTCTATTCCTGTTTTCTGTGAAACGAAGATGCTGCGAGGGATAAGGAAGAATGATTACAAGTACCTTTCATTCCAAAGGAGCTCTATTATTAAGCATCAGACCTTGAAACTGCAATGCAACAAGGCTGAAAAGTTTGCATTTTTCACTGGATTTCAGAACAAAGGGATTTCTTTAAAAAAAAATATTTTTTTTGCAAGCCAATCTCACAATTGAGATGCGGGGAGCATGGCAGGAGGGAAGATACTTGTTATGATATTGCTCATCATGTGCCCTGGAAATTTCCATAAGTCCCATTTGTGGTGTTTGTCACTAGATGTCACTGCATACACAAGTGTGCAGCTGCAACAAGATCAGCACACAAACAAGCAAAACCAGAAACAAAAAGGCAGAACGACCAGTCACTGGGCAGCACTTGAGAAGAATATCTAACCTGCTGTAGCAAAAAACAACAACAACAAAACAAAACAAAAAAAAAAAAACAATGAAGCAAAAGTACTGTGACATCATGAAGATTAACAGTTATAAAGTACTAGCCACTACCTATGAAATCTTGCAAGGTCTACAATTCGTTGGTTAGGGGCAAAAGGCTAGCCGAATGTTAGCTAGCTGAAGCCAACAATGGATATGAGGATTGCCTCCCTCACCCATTTCCTTTTTCTCACTTTACACAGATTGTGAAAGCAGATGTGACAGTTTATAGAAGACTCCTAGACCATCACCAAATTATGAACCGAAAAAGCAGTGCAACCAAACTTCGTTTTGGCTGTTCACCAGAATCAATCTAATTTTATTGTATTATCATTTTAGAAGCAATCTGGTCTTGGCATCATCTGAAAAGTGTAAAGATAACGTCTGTGTGCCAGAATTCTCACAAAAGTCAGTTATTCAGAATGCATACGTCTGGTTTTACTTACTTATTTATACCCCACCTTTATTAGTTTTCAAAAATAACTCAAGGCAGCAAACATATCCAACACACCTTCCTCCTTTTATTTTCCCCACAACAACCCTGTGAAGTGGGTTGAAGAGAGAAAAAGAGACAGAGACACACACACACACACACACAAACAGAGAGAGAGAGAGAGAGAGAGAGAGAGAGAGACAGACAGACAGACAGACAGAGACAGAGTCAGACAGAGAGAGGCAGAAAGAGAGACAGGGAGAGACATAGACATAGAGAGAGAGTCAGAGACAGAGACAGACAGAGACAGACACAGAGAGAGAGAGACAGAGAGACACAGAGAGAGAGAGAGACAGACACACAGAGAGAGACAGAGACAGAGAGACAGAGAGACAGAGAGAGAGAGAGAGAGAGAGAGAGAGAGAGAGAGAGGCAGAGAGAGAGAGAGATGGTGTGCATGAGAGAGAAACAGAGAGACACAGAGAGACAGACCCAGACCCCCAAATTTACCCAGCTGGCTTTTATGGCTAAGGCAGGGCTAGAATTCACAGTCTCATTTGCGTCTAAATTTTGTATTAAAAAACAGCCTCTTGGGAGGAATAAAGCTTTCATGCTAAACTATACATGGACTTGTGTGGTAACAGTGAATTATTTGCATTTTATTGGAAAAAATGCTGTTTGAAAAGCTTTAGAGGGAGTATTCTAAGAGGAGCTCATATGTTTCCAGGCTATTCCTTGCCAGCTCACAATATTGGTGCCCGAATGTGAATGGTGCCATACTTATTCAGCCCTTGAATTTGCAATTCCCAGAATCAGCTATGATGGAGAATCATATGGAAATTCAATCCCTTAACACATACCAAAAGAAACAACGTTTGGAAATAAAAGATGACTTTAGATCTGGTTAGGGCCTTCAGTCACGTAAAATACCTTTAAGAAATGTATTAAAAATGAGAGAAAATGTTCATAAAAGTAAAGAGAGTAATGGAAAGGTATAAATCCTAACAGCAGTCTTGATATATACATACTCTGATCGTATCAATGCTCATTTTTGTATTTTTGATTTGTATGAACGTACACTCTGGCACATTAGGAAATTCCACCCAGAAAGAATCTTGATTAAACTGTACAATCTCAATCATCGAGGCTGGCTTGCAGGTTGGTCCTTGACTTACAACCATTCATTTAGTGAGCATTCAAAATGACAATGGCACTGAAAAAAAGAAACACTCATGACCACCACACTTATTTTTTATTAATTAATTAATTAATTCAACTTATATACTGCCCTTCTCCCCAGGGGGACTCAGGGCGGTGGACAGCCAAACTTAAAACACATATAGTACAAAAGTTAAGAAAAAACTAAAATAAATTAAATCATCGACATTTCCAATTTAAAATCCCAGATCTGCAAAATCGAAAAGTTCCCAATTTAAAACCCAGAATGAATAAAATTAAAAATTTAAAAACCCCATTAAAACCATTTAAGCTAGGCCAGTTTGTTGGAATAAATAAGTCTTCAGGGCCTTTCGGAAAGCACGGACGTCCGGGATCAGTCGTATTCCAGGAGGTAGCTCATTCCACAGGTTGGGTGCCCCCACAGAGAAGGCTCTCCCCCTGGGGGCCGCCAGCCGACATTGCTTGGCTGACGGCACCCTGAGGAGGCCCTCTCTGTGCGAGCATACTGGCTGGTGGGAGGTTATCGGTAGCAGCAGGCGGTCTCGCAGGTATCCCGGCCCTATGCCATAGAATGCTTTAAAGGTGAGAACCAACACCTTGAAGTGTACCCGGAAGACCACTGAGAGCCAGTGAAGCTCACGCAGGAGAGGTGTTACGTGGGAGCGCCCTGTGGCTCCCATAATCACCTGCGCGGCTGCATTCTGGACCAGTTGGAGCCTCTGGGTGCACCTCAATGGGAGCCCCATGTAGAGAACGTTACAGTAGTCCAGGCAAGACATGACGAGGGCATGGGTGACTGTGCATAAGGGCACTTGGCAATTGGCACAGATTTACAATGTAGTTATGATGTAGTTTTAGCATCCTGGGGGTCATGTGGTCACCCTTTGAAACCTTCCCAGCTGGCTTCTGACAAGCAAAGCCGATGGGGGAAGCCAGATTCACTGAACAATTGCAATGATTAATCACTGAACAACTGTGGTGTAAAAGGTCATAAAATTGGGTGTGACTCGCTTAACAACTGCCTTGCTTAAAAAGTCTGGTCCTAATTTTGATTGTAAGTTGAGAACTACTTGTATTTTATCAAAGTAAAGAAGCACATTTTTGTGTCATTTTTTTAAAAAAGCTATGCAACTAGGAAAAGCCACAGGTGAAGACTATTAACTTCTTTCTCCTGTAAAATGCTTTCCATGCATTCTGGACAAATAAGTGCCATCAGAATCAGCCTGGGTGGTGGTAGGGACTGTGATAGGGACACATCTATGGAGAAACAAATTAGGGAATACTGATGTAGACTGACATGTGTTCTTATGGCACCCTGGATCCAAACTTCGATTTGGGCTTGAAAATTCAAACAACAGCACTTTCCATTGAAATTCCAAGTCAAAAGCCAGCACTCTAAAACTTAGCGACAGACTGCCCAGCTAATGACTCAAAATAATTCCTTTTTTACTTTTCAAAACCAGATTCAATTAAGGGCAAAAATATCTGTGATTCTTATTACCTTCTCTCCCATTTAAGAAGCAACTGTCACATTATTTAACCAAATCATGTTCACATGCATTTCTAGAATGTTCTCTTATTTCAAAAGTCTTTGATTATTTATTCAGTCATTCAGCTGGATCCTTGTTAGTATGCCAAACGTTCCTTCACTTGCCTGAGTTTATTAAATCTACATTGGGTCTTTAAGGTCTTTAAAATTGTTTCCCTTCCAAACATCATTAGCCATTATATAAATTATAGAATGCCAGTCTTTGGGAAAAGAAGAAAGGTTTATCTGTCACTCCAAAATAAAATGTGAGATAAAGCTTTAAACAGCTACTGAGGCAGGTGATGGAACAAGTAGCAGGACCATTTACAGGGATAGATGGCATCCTAATATGATGGGGTTTGAAGTAGGCAATTGAAGAATCCTATGGGGTTCAGAAGATCCAACAGATGTGGTCAAATGTGCATAGGACTGTGGACTATGACTCTGATAGAAAATACTTTTGCTTGATTTGGTAGTATCCGATAGAGGATTATATTTTTATATTTTTGGAAGCCTGAAAGGGGATTTCCTGATGAAGTCATTACTCTGTCCACAAGACCATAAACCCTTATGCAATAGTGATACAAACATGTTGACACTGAAGCACACACACAGAGAGAGACCTTTTTTTTGCAGAGCTTTGGTATATCTCATTTTCCTCCACCGGATGAGAGAGAGAGAGAGAGACTGGAAATGGCATGATTTCATGCTAGCTGAACAAAAATAGTTTGCTTTCCTGTACATCATTCTGGAATAAAATTGTGGAAATTACAGGACCTTCTCTAAGTATGCAGGGGCATCCATTAAAGGCCATCCACTAAGCTCACACCTGGCTAGAATGGAAATATGATAAAGATGACTTTGCCATAGACTCCCAATAGGGTTGTTTGGCAAGCAGTTACATCCTTAATTGACAGCTTGCGTAGCTGGGCCAACAAGGAAGTTGAACAAGTTCCATCTGGAATATGTAACATACAGTATATGCTAGCGCAACCTACAACCAGTTTCCCATAGTAGCAACTAACCCTGGGCTATATGTGTGGCTGCCAAAGGCTGAATTTGTCTTTAATTGGCATATAGTTAAATTCAGCCCTTGGCAGTACACATATAATTCCTTCATTATAGCCAGTGATGGCTAGAAATCTGCAGGGCTTAACAGAAAATCTGTTGGTGGAGGAACATTATGGTCTCCAAAACATTTTGTATCTGAAAAACTCCCAGAAGAACTTAACATGACTAATAGCATCCTTAAGATATTGGAAATCCCATAGCAGAGTAGGACAAAGGCTGAGCTAGGCTTGCATGATGTCTCCACTGTGGCCAACCAAATGCCCATGGGAAATCCACAAACAGGATATGTGCACAATAGCATCCACCCGCTTGTGTTCCCCAGCAACTGGTACTAAAAGGCCTACTGAGATCATAGTATAATTATTTGCTATAAAAAGCAGTCATTCTTGTCATCCCAAATTCCTCATCACAGGACTATGGATTCTGCTGTTGTGAGATATGCAGGGACAAATATCTGCCATCTATGTTCATCCCTCCTTACTTAATTGTGTACACCACCATTACTTGCCTTTTTAATTATGTAAAAAGCCCCAGTAACTTCTCCCCAGACAGTTGTTCCAATCCTTTGTTTGCCATTCTCTATACCATCAAATCCTTTTTGAAGCGCAATGGTTGGAATTATGCAAAACATGCAGTTCCCTCTTCCTTCCTTATCCTGATTTTACAACATATTCATTCATAAAAGTGAAGGAACTGATTCCACTGAGCCCACACTCCTATCCAGTCTGCAGATGACCAAGAAGCCCCTACCACCTTACTAGCTACAAAATCTACTCTCATTCTTTTTTCTTTACTCTTTGTCTTCTTTACTCAGACCATTAACTGTAAAACAAACTGGAGGCTGGCTGCTTAATCTTTTAACTCTATTTCTAACCCAAGCCCCACCCCACCACTTAGCTCACATATCTTATGACATTAATACATGGCCACCCAGCTGCTTATAAAACACATGAAGATTGTACAGAGATACACAGGGTTCCTAGCTTCCCAGAACACAATAATTGTGAGCATTTAGAAGAGCATTCTGGAATTCCAAGAATAACAATGTGCCTGGGAACATCATCATCATCATCTCTCACGGGGGACTGCTAGGACTTGATGTCTGCTACATTTTTACATCTTAAAACATTGTTTTCAATAAAGAACCAGAAAGGTACCACGCAGCACCATAAAAAGGCATCATCCCCTGAATGATTTCTAGGCAATGGAGCACAATCCTCAGCGCCCAGCATTTGCAGAAAGAATAAAGCCAGGTTTTTCACTAAGCTGGGAGACTTCGTTTCTTCTTTCTCTGATTTTACTGTCATGCTCTAAAATGTGTTTTTTCTTTTATCACATGATCAGTTCCCTAAGTTTACTCTCTGCAGTAGAGTTGATGTTATATAAAATGTGATGCCAAATGTATTATTTTATGAGTCTTTTAAAATAGATTTGATTTTCCAGTATCAGAGATTAGAGTTTTCTAGGGACATTTTGTTTTCAAGATTTCTTCTCTGCCTCACCCCATAACAATTCCTCAAGAATTATTGTTAGATTGACAGTAACTTCTGAGTCTCATGCTTAAGGAGCAATAGAGCAACAAGGTTGATTTGATTAGGCTTAATCTATCTACTGGTTTAGAGTGGGCTGTAAAGCACTGGGAAGTAGTATATAAGTCTAAGTGCTATTGCTATTGCTATCCAAATGCTGTTACTGTAAACCAATGGCTCTATTGCTGAGAGTGGAGTCATTTATACAAAGCAAACCACTGTCAACAAGAGCAATTCCTGGACCTGGAAAGACACTGAAGAGCCCTATTGGAGCCTTCACACAATAAGCCAGAAGAACTTCAAAGGGCTGCTGTATTCTTTGCTGGGAACAATCCACGCACAAAGCAACCTTGTTTATCTAAAAGGCTCAGGTAACACCCCCAAAAAGTCTGATAAATAGAGATTGGGATGAAGGAGTAAACTGGCCACCTGGCTTTGAAAAGGCTGCCCTCTGAAGATTGCTAAGCCTTTTCACTTGTTGAAATCCCAAAGGAGATCCTTTTAAAGCCCTATTGCCATCTGTCTCTCTTTCTCTTCCTCCCTCCTTCTCTCGCTCACTCTTCTTGAATGGAGGCATTCTGGGCCCCTTCTGTGCTTAAAGGAATGCACCATTGCGATTTGCAGAGCTGGGATGTGTTTGAATTAATACAGCAGGCCTCGGCCTGCTCTCAGTTATGCTTCCTCAAGGTAAAGCTAAATAGATTACACTGAGGTATTTTTTAAGCATACATAGCTAAGTGATGAGAGGAAATCATCCCAGCTAGTATAATTGTTCGCTTGTTGCTCATGATTTTACATTTCTGTAATTGTTCATGTTTTGCAAAGGGATGGGCTTTGCACCTTAAAACTGATGCCACTTTTTTAAATCAGAAAAAGTGTTTGTCTTACTTTGGGGTTTGTCTCTTTAACTTTCTAAAAATGTGTTAAAAGTTTAAAGACAGACAGACAGACAAGACAGACAAACACTGGATACTGCAAAGTCCCCTCTCCCCCAGTGTGTTTTACAGAAAAGAAAAAAAATGGGTGTGAACCTCATATTTGTCAGGTACAAGAAGTCGGGAGCCAGGAATAGAGTTCAAAAGTACGAGTTTATTTCATGCCACCTGTACACAAGAATCTGAACTACTAAAGGTCAAGGCAAATTGGCGCCAGTTAAGAGTCAATGGACTTCAAGGGGGGCTGGACTTAGGTCTCTTATGGGGATGTAGAAACTTCAAACTGATGATGCATTTGACTCCGCCCTCAGGCTCAGCCTGGTCATCTCCTACATCTTTGACAATATATCATGCAGTGGTGGGATTCTACTGGTTAGGACCAGTTCGGGCAAACCATTAGCTCCAACTTTCAGCCATGAGCGAACGGGTTCTCTCATTCTTTGAAGTGGGCCCGCCCACCCGCCCCTGCGTTATACTCACCTATATTTCTGCTTCCGAAGCCCAGCTGATTGGAGCAGCAGAGTGGATTGCCACTCCTCAGCTCTTTTCCTTGCAATGTGGAAGTTCAATTTTGTGCAAACTGCGAACCGGTTGTGAAACCGGTAGGATCCCACCCCTGATATCATGCATGGCAGAAAAAAGAACAATACCTGTCAGTTTCCTAGAGAAGCCTCTGTAATATACAACTCATAGTTTGAGTGATATCAAAGAACAAGCAAACTGAAATTTATAGTGTGCTGATGAAGTTGGGAGCCAAGATGGAATGGCCCACAAAGCACGATTTGGCAGTTCAGAGTTTATTGTGAACTCTCCCAATTTTTCTAATTCAAGAACAGACAACCACAACCACAAAACTTTTAATCTTTGCTTTGGATTTTTTTTTAAAGCATACCAAAAGTGTTTTTTGACTATCTGCACAATTGCCTATCAGAATATTTATACCAGAAAATGTAGTATTCTGGGAGGGGGGTGGGAAATCTCCATATCCTGGGAAAATGATTGCCCAAATGTCACATATTATGGAACACTGCATAAAAGAGTAAGTACAGATTTTTAGAAATGTAAAAAAAAATAAATTAATGGAAATGTTACAGAAAGTGAAAGTTATTAGTCTGTCCTAATGATGTTGTAAGACTTTGAGGATTTTGTTCTATGGGAACGGATATGAATGTAGAGTTTGAGCTTAGGTCATCTCTGGAGGAAAATAACACTAAGCATTTTCAGTTTGAGTTAAATTATCCCTTTGCCTTTTTTTTTTTTTAAAAAAAGCATACTATCTCTCTGACTTTTTCATAGCCTACTATACTAAGGGGATCCACCTAATGCACTGATAGTAGTAACTGTGAGAGGGATCTTGAAGTCCTAGTGGACAACCATTTAAATATGAGCCAGCAGTGTACAGCAGCTGCCAAAAAAGCCAACACAGTTCTAGGCTGCATAAACAGAGGGATAGAATCAAGATCACATGAAATGTTAATATCACTTTATAATGCTTTGGTAAGGCCACACTTGGAATACTGTATCCAATTTTAGTCGCCACAATGTAAAAAAGATGTGGAAACTCTAGAAAGAGTGCAGAGAAGAGCAACAACAATGATTAGGGGACTGGAGGCTAAAACGTATGAAGAATAGTTGCAGGAACTGGGTATGTCTAGTTTAATGAAAAGAAGGAGTAGGGGTGACATGATAGCAGTGTTCCGATATCTCAGGGGTTGCCACAAAGAAGAGGGAATCAAGCTATCCTCCAAAACACCTGAGGGCAGAACAAGAAGCAATGGGCGGAAGCTAATCAAGGAGAGAAGCAACCTAGAACTAAGGAGAAATTTCCTGACAGTTAGAACAATTAATCAGTGGAACAACTTGCCTCCAGAAGTTGTGAATGCTCCAACACTGGAAGTTTTTAAGAAGAGATTGGATAACCATTTGTCTGAAGTGGTGTAGGGTTTCCTGCCTAAACAGGGGTTGGACTAGAAGACCTCCAAGGTCCCTTCCAACTCTGTTATTCTGTTCTATTCTGATATTTCGGAGCTTAGAAATCTGAAGAACACACAATCTAGAAAGCAGAGTTTAACTCTGGATGTTGCTTCTCCCGTGGCTTCAAGTTAGACTCGTAGTGTTAATGTAACCTATTTTTTGTGGTTTAATAAATCACATACTTCAGCTTATATAGTGACTCAGAGTGAGTGATTGTGTTCTGTTTTGGCCCAGAGGTGGTGTGTAATCATATCCCAACACTGCAAAGCAATGGAAATCAATGGTTGCAGCTGGACGTTTTTCAGGCAAGCAGGGGGATGTGGAGGTGGCAAGCGCCTGGTTTGACTTGGAAAAGTTTAGTAACTCCAGATGGATTTGTTTACAAAATATAAAGCTTTCTTTAAAAAAAAGAGATCTGCTTAGGACAACATTTCCCTTCCACACAGAGGTATAAGGAGGACTCATCTGTGGGTTCCTAATGACTGATGTGAAATAACGGAGCTGTGTTTTCTTTTTCTTCATGTGTTCCAAAGACAATTACCTGCCAGAATTCTACTATCCTATAAAGCTCAGGGCTGGATTGTGAAGTCACTCGCTGCCTTGTGCCAACATTTACTCTCTGACACACTGAGTCGTGAAATATGAAACTGTTCTCTGCAACGTACACCCACTTCAATTAAACAGTTTCACCATTGTAGAGAAAGCGCTGTTGGTTGAGTTTGTTGGCAAACAGATTAAGTGAATCATTTTGGAAATCAGTTTTGTTGTTATAAACGGTACGATTTAACATAATGAACCTGTCCTACCTCTGCTCCTTTCCTTATTGTCCTTTTCTGCTTAGCGCTTAAGCAGTAGGAGCTGAGGAGGGCCTAAATCCCCATCACTAAGATCAAGGGTGGGGGGAATCTGGAATCAGGCCTGGATTACCTCATCTTATAACATGGACGAGGCGTATGGGAGTCAGATGTGGGCCAGAAAGCAAATTATATATTTTGGGATCGTTTCCAGAAAATGAACTATAGGGAACTTAAGAAGCTTTAATGGTTGGATGTATTCTACATATTCTTCAATGCCATCTAGTGGTACATTATTCTAACTCTTAACATATGTGCAGAGGCTGGTGGTCTCTTTGTGAAAATAAAGAGGAACAACAGACACCAAAGCCATACTGGTATTTTCATTCTGATTTTCTGTGATTAGAAAATGAGTTGACCAAGTTGCACCCCTACACACACCCCTACACACATTTACAGGGCAAACTTTCACATTTTAGTTACGGTAGTAAGGTTTGAAATGCATCAAAAGCAACTTTTTTTCTTCTTGGCACACAGTGGAATTCATTGATTTCTCAAAAACCCGATTAATTAAAATGCCAAATTGTTCTGGCACTGGTGGGCCAATAACACAGCCTGGGGTGACAATGGCGATTTGACCCATTTACATGGGTAGTAAAGAAAATGGATAAAATCTATACATGAGGTGCTTGGGAAATTCTGTGCTTTGTGGGCATTTATAAAAGTAAAAGAGAAAACAAACAAAGAAGAAAGCAGGAAAGATTTGTTTTTCCATAACATCTTCCCACTACGACCCACAAAAAGAAAATTGCATCCTTGAGGGAGTTAAAATTCCTGCTCGTGTAACTCAATCTAATTATCCTCCATCAAAAATCACTTTGATGGTACTGCCTTCACAATGATTACTGAGCGTTTTGAATAAGAGCCCTGAGGTGTTCTTAATTATGGATAAGTTGGTTTATGTCCTAGCTTTCCACAGACAAATATTGTGAAGGTAACCCATGCAGCATGAAAACAAGAGGCTTATTCTTTCTCCGTTCCATTCTTCTTTCACAAGAAAGCTGTGATTTGGATGGCTTGTGTGAGTCAGCCAGGTAAGATTTCCTATTAAGCAAACTGCCCTTTTCATGACGGCTCAGTGATTAGATTTCTTATTCCACAGTCAGATGTCCATCTCAGGGTACTTTGTTGAATTCAAGGTACACAAACACGGGGGAAGCTATCTTAAAAACCCTTCGGTTTTGTGAACACTTCATTTGAGTACTTACTGCCATGGGTATCCAAGGGAGAAAACATGCTCTCACAAAAACAACAACAGATAATTGCCACACTAAGCCTTTTTGGAGCTAGGTTCTTTTTTTTTCTATTTAAATCAACGGAGTTGATTCTCCACTGATTTGAGGTGAAGAATCTCCAGCAGTTGGGATGTTGGTGAATTACGTCTCTTAGCTTCCTCATCCAGGCTGATTAATGACAAGGGCCACTGAGAGTTACGTTTCAGAAGTATCTAGCAAGCCACATCTCTATAATTCCTGAAGTAGAACTAAAAATGCTGTAGTTCTGAAAGGAAACAGAATGGAATATAAATATACCTGTTGTTGAAGATCCAAATAGTATCCAGTGATGGATTAATGTTGTTTTTCTCCAGTCTGGACAGTTTTGAGGCTAGGACACCAGCCCAATATAGCCTTAAGGAAGGGAAACAAGAAACTGATCACTGATAGAAAAGGAACAAGATGGGAAGCCTATATGACTGTCCTGTGCCTTTTCAAAGGATACTTTTTAAATATTTAAACTTTTTTGTTTATGACTTCATAATGACCAATTCATGCAGTCTTAATCTCATGTATTTCCCACATATTTTTAATTACTGAAGAAGAATCCTTTCTGTGCTATGATTGACTCTGTTTTGGTGGATTGTGCAAATCTACATCCAGAGTAATCAAATCAAATATATTTCATTCATTCATTCATTCATTCATTCATTCATTCATTCATTCATTCATTTCCAATAACATGGTTCTTCCTCAGGTAAACAATAACTTCAGGTAATATTGCAAAACCAAATCATTCAAGAATATATTTTGCAGTATTCACATGGAAAATGTGAATACTGCAAACCTAATATTCCACTGAAGAAAAAAAGATCAATCCCTTGTTATTTTTAAAAAAGCAACATACAATACTAAATATGGTACTAAATTGAAGTATTTTTTTCCTTTTAATTATATCAAGGGTGTGATATGTTCTGCAACCTGACCCTAAAATAGACTGGATGCTTTAAATGCAGAATAATTGCAAAATGAAAGTAGGAATTTTAGTTATGATTATATGAAGAATAAAATATCACATGTTAACACAGCTTTGAGAACTGTTTGCAGAGGAATGTGTTGTTTCAAGTTTCATTCTGAACATGACCTAATCTTACATTTTAAATCTTATGAGCAGTGTTTTCAGCCTCTTGAATCTCAGGATAGATTTTGCATATTGAAAATTGGACTTAGTTTTTCACCAAAATATTGATTTTCATTAACAACCTATTCCACTTATCTGAAGAGTATGCTCTTTTGACCTCTTAAACAATCTCTTCCTGTAGCATCTCTTTCCCTTTCCTGATGTCCATCTCTTTTCCATCTAAAATCCAGAGAAGTTTAGAGAGAGAAAAATAGCAGCCAAGATAGCTATGAAAGTGATGACAGTCAAAATTCCCACTATTGCTGCTACCAACGATGGAAGCCCTACCAAATGTTCTCAGCCAGTTTCATCTTCTTTGACATTTTATTTGGCTTGGATTCTTTTTTCCCCAACCACTTCTCCTATCAACTGTTTCACCTTAATTTTTGATAGTATCACAGAAGAATGAACATAGGAGATCCAATGATGTCCACAAATGAATTAACTGTCTTCAAAAAGAAACCTATTCAGTCAGGAAAAATGTAGATAAGACATGTACTATAAATTTCAGAATGGATGTCTGTCCATCCATCATCCATCCATCATCTATCTATCTATCTATCTATCTATCTATCTATCTATCTATCTATTTTGAATTCCAACTTATCCAGTATTTGTTAAATAGCAATGTTTGTTCAGAATACATGCTATGTCTAATGTTTCTTATATACAATGCATATTAATAATGCTTCTCTACACACTGCTTAAATTGTTGTGCAAATTACAAATTATGATGTGGCTGCCCAAGCACATTTTATTCTCTTTGCAATGATTTAATCAATGGGCATGTGTACCACTGGGCATCATTTGTTTGTATGAAAATTGAAATGTGAATTGAAAGCTACAGTATGCTACATGCTCCTATAACAAAATGAAAAGCAGAAAACATGGGAAAGAGCAGAGCCAGAGGACAATATTGGAATGGCATGTTGGAAATCCTGCCAAGCCAGTCCCCAGCCTTTCTCAGGCACTGCCTCTGTCACAGAAGCATAAATGAAGTGTTAATTTGATCCATCACATGAGCAGTCTTTAAAAAGATACCTTTCCTGAAACTCATGCTAATCAGAAGAAACATGAGATGCTTCTGATACAGAGAAATGTTTGTTTTCTCTCTGTCAAAGAGTTCCCATGTGATAGTAGAGTCTTCTGTTTGCACAAGTGAATGGCTATTGATTACGAGGAATTTATGAAGGCAATTTCATCTGTTATGTACTAATCCTCTTCTCTTCTCTTCTCTTCTCTTCTCTTCTCTTCTCTTCTCTTCTCTTCTCTTCTCTTCTCTTCTCTTCTACCCTACCCTACCCTACCCTACCCTACCCTACCCTACCCTACCCTACCCTACCCTACCCTATTTTTCCACTGCCATAAAAATCTGGGTGGCTTCTAGTCACTTCCTCAAATTTATCTCCCTCATCACTGCTATAAAAGCACAAAAAATGGAAAATCACAAGAGAAAGTGGCAGCAACAGCTTACAGAAAAGGTCTGAAAATAGCAGAAGGGGAGATTTTTTTTAAAAAAAGCAAAGCACAACACAATGGCATTCTCTTCTATAAAACACCTAATTCTCCCATTTGGTATTCATACTGCCAGACTCTTTTGTGGCACTGAATGAGGGCTTTATGTTTAGCCTCATTATCAGCTCAATGACAGAGGGCAGACCATGCAAATGAACTTCAGGACCAAAGATATGTTGTTCAAATGCTGCAATTTGTCAGCATTTAGATAAACAAATGAGGGGCAAGTTGTATCTGTGAAGTGACCCCTGGAGCACTTTTGGAATCTTTTCTCTCCACTTGTTCACCCAAAACATCTTCAAGGCCTCCTGAGATTTAGGCCTTTGGTTCTTCAGGCAAGTAAAATATTAACAACAGTGTATCATTCTTTTATTTTTAAAATAAACATTGAAAAGGGAGAAAACAAACCCCGCATTCTTCTCTTTTCATAATTTTCTTTGGTTGAACTATCATGAGGATGTATTTCTTCTGCAGTTTTTTTGATTTTCATAAAAATAAAAATAATTTTGATCTTCTGCTCTTTGTTGATTTTCAAGAAATATACCCCCAACTTCCCTCTAAATTTCTACCTCATCCTATTGTGGTAGAAATTAAGTTCCAGGCTCTCTAAACAAGATGGTGACAATTAGAGCAGGTCATACTAGGCAATCATTATAGGTAGCAAATGTTAGGCATCACTTAAGCTCTTCCCTGTCTCACACTTTCTCCACTAACTAGTTAAATTCAAGGAGAAAGAGCTATCTTATTGCCAACAATGAGCTAAAATATCAATGCTAGCAGGAGTGGGCTGTTGGGGATTTGCAGGGTTCAGGACAACCTCTAGCTAAGATTTTGTGCAGTTTGGAGAACCCCCAAATCCCACTCCTGCCTGGCCCCGCCCTGCCCACTCCACCCTGCCCCTCCCATGTATCCCCACGTGGCTCATTTGGATGCAGGACGGAGGGTCAGGGAGGGTGAAAAACGAGCCTACTGGAAATTTGGGAAGGCCAGAAATGAGTCTGGGGAGGTTGTTTTCGCCCTCCCAGAGGCTCAAAGAAAGTCTCCGGAGCTCGGGGAGGGCAAACACCCCCCCCCGTGCCATGGTGCAGGAGGCCGACCAGGCCATGCCTACCATGTCCATGCCCACCCAGCAACTGGGTAGAGAACCCCTTGCTAAAATTTTTGAAGCCCACCCCTGAATGCTAGTCCAGGAAGGAAGAAGAAAATAGCTTGTCCTTTACTTCTAGCCTGCATTTTGCCTCTTAAAATTAGTTGATCTATTTGCTATTGTTGAACTGTGCTATAAGAAGACAGGTTTCTCAAAGCAGTATCGTAAGAGTTTCATGTTTCATAATTTTACCGTGCAGAATTATTAAAAAGTCAGATATGGAAGCTAACCTAATGACTCGAAAAAAGCATTCCACAATGGGCAATGTTCTTTTACAAAAGTGATATACTTGCTTCCTTTACACAGTCCAGGATGCAACATTACCTAGAACATCTTTGACACAACAAGACACTGCTGGTGTCTTGTAATGTTCATTTTTTTCCCCTCATGAATATTATGAATAACAAAATGGAGGACACTTAGGATCACAAGCTAACTCTAGTATGGCTTGCAGACCTTCTTTCTAACCAGCTCCATTACCACTGATTTGTACCATCATCATTAACTGGCTAGAACTGAAGATAGTTATTTATTTATTTATTTATTTATTTATTTATTTATTTATTTATTTATTGAATTTCTATACCACCCTTTTCCCGAAGGACTCAGGGCGGTGAACAGATTAAGATTTCATATACATATAATATTTTTTTTTAGTTAGTTGCAATGGGGACCAACTAACATCATGCTGTTCTGCTTCCAATCTCAATTTGCTGGGCAATGTGATGGAAAGAATCAAGGTATGCTACATATTTCCCAAATTGTTAGTGCTAAGAATCAATTAGAAGCGTGTTGATCATTGCATTACTCCATTGTTTCAATATGCTCATCGATGTAGGAGATGGCCAGTTGAGCCCAAGGGAGGGGTCAAATGCATCATCAGTCATGAATTCCTTCATGCCTACAAGAGATTTAAATCCAGCTCACCTTGAATTCCATTAACACTTTTCTACCACCAATTTGCTTGGACCATCAGTAATATACATTCCTGTAGAGATCTTAAGCATGCAATAAATCTTAATACCCATTTGAACTGCCTGGATCTTTTGATTTCCCTGGTGCTTGACAATCAACTGGCAATTATTGATGGGATTGGATGAGTGATGGAATTTCCCCACATTGGGAGAAGAGATTTAAAATTTACCATCTCTACATGCTGAGAATTGAGGGCTTTGTGTATGTCTGAAAGTTAATGTGAAATAATATGTTTGTATGCGGGAGAAATGGGGTGAGGGAAGGGAAAGAGTGAGCTTGTATTATGTACATTGTATAATAGAAAATGGAGAGTGGGAGCCCAAGCTTAATTTATGGCTGATATCATTTATGCTTATTATCACCATATGGTTCTTAATCTACCACCCATTGCTGCATCAACCTTGAAACAAAAGGATTGCCCATCCACAAGAGATATCATCTATTGCAAACCTTTATGCTTCAAAGAATACCAAAAAAAACAAAAACAAAAAAACAAAAACAAACAAACAAACAAACAAAAACAAACCCAAAACCAATCTTATTTGTTTTTTGACTTTATGTTGGATTGATCTCTAACATACATTTTGGCTTCATTAAGTAATATGTATAATTTTTCATAGTTTCATATCCCTGCTAGGTATCTTGATAAAAAAATATTTGTGATATGTACGTATTCATAGAATACGTATCTGTGCAGATACTATCAGGCTATCTACGCAGAGTCCCATTAAAAGCAGTGGGATGGCTCTTAGCCATGACTAGCTAAAATCCAATTGATTTTTGGTGAATCAGGGACATTTTTAAAAATGCTACTTTCTAATCTTTGATGGGAATCTCCATGGTACCCTATCCAAACGATCAAAAGCCGCTTACTGTGTAGACTCAATCTTTCGGCAATGACTAAACTGTTAATTTCTGTGGTTGAATTCAGGTCGAATACTGCCAAAATTCATTTAGGAAACATTCATGTGTGTGCATATTTTTTAAAGTGGGCTTTATCACCAAGTGATAAATCTCATTGGTGAAGCAGCAGCTGCTTGGCTGGATTCCACATCGGAGAACTGGAAAAAAGAAGGAGAAGATAGTCTTTCTGTATTTAAAAGTTTTTTTTAAACAAAAGGATTTTGAAATAACAGTTTCTCAGTGTTTTTAATGGGCCATATCAGCCATGAGATGCTGCTAAAGTCACAGTTTATGCTCTTCTTCTAGCTTTTCCGTGTGTATTTCTTGCTTGATTACAACATAAATTAAATGTTCCTTTTTTTTCTCCCTATAACTGTAGGTCTGCTATTAAAGTCTCCTCACATACATTTGAAGCCTCTTGAACCTGCTTCAGAATGCAAACAAAGACCATAGAGTCAATCCTCCGGTGTCTTAAAGGGCTTTTAATGAGGCCTTGAAAACAGAGCACCTTATAGAAATCTAAGCAAATGGATTGTAACACTTTCTGAAAAGCAAGATTAGGCCACAAAAGGACTGCAATCACTTCAAGGAGAAGGCTGCTTCCCCCCCTTCTTGCGTAGGATTATAAACAGCTGTTGAGCTGTCTAATTCTTTTGCAGCATTTCCCTCTGTGTGGCAGGAAACTATGGTGGCATGGGATGGCTATCCATCTCAATCACTGCCCGCCTCCTCAAGCCTCATTTGCAAGCCTTTTCTCTCCCTCTATTGGCCGGCTCGCCCTCTTTTCTGCTCATTTGAAGAGAATTATGTGGGCTTAATTAAGTATATAGTAACTTATTGGTAGCTCTGCACTCCATCAAAGGAAGGTGCAGATGCAGTGTGAAATGAAGGGGGCACTTCTGCTGTGAAGGATACCAATGCGGGTGAGAAAACTGTTTTGTAGGCCCAAAAGGACTTATTTAGGACTCTATTATTCCATTCATGGCGACTGCAGCGCACCAGATGGTTACAATGCAAAAAAAGGCTTTCCATGACCATAACATTATGCCGAACACCTTTTCTTCTTCTCCAATTCACCATGGGACAATTAGTTTTTTATTGGGTGTTTTGTTGAATCGAAGTGCAGGGAGAGGATGTAGGCTTCATGAACAGATTTAGAGCATCTTGGTATAAGAAAGAAAGGCCTGGTCAAGAATCAAAAGATGAGATCGCGGCGTGCCTCTGTTGTTTCGAAGAGCCTTGGAATAAGTTGCCCTACAGCTTATCTGGGATCCGACCCCTCCTGGCCCCTCATGCTGCCAGAGATATAAAGAGTTTTGAATCCGACCGGCTGCTGTGCCGTCTGCCAAGATGTTTCCACCCAACTGAGCAAGGCTTCTTTCCCCCCATTTAATTCATTGAGTTGCCCTCAATAAAATTAATTCCTTCTCATCGGCAGCATTCAAGCACACAGTGGGAACAAAAGCAAATGAGGTTGTGAATATAGTGCTGGTCATTAAGTGGAGGTAGCCGACTCTATCTTGTGGTTCATTCTTTCTTTCTCCTTTGTGGCATGTGGAGACTTCCTCTTCCAGGGAAAATGAAAAGTATTCCCCAAAGGTTAGTGATAAAAAGCTGAAGAATGAAGTCTCAGTGGGTCAATGCGAGCATCGGCTAAAAGCTTGAATGAGGAATAAACTTTTTCTCTCTCCAAATCTATAAAGATCTTGACCATTGATGCAAAGAATGCCATCTGTTGCCATGCTTCTGAGATCTAGCCTCTTATCTTCTCCCATTCTCTCTAAAGTGTTTTTGGAAAGGACCAGAATTAGCCTCTGTTCCTCAGCTGAATTCTCTCAATGCATATTTGAAACATTGGTTTACTTCAATTTTCAGGTTTTCAAATGTTTACACAACACATTTCTTCGAAAGCCAATGTCACTTTATCAAGGGAACCACTCTAATGCTCTGACCATATGACATCCTCGATTCATTTTTGTATGTGTGTCATTTTAAAACTTTTTTTTTTCAATGATCTTTTTGATTGGACAGGCATTTTCTGTTCTTGGTATCAGGCCCAGGACAACAAATTCCATATCCTACTGCATATTGATTTGTTCTTCCATAATGAAATTCAAAGTATCCTGATAAAAAGTGATGGTTTTATAACTCTTATCATACACGGTTTTCTCTAATGATTTTGCCATCTAGCCTCCCTCCTCCCCCAATCAAAATGAGGTGGAATGTGGGTTTTTTTTCCCTTTCATTGGATGCTGAAAAACAGAACAAAAGTCTTTGCAGAAATTGATGGAACCAGGCAGTTTTTAAAAGAGGAGCGATTTTTCAATTACAAAAATGCCACCCAAAGAGATTTGCCCCGTTTTCTTTGCCAATAATGATTCCCCTGATATACAGTTAATTTACCAAGGATCACTCTTAATAAATTATCTGGTGGGAGGAGGGGAATCTTTATTGTACCATCTGTCTCTGGGTATTGGGGTATTTCTCTAAACATCCTGAAGCCCTCCCAAATTCAGTGAGGATGAGGATGATAACAAGATCGTATACATGGTTTTATGATGTCCCCCCCCCCCTTCATTGTATGATGACAGTCACAGAACATAGATATAACTTAATTGCATCCTTATTTCATTTAAGAAGGATTATCGGAAGAGGGGGAGCTGTTGCTGAATCCGAAATACTGTGCATTGTGTGGTGTGCAAAATCTATTTACTTCTTTTTCCCCCCTGTCTTCTTCACTGTACTGTAAATAAAATCAGAACTAAAGAAAACAAATGTTGGTTTGTCCCTTCCCCACAGGCAGTCTGTTTGTCTCTCATATCCTAAAGGAATGGGATAGATTCAAGGCATGAATAATGGGTAGAAGCCAAGTTGACCACAATCAGAGCACTCTTCCCTAAGCCAAGCCAAGACATATGTTCAAATAATGAGAGAGTCCACCAAAATAGCGTTTCCTAATGTAACTATTGAATTTAGCAACATCAAGGCAGAAGAACCATATTGGTTTTTTTTTCCACTGGGGATGGGTTATAACTCCCTAATTAGATCCACAGACATAAAAACCAGCAATAGCTATCACCAATTCTTTTTATTAATTTATATTTTGTTCTGGGTAGTGTAAAAGAATAAGAGCAGCAGTTCCTACCAATAATCATATCTTTGGACTGCTGTTTGTCTGCCCTTGGGGCTGTGATTTATCCTGGTTTTATTTCCAGCAGTCCTCACTGTATTGGGGCTGGGGGGATACTGGGGGGAGACGCAGAGAAAGCCAGCTTTAAGATAAACCTTCTGGCAACAGTGGTGATTGGATGATGGGTGGACTCCTCCCCTTCCTGGAGTCTTGAAGTTCAGACTATGAAGCTTCAATCTGTGAAAGGCTGTCACAAAGAAGAGGGAGTCAAGCTATTCTCCAAAGCACCTGAGGGCAGGACAAGAAGCAATGAGTGGAAGCTAATCAAGGAGAGAAGCAACCTAGAAGTACGGAGAACATTCCTGACAGTGAGGACAATTAATCAGTGGAACAACTTGCCTCCAGAAGTTGTGAATGCTCCAACACTGGAAGTTTTTAAGAAGATATTGGATAACCATTTGTCTGAACTGGTGTAGGGTTTCCTGCCTAGGCAGGGGGTTGGACTAGAAGACCTCCAAGGTCCCTTCCAACTCTGTTATACTGAAATTCAGATTTTGAAGTCCCGACTTGCACTCACTTCTCCTTAAACACATGAGGGTAACAAATGAGGGATAGTAGGAGAAAGAGAACTTTTTGATTTGACTATTGTAGGCTGAGTCCTTGGACAGCAGATAGGTCAACTTTTGGCAGCCCATCTTCTCCCATTGCATATACCAGCATCATGACACCAAATCTTGGTGGCAGCAGCTTTCTCTGATCCAGTGTCTCCTCACTCCTAATGGGTCTTTGAGTTATGGCACAGCAGAATTCTGGATATTTTGAGACATTTCAAACTCTAGCAGGGCAGAACATTTAGGAGAGAGGCTCTGTCTAGCTGTGTGTGGAGAAAACTGGACAACTAATGGCCCTAAAGAAAGCTAATTTGAAATGACTGATTGATGAAAGGAAAGGGTGTTATGAAATCCTTACACTGTTTGACTTGCTGTATTTGAAGGTAAGAAGCAGTTCACAGGAGCAACATAGCGAAAACTTCTGTTGATTAAAATAAAATTAGCCATTCTCAATTTATCTTAAGCACTACCCAGAATTATGTGAATTTAGCCTAGAAAGAAAAGCTGGAAAGCAATGAATCAGTTGCTATGGTGATATTTGTTTGCTGAACATATTGAAATTATGAGAATAATACAGTTATGGCTTTCGTGCTTAAAACAACAACTTAACTCTGGTGGTGTCTCATTGAATTCTGATTGTGTGGCTCCAGAGGCTGGTGACCACATCCTACATTGGGGTTAGCCAAATAAAACTATATTTTGGTTTAAGTGCAGCTAGCTTTGAGGAACTGATGGTTAGAATATTTCGGCCACAGTTTATGTTGACTTTAAAGCTAGCAGCCATGAGACTGAGCTCTTGTTCCCGAATTTAACAGCAACGACAAGACCTTTTTTTTCTAGTGATGTCTTCAGCAATTTGTTAAGAAAGCTGCAATCCTCCATGAGTAGACCCATTCAAAAGAATGGGGCTTACTCTATGTAGAGGCTTACGCTGTCAGACATGCTAAGCACCACATTATCTCTAGGTCTGCTACCTTTGTTCATTGGGATCATGTATTTGAAATGTTTCTACCAGTCTTATGAAACCAGGGAAATCCACCAATCATGTTGTTTAACTTGTCCCACCTTAAAACCAGGGGTGAAATGCTTCCAGTTTGGACCGGATCGGGCGATCTGGTAGCGATTGTGGCAGGTGGTTTGGAGAACCGGTAGTGATGGCAGCGCGAGGTTCCACCCACACATCCGAATGTCGTTACTTCCTGTTTTTAAAAGGTAAAAAGAAGGCTCTGATGATTGCCTGCCACAGCTGTGATCGTCAGAGCCTTTTTTTTTTACCTTTTAAAAGCATTTTTTTACAACCTGGCCATGCCCACCCAGTCACATTACCCACCACCATCAAGCCACGCCCACAGAACCGGTGGTAACAAATTTTACATTTCACCACTGCTTAAAACTATAAAGCCATACCACTCTCCAGCCTTGTTTCTGTGGAAGGAGAGAACTTGAAGGTTGGGCATGATGTACACCATCATAATTTTCTATTGAATCAAGATCTGAAGCTTACCACAGTCATGTCTGTGGAGATTCTCAGTCATCCAGGCCATGTTGGTTGTGCCAAAGATGCTTTTTTTCAAGAGGCAACTGGACTTTCTGGTTTTTCTTTGAAGACATTTCGCTTCTCATCCAAGAAGCTTCTTCAGCTCTGTCTGGATGGTGGGTAATGGAAGGAACCAGTCAGAGTTGAAGAAGCTTCTTGGATGAGAGGTGAAACGTCTTCAAAGAAAAAACAGAAAGTCCAGTTGCCTTTTGAAGAAAAACATTTTTGGGATTACCACAGTCCTGTGGCCATGAATAGAATTCCCTCAGAACAGAATGGCGTCCACATCTCTGGGGTTCCAGAAAGCCCTTAAGGCCTGGCTCTATTCGCAGGGCTGGGGTTACTGGAACACCTGTGGTGTTTTACCAATTGTAAGGGTTGCTCTTTATTCCAGGTTATGTTTTGTTACTAGGTTTTCAACTGTTTTAATTGTATACAGGTGGTGATTTACATTTATTTGGCAACCATTCAAAGTTACAATGGCACTGAAAAAAGTAACTAACAACCAATCTTCGCACTTATAACAGTTGCAGCATCCCCAGAATCACATAGTTAACATTTGGGTGTTTGACAGCTGTCATGTATTTGTGATGGTTGCAGCATTTTGGGATCATGTGATCGCCATTTGCTTTAGCCTTCCCGGCCGGCTTCCGACAAGCAAAGTCAGTGTGGAAAATTGGATTCACTTCAAGATGTTAATAATAGCAGTGATTCGCTTAACAACTGTGACAAAAAGAAGACCATGAAATTGGGCACGACTCGCTTAATAACCACCTCGCTTAATAACAGAAATTCTGACCCCAACTGTGATCATAGGTAGAGGACTTCCTGCAGTCAAACCAGAGACCGAGAGTCATAACAAATGTCAGTATTAACAACAACAACAACAATAATCCCTATAACTAAAACTAAAAAAGATTAAATCTGCACCACACTGTATTTGATTTCACACACAAGGGAGACACACAAACAATCATATCTAATTTCAGCATCATTAGGAGACAATCTTTTTTATTTTTATTTTTTTTTTTGAAAAGTAGGTCCAGGAATAATGAAATCATGTCAAGGAATAGGTTTTTCGTCCATTTTAAATACACACATATACTTGCATTGCATTGCAATGGTGTGTGTGTGTGTGTGTGTGTGTGTGTGTGTGTGATATCTCTGCACAATTAAATGTGTGAAAAGGTAAAAACATCAGTAAGAATGGAAGAGTATCAGCACACTTGTGATTTTAGGTAAGTACTAAGGATGATCCTTAAAATTCTTATATTGGATGAGCAACATTTTGCACGTTAACCATTGGGCTTTCAACATTTCTGTGGAAATCAGCGTCTGCAGTAGGTGGACTGATAAGAGAGAGGAGGTTGGACTAACCAAGGCAAGCTACTTAAGCTACTGATGCTATCTGCTTCCTGCCACAGACTGGTGGGAAACTACATTGCTGAATTTTCAGCAACTGAGGTCACAGGGACAATCTAAGGGGCACAGAAGAGGGGTTTGGCAGCTGCCTGCATCCCTGACTGCCTCAGAATGACCACCCTTGGTTTACCCCAAGAAACTCTTAACAGCATGCCAAGAAAAGCTGTCTTCTCTGGTCTCTCTACATGATGCAAATCAAACATTATTTTGTTCACTATGTTCTATAAAATCCTGTGTATACTCAGCCTATAAACTGGATGTGCAAAGAAGGAGACAGAGAGGTAAGGAAGACTTGCTACTTCACCCTTGGCAGGTGAATAAAAGAAGGCAGAAAACAATGGGAGACACACACACACACACACACACATCGTAACACTTGGGAACGTCAAAATAGAATTCACACAACATCTGTCCATATTATGGAGCAGCCCAGCCCAGCCTAACTCTGCCCTATAGTTGTCATTAAGGGAGAATGCCACAAGTGCTAAAGGATGTTGAGTGGAAGTTCCAGTGTGGTGCTAAACTTTGCAGTTGCATTATCGCAGAATCCTAGGGCTGGAAGGGATCTTCTAGTCCAACCCCCTGCTCAAGGCGGAAGATCCTATATCATTTTGGACAAACGACTATCCAGAAACCTTATACCATCCCCATCAAACAGTTGTCCAGTCTATTTTTGAAAGCCTCCAGTGATGGAACATCTACAACCACGAATTAATGGTTCTTTACTGTCAGAAAATGTCTTACTTCTAGGTTGGATCTCCCTTTAACAAGCTTCCATCCATTACTTCCTCAAGTTCCCCAAGCTTATGGACAAGTAAGAAAAGATAGATCAGGGGTATCAAACTTGCGGCCCATGGCCCGGACGCATCACGCGCTGGCCACCCCCACCCCCGTTTTAGCGAAGGGGGAAAAGTTGCGATACATCATGTGATAACAACGTTATCCCTGAGATAGACTATTTCCTACTTTGAGCTAAGAATGCATAGTAGGGAAGTATCTTCTTCATATCATTATGGGATGCATAGCTTTGGCACTTGTTAGGAATCAAGTCAGCCTGTCAACCTTTCATGTGTTCTTTCATTGCATGAGCCTTAGTTGTAGACTAGGAGTGTAAGAAATGGGGACCAGCCTTTTAGATTTAGATTAAATTCAAATATCAGATATAGGTTTGAGCTATGTTATGATAGAGAGACAAAGAAGTTCTCTTTCCCTTTCCTTACCCCCAGACCCATTAAGCCACTTTCTGTTACATCATAAATCAGATACTTGAGGATTATGAGCTTTCATAAATTCTGATGTGACTTGGTTATCTCTGAATATTTATGCTTCCTGAAACAAAATCAAAACCGTTATCTTAGTGGTTTTGAAACTCTGCATTTTCTGAGGGGGGGGGGAATCTTTCTTGGCTTGTGTTAAGAAGTTTACATTTGCCTTCATGATGTGCTTTATGGAAAGGAGGTGGTGCAGTTCCCTTTGTGGAGAAAAGAAATGATGCTATTTGCCTTGCTGAAATTCCTTCTGTGTCTTAAAACCTCTTCCTCTTCCTTCTGACCCTTGATGTTCTCCATCACAAGTGAAAGCTAGAAGAGGTTTCTTACTGGACATTCACTATCCAGCCCTCCAAATATGAAGAAGATTGCTGCAAAAGCCAGCACAACACTGGATCCTCCTTTTAACATCCTTGAGACTTGCCCAAGATAGATGAAGATAGCAATAGCACTTAGACTTATATACCGCTTCAAAATGCTTTACAGCCCTCTCTAAGTGGTTTACAGAGTCAGCATATTGTCCTCAACAATCTGAGTCCTCATTTTACTCACCTTGGAAGGATGGAAAGGTGAGTCAAACTTGAGCCTGGTGAGATTCGATCTGCCAAACTGCTAGCAGCCAGTAATCAGCAGATGTAGCCTGCAGTACTGCACTCTAACCACTGCGCCACCGCAGCTCTTAAGTTATTCAGAATCCTCTTCCAACAGTGACCAAGAAAAGTCTCTGAAACAGAATGAGATAAAACAAAGAGGACTAGAGTGTAAACAAGAATCCACACCGGAACAGAACATGGCCCACTCCTGACTCACCTCCCAGTATCTCAGTAAATATGGATAAAGCAATGAATTAAATGCCATCTAAAAATACATGCTATTACAGGATGAGGCAAATAAAAGAGCATCAAGCTAATTTGATATGTAGAAAATTAGAATTATTTGGTTATCGCTAAACTGAGATTATTTCTTTGATGATTAACATTTTAGTTTAATAGACATATGTTACCCAGTAACAGTTTTGGGCCAGTGGTCTGTGGCAGAAATGATCATTTAGTGATGTTCTTTCCTAAGAGTTCTGTTCTCTCAAAACCATAGGCAGATAGCAGGTCCATTAGTTCTATGGATCTATTTTGCTTCATATTAGAAATTCCAATCCAGTGGTGAAATTCAATTTTTTTTATTACTGCTTCTGTGGGCGTGGCTTGGTGGGCGTGGCTTGGTGGGGGTGGCAGGGGAAGGATACTGCAAAATCTCCATTCTCACCCCACTCTGGGACCAGTCAGAGGTGATATTTGCCGGTTCTCTGAATTACTTAAAATTTCCGCTACTGATTCTCCAGAACCTGTCAGAACCTACTGGATTTCACCCCGTTCCAATCTATTCATAAGAAATGACTACAAAGAACAGACCCAGAGTACTTATAATTAATGTTGCTTGACTGGAATTGGAGGAGAAGGAATATTTGCTGGAAAATGACAGATTTGGCAGAGAAAGCTGAAAGACCTATGAATCCAACAAATTTAGAGATGACAGAATGAAGTGATGAAATGGACTTGCTTAGGAAAATGTATGGAGTTTTTGAACAACAAATGTGGAGAAACCTACTACAGAGATATAAGACTCTGGGGAATGAAATGCGATTATATGGAAAGGTCTCAGTTATAATTTTAAGGAAACAGTTTATTATTAAGAATCAGTCAAGGGTAATTGATCCTGGATGGACAAGAAACAATGGCAGTAGTGGTTAAGGTTGAAATTGAAGCCGTTGCAGACTTTCTGCGAGTAAAACATAGTAATGGATTATTAACAGAGAGTTTTGAAGTTAGTTTCTATTGCTAGGCTTACCTGTTAACACTTTCTTTCTACAGTAGATAGATGATTTTGGGTAAATAGAGTTGCAGAAGCTTATATATTATAGACCTGTTTCACAAGGGGGGAAATCTAGTGTTATAATATATTGTATTTATCAGTATTCAACTAGGGGGAACAACATGTGTATTTTCTTTTTTTAAAAAATGCACTTATTTTCGCTTTTTGCCTGTTTAGTTTATTTTTGTTCTTCTTGTTCTTTTGTGAGTTTGTATTTTAACTCTTGAATAAAAATTTTTTAAAAATGAAAATAAAATTTTGCTTGACTTATATTACGGTACCTTGATGTTTTTCAAACTTGGCATCTTTAAGATGTGTGACTTCAACTCCCAGAATTCCCCAGCTACTTAACATCCACACAGCTCAAAATTGCCAAGTTTGAAAGGTATCAATGATGCCTATTGAAGAGAAATTGGTTGTTTTCAGTGGAAAAGTAGGCCATGATAAGACCTCATCCTAGCATCTGTGCACATATAGCATGACTCCCCTCAGTCTCAGCTGTTTTGCTCTAAGCATTCTGCTTCCCTAAAGCATCTGAGATACCCAGAGTACTCCACAACTTTAGTGTAATAGCTCCTGACTTCTGGAACAGCAATCCCTTCAAGATTTGGGCAGCACCCTCCCTCCTAGGATTCTGAAAAACACTTAAGACTCAGCACGGATCTACAGCCTGGGTTTGTGGTGATTGTAAGTCCCCACATTTAGTTTTATTTGATTATGGTTCCATTGTTTCATGCCACCTGTGAGATTCTGCGTTTTTAATTGTTTTTGTTTTGTTTTGTATAAATTAATAAAAAGTAGTAATAGTAATGCCCTGTTTCCCCGAAAATACAAGCTACCCTGAAAGTAAGTCCTAGCTTGATTTTTACATGTATGCCCAATATAAGCCCTATCCCCAAAATAAGCCCTAAATAAATTCCTGAAGGCCTCTGATAGTGAAAAGGAGACCAGGGGCAGTGGTGGTGACGCACGTAAGTGAGGTTAGTCAGTGGATAACATCCCTTAAAAATAAGACCTGGTGCCTTTTTTGGTAGCAAAAAAAAAAAAAAATGAGACAGGGTCTTATTTTCAAGGAAATATGGATAGTAAATAAATAAATTCTTGAGCCCAGGAATTTGTTATGAGTTCCAGAACTGAACTCACTATTTTTCCATACCAAAACATATGATTGGTTATCATTCAACATACATCTTTCCTTAATTCTCATTCTCTCCCTCTCCCTCTCCCTCTCCCTCCCCTCTCTCTCTCTCTCTCTCTCTCTCTCTCTCTCTCTCTCTCTCTCTCTCTCTCTCTCTGTGTGTGTGTGTGTGTGTGTGTAGGTCAGGTCATCTGCTTTTTACTGTTGTTTAACTGAAAGTCAAAAATCTTTGTCCAATCTATAGCAAGCTGCCTTGAAATGTTATCAGTAGATGCAGACATAATATACACACATTCCTGTTAAAAACAATTGTAATAATGATGTTGGAAGGAAATCCTGATTTACAAAGAGTAAAAGCATTCTGCAAAGTTGAGCAATTACTGCCATTTTAAATGAAATATGATGTGTTCCTCTTATAAACTAAAGAAGAATCTGCATCTTCAAACTTAAAACATTTCCAAGCTCAATATTATTTCATTATATGGCTTTCTACAGATAGCTTTTACATAACTAATTATTGTTCTTGTTTTTATTGATTAAATGCCAAAAAACCCCCCACAAATTTTTAAAAAGGGGGGGGGAGGAAACAAATTAAAAAAACATAAAACTATATATCCACATAAGCATTTTAATGAATGATAGTCATATTTTTCAAAATGACTCAGAATAAGTTAAATTTCGCTGAAATGTAAGGAGTAAAACAATAAAAACAGTAGTGACAAGAAAACATATATTTGAAGAGTTTGATTCATCAGTTTTTAAAATTTTTTTTGCTAATTGTAAGATTAAAAAATAAGCATCCTATCTACAGGGATACTTAGCTACTTTCTTATTCCCGTTTAAGGATGGTTCCAGTTTTGATGGCTTTCTTTCCCTTGAAACAGTGGCATCATTCATAGCAACAAAGGGATTCACCTCCAGAAGATGCAGTTTCAGATAGCTTGAAAAGACTTAGGTGCAGCTTCCAAAGCCATCCCAAAGTTGTGACTGTTCTGTCCTTACTACATGTTACAGTGTGTGCAGCTTGACATGCAGCTAAACCAGTGGTGGGTTGCCCCCAGTTCAGACCAGTTCACAAGAACCGGTAGTAAAACCAGCGGGAGGCCCTGCCCACCGCCCAGATGTCATCATCGATGATCTGCGCATGTGCAGAAGCAAGGTGCACACGCGCAATCCCATTCCGAACTGGTAGTAAAGTTAAGTAGAACCCACCCTTGAGCTAAACCCACTTATCCTCCAATAAAACAGACAATGTGCATTGATCTGGATGCTTTATTAAAGGAACCGGATGGGTGATACTGGAAAAAATAGAAATACCTAGAACAAAAACCCATATACAAAACAAGCAATGTTGAGTTGCTGGTGAGCATAACAATTAACAAATACAGAAAAATCTAAATCTCACCAGCGATAGATACTGTGTGTATGGGATGTGAATTTTTGTCCTCAGATGAACATGTGCCATGGATTAGGCTGGATTCTTCCTGGTGCTTCTGTTTCCTTCCGAATGCTAAAGGAAATGGAGTCTGGCTTCCCAGGATGCCCTTGTTTTGGGAGTGAGGTTAACGAGTAGATCAGAGGTGGTATTCAGCAGGTTCTGACCAGTTCTGGAGGACCGGTAGCGGAAATTTTGAGTAGTTCGGAGAACCGGTAAATGCCACCTCTGACTAGCCCCGCCCCCATCTATTCTCTGCCTCCCGAGTCCCAGCTGATCAGGAGGAAATGGAGATTTTACAGTATCCTTCCCCTGCCATGCCCATCTAGCCACGCCTACCTATCCATGCCACGCCCACAGAACCATTTGAATCCCACCATTGGGGTAAATGACCCTTTAAGGCAGTGGTGAGTTGCTTCTGGTTCTGTCCGGTTCTTCCAAACCAGTAGTAAAAGCGGCAGAAGGCTCCACCCACCTGCCGGATGTCACAAGGTATGATCTGCACATGCACAGAAGTGCATGCACGCTCCTGTTGCAAACCGGTACTAAAGGTAAGTAGAACCCACCCCTGCTTAAAGGGCCATCTCAGCTTCCAAACAATACAGATTGGTATTTTGCCCCTTCCACTAGATGGGGCCAGAGAACAACAACAGTATATACACAAATTATATCGAGGGCGTGACAGTGACCAAATGCTGTTGTTTCATGTAGCAGAGGAAATTATGAGATCACCGGCTATACCCATATTACTGACAATCATTTGTTTAGAATGAAGTGCAGTGAAATGAACCCAGGTGGGAAAAATAATTAATTCTTATTTAATTTTGTCTAACTTCTTTCTTCAAAAGCCTGGACTTTTGTTCCTGGCACATGACTCAAAGGGCAACTACCTTTCTTGACTGGGAAGAGACTGTGCACCCCTCAAATCATTGGATGCACTTTAAGGGTGGTTTCTACTTACTTTTACTACTAGTTCACATCGTGCCTGTGTGCATGCTTTGCTCATGCTCACACACGCGCATAAACTTCTGCACATGCGCAGATCACTTCTGATGACATCCAGGTCTGTGGGCGGAGCCTCCCGCCGGTTTTACTACCGGTTCTATAGAACCGGTCCGAACTGGCAGCAACCCACCACTGATGCACTTCCTGCTTCATTGATTTTCAAAATGGCTGTGAAGGAAATCAAAAGAGATCTGGCTTCCAGATTTGTTTCAGTTAAGAAAACCCGAACGAAGTAAAATACAAATAGAAAATACTTAAATTTCTCTCCAGAGATGAGTCTATTAGTCAGTCCTTAACCCCAAAGTTGAAAAGTGCATTCTTCAGTGTTTAGGAGAATATTTGTCCAGTTCACTGCGTGAATTAGAGGATTTCTGGAGGGTTTTTTTTTTGGGATAATGCAGCTTTTTCATTTTCTGAGTCAGGCACTCTAATTAAAAAGCTAGTTCCTGTTTAACAGTGTCTGCAGTAAATGCATGAATTAGTTGAACCAATTGTTCCATTCCCACGTTCCATTGAGCCCTTATTGTTTGGGACAATTTTTTGTCATTCTTTTTCTAGGACACTGGAAAAATAAAAAATAGAACAACATTCCTGATGTACAATTATTTATGCCATTGCTTATGAAAGCTGGTTCATGCCGGGCTAGTGCTTGTTATTTCATGAGCTCCCAAAGGCTTATTATGCCCTGCACAAAACCCTGGGGAAGTTATTCCTGCTCCCAGTCACCACCTCTTGCTTGCCCTGACCTGTTTACAAAAACATTTGACATTTTTAGAGAAAGGCATTTCCTGAGAGGCTGCGGATACAAGGCTTTAGCAAGGCTTTCACAGGGAATTTACACTGTTTAAATAGGTTTCATCTTATGCTGAGGTTTTTAGGCCTACAATC
This sequence comes from Arizona elegans, assembly GCA_022577455.1. NCBI lineage: Eukaryota > Metazoa > Chordata > Lepidosauria > Squamata > Colubridae > Arizona > Arizona elegans. The sequence continues at coordinate 182,938,330 of JAKOOJ010000001.1, forward strand.
CTGGCTTTTCCTTCCTGCCTTCTCTTCCCCCCAAAAAAGCAAATTAATGAGGTAAAGATGGCATGTTGTTACTCTCGGGGCAGGTGAAAAGAAATCTACCAAGAGCCTTGGTGGTGCAGCAGACTAAAGTGCTGTTAAGTATAAGGTGACCAGACGTCCCGCTTTTGGCGGGACAGTCCCGCTTTTGAGCAATTTGTCCCGCGTCCCGCGGCGTTTTAAAAAAGTCCCGATTTTTCATTCTGCCTCCTGGTTCCCGGCTGCCTCCTGAATCCCCGCTGATGGCTAGAGGGAAAAAACCTGTTTAAACTCTTGCCGCGGGGCTTCAAAGGGCCGCCCTACGTTAATTAGCTCGGCTTCCCCCTCTCAGCTGATTTGCACAGGGCTCTGCTCTTGCTAAATTGCTCTGTTTTTTTTTTTCCTCTTTGTGCAAACCAAGCTCAAAACGAAACTGAAAGTAAAACAGGCTGTTGGCTTTGCGGTTTGCTTGCAACGTTGGAAAATTAGGCAGCAGATTTATTTTCCTTTTCCTCACCAAAAAAGGTAAGTGCAAACAATGGAAAATTATTTAGGGCAAAAGAGGAGAGTTCAAGATTTTAAAACACAAAAGAAAAAAAAGCTCTTTTTAACTAGGGAATTGTAATAATTGAGATATTATTAATTGTATACTGTGTTGAAAGCAGAAATGGTTAAGTTGTGGTTTGGAGGAATATATGGGGGAAATTATTTGGTTTATTATTATTGGTAAGTATAATTAATTGATTTGTAAGAAATTGGATTGCATGGAAATAATTGGAATATTCATGTTCATATTGATTAATATACAAAAAAGATAGTTATATAACTAATTGATTTATATTAAAATGTTGAATTTGTATTAAACAACTGTATTACATAATTACATAATTAACCAATGTGAGGATGGATATAAAAATAGATGACAATGGGAAGGGGTATAAAATAGAATAGAAGGGAAAAATTGAATTTGATTAAGATTAGAGATGAGGATGAAGGGTAAAATTGTTTTTTTAAAAAAATAGATGAGGAATAAATATGGCAAAAAGGAAATATAGAAATTGTAAATTTAATTGAAATGACTAAACACTGTTTAAATTTGTGAACCAGCCAAATATTCTGTTCAAAGAAAATACATTGTATGTATGTGTGTTTCTAATTATTGCTATTTATTCATATTTGTTCTCTTTTATTCTTTAAAGTTTAACAATTCATTCTTTATCTTAATATCTTTATATTTGTTTGGGGTTGGCTTTCTTCCCTTTCATCTTTTTTATTGTACAGCAATCTTTCTCCTCAAACCTACCACCTCTCTTTTCTTTCCTTCTTACTTTCTCTTCTCCCACTCTTCTTCTCATCCCTACTTCCTCTTCCTTTCTCCTTCTCCTCCTCTCTTCCTCCCTCTCTTAACCGTCACTCCTACTCTAATTTCCCTTCCCTTCCTTCATCCCTCTCTATTACTGTATCCTTTTATGCATATGGACTACTCAGAGGGCTGAAAAAGTTATTTTTGACTGGTCCTCGCATTTTTGACCAGTCCTCGAACTTACGACTGTCCTCACATTTTATGTTTTTGCCCTATCTTGTCACCATGGTGAAGAGAAGCAGTTGTGAAATGAGTGACATGGTTGTTAAGAATGCTGCACGGGCATAAATGTGAGGATGGTCATAAGTGTGAGGACCAGTCAAAAGTGTGAGGACCTGTCAGAAATGACTTTTCAGCCCTCTGAGTAGTCCCTATACACACAGCCATGGCCACCCGGTCACATGACCAGCTAGCCACGCCCACCCAGTCACATGGCCTCCAAGCCACGCCCACACAATAAGCCACGCCCACAATGGTGTCCCTCTTACCAATGTTAAAATCTGTTCACCTTACCCTATACACATAGCCATGGCCACCCGGTCACATGACCAGCTAGCCACGCCTACCCAGTCACATGACCAGCTAGCCACGCCCACAAAATAAGCCACGCCCACAATGTCCCTCTTTACCAATGTTAAAATCTGGTCACTTTAGTTAAGTAGCACTTAGCTGCCAGCTGCCTTGCAATTACTGCAAGTTCAAATCTCACCAGGCTCAAGGTTGACTCAGCCTTCCATCCTTCCAAGGGAGGTAAAATGAGGACCCGGATTGTGGGAGCAATAAATTGACTTTGTATAAAAAAATCACTGCTGGGTGGGTGGGGGGCGGCAAAAGCCCTACTAAGCAGGTATATATAAAAGTATGACGGCTATTGCTTAACGCATTGTAAGCCGCCCTGAGTCTCCGGAGAAATAACCACTCTCTTCCAACACACACATTCTCAGTACTAATTAAACATAATAATCAAGGCACCAAGTGTTTCCTAAGGATTTATAACTAACTTGGAGGAGATGATGACCCCCAGGCTGTCTTTAATCCCAGGAAAAGACCTATGTGGAAGTTATTATTGCTAAATAATATCCAATGTGTGTGCACACAAACACGCACAAAAATCATCCTGAATCAGTTCATTTTAGGATGAAGAATAAAAAATTTGATTCAGAATAAAGTTAAAATACAAAACTCAATAGAAATCCAGGAAGACATAAAAGGAAAAAAAACCAGAACATTAAAAAAGGTGCATCAGCAAAAAGCCCAACACATTATACATATTATATACATACACATATAGAACTTTTCGTTGAAAGTTATGGATGAGCTTGCTGGCGTGGTGCAGATGGTAGATATATAGTATGTCTTATGACTTTTCAATCAAGAGTTGAGAGAGAATGACTGGTCCAAAGTCACCCAGTCTAGACATAAGGGAGGACTATAGCTGTGGTCTCCTCTTCTAGAGTTCAGCATCATAACTGCTATACCACATTGCCTCTCTTCTGTTTGCATTGCACTGTGAAATTTCCAGCACGGGTCATGGTGGATAGAAATGGCAGACTGAAGAAAGGGTCTGGTTTAAACAGTCAATGACTGCGACAAAATGATGACCTAGTGAAAGTGTGAGCTCTTCAGAACTCCTCTTGGGATTAAGGAGAGGACAGGGATCATCCAGAATTTTGATCCATCCAGAATTGTCCTACAAATAGATGGTAAAATCACAATCTCCAGCAGGCTCAACACTGCTGGGAGCCAGGGAAGGGGAGAAAACATCTTGCCCAGAGATGGTATTCAGCAGGTTATGACCAGTTCTGGAGAACTGGTAGCAGAAATTTTGAGTAGTTCAGAGAACTGGTAAATACCACCTCTGACTGCTCCCCTCCCCCTCATCTATTCTCTGCCTCCTGAGTCCCAGCTGATCAGGAGGAAATGGGGATTTTACAATAACCTTTCCCTGGAGTGGGATGGGAATGGAGATTTTACACTATCCTTCCCTTGCCATGCCCACCAAGCCACGCCCACAGAACCGATTTGTAAAAAAAAAAAAATGAATCCCACCATTGATCTTGTCTAAGATGAGGTTCCACACCTTCAAATTGGACCCTGGTTTGCTTACGTCCTCTCTTACTTTAGGAAGCTACTTGTTACTGATTTCTAGATATTAAGAACCTTCAGAAATAAAGGTTTTAATATACTGGGAGAATTCCTTTCTCTCTTGGGTGAGAGACATTCTATGTAAGTTTACGTTTTAAAATAGGTGACTTTAATTCTTGGAACATAGCAAAAATGGGATTGGTAAATTATTTTGGAAAACTAAGGGACTAGATGAAAGAATATCACCTGTGGGATGTTTAAAGTTTTATAAAGGAATATATGAAGATTAAAGAACACATAAAGAAATTAATTATAAGAAATATTCCTGTGGGAGAAGTGTTGCTGATTGGAAAGTAAACAGATGATAAGAAGGAACTTTGAAGGTTGACTAGAGGGAACCAGAGAGAACTAAGGATTACAATTAAAGGAGAAGAGACCCATTAAATACAATAGAGTAATACTATTTGACTATAGAATGAATTAAGGTTGCTTGGGAGCAATGTACTCAGAAATTACTTATAAGATTGTCTGATACTATAACAGAAGAGATAGAAGAACAACAGATGTTACTGAATAAAACATTGATTGAGGCTGATTTGAATGTGGAGTGGGATTTTTTAAAAATGTGAGATTACAAAAGTGATATGGAAAAAGATACTGTGGCTCTGAAAATGTATTTAAAATAGAAGAGTGATATGGAGAAAGATGCCACAATGGATTTACAGATGAAACCAGCTGATGCCTAAATAATTAAAGGGGTCATACAATAGCAAATCAGAAGAGTGACTTGGAAAGTCCTTATCTTAGATTTATAAAAGGGAGTCGTTAAATTAATGAAACTATTCATGAGAGGAGACAAAAAGAATCTGATAAGAAATCAGCTTGTAGGACATTATTTGACAGGAATAAAGATCAAGAAAAGTAAACAGAAGGAATTCACAGTGGACTAATTTTATCAAGATTAATATATATGTTGTAGCCATTAATGGAATTTCTTTTTGACCAGGATTGGACAACTAGGCTTTATAAATACTATAGAGCAAAAAAATAAATAAAAAATCAGTTTATAAATGAGATATTTATTTATTTATTTGCTTTACAGTATTTCTTAGATAAAGTGTTAAGTTAGAATACAAAATGGATTTATTCAAGTTAAAATATACAGTAATATGTGATTGTTTTTGGTAGAATGTTGCTGATTAGGACTGAACAATGAGTTTCTATAATTGGATTATTGAGAAGGGGTGAGATATGGCAAGAAGAGATCTTTGTTTTATTGAAATGTTACAGAAAGTATTAAGTTAATGAAGTTGTTTATACTTTTCTGAGTCACCTTTATATACCCATTTTCCTTATTTTTTTAAATTTTCCTTCTTCTACCTGTTTGTACTTCTCCTCTTTACTTTTAATGTTTTTTTCTTAATTTGTATTAGTCTTTTATTTTTGTATTTGTAATATGTAATAAAAGAATTACAAAAATATATTGTGGAATTGCAAACACTATGGACATGAACAGTAAATCTCACAAGATTTATTTATTAAAGCATGCATTTATTTATACAATTTCTGAAAAGTACTTCTGATGTTAAAACTGATCTCCTAAGCAGAAATTGATTAAAAATATGTGAAGAACAATTTTAAAACTGATAACTTGAGTCAGACAAATTGTATATATTGGAAGGTATATAATAGCTGAACTAATAATGTGTGGCAAAATAACACAAACCAATTGTGCACAAAAAAAATCATAAACATTAAATTAAAAGCCTGGGAAATTTGTAACCTCCTAAAGAGAGGTAAAAATTTCATAGGGCTCAGACTCAAACCAAACAGAATAGGGAGGAACTTTTATATCTGGGCCACTTGGAGCAAGAATGTCCTATATTAACTTATTCTACCACAAATCCCTAGGGGAAAAAATGAACATTTAAGAGGCCATCTCCGCTAGAATTTAGGGACACAAGGAAGCAGCTCATATGGATTGGGATGATCTTAAAAAAACAAAACACCAGATTGAAGACAATGATGGGAATCTTGATCATGTTGTTACCATGAATATGGATGTTCTAGTCCATGTAAACACCTCAATACATTTATTTAATCATCCTTGCGGCTGGATTTGTTGAAACAGATTAACCCACTGGATTCTAAACAGCATAATTTATTGACCTCAATGAAAACTCATATCCAAATAAGTATGTAGAATAGAGATCACATTGCCAGCAACATTTTGGTGACCACAAAATTGTTGCATATTGGCCCATATGTGTTGTGATTCCTCCACAGTCATTGGAGTTAGTTCTTCTGGAAGTTCAAGTGAAGCAAGTAGGAGAGACAACAGCTTCTGATTTTTGTCAACAAAAACTGAAAATGGGTGCTGCACAAATAGATTCCGCACACATTTTTCATGTAGATCAGGCTTCACCCTCAGATCTTTCCTCTGAAAGTGCTGATGGTAAGAATTGTGCTAGATGTATTACCAGGGCTGAAGAAATGCAGTTTTATTTTTATTTTGAATGATAGCATTTCTTTTCCTAGATTAGCAGAATTTGTATCTAGTTTTATTCTGACTAGAGAACTTTTTCTTCCCTGGAGTAGCAAAATTTGAATTTGCACTTGTGGGGGAGATCCAGTGGTGGGTTGCCCCCAGTTTGGACTGGTTCGCAAAAACCGGTAGTAAAACTGGCAGGAGGCTCCGCCCACCAACCTGGATGTCATCAGGAAGCTTCTGTGCATGCGCAGAAGCACATGTGTGCGTGAGCAAAGCGAGAGCACGCACACAGTCCCATTGCGAACCGCTAGTAAAGGTAAGCAGAACCCACCCCTGGGGAGATCCATAAAGTAACAAGCATGTTCCTGGACTGCACAATTCGAGCACTTGACATAGTGGGCCAGGAAAGACATTTCCAAAAGTAGGAAGGCTAGAACAAAGAGATCAAGCTGGATCAATATCTAAAACAGATTCATGGAATGTAAACCAATGTATTTTCAATGTATAAGATCCCATCTACTGCATTATAAATTAGGATGGACAGGATTTTTTAAATGGTTTTTGCAGTCCAACCCAGGACACACCTCTGTTGGAGGCCCACATGGTTTATCTTGCTGTTGCATTTCTTGAGTTATGGAAACAATCAACCAATATTGAACGTTAATGGGAAAAAGAGGGACTTGGCAAGGTGTACACAGGAAAAATGACACCACAAGCAGCTTCTTCCTCCATGCATTCCTTTAGGAACCAAGTATATTATTCTTATGCATGGGGGGGGGGGTCACATTTCTTTTCCAGCTAGCCTTTGGGTGTACATTAGTGGATGTTGCAAATATAATGGAAGAGGAGAGACAACCCATGTCAACTGCACATCTGGTCTCATGCAATATTCTTCCAGTGGAACAGAATATTATTGTGTTCCAGGAGGAAAGGAGGAATGGAGTCAGTAAAAAATTAATGATCCTTTCCTGCTCTCTCTTTTTTTCTACCTCACCACCACCACCAACCTCTTACTATTCCATGCTGCAACAACTGTCTTTCGGTCTAAGGTTTCCCACTGGTCTATGTCTTATTAGCCAGGCTGTGCTGGCATCAAGGAGTGATCGGCTGTTGAAACATCAGCAAGGGGAACAATTGACAAAGCAACCACTTGAGAATGTTGACTAAACGGAGCAAAATGAAGTGAAAGAAGTTAATGTGCAACCTGGCATGCGGTGCCAACCCAAAGCCGTGAGAACTACTTATGGGATAATTGGTCCCTCCTAATATCTTCTGCTCTATAAAACACTGCCTTGGGCTTGTCTTTCAGCGCAGGAACTGATCTCTTTGAAATGCACTGAAATGAAAACCTGCCACTCCAATCTCCCATCCTCTCTCAAATAGGGATCCAGGTGGGAAAACCTGCCGCCTATAAGCTGTTTGGGAAATTCCAGGTCATTGTCGCATCGGTGGGAAAAGTAGGCTATATCTTGAAAGGAAAAAAAAAAGTGAATGAATGAATGAGAAATTGTTAGGGATTTAGATCAGATTCCAATATTGTCCGTATGGGATTTATTGCTCCCCTTATCGTTTCCAAGTCTAAAAATAAATTTTATCAGTAAATAAATAAATGTTTTATTTATAATAACAACAATAATAACAACAATAACAATAATACATTGATATTAATATTATTGGCTCCTTTTTTAGATCGTGTCTTTTTTTTCAATAACAAAAACTCATCTAACACCTTACAACTTTCAAAATGTTCTACTGTAGAATAAATTTCTAGTGTTCTTTATGCTTATGATCTTCCTTTATTTGAATCAAGGACCTCTCTCCAGCAACGTATTCCTTACATATATAGGTAATCCAAAAATATCTAATTATTGAGTATTTTTGGATTTCTCCATTTTTCCTAGTATAAGTTTTTACAATCTCTGTTGCTATTAAAGATTAACAATAGAAATAACGTTGGTATACTTTGTAAGAAAAGTCCGAGTAAAATCTTGAGATCTAGGAGTATATTGCAGTTATTCTGTGAACTGATACTTTTTAAACCTTGATTCAATATACCAACATAGTTTCTGTGTGCATAATTTACAACAAACACATTACATTTAGAAATATTAGTCCTACGCCTGTGAAGCTTATGTCATATTACATTTATTAGCCTAAGATGCTACTGTGGTTTGTTGTGTAGATTGTATTCATTGTATTTGGTTTGTAATAACAATAACAATAATGATAATAACAATAACAATAATACATTGGTGTTAATAGCATTATAATTGTATTGTAATATTAATAATAATATTGTTATAAATTGACAAATTGAAAATGAACACATCAATATCCTATGGGACTTTTGGATCCAAACAGACAGATATCTGGTCCACAACACACCTGTCATCACTATTATGGAAAAGAAAAAAATCTGATTCATTGATATTGCAATACCAGGTGATGCTCAAATTGAAGAGGAACAGCTAGAAAAAAATATTGTGATGTGCACATTAAAGTTGAGCGACTACGGAGGAAGAAATAAATGGTTGTACCAATAGTAATAGGAGCCCTTGGAGCAATACCCAAAGGTCTGCCTAAATACATGGAAATTTTGAACTTATTAGACCTGAATATCTTGATTTTGAAAAAAAAAAACCAAAAAACCATTCTACTTGGAACTGTCTATATACTCAGATGCTACCTTAATAGCTCTAGGTCTTTGGTTAGGACTTGTTCAGTTTTTACCAGTCCCAGACTGTGAATCAAATTGAAAATAATAATAATAATAATAATAATAATAATAATAATAATAATAATAATAATAATAATAGTAGTAGTAGTAGTAGTAGTAGTAGTAGTACTGGTTGTAATAGTATAGTAGTAGTTGGTTGATACCTAGGATGTTGGCAGCAATCTGTATCAACCATTAGCACCAGTCAATGGTATTTGTGATGAATTTTTGAATGTTCAGTTGACTGAGTTTCATGCTTAATAATAAAGTATATAATAATAATAACAATAACAACAACAATAACAACAACAACTGCATCTATCTGTATCTGAAAAGTTATGGGAACATAAAGTGGAAAAAGTTGTTGAAAATGAGAAGGTGAAGATTTTGTGGGACTTTCGAATATAGACAGATTGTCATTTGGAACACAACATGCCACATATCACAGTTGTCAAAAACCAAGGTGTACAATTTATTGATATCGCTGTACCAGGAGACGCCAGAGTCGAAGAACAAAAACCACATGGCTATGGATGAAACATGTAACAGTGATACCCATTGTCATCGGGGCACTTGGTACTATGTCCAAGAATTTTACAAAATACATCAAGAAATTGTAGCTTCCTACAATAACACCAGAGGAACTGCAAAAAACTGTGTTACTTGGAACATCGTACATTTTAAGAAGACACTTGGTTGATACCTAGGATGTTGGCAGCAACCTATATCAACTATTAGCACCAATCAATTGTATTTGTGACACATTTTTAAATGTTCAGTTGACTATTTAACAACAACAACAACAACAACAACAACAACAACAACGATTTGCTGGTTTCATGAAAAAATAAAGTCCATGATGGCTGAAAAATGATTGCATTTAGCTTCCTTTTCAGTTCAATTCAAGCACCTGATCACATTTTGTATTTGCCATGTCAAAATTAGTTATGTGTAATCTCCAATTTTAATTGTTGAAACTCCTGATGTTTTGTAGAAAAAAGCGGAACTTTACCACCTTCAGAGAAAGAACCTCAGTTCAAGTGGGGGAATGGAAATGACAAAGAATGATTCTCCTATGTGAAGGGTTAATTGAAGTGGAAAATAATCCATATGTTGCAACACTTATCTCAAATGTTAAGAGAGCATTACAAAGCCCCCAGTGATTTATATTTTAATAGTTAGACACATGAAACTTGCAGCTTCACTATTTAGAGTGCATAATTCCCCTCAAAGCTTGTGGCTCAGCCCTTTAGCTCCAGTTTCCTACTGGAATTAAATAGTATCTATAACTGAATTGTGAATAAATATTCTTCCCTTTCTTCTCCTTGACTCCATGTTCTTCCCTCTGCCAGTAGCTTCTTCTGTGCTGGAGACTGCAAATCCTTTTTTAAAATGTTATTAATGTTTTAAACAAGAAAGATGGAAACTAACAGAAACCAGTACTTAGAATCAAAGAAAAGAAAGAAAAACCAAAGCCAAAAGCCCAAATAAAATGTATAAAGGATTTCCAGTCAGCGTTAAACTTCATGTCTTTTCTCTGATCAAAGATGTCAAATTGGCTATCTCAGCAACTTCCATCATTGTCACCATTCATTGTGCGAAGTGTCAAGTCTTTTCTGCACATAATATAATCTTGCTGCAATTATCATGTAGACAAACAAAGTTCCCTGACTTTCCCCCCAAGATTTCCTAAAAGAAAATCTTCTGGTTTCAATTGGAGACTATAAATACCTGGCAGGAGGGAATCTTCTTTTCTTGTTACTCTGGACACAATTTCTGTTTATCAAGTGTTAATGCATCATACAATCAGTAAGAACGCTCTGTTTTACTTTCCATTCTAACCAGGAAGTTAGTTTATTCTTTGTGAGTCTGATAATTAACCTTAGATGTTGTTTGAACAGGGCATATTTTCTAAAAAAAAAAGAGAGAGAGACTCTAGTTTATCAATGCTAGAAAGTATTCAGGATGTGTTTGGTTTGGCACACCTAAAGATCTTCAAGACCAAAAAAGACATTCGGATGTATCACATTTCTGTTACTTATCTCTGAAAGTGTGAGAACCAACCATTTAGTGAAGCAATTAACATTTCCTTTTTGATTGGAAATTTCCTACAGAATAGACTTCGGCTGCTGTTGAAATGTGTGATTGCACAATAGGATTTCTTCCCCCTTTGGTTAATAAGTACACTCTCTGACCCCTTGTATGTGGAACTTGATCCCGTCACATCCAATTTAGGAAAGTATCACAAGTGAATTGTGGCAGATTCTTCCTTGACTGTGGGAAGAGTAGGAAGGATGGTTTCTGAACCGGGAAATGGTAGGAACAGTCTCTAGCCAGGAAGAACTTCAATGAGGTTTCCCAAAGTCCGCCAAGAGTATTAAAACTATGACATACAAGTGAAACCCTAGCTCCCAGCCGATGTTGTTCTCACTCAGAATGGCTGAGTTGGGGATTTCCATGATGGCTGGACTCCAATCTGGTGTCTCAGATAGGGCAAATAAAGGCAGCCAGAAAAACAGCAAAAGGGTTATACAGAGATTAGGAAAAACAGAAAAGAGATGAAGATAGCACCCAAAACACAATTGTTAAATGCCATAAAATGCTGGGGCTGGGAATAGACTGCATCCATGAGGACTGGGGTCTTTGCAAATCACTGAAATTTTCTGTGAGTAGGACGTTCTACAGGGAAGCATGCTCTTCCTGTCCAAATATAATCCATTGTTAAAGCCTCGGTGATTGAAAGCTGACTTTAATTTTAAAAAACAACTATCAAGATGTTTATGTTGTTGGCTATCTGTTTACAGACAGATAGACAAGGAAAAGTTATTCAAGTACTATCAGGCTGTAAATCTTGTAACAGTAACAGAGTTGGAAGGGACCTTCGAGGCCATCTAGTCCAATCCCCTGCTCCCGCAGGAGACCTGTACTAGGGATTTGAACCACCGAACTGCTGACATTTCTGATCGACAAGCTCAGTCTCTTAGATATAAGAGGTGATAATTCTTTCCTCCAGGGCCACCCTCTTCTGGTCTGTGTGGAAGAAGAGCCCAGAAGGATATAAGCATCTTTCTCTGGGTATTTCAATCTGCTGATTCTAAATTTTATATACAAGCATTCTGTGGCTACATTCACACAACTATTTCTCTGGTTTTTATTAAATTAAACTATTTGTCAGAGCCATAAACTAAGCCAAAGACTGGGTAGCCACAGAAAACTAACCACAATTAATACTAACCAAGCTTAATACTTTGTGTGAATCTCCTATGGCCTAATTGTGTGAACATAGACTTTATGTGTGAATGCCTGTGAGTATTTCCTAAGTGGTCCTGAGCTAATTGTTCATTGCTGGGATATTTGTTCATTACTTATGGCCAAACTGTGTAATGTAGCAGCCAATATATAATTATTTAATCGTGTCCTTGGTCACCTAAAGCATAAACCAGGAGATGATTATGATGATAATGTTTTTGATGATGATGATTTGCAGGAAAAGGACTATATATGGAAATGGAAAAATTCGTACTCACTTTTCTTTGCTGGAGAGTGACAGATGTTTATTGTGTCTATATTCTTCACATTGAACATTGAACACATAGAACGGTATCAAACTGGCGGTTTGCAGGTTGGATGCATCACATGCAGGCCACGCCCACCCCAGCTCCACGAATGGGGGAAATATCACGAAATGTCATGTGATGCAACTTGACATAGCGAGTTTGACACTCTTGACATAGATAAAAAAAAACTCTCCTACAAATTACAGTTCAGAGAAGAAGCTTGCAATTTCTATGGGGATAGAAATCAGGCAGCTGATGAAAACTTTTGGAGAAGAAGCTTTTGATTTCTTGTCTTGACCAATAACATGTAGCAATAGCACGTAGACTTATATACCACTTGACAGTGCTTTACAGCCCTCCCTAAGCAGTTTACAGAGTCAGAATATTGCCCCCAAAATTTGGGTCCTCGTTTTAACCACCTCAGAAGGATGGAAGGCTGAGTCAACCTTGAGCCTGGTGGGATTTGAACTGCCAAATTTCAGGCAGCTGGCAGTCAGCAGAAATAGCCTGCAGTACTGCATTCTAACCACTGTGCCACCGTGGCTCCTTGTAGAAGTCATCACCTTAAGTTTGAATGGAAACAGTGCTATGTAATGCAAAAGGCCAGGTGAGAAGTTTGTGGAAAGCCACACTTGTAGATTAATAATTCTAACATTTGAACTTCAATGAGCAATTATTATGCTTCAGTGCAAAAAACGAACAAAAAAAGTCAGCATCTGATGTACTTGCATCAAAAGCTCAAGGAGGTGAAACTTCATTTGTGAACTTTGTCCCAAAGTGCAAGCCTAAATAACTCGGTCTTTATTCTAAATTTCATTCAAAAAGAATCTATGACTTTTAAATATATACTGTAAGTCAACTTTTATATAATTAATTGGGCAGTTTCATCTAATTCCTCCAAGAAAATTAATGTGATTGTTTGGATATGGATGGCCCATGTCTCTTTATATAAGCTATATGCTCATAATCTATTATCTCCTATTATAGAAGATGGCTCATTTGGCTAAAGGCTATAGTGTTCAGCTAGAATAATACATTTGCAGTAGTCCTGCCTAATGCTTAATGTGGGGTTCAGGTCATTTTCTCCAATGAGCATGATATCCTTTTGGGTGGTCCTGTGCGGTCAGCCCTTGGGGCAATGTTTAACAGTGGTTCCAGTTCTTTCTGCTGGAATATTCCAGATGTTGCTGGTGGGTGTGATGGAATGTGTAGCTGTCCCTGGGAAGTTGGGGGGGGGGGTTTAGGAGGAAAATTGAAAATGAGGCACCTCATCCAAGGGGGAGGGGAAACATTATGCTAGGTATATGTTGAGTGGCAGAACTGCTTTGATGAGCTTTTGAGCTTCCGTTACATTATCTTATTAAGCAGTAAAGATATTTTTGGAAATCCATGTGGTTCACCTTTCCTGAGTTTGCCAGCTTTGCAGGGCTTCACACTGGGAGATCACAGTTTGCCACAGAGGATAGAACTGTGGTATCCCACAGGGTTCTTTATTGCCCTTATGTTGTTTCGCACATCTACATGAAGGAGCATCTCACAGAATGGGAGCCAATTTCAGTAATGGTCCGAATGAAGCAGACAAGCTAAAAAGAAGAGGAAGATGCTATTGGTAAGAAGAAAAAATAGATTCAGGGACTGAACCAAAACCCGTGAACCAGGGGTGAAATCTACTTACTTTTCCTACCGGTTCAGAAGTGCACACGCCACACGTGTGTCATGTGCGATTTTGGACCCTCTGCACATGTGCAAAGCCTTTTGCATATGTACAGAGTGTAAAAAGTAGGTTACTTCCTGGTTAAAACCAGGAAGTAACAACGTCCAGGCGGGTGGGCGGAGCCTCGCATTGCTGCCACTACCAGTTCTCCAAACCACCCACTGCCGCCGCTACTGGTTCGCCTGAACCAATGCGAACTGGTAGCATTTCACCAGGGGTGGGTTCTATTTACCTTTATTACCAGTTCGCAACGGGGTCATGCATGCGCGCTTGCTTTGCTCGCACACGCGCCTGCTCTTCTGAACATGCACAGAAACGTTCTGATGATATCGGGGGCAGTGGGCGGAGCCTCCTGCTGGTTTTATTACCGGTTCTGTAGAATTGGTGCGAACCGGGGGCAACCCACCACTGCATTTCACCCCTGCTGTGAACCCAGAAACAATAGATTTGGGGATGCTCCTTGATTCCAACCTGTCAATAGATTGTCAGGTGAAAAGTGGGTTGGCATAAATACAACCCTTCCTAGTTGGGCAGATTCGGCAAGATCCATCATTGGGTTACAATTCAACTGGATTACTCCAGTGTGCTTTATGTGGAGGTTTCCTTTAAAAGTCTGAAGAAACAGCACCTGATACAAAATATGGTGACCAGGTGCCTATTAGTACAAGGGACAGAAAACAAATGACATCAGTCCTGAAAGATTTTCATCAGCTGCAAATGTAACAGATTCAATTTCAGATAACTGTGCATGTCCTCACTATGTGGTCTCCACATTCCAACTGTCCTCAAAACAAATAGGAAGTTAACTTGTGCTCTAAAGTGACAGGGCTCCTACCAATGTCACTACTACTCAAAGCAACTGTACATATTTTCTTTTGTAATTTTCTGGATGCATGATTAAGCTAATATTTATTTTATGTATGTATTTATATCTTATCTTTATTATTTTTATGAATACCTCAAGGTGGAGAACATACCTAATACTACTTCCTCCTCCTATTTACCCCTACAACAACAACCCTGTTGGGCTGAGAGGGAATGACTAGCTCAAAGTCACCCACCATCTTTCAAGCCTAAAGTGGGAATAGAACTCACAGTCTCCTGCTTTCTAGGCTAGCACCTTCTCCACTAGACCAAACTGTATCCCGAGCTGTGTCAGAACAAATCCCTACAATTTTCTTGATGTCTTTTTCTTTCAGAAATGGTTTGACATTGTCTTCTTTTTCCTACGATTGAGAAAGAGTGACTTTGACCCTCCGTCACACACTTGACTTTGTGCTCATGATAGGATTAGAACTCATAGACTCCTGGTTTCCAGCCTGGGGTCTCAACCACTACACCAAATTGGTGTATGAAATGACAAGAAACAATGGATTGAAACTAATCAAGGAGAGAACGAAAGAGAAATTTCCTAACAGTGAGAATAATTAACTAGTGGAACGGCTTGCTTTCAGAAGTTGTGGTGCTCAATCACTTTTGTTGTTGTTGTTGTTAGTTGCGGAGTCATGTCCGACCCATCGCGACCCCATGGACAACGTTTCTCCAGGCCCTCCTGTCCTCTACCATCCTCTGGAGTCAATTTAAGCTCATGCCTACTGCTTCAGTGACTCCATCCAGCCGCCTCATTCTCTGTCGTCCCGTTCTTCTTTTGCCCTCAATCTTTCCCAGCATTAGGCTCTTCTCCAATAAGTCCTTCCTTCTCATTAGGTGGCCAAAGTATTTGTGTGTCATCTGGCCTTCTAAATAGCAGTCAGGGTTGATCTCCTCACTCCATCACTAGAGGCTTTTAAAAGCCACTTGTCTGGAGGGTCTCCTGTTTCAGCAGAGAGTTTGACTAGAAGACCTCTAAGATCCCTTCCAACTTTGTTATTCTGTTATTATTATTAAATGTTGTTAACTTAATTCATTGGGGAATTTCTTTGGGGTTGGTACCACTTGGCCAATACCTGCACATTTTCCAAATGAACTTGACTTGTCAGCATTTTGAACATTGCTTTGTCAGCATAAATCTCAGACATACAAGCAGTGACTGTCTTGAATAATGCCTATCTATTGTCTATTTCCAGAAAGAGAGGATAAGAGAGAGCTCTGGGTGGCTTATACCTTGTTCTTGGCCTATAGCAGATCCATTGCCAGGTCCCAGTCTGGACAGTGGTTTTGTACATCTTCCAGAAGACAATTTGTGTTTCCTTTTGCATTTGCCCTGTTTAGTATTTGCAAAAACTTGAGTCATTTTTGTCCTTGTTCGTTTGCTTATTATATATATTTTTTTAAGCCACAACCCCTCTCTGTACGGGATTTTACTCTGCTTTTCCATTACAGTTTAGGTTTTTTAAAAATTTCCTAACACATATACCATGTTTCCCTGAAAATAAGATAGGGTCTTATTTTCTTTTGACCCCTGAAATATGGCCTCGGCCTTATTATCAAGGGTCTTATTATTTTTGAGGTGCAGGACCTCAAAACCTTGGCCCCCGGCAGGGGGACTGGTGCCAGAGCACTGACCAACTGCTCTGCCAGTGCCGCTTAGGCTGCTGCCTCTAGTAATCATGGCAGCTCCCCAATGCCCAGAAACTTTTCTTTTCTTCCACCCACCCTTCTGGCAAGCCTGTGTGCAAGTAAGCTCTGCGCGATTGGCTTTTGGAAAAAGGATTGTGGGAGATCAGGGGGATGGCAGCTCAGGGAGTGGTCTTGTTTGCAAACTGAGGTAGCATATAAAAAGAGGGCAAGGGGGCAGGAGAAGCGTGGTGGGGCAGCCCGGAGGTCTTTTTGGACCTTCTCTCCCCCCACCCCATTTCCCTGGCTGCCAACCAAGGAGGCTGGCTGGACTGGGCTTGGTTGGGCTTGCACAACCGCAACTGCCCTCAAAGTGGCCAAAGGGGCCGGGGTGGGGGTCTCCAGCCCGGGGGTTCCCCAGCTAGCCTTGCCGAAGTTCTCCCAAGCTCCCCCATAGCCAGGGATGGGGTGGGATGGCTCCAGCTTCTGGAGCCAAAGCAGAGAACAAAAGAACGGTCGGGAAGAGTTTAAAAGAGAGAATCCAAGGTGCTAGTTCTCAAGTTACACACCACCCCGGGGGGGGGAGGGAGGAATGGGGAGCAGGAGAAGAAGCGCTGGCTAGGATTGCGAAAGCCATGGACTGGCTCAATCACCTTCCTCTTGAAGAGCCTGCAGGGCAAACAGGAGATCTGGGGTTTGGGCGAGTGGCAGAATTCTTGCTTCTCTGCCACCCCACCCCTCCCCACCTGCCATTTCCCCTCGCCAGCCAAGATCGGCAAGCCATATTCGGGGAGCTGAACGTGCTGCTGCCGCCCAGAAGGAGAAGAACATGAAAAATGGGCACTCTTGCAGCGCCTCCTCTCTCTTCTTCCCCCACTGGCCACCACTGGCAGTGGTGTATCCGGCTCACTGAATCTGGCCTGCTGATCTCAGGCGGCAACGGCTCTGATGTTCCCCCTCCCTTTCCCTCCCTGTGCATGCGTCTTAAATATTTGGGGGGGGCTTATTTTTTGGGGGGGCTTATTTTAGTGCATGCGCTCAAAAGCCCAAATGTCTTAGTTTCAGGGAAACACAGTATATGTTTTGCTGTTAGAATATTTGACAAAAATATTGTTGGGCATTCTGTGATTATGATGTCGATTATGTTCCTATCTTTTCTACTTGTAACAATTCAATGTACCAGTAAGTAGCTCTTTTGGGGTGGGGGGGGTGCGTGCTGTATAAATGCAATTAAATCACAAGAAAGGCTGCTTATTCATATCAACATTTATCAGTATTTTTGCTTCTGTTACTTGCATCTATGTAGTCTTACGCCAGCACATTACATTTTTGTGAAGACAAATTCTTTATTAATTTCAACTGTGATCTGAGGTCATTGCATATCTGTGCCAGGAGAGACTTAAAAGCGATGGCAAAGAGGAAGTTTTTCTGCTGTATTGTCCGAGTTTACTGAGTCTGGAGCCAGACAGCATTTGGACCAAGATCAGCATGGTTTAAAGCCGGCATACCTTTCTAGTTGCTCATCACACAACAATGAGTAAATAAACATTGCCCACCATTGGAGTCAGAGCTGTCAGCCCAATTAGGCTCAAGAATATCCCAATGCGCCATATTTCCGATATCTTTGCCTGTGCTTCCCCTGTTCATACAGCTGAATGGTGATTTCAAACAGACACAGCTGTAGATCAGGCTCAGTTATATTGTGGGGAGAAGAGGGTGCGGTCAGGCCTGTTTTGTCAACACTAATCCTTCCTGTCTATTATCAGCCGATTTGACTTTTTTTTTTTCTCATGTCAAGTTTTTGTGTCCACTGGAAGCAAAATATCTCAGTATGATGATAACTTTTTGCCCTGTTTTCCTCCCATGGCAGAAAGTTGTCTTTTCCTTACTCAGTAGCCCAGACCAGTAAAGTAAAATTAAGGTCAGCTTTTTTTTTTAAAAAAAAAAAGATTTTTGGAGTCTTCTTGTGTCTTTAGCTACTTTTTTCATGCAAATCTTGCAACTTAAACCAACTCATTTTAAATCTATGTTTGCACAGTTAATAGTTAGAAGGCCACACAAAAGCATTTTCTCTGTCATTTTCTGTCCTGCATACAAAAAAGTTTTGGAAGGGCACCGGAGTCTGAGATTTTAGACACCTCTTGCTGAATTAAAGCACTTTTATCAAATGATAATGTCGATCAAATGTCGATCAGAAGGTCGGCAGTTCAGCGGTTCGAATCCCTAGCACCACATAACGGGGTGAACTTCCATTACTTGTCCCAGTTCCTGCCAACCTAGCAGTTTGAAAGCATGTAAAAAATGCAAGTAGAAAAATAGGGACCACCTCTGGTGGGAAGGTAACAGCGTTCTGTGCGTCTTTGGCATTTAGTCATGCCAGCCATGTGACCACGAAGACGTCTTTGGACAGTGCTGGCTCTTTGGGTTTGAAACAGAGATGAGCACTGCCCCCTAGTGTTGGGAACGACTAGCACGTATGTACGAGGGGACCCTTTACCTTTACCTTTATCAAATGAAAGGATGTCTGCCTCCTTGCCAATTTGTTTCTACAAAATGGTAGGCTGGCCTATTAAAACCCTCTGTTACCAAACAGACTGGGTGAAACTACCACAGCCCTGGTACTTTAAAATGAGCATAACAGATCACCCAGATCATATACTGTATCTGATGTGCATATGGAATATCCCCTTTTGAATATGGAGCATTCGCTATTTTCGATGGAATATTGAATGTTCCCTACCAAATGGATGAAATTGTTAACAAATTTTGCATGGAGTGAGGTCATCTTCTTTGCTGGAACCTAAGGAAGATTTTTTTACAGGCAGGATGGTCTCATGACTTTTTTTTTTTTTAATTTGATTTATATGCTGCCCTTCTCCGGAGACTCAGGGCGGCTTACAATGTGCTCAGCAATAGCCTTCATCCTTTTGTATATTTATACAAAGTCAGTTTATTGCCCCCACAACTGGGTCCTCAATTTACCTACCTTAGAAAGGATGGAAGGCTGAGTAAACCTTGAGCCTTGGCGAGATTCGAACCTGCAGTAATTGCAGGCAGCTGGCCTTAATAACCAGCTTAATAACAGGGTGCCTTATCCATGTGCTTTGTAATCCAGATGGGAATCCACAATAAATCAATGGTAGGCATAACCATAAGATGTGTGATCTGAGTGATTTATTATGGACTACAGCCATTTGCTCATGAAACACAGTGGCTTCACAAGCAGGGATTCTGCCGGTGCCAATTCTTACAGAATATCCTAAATTTTAAAATGTAGGTATGTGTTTGTGTAGAAACATACCAGAGGTGGCATTCAGCAGGTTATGACCAGTTCTGAAGAACCAGTAGTGGAAATTTTGAGTAGTTCGGAGAACCGGTAAATATCACCTCTAACTGGCCCCACCCCCATCTATTCTCTGCCTCCTGAGTCCCAGCTGATCGGGAGGAAATGGGGATTTTGCAGTAACCTTCCCCTGGAGTGGGGAGGGAATGGAGATTTTACAGTATCCTTCCCCTGCCACGCCTACCAAGCCACGCCCACCAAGCCATGCCCACAGACCTGGTAATAATTTTTTTAAAAAAACGGTAGTAAAAATTTTTGAATCCCACCACTGAAACATACCTAACATGGCCAAATCCAGATTATCAAATCAATTCTCCTTTTTTCCTAAACTCTCCTTATGACAATAATGGAAATTCTTTAGATGCATCAACAATAATTAGCAGCTGTTAGTGTTTCCCTTTCTGCCGGGGTTTGCTTTTGTTTTATTTTAAACTCGTGGATTGATATTTTAAAAGTTAACTTAAGCAACCTTGGTGCCAATTTTTCCATGCTTATTTCACCTCCCTGCTTTCCATTTACTTGTTCAAAAGATTCCTTCTTGTGTCTCCCCATTTGGACTCCACAATCAGAGGTGGAGAACTTTTTCTCCACAGACACATTCCTGCAAGTTTAAAATGGAAAGATTTCAGGAAAATGTGGAATAGGATTTGAGTGAAGAACAGTTGAAGCCACCATTTTCTCTTCTTGGCATTCTTGCTCCCTTTGACACTCCCTAAATTCTCTATCATTTTCTTTTCCCAGGACAGATGTAGGCTATGGTTACTGTTCCAACCTGATCTTTTGTAAAGGGTGTTTGCAATTAGAATGGGGTTCAGGGTGTAATGGCTTGTGAGAATAACCTTGTGGTGCAGGAGGAAGAGGTAGAGCCAAAGCAATAGTCAGATAAGAGTAACATGAGTCCAAAGCAGGAGTGTAATTTGAGAAAGCATCTCAAACTTGACACCCTACCTAATTCTCTTTAGGATAAAGGTGGAGAGAACAGAAGCACATTCAGACTTGCAAGATTCTAATACTATAATTGTATAATAAAAGTAGTACTAGTGTTCATAACTTTGGTTTCCTAGTCTGATCTACCCTGAAACACTGACATAGGGACAACATGAGATTAAGCCGAGAACTGTGTGTGGCCCGGGGTCTGCAAATTCAAAAATAACTCACTTACTGTCTCTTAAGGACCCACCCACCTGATGCATCCTTCATGCCATCCTCTGTCCCAGTTGAAGCCATATAACTTCAAGTTCTCTGTGCTGATATGCAAATGATGTTTTCCATCTTCCTCCAACACAAGCATTGTTATTTGGAAGATGGATGGTTTGTTAGAAGTGCAGTATAGAAGTACAGATGTATAAAGGGGCTGGGATCTGCCCACCTCCGGTTGACCCCTTTCCACTGCAGCACACCTGCCTTCCCACTCTGTGGTCAGTGAGCTGTCCTTTCCCATTCCCATGGGAAATAGCAGCCTTCAAGATGGGAGAAAGAGGGCTGCAGTCTCAGTATGGGAAAGCCCACATCAAATTCTCTCTCCCAAGGTTTATGAACATTTCCACAGTCTTTTCTTCTATCACAAAGATGTTCCAGTGTCCTCCAGATAGCTCAGAAAAGGAGGCACGGCGGGATCAGGACATGATGTTGAAGTGCAATCTCCAAACCAATCCTGCCAATGTCTTACCACAACCTAAGCCCATGCTACATGGCACTGTCTTAAATTATATCCCACCCAGAGCGTGTGTAATGGGTGGGAACATTTTGTTTTTTTGCTTTTTATAAACGTGTCCAGGAAATGGAAAGACAAACATTTGGCATTTTGGTTTTGTCCTGCTGATCTATTACAGAAAGAATATTAGAAATGTCAGCATCTTCAGGGCCAGAGTACTCCAGCCAATGAAGTAGGATTCTCTGTCCAGGTTGTATGTCTCCAGATTGCTAGTTGCATGCTCAGAAAATTGTGCAATTATAATTTATCTAGCCATATGTGCACACCTATTTGCAGTAGCTATGGATTTTATTACGGTATTCCAAATACCACATGCTTAATGATCCTGATTTGTTTTGGCCGCAGCAATACCAATCTCTTCCAAAATGAAATGCTTGAATACTAGCATGTATTATGTTAAGAAACCAATTCTGACTTGAATCATAGTATCTGTCAGATTCCTATTGCTTCAATGATGTAACCCAAATTAACACACAAATCTATATCTTGGCCAAGAGTTTGAGAAGCACTTTGTTACACATTGTGTATCTTTGTATTCCCAATAGATTGGTAGTCTAACAGGTTTACGACTTGCAGCAGATTTTGACTTGTCTGTAGCATCTGAATATGCATATTTAAGTATGCATAATCAAGAAAGTACAGCTGTTGCTACAGAATATCAGGATAACATTTGACAATGATTCTAATTCATCTACAATATTCTCAGACTATCAACCCTCTAGCCCTGCTCTAACGGAGTGCCTTGGGTCTTTATGTAATCTCCTAGGTTCTTTAAATCATTTGAAAAGCTACTCAGGATTTGAGGACTGGAGCTCACTAATAATAACCGGATGATACCTAGATCTGTTTCTATTTTTAAACCAATACCAAGGAAACAATGGAACACTCACCTAGTTGGAGTGATGGGCTAATAAATGGGTTAATAAGTGGCATGTCCCAAAGGTGCTTTTTCAAGAGGCAACTGGACTTTCTGGTTTTTCTTTGAAGAAGAAAAGCTTCTCTTCTCATCCAAGAAGCTACAGTAGTGGCCAAAATTGTGGAAACCTTTCGGGAAAAGTATACTTTCTAAAAGTAGCTAATAACACCATTTTTTTTTTTTTGAGTAGTACCATGAAATTATATATCAATGGAAAGATAATTTAATCAAGAATGTAATGCAATAACTTTTATGAAGGATTTGCTATTAGAATATCAGTTGCAGTATAAAGAAGAAAAGTGAAACACATAGAAAAAATGAGATATACAAAAATTATCACCATAGAAAAGAACGAGATATACAAAAATTATCACCATGTCAGTTAATACTTAGTTGGGTAACATTTAGCATGAATGATGGCCTTACAATGTCTTCCCATGGAGTGAACCAAGTCTTTTAGTTCTGCAGTTGTTATAATGTGAAACCAAGATTGAACGATTGCTTCTATTAACTGGGTTTTATTGCTGGGTCACTTCTGACTATCACGTTTCTTTAGTCGGCTCCATAATTTTCAATCGGGTTAAAGTCTGGGCTATTCCCAGGCCATTCCAGCAGTGGAATAGGATTATCTTGAAACTCCAAAAAAAGTGGTGTTATTAGTCATCAAACCTCAAAAATACACTTTCCCCAAAGGTATCTACAATTTTGGCCACTACTGTACTTCAGCTCTGACTGGATGGTGGGGAATGGAAGGATTTATACTCCTTGCAGACAGCTGATCATTTGCATTCTTTTAGAGCAGTGGTTCTCAACCTGTGGGTCGGGACCCCTTTGGGGGTCAAATCACCCTTTCACAGGGGTCGCCTAAGACCATCGGAAAACATGTATTTTCAATGATTTTAGGAATAATTTTATGGTTGGGGGTCACCACAACATGAGGAACTGTATTAAAGGGTCGCAGCATTAGGAAGGTTGAGAACCACTGTTTTAGAGAGTCGTTGAGGCCACCTGGAGGTTTATCTGTGTCCTCAACGTCACCTGAGTAGTGCAAATGGGTGTGGACCCTTCTTGGAACTGCTGAAAGGACTGTGTTGTAGACTGGAGATAGATGGTGTCATATCCCTCCCTCTCTGTTGAGGGAGGGCTGTTCAATTTTGACATAGATGGCCTCTTTGACTCCTCTTTCAAACCAGCGGTCCTCTCTGTCCAAAATGTGGACTTTGCTATCTTCAAAAGAGTGGTCTAAATATATATATATATATACAGCCACACATGAAACAAACAGTGCATAACATCTCAGATAGGATCCTCACCAAAGCCGAAACCAATGTCCTTTCCAAGGGATTCAACTTTGCAGTCGCTCCCAAAAGCATCCCCACTGAAACCATTATATGCGGAGTTGAAACCAGCCTGACCAAAATCAACCCCGACGATGCAAACAGAATCAGACTCGAAATCACCAACATCCTCTGCACCAGCAAGCCACCCAAAAGTAACTTACCCAAAGAGGAACAGACAGCACTACTTAACCTGAAAGAAGACACCAGCATAATAATCCTACCAGCAGACAAGGGCAATGCCACGGTGGTTATGAAGTCATCTGACTACCAAACCAAATTAAACAACCTACTCCAAGACTCCATATACAAACCCCTAAACACAGACCCCACCACCTACCTGGAAAAAACCACCAGATCCAAAATAAAAGCCTCCCCCATCAGCGAAGAGATTCAGCAAAGAATCATACCCAGAGAGAAATCATCCAGATGCCCTAAGCTTTATGGTCTCCCCAAGATACACAAAGAAGGAACCCCACTTAGACCCATAGTCAGCTCCATAGGCTCACCTCTACAAAACCTAGCCAAATTTCTCGCCAAACAACTACAGCCCTATGCAGAATCCATCACCTCATATGTAAAAAACTCATTCCAGTTCATAGACATCATAAAGCAACAAAACTTACAGCCCAGTGACCTACTCGTGAGCTTTGATGTCATATCCCTCTTCACCCAAGTACCAATCAAAGAAGCCTTGACAGTTATCCAAAACAAATATAACCCCCCCAAGCACATCTTAGATCTGACCAACCACTGCCTATCCAACACATACTTCATCTATAATGGACAGAAATACAAACAAACAGAAGGAGCACCCATGGGATCACCCCTCTCACCTGTCATTGCCAACCTCTATATGGAATACTTTGAAACCCAAGCTCTAGAAAAATCTGATCATAAACCCAAACTCTGGCTCAGATATGTGGACGACACCTTCATAATCTGGCCACATGGGAAAGAAAAACTGGACAACTTCCTCACACACCTCAACAGCCTACACCCCAAAATACAGTTCACCATGGAAACAGAAGCGAACAACCAACTTCCCTTCCTGGATGTCTTAGTCTACAGAAAATCCAATGGCTCCCTAGGACACACTATCTACCAGAAGAAAACACACACAAACCACTATCTGCACGCACTCTCACACCACCACCCTGCCCAGATCAACTCTGTAGCCAAGACACTCATTTCCAGAACAAAACGCTTAGCTGACGAACAACACCTAAAAACCGAACTACACACCCTCACTAACGTACTAACATCCAATGGATTCCAAAGAAATAAGATCACCAACCTAATCCAAAAAGAAACCCCCACTAAAATCCAAGACACAGAACAAGAAAACGGCAAAGCCCTCCTCCCATACATAAAAGGCACCACAGACAGAATAAGCAAAATCCTCCACAAACATAACATCAAGACAGCATTCTGCACAAACCGAAAAATATCCACCATCCTAAGGAACCCCAAAGACAAAATTGAGTTAGAAAATCAAGGAGTATATGAAATCCCATGCACCGCCTGCCCCACCACATACATCGGACAAACCAACAGACGAATAAGTGCACGCATAGAAGAACACAAGAACTCAGTCAGAAAAGAAGAACCAACTTCTTCCCTGGTCCAACACCTTAAAGCCACAGGACATGATATTGACTTTAAAAAGACCAGAACGATCGCCAAAACTGAACACTTTAACAACAGAATAATCAGAGAAGCCATCGAGATAGAAAAACGCCCACACAGCATGAACAAACGAGACGATACCTCCCGCCTACCAGCCATTTGGAAACCCGCCCTTATTGACAAATGGGTCCCTAACACGATGAATGACACTAGACCCACACTCACGAGAGCCACACAGGATGTCACCACCACACATCCACGCAGAAAGCAGACTCAAACCCACACTGATAATGAGCCACGACCAAGGACCAGAAGCCAGACTGCAGCTGCATCATTAGCCACTTTAAACCTCTCCAATCCATACATGAAGCAGACTGACACCCACCATGAAGAGCTCGCACGGCCACAAACACGAAGCCAAACAACAACAACGCAGCTCACCAGCTCAAATCCCCCTGCAACTCAGACTAAGCTGAGCACAACCAAGCCCCCACCCAAACAGAACACACCCCCAGCCTATCAGAGCACAACCAACCCCCCATCCAATCAGAGCACAGCCGAGCCCCTAACCAATCAGAACACACCTCCACCCAATCAGAACACAGCCAAGTTCCCACCCAATCAGCTCACACCCCCACTAGCAGTTAAAAGGAAGAGACAGCTGCGATCTCACATTGCTCCTGGAAGCACAAAGCCGAGAACACCAGCCTGAAGATGACGAATGAGACTTCGTCGAAACGTCGCCAAGACACTTCCAATTTTACGTGGGAGAAGACCCGAATAACCAAAGACCTACATACAAACACCCGCGAAAACCTGAGAAAACATATATATATATATATATATATATATATATATATATATATATATATATACACACACACACACACACACACACACACACACACACACACACATACATACACATACATACACACTTTTTCTTTAACATCATAGGTGCTTGGTGAACAGTGTATGGTCTGGGTCAATTTACTTTATACATAATAATAATAATAATAATATTTCCGCATACATAGTAATAATATTTCAACATCTAATATTTACATATACATAGTAATAATAATGTGTTGTATTATGTAGCAGTATACATAGAGTATTTTCCCAATTTCTAATTTCTACTTCTATTTTCTAACCATTAATAAAACAAATCCCATATTAAGAAATATTCTGTTATCTATCCATCATCTCTTGCCCTTTTTAGTATTTCAACTCTTATTGACTTTTTAACAGATCTCATATGCTCCTCCCCTGGGACCTTATGTCTAATTCTAATCAGTTCTATAAAAGGATAAACTACAGTCAGCTATTCTAAATAAAGTTTTCAAATACTCAATTATCCATAATAGAAGAAGTTGGTTGGTAGATATTTAAATTCAGACCTGGAATGGAAAAACACATACAGTATACCAGATCATCAAAATGCAAGTTGAATAAGCTAGGATCAGCAATCCAGTCTTGATTGATAACTTTTCAGTCTGCTTTTCCAGGGAGAGAATTATATTATATAATTGTATAATTGCTATAACTTGGTTGTGGAGGTAGAATGCAAAGCTAATTTCAATTTCTTATAAACAATATGAAAGTATTCCTTTAAAATCCCTGGTTTTTTTTTCCTTTTCTTTTTCTTTTCAATTATTCTCTCTAAATACTATTCGAAAAATCAATAGATCACCTACTTGCCTCCAAGTTGGACAGATTCCTGCTCAGACAGCTGTAACTTCGTCTTAATAGGCAGTAAATCAATGGATCCATAATTTTTCAGATCAGTGGTTGATCTTTTTCTAAAGATAAGGTAGAGCAGCTGCTCTCTTTGAGGTGGAAAGGATTAAACCAATGCTATTGATTAATGTAAAAAGGGCTTGGGCACCAATTTTGATTTACTTTAATAGGCTCAGTAGGGATTTGCTATGTCCCAGGAGTTTTGGATAACTGAAGATGGTAAACTGTGACAAAGACTTTGTTTTTAACTAACAGATAATCAATTTGTAGCTCTTTCTATAGTTGAGATACAAATCTATTCTCCAGAATGAGAAACAGATACGGATTCCTAAATATAAGAATCCCAGAGCCGCACCTGCCACCCAAATCTTCAATAAAGCCACATAACCCCCTCCAAAGTGCATAGCTAAATGTCCATGGAGATTTTCAGTCATCCAAGTCATGGTTGTCCCAAAGTGGGGTTTTTTTGGGGGGTGGGGGACGACCACAGTTGCCTTTTGAAAAAACACCTTTGGGACCCCTTCAAAAAGTGCTGGCTGATCTGAATTTTTTTTTTTTAATGGGATAGAAATGGACAGGTTTTTTTTATTATTATTATTATTTAGGGGAATAATCCTACAAAGCACATTTTAGTGTGTTTCCTGTTTCATCAGAGGGCACACATTTAATTGCATTTAAGAACTGGTTAAAATTACATGTTGCATTTTAATGTTTATGTTCTATTTTAAATTGAATTGCATTTGTCTTGGTTAAAGCCCCATCCATGCTGGGTACAGTTCCCAGCATGCCATTCGGTGCCATGGTTACCTCAATCTGCCTTTACTCAAACCTAGGAAAAAATATAAACCTGCAAGACCTGAGAGAAAGGCCACTATTACCAACATTTTCTAGAATCGTTTAGAAGAATAGTCATCTCTTGACTTACACTCTCTTGGTTGCTACTGTAATGCCTTCCACTCTCTATGAATCAGACAAGTTCACATGCAGTGCCATCAGTGCAATGCTTTTCTGGATAGGGGGAATCTGTTAAGTCCATTAGAAGACTTACCGGAGGAGAAGAAATAGTGAACTGAAGATGGCTATGCTGAGAGAGGATCCAATGTCCATACTGGAAGAAAGAGCCAGCAAATGGACCAGTTCTTCGGAATTCCTCTCCAGACAAGATAATAAGTGTTCCAGACAATTCTTCCTCAAAAGCTTATCACGAGACAGCAGTCTCCAATGGATTTAAAACTCTGGGAGATGAGGAAACACCATCTTCACCCTAGCCATCATCAACATTTTTATGGACACAGGTCACATATTTCCTTTTCTTTGAGAAATTGCTTGTTAACTGTTTTTCAGCTATTCAGAAACTTTGGAATGACAAGTTTTATAATACCATATAGCTTCCTTCAATGCTTAGCAAAAGAAGTTTTAAGCACAACTTTAAGGATTTTTTTAAAAGTTTTTCTGGAAGGAGTAAACAGCAAATGGGTGATTAGAACATTGATTTTGGAAAGTTACAAATGGACTAAGGATCCAGACAGACTTGAAATAAAATTGTGTACATATGGATTGACTTACAAAAGGAATAAAAGATAAAGGAGAAACAGTACTATGTGGTATGGAATGAATGTTATAAATGGTTAGAGGATAGGTGTAAAAGTTAAGAAAAGATTAAATGAAGAAGATATAGGAGTTAGAAATTAATAACAAATCGGTATAAATAGAAATGAGACAAAATGAATGATTATAATTTAGTATATCACTGTTAATATGTACAAAAAACAATGGAACCTCATGTATAGACAAAGGTAAATTGATGTAAGGGGGAGAAATGGATATATAATGGATGTATACCGATGTGGAAATTTTAAAAAAACTGTTTAATAAAAACTATTTTAAAAAAATAAATTCTGAGATTAATTACAAAAATCCTTCCCATGGGAAAATATTGTTGTTTTGGATTTTTAAGAGTTACTATAATAAAATGTGACTTTAAAGATTAGACACCTGAGGGAACCAGGAAGAACTAAAGATTACAATTAAAGTAGAAAAGCACTTTAACTTTACTTACTAATACAGGATGGGGCAGAATATTTTAACATTGGACATATCAAGGGATATAGTAAACAATGGACCCAGAATTTAATTTTAAGACGTCTACCATTATAGGCAGACTGTTCTTAAAAGATATTATAGAAAAGGAATAGGAACAAGAGGAACAGATAGGACTGAGACTGATCTGAAAGTGGAATTCAAAATGACAGGCTACAAGAATGATATGGAAAAAGATGCTATACTGGCACACCAATGAAACTGGCTGATGCCTTAATACCGTAATTAAAGAGGATATACCAATACACACCAAAAGAGTGACCTGGATAACTCCTTTATTAGATTTACAAAGGAGACTTATTAAAATTTTGAAGAATTTTATGAGAAAGCACAAAGAAAAAATGAAAAGAAATCAAGTTCTAGATATTATGTGAGAGGAGTAAAAATCAAGATTGTAAAAGGTAAAGGAATATAAATTTGGTTTATTTGATCAAGGTTAAAGATATGTTGTTATCTCCAGTACCCTTTAAGAACATTGCTGATCAAAACTAAACAACAAAGTTTTAAGGATTTGTTTGTAGATAATTACAGGGAGAGGAGATAGTTTGTTGTATTTTAAGAGAAGGCGATAAATTACTAAAATTGTTTATACTAGTTGTGATGAAGGGAGAAGTCATTTCTTTATAACTTCTTTAGTTTGTCCTTACTACACCCTTGTCCTTTTTTCCTTTTTAATTTTCCTTTCTATTTTTTTTCTTTTCTGTGGTTTTTATTTTTCTTAGTTTATATTAGATTTTATCTTTTAAATTGCAATCTTTAGTAAAATTACTATAAAAAAGAACAGCAGGGCCACCACAACGTTTAGAACTAGTCACTGAACCCATAACACATCTGGATGGTTTGGGATTTTAAGCATTAACAGGACTTCTGAAAAAATTATTATTTTTTCATGGATGGGTTTCTTTGTCTATTTTCCCTCAAATTAAATTAATTTATTACTTTGTCAAAAACTAAGAGTTCAGAGGTTATGGTAGATGTTATCCAATAGCGAAGCAGAAAGGTCTCCCATGATTTTAAGTGAAAATTTTCAGAAATTGAAATTAGGAATGGCAAATTGGCTTTACTTTTTCTCTTTTCATCAACACTTTCCCCAACCTATTTGATAAGCTATGCAAACAGGCTATGGAATTGTTTGCTATAGGGGAATGGAGGCTAAAATATGAAGAAATGGTTGCTGGAATTAGGTATGTCTAGAAGGAATAGGGATGACATGGTTGTAGTGTTCTAATATCTCAGGGATTGCCACAAAGAAGGAGTCAAGCTATTCTGCAAAGCACCTGAAGGCAAGAAGACAAGAAGCAATTGATGGAAACTAAGCAAGGAGAGAAGCAACCTAGAACGAAGGAGAAATTTCCTGGCAGTTAAAACAATTAATCAGTGGAACAACTTGCCTCCAGAAGTTGTGGATGCTCCAACACTGGAAATTTTTAAGAAGAAATTGGACAACTATTTGTCTGAAATGGTATAGGGTTTCCTGCCTGGGTTGGACTAGAAGACCTCCAAGCAGTGGTGGGATTCAGCCAGTTCACACCACTTAACCGGTTGTTAACTTTCTGAGCAGTTTGGTGAACTGCTTGTTGGAAGAAATCATTAGGGCAGAGAACCGGTTGTTAAATTATTTGAATCCCATCACTGCCTCCAAGGTCTCTTCCAACTCTGTTATTCTGAATATTGAGATTGGCCTTTAGTACAACATATCTCACAATGTACTTGAGGTCATTAGTGCATAGAGGTTTTCTGAGGACTTTTTTTTAAAAAAAGAGCAAATATGAATATTTTCCCCAGAGAAAAGAGGGCAAAAATCCTCATCTGGCATTGCCACTGTTTTCTCTGCAGATTTTAATAGCTTTCTAAAAGTATTCTTGCTCCTCTATCTTTGAGACACACCCCATTAGCTTGTCCCGATGAGATTTTGAGAATCCCATTGTGAGTATCACACAACGCCAATGCTTGTCTCCAAAATCCCCCAAGAATTTAGAATAGGAACATTAATGTGAAATGTACATTCCTCCTTTTTTTTGTTTTGTTAAAGTAAATATGTAAACCCAAGTTCATCGTTCCAAAGAAGGGCATGATATCCATTCCATTATTTTTATGTGACTGCAATTGCAAACCAGATCCATTTTGAGGCTTGTTCGTATCAGTTTTCTAATAAGACTCATGATTTTTCTTTTTCTCAGATGCAGAACAAAGGTAGATGAATCTGATTGATTTCATTTGCTTCATTTACAAGCAATGACACCTCATCAATATTAAATGAAACCCTCATACGAACCATGGGAGATTCTCCTGAAAGGTTTATGAATCTCATTGAAACTCGTTGTGGCAAATAAATCCTTTATTTATCATCAAGAATTGATAGTGAAGATAATTCATAAGTGGCAACAGTCTATGTAATTACACTATACAAATTGTACAGTTTCTCGGTTATCCAAATTGTGAGTGGATTGAAACATCTTTGGGGGGCAGGGATTGAAAGTTTGAGACAAAATTGGAAAAATATCTCAACCGTTTCTCACAGTGAGGCCTGCTGTTGCTTCATTATCTGTTTCCTAACAGCACATATGAAATCAATTCAAGTCCCCTGGTTAGTTGCCTGGTTTGGAAGAACAATATATGAAGACACAAAAATACATCTTTTATTGAATTAGTAGTACAGGGAAATCTTGATTTAGTGCACTTATTTAACAGATCGGATGCGGTAGATCAAATCTGTCACAATTACATCAATGGCTCAGACAGACAAGTATGATGTTTCTGAACTCTGTCTGAGCCATTGATGTAATTAGCATCGTTTGTGTCAATGTATATCATTTGTGTAATTAGATAATGAACGGTTTTATATAATTGTAATTATGTCAATTGCTCTGGATGAAATATTAATACTACAACAAACATCTTATACGAAATCCCTATAATAAAGATAAACTTATTTAGACTTGGTCCTCAGTTACTAATGATATTAACAAAAAGGTTACCTGGAGGTGTACATCTGGGAAATGGTGTAGGAAACGGATGTTTGGAATATTTATATTTCTCTTAAGATTATAAATTTATTCCTGGTTATATATACATGAATGCACCAGCCTCTATACAGATAGTCCTCAGCTTACAACCGCAATTGAGCCCAAAATTTATGTTGCTAAGTGAGACATTTGTTAAATGCATTTTGCTCCATTTTACAACTTTTCTTGCCACAGTTGTTAAGTGAATCATTGCAGTTGTTAAAGTTAGTAACATGGTTGTTAAGTGAAACTGGCTTCCCTATTGACTTTGCTGGTGAGAAAGTCACAAAAGGTGATCACATGATCCCGGGACAGTGCAACCATCATAAATATGAACCTGTTGCATACGTCCGAATTTTGATCATGTAATCATGGGATGCTGCAATAGTCATAAGAGGGGTGGGCTCCTGGGGGTTCAGCAGGGTTCGGGCGATCCTCTAGCCAAGAATCGCTGGGGTTCAGTGAACCCCCAAATTCCACCCCTGGTTGGCCACGCCCACCCTGCCCCTCCCCTCCCCTCCCACCCTGCCCTGCCCCTCCCAGGAGTCTCCACATAGCCCGTTCATCATTCCAGGTAAGTGCAGAGGCCATGTGGAAGGTCTGGGAGGGCAAAAAATGGGCCTACTGGAGGTTCCGGAAGTCCAGAAACAGGCCTGTTTCCGGCCTCCAAAGGGCTTCTGGAGCCCGAGGGAAATTGTTTTTGCCCTCCTGGAGGCTCAAAGAAAGCCTCTGGAGCCTGGGGAACATCCCCCCTGCCATGGTGCAGGTGGCTGGCTAGGGGCAGTGAATCCGTTGCTAAAGGATTTGAAACCCACCCCTGGTCACAAGTGTGAAAAACCACCACAAGTAACTTTTTTCATTGATGATGTAACCTTGAACAGTCATTAAACGAACTGTTATCAGTCACGGTCTACCTATACTCCCAAGTTTTAATATTTTTTTTTTAATTCTCCATTTTGTCTTTTGCTTTCTCCCCTATTTTCCCTCCTTTTTTGGTATCTTCAATAAAATAGCCCTTCTTCCCCACTCCTACCCCCACCCCATCCAAAAACCTTAAACCCTGGTCCATTTGACTCTTTGTGGTAGTAAGGCAACTTTGTGTTCTACAGAATATATTTCCCATGGCCTTTTTTTTTTGTTTGTTTGTTTAAATCTAGAAAAATATTGCAACGTTTAGAAGCTTCACAAATCTTCCATAACTTCTACTAAGTTATGCAGTTTTAAACATAATTTTCTCTGAGAAAATCTTTTTTAAGCTATTTAATTTAATGTTTGCTTTTTTTTTCCCCTGCTGTATACATTTCCCTTCTCTAAGCTCTTGGTTTAAGCTCATTTACACAACTGTCAGAAACTTACCTTCTTTTTGGATCCATTTTTTATGGATGACTGAGGTTTGTTTTGTGAATTTCTGACTGCGGAGAAAAGGGATAATAGATTCCATCCAGTGCTTGCATTCATGGCATAGCTGATCTCATTTTCACACACCACAATGTTTCAGACAAAAATCCTGGATTTTGTTTATATCCCCAATGCAAAAATAAAAACAACAGTGTTGTATCCATAGAGGAATAGCAGTCAGTAGCTAGCTAGTTGTCGCAAAGAAACTTTCATTGCCATTGCCTCCAAAATCACGTTTGCTTGGTGTTTTTTATTTTAATTGCTGCACTGTTTGCAAAAAGTTCCTGATTTTTTTTTTTTTCCTGAAACCACATCCACCCAGTTTGGCTCCCAACTCCAATTACCAACTGAAATTTGTATAGTGATACTTTCTGGTTCAGCAACTCATTAGATTTCACAAGAAATCTTTTTTATGTCTTTAAACTGAGTATCCCGGGCAAAAAAATTAATATTGGAACAATGGTTGTGACTCTGTTTTCCCTCTGGGTGGGAAATGGCAGAGGGAAGGGCAATTTTAATTTTTTATTACTTGTGATCAGGGGTGGGTTCTACTTACCTTTACTACCGGTTTGCAATGGGGCTGCGTGCGCAGAAGCATTTTGATGATATTGGGATCGGTGGGCGGAGCCTCCCACCGGTTTTACTACCGGTTCTACAGAACCGGTGTGAACCGGGGGCAACCCACCACTGCTTGTGATGTATTATGATTATGATCATGATTTATTACTTGTTTCTTGTATGTTCACTGAGAGCTTATGCACTGAAGAAAAATTTTTTGTGTATCTAATCACACTTGGCCAATATAGAATTCTCCTCTCCTCTCCTCTCCTCTCCTCTCCTCTCCTCTCCTCTCCTCTCCTCTCCTCTCCTCTCCTCCTTTTCCTTCCCTTCCCTTCCCTTCCTTTCTCTTCTCTTCTCCAAATTTATATAGCTGCCCAACTCACATATGGGTGACTTCATGCAGCTTACATCATTTAAAAATCCATTGCATAATAAAAATCCATTAAAAAAATCCACCCCACCCACCATGGCAACAACAATAATGATATCTCTGTCAGATCACTCTTTGTAGGTTGGCTGGAGTGAGTTATTTTTATGGTCCTGATTAGTGCCTTGGAAAGTGGATGATTGGTGGTGATACACATGTGTTGATGTCTGCAATATGAAGATAGCTTATTTTTTTAGGCCTCTAGTATTGAGTGCACAAGAAATGAGTTAAGATTGGGACAAATCAGCCAGTCTATATGTATCTTGTTAAGGTGGAGTTCACCACTACGAGAACCCAATCACATGTCACCTGTTGAAATCAGGGGTGGTATTCACTTATCTTCACTACCAGTTCGCAAATGTGAGTGCACGAGTTCTGGCTCACTTTGCTCATACGCGCTGAGGAATTCTGGGAGTTGAAGTCCACAAGTCGTAAAGTTGACCCTGATCTAGGATGAGTTTGAGGTCCTGTGGACATGGATAGAGACTTTACAGCTGTATCAGGGGTGAAATCCAGCAGGTTCTAACAGGTTCTGGAGAACCGGTAGCAGAAATTTTGAGTAGTTCAGAGAACTGGCAAATACCAACTATGGCTGGCCCCAGAGTGGGGTAGGAATGGAGATTTTGCAATATCCTTTCCCCAGGAATGGGAGGGAATGGGAATTTTGCAGTATCCTTCAGAATGGGGTGGGAATGGAGATTTTGCAGTATCCTTCCCCTGCCACACCCACCAAGCCACGCCCACAGAACTGGTAGTAAAAAAATTTGGATTTCACCACTGAGCTGTATGTATCATCACATTCATATTCCGCCTGATTGGTCAAGATGTTTAAGTCTAGATGGTGATGAATTAATTCTTGTGCAAGAAGGTGACTCAGTCTCAGTCTGAATTAAGGAGGGTGTGATATCCTTCTAAAGTGGCTCAGAGGATTGGGTGAGAAAGTCACTGGATTGTCTTTCCTCCAAGTTAATACCAATAAATGTTGATGCAGGGGGGAGAGATCTAGCCCTCAGCTTTTAAATTTGTGTGGTACCTTAGAGCTTGCTTCCCATTCCTATTTAATATTTGCATGAGGCTACTGGATGAAATCATTTATCTGCATGGGATTAACTATCACCACTGTGTTTTTGATATGCAATTATACATCTCAGCCCCTGGTTGCCCTGGTTACTCCTGATTACACATGCCTTGGTCACTTCTTATCTGGAATACTGCAATATTATCTACATTGAGTTATCTTTAAGTACCACCCAGAAGTTACAGCTGATCCAGAATGTAGAAGTGCCTGTAGTTATAGGTGCACTTGATATGCCCCTGTAAAACTGTTACTTTGCAAACTGTTCTGGTTGCCAGTGGATTTCTTTTTGCAATTCAAAATGGTTGTTATTATGGCACAGGGCCTGCTTATTTTCAGGTCTACCTGTCTTCAATTATCTCTGCTTATCCAAAAAGATCTAACAGGAATGGTGTGTTCCAGTTTTTGTCCCTTCAGCAATGTCATCTTACAGGACCCAAAGATATGTCTTCTCTGTTGCTGTTCCTTCCCCCAATAGTATCCCCCCAAAAAAACTGGATGGCCACAACCCTGCCTGCCCCTTGTAAGGCTTTGAGACCCTGTTTTTTCCTCCTTAATTTTCTAACCCATCTGGTACGATATAGTAATAGTAAGAGTGCTTAGACCTATAAACCACTTCATAGTGCTTTTACAGCCCTCTCTAAGCAGTTTACAGAGTCAGCCTATTGCCCCCAACAATCTGGGTCCTCATTTTACCCACCTCGGAAGGATGGAAGGCTGAGTCAACCTTGAGCCGGTGAGATTAGAACTGCCAAACTGCAGCTAGCAGTCAGTTGAAATAGCCTGCAGTACTGCAGTCTAACCACTGCGCCACCTCGGCTCTTGTTCAATAGTTGAAATGCCTCTGGGATAATTTACTTTATGCTTTTATTGTATTTTGTGATTTTTCATTTCTATGTGTTTTCATTATTTTTACTCCTATGCCACCCTGAATTGTTTGTCTAGAGGGCAGCTATATAAACCAAGTAAACAAATAAATCACTAGCCAGAATGCTAGCTGATTAGTTTGAGGAGAAACTATTATAACCGAAACCCCTAAATATGTGAGCAATCTTTTATTTTAAATAATGCTTAACAATAATGTTCCCAACAAGCTGCTTTTGATTTTGCTATGCTTTACCAACCCCAGAGATTAGAACACATTCTTATTTACAATGCACATCTGAGCTCCGAAAAATTGTAGATTTCAATAAAGATTCTGGTCACACCTTAGTAAGCTCATCAGTTAGAATACAGACGCATAATTTGTGTTGCAAATGGGAGAACTGTCAGCTTGGGCGGGGGGGGGGGGGGGGAGGCTGTTGTTAGATATATTGCATAGGGTTAGCTTTGTGCATATCTTTTATTATACATTAATGACTGTTAAGGCAATGAAAATAGTTCCTTGCCCCAATTCTTAAGCACAAATTTATTTCAATAGAAGAAAATCTGTGTAGCTCAGGGTTGAACTAGAGAGTCCTTGGTAGTGTCAGAGCTTGGTGGTTTGCTTGCAGATGTTTCATTATCTGTCTAGGTAGCATCATCAGTGCTCACTGAGGATGATTACCTGGCACTGAAGATGTTACTTAGTTGGGTAACACAACAGCAACTTAAAAGCAATTGCGTTCTTTTTGTCGACGACATCAAATTATTCAATTCTACGGATAATTCTGTTGTTTTGCAAAGTGATCTTGACTAGGTGTCTGAATGGTCATCTATCCGCCAACTTCAAATTTCGATTAATAAATGCTCTGCCTTACATATTGGTAAATGTAATTAGAATGTCAAGTATAAGCTAGGTGGCATTGATCTAACAGATGGCCCTCACTTTGTTAAGGACCTAGGTGTACTTATCTCGGACGATTTATGCTCTAAAGCTCACTGTAACAGCGTTGCTAAAAAAGCATTAAAAGTTGTAAACTTAATTTCTGCCATTTCTGGAAACATTGTATTGCTAATTAGAGCTTATAAAACTTCTGCTAGACCAATTTTAGAATATTGTTCAACTGTTTGGAATCCCCACCATATATCTGACATCAGTACAATTGAGCGGGTTCAGAAATGCTTCACGAGAATTCTGTACACAATAGAATTCCTTATGCTACTAGACTCGAAATTCTCACTTTGGATAACTTAGAACTGCTTTTGTATTACCTACAAAATTATACATAGTAATGTTTTACCTGTAAATGACTTTTTCTGTTTTAATCGCAATAATATGCACACGAACAACCGCTTTAAACTGAATGTAAATCATTTTAAACTTGACTGTAAAAATACGATTTCTGTAATAGAGTTGTCAAAGTCTGGAATGCCCTACCTGATTCAGTTGTTTCAGCTACAAATTTTCACAGTTGCAGTCACAAATTAACTCCCGTGGACCTTATTTCGTATTTAAGTGGTCAGTAGAGGGGGCGTGCATAGGTGCACTAACATGCCTATCGTCCCTGCCATTGTATTTTTATTCTCTTATTTTTGTTCTCGTTTTTCTTTGACAAATTCCAATGAATGAATGAATGAATGAATGAATGAATGAATGAATATCTGAGCCATTGGGGTGTAGTGGTTAGAGCACAGTACTGCAGGCTACTTCTGCTGCCTGTCAGCTGCTTGCAATTTGGCAGTTCAAATCTCAGCAGGCTCAAGGTTGACTCAGCCTTCCATCCTTCTGAGGTGGGTAAAATGAGGACCCAGATTGTTGGTGGCAATATACTGACATTCTAAACCA
Source organism: Arizona elegans (assembly GCA_022577455.1). NCBI lineage: Eukaryota > Metazoa > Chordata > Lepidosauria > Squamata > Colubridae > Arizona > Arizona elegans. The sequence goes on from JAKOOJ010000001.1 coordinate 182,976,719, forward strand.
CTTAGAGAGGGCTGTAAAGCACTGTGAAGAAGTATATACTGTATATCTAAGTGCTATTGCTATTGCTATCTGCAAGCAAACAATCAAGCTCAGAGAGAACCAAGGACTCCACAGAAATATTTTTTTTTTCACGAGCTTGGCAATAAGGTTTTCTGCCGAAAGCAAAGACTTTCAATCGAAGGTGTAGCTTAAATCTTGTTTAAACTTTAGAGGAATGGAAGAGTTTGGAATTGAGTCTTGTAGAGCTATTCTAAGGCTTTGTCAAAGGTTGGGCCGGGTTTTGTTGAACTATCTTCAAGTTCCCACAAGACCGGCAAACAATTCTGGCAGGAAATAAAAAAGGATATAGACACTTGTTCACAAAATAAAAATTGTAAGATGGTGAACTGGAATAGAGGTTATCTGGAGCTAGATCTTGAATTCTTCTATGTGAAGTACTGCAATAAAATACTGAAGCTTCTCCTCATACATTCAGGTGAACTTAATACCACTGCTAATAAATATCTATTCAGCATAACAGAAGTGACATTTTGGGAGAAGAATGGAATTAGGTCATATACCTGGTTGTGAGAGTAGGTGGGGTGGAACTAAGGATTTTCTTGATGGATTTTATAGGGATGAAGCTATTAGATTCTGTACAGAAGGCTTATAGTAATGGTTTAGTGTACCATGTAATGGTGTTTTCATGAGCTTCCCATTTCAAAATAGTAAGAGATTTTGCTGCAATATTTACAAAAGAAGAGAGAGAAAATGATTCACATGTGTAGATTAAGGAAGCCTGCCAAAGAATTCTGATATGACTTAATCTGTATCACATCTGTCTGATTAATGTCAGCCACATCCATATGGTATCTTTAAACTGGTTCAGCTTGATTTTCAAATGTTTTAAGAATATCTTTCCCAGAGTGACATACTTCAGTAACAGCTTACTAGGTATTCAATATGAACCACCAGCCACCATGTTCTCAACCAGACAATTCCCTTGATGAGCCACGGTGGTGCAGTGGTTAGAATGCAGTATTGCAGGCTACTTCTGCTGACTGCTGGCTGCCTGCAATTTGGCAGTTCGAATCTCACCAGGCTCAAGGTTGACTCAGCCTTCCATCCTTCCGAGATTGGTGAAATGAGGACCCAGATTGTTGGGGGAAATAGGCTTACTCTGTAAACTGCTTAGAGAGGGCTGTAAAGCGATATATAAATCTGATATTGCTATGACCTCTCTTTTTTCTGTTTCATTGTGGAAGGTCTTCTTAAAGATGTTTATTTATTTTTATTTATTTATTCGAACGAACAAAATGAAAAAAAACCTACAATGTGACTAACGATAGGCATGTTAATGCACACCACTGCAGGAACCTCTAAAATGTGGAATGAGGTTCATAGAACTTAAGTTGGAATTAAAACTCTGAAAATTAGTAGCTGAGGCAGCTGAACCAGGTAAAATATTCCAGACTAACAAAAATTGGTTACAAAAATATTTTTTTTAATGTACAGATATATACTTCTCTCTCTGTGTGTGTGTGTGTGTATGTATCTGTTAGAGAGTATGAGTATGTGTAATTTTTTAATGCCTTTTAGTCTTCTGGCGACTGACAACTTTTCTTTGCAAGATTTTGGAAGTGGTTTGCTATTGCCTTCTTCCTATGGCTGAGAGAGAATGACTGGCTCAGGTCTCTTAGCTGTCTTTCTGCCTAAGACAGAACAAGAACTTAGGATCTCCGAGTTTCTTGCCTGGTGCCTTAACCACAACACCACCATGGCTCACTGGTGTCTCTGAGATGTATTGTACATTCACATACAAGTATACAAAATTAAATTACATTCCCTGAATTTTGCTTTGAGTTTTTTAGTGCATAAACTGCAACCATATTCATATATATATATATATATATATATATATATATATATATATATATACATACATACATACATACATATACATATACATATACATATACATATACATATATATATATATATATATATATATATATATATATATATATACAGAGAGAGAGAGAGAGAGAGAGAGAGAGAGAGAGAGAGAACTTAAAAATATATTTAGAAATCTGTCAAATGCTTCAATACATGTGAATTTTGGAAGAAAATGTTTATTAATATATATTTTGTATTATATATGCTGACTGATTTGGAAATTGAATTATTTCAATTATTTATTCAAATTGAATTGAGTTATTATTATTGAATTGAATTATTTATTTATAACTGACAGCAATGGATGTACATGTGTCCAAATATTTCTATTAGATATATACTTTTTGCTTTTCATGCAAACAAACTTGTAAAAAAATATCCCACAATTATGTAACAGACACATTTTTGTCATGTCAGAATGCATGCTAGAAATGCAGAATTGGAATACAATCAGTTCAGCACCTCAAACAGTGGCTCTCCAAACAGTCCCACAGTCACCCTTCTGTCATGTCACAACTTAACTACTACAATGCACTCCACATGGGAGTGATCTTGAAAGCCACTTAATCTTAATCTTCAACTAGTCCAGAATGCAGCACCTCAAACTATAATTGGCCTGCCTTGATATTCCCATGTGACAGCCTTGTGAGTGAGTTCCATTGGGTACAGGGTATATCCAAAGGCCACTTAAGGTGTTATTTATCATCCATGAAGTCTGCAGAATTTGAAGCTACTATTACTTGAGGGATTGCCTATTTTTTGTGGAATTCTGCCCAGCCAGTAAGAGACAACAGAGTGGGAACAATCCAAATCCCTTTGATTATATACTGTCAAGTACTAGATACTATATACCTACAGTAGATCTTTGGGGATCTAGGAAACTCAGCTTTTCCATCGAGGCACCTGTCCTCTGGAATAAGCTCACCGCTGAGGTGTGAAATGATTTCTACCCTGATTGTGTTCCAGAAGGCATTAAAAACGTGACTGTTTTTAATGGATAGAATGGATGGAGACTCCTTGTTACCCTGTTTCCCCCAAAATAAGACATCCCCTGATAATAAGCCCAATCGGGCTTTTGTGCGCATGGCAATAAGGCCAAGCGCTAATTTCAGGGTTCAAAGAAATATAAGACAGGGTCTTATTTTCGGGGAAACATGGTATATATGTTTGTTGTATGTCATATATATACTCTGATGAAGTAATCTGGATTTGCCATTTCATTTATTTGGCTTTACTATATCTCTATTTATTTTATGGCATTAGCATTGTTTTATATCTGTGATGGTGAACCTACGGCATGTGTGCCATAAGTGGCATGCAGCGCCCTCTCTCTGGGCACGTAAGCTGTCACCCTAATTCAGCTCCACCACACATGCATGCACGGCTCCTGCCGGCCAGCTGGTTGTCAGGTCTCTGCCGCGCATGTGGGGGGCATGGGTCACATGTGGGGGGTTGCACGTGCATGTGGGGGGGCTACATGTGCAGGAGTGGGGCACATGCAGGGGGCCATGTGCCATGCCCGGGGACAGGGCACATGCACAGGGGCCACACGCAAATTGCATTTTGGGGATTCGGGTGCATGTGCACCCATTCACAAGTGCACCCACATGCTTTGGGCATTCGGTCTGGAAAAACTTAGTCATCATTGTTTTATATGGTGATCTGCCAGGAGTTGGACTGCAGTTAGGTACATTCAAAGTCAAAGCACACAAATTATTTAGGTGCACCAGGTTGCTCTACCTCTTTCAAGAAAACTAACTGCACCGTAAGGTAACAGCCAGTATAGCTAATTTACTTCAGCACCTTCTGAAAAACATCTCAGGAACATACCTTCTGCCAAAGATAATCTGTTTCATTAGTTCAAATGACATTCCTTTGGGCCTCCCACATGCCCTCCAACAGCAGTAACATGACTCAAAACAAAGAACCAAATTAAAAAAGAAACCTGCTTAGTTTGATACCAAGAGCTTGAGAAATTTGGCTTGATGATTCAGTCTGATGTTAATCTTTCTTTATAGCCCGTAGCAGAAAATAATAACAGCAAAAGGCTGACACCCAAATGAATTTTACCTGCTAAAACTATCCAGCTACATTCATAAAGCCAAACCATGTTTTCAAAGCAGCAGTATAAGGGGATATCTTTGGTGGTATGTGAATATTGCTTACTTCTTTAGGCATTTAATGTATTTTTATTTATTTATTTATCATATTTAGAAACTGTCCATCTCCATCATAGAGGGTCTCTGATCAGTGTCCAAATAAAATGTTTAAAACATAAAACTTGAGTATAAAAATTTAAAATAGAACAAAGATGATTAAAATTTGGCATTAAAAATAATAATTAAAAGTTGGCAGGAGGGCCTTGAGGATGCTAATCAGCCCCGTAGCTGCATGCTCCTCTGTGAGCTCTAAACAAGATGGCCGAGCCAATTTTTTTAATATTTTCAAAATGAGAATGTATCAGTATGACTAACACAAAGACATTACGTTTTTAAAGAAAAATATCTCATCTTTTCCTTCCTTCCTTTGCATTTCTTATATTAATAAATAGGGGAAGTAATCATGTATTGCTTTTCTCTCTCCAGTGCTCACCACAGACAGAATTGTTCAAATAAATACCAAAGAGAGTTGTCTCAGGTACAAGGCAAGGAGAGTTTGATACTGTGAAACTTTTACCAGGCATCTGGCTTTAGAATAAAAAAGGTGTAAACAACCAATTTGCAAAACTGTGAGACTTAGAGAGAGAAACCCCCTCCCCCCATTCCCTAAATTAACCTGGAGTTAGCCATTTAAAGACACGGAAACATAACCTGAACATTTTTTAAAATAAACGTTTTGGAAATGTGGTTTCAGTTCTCCTTCATATAAAATAAGCAAGCACCCATTTTTTTCTTTCCATAATTGCTTCTTTCAAGCTGTGAATCATTTTCCTCAGTTTCCAAGTGCTCCCTGCAACCCAATTCCCTGGAAACAGAAAGAGACCAGCGAGGCTCACGGAGTCAGACTCCCTGCCAAGTCTTCAGTCCTCTTTTCAGGCATGGATGCTTGACTCCTGCTAATTAAGAGTGGGGTGGGGGGAAGAAATCTCATGGGTGGAACAGGAAACAAGTGGACTGCAACAAGTAAATAAAGGTAAAGGTAAAGGCTCCCCTCGCACATATGTGCTAGTCGTTCCCGACTCTAGGGGGCAGTGCTCATCTCCATTTCAAAGCTGAAGAGACAGCGCTGTCCAAAGACGTCTCCATGGTCATGTGGCTAGCATGACTAAATGCCAAAGGTGCACGGAACGCTGTTAACTTCCCACCAAAGGTGGTCCCTATTTTTCTACTTGTATTTTTTACATGCTTTCAAACTGCTAGGTTGGAAGAAGCTGGGACAAGTAATGGGAGCTCACACTGTTACGTGGCCCTAGGGATTCGAACCGCTGAACTGCCCAACCTTTTGATCGACAAGCTCAGCGTCTTAGCCACTGAGCCACCGGGTCCCTTAACAAGTAAATAAAAGACAACTATTTGGAAATGACAAAAAGTCAGAAGTGTAAGCGACTGGAGCTTTCTGTAGTCACTGAAAAAGAAGAAAAAGGTAAATAAAACTGATCAGCAAGCACCATGGCCATTGGTGTAAGATATAAGCCCACCATTCCAGGTTCGAACCTAAGCAGGGATCCAAAGAAAGATGCATGTCTTCAAATACAGAAGAACATAGCCAGCTCTGGTAAGACCATACTTAGAATACTGTATCCAATTTTTGTCACCATGATATAAAAAAAGATGTTGGGACTCTAGAAAGAGTACAGAGAATAGCAACAAAGATGATTACGGGACTGGAGGCTAAAGAGTATGATGATTGGTTACAGGAAGTTGGAAGTTGCTCCATCCCTGGAGGTTTTTAAGAAGAAATGGGACAGCCATATCTGAAATGGTATAGGGTTTCCTGTCTGAGCAGGGAGTTGGACTAGAAGACCTTGAAGATGCCTTCCATTATTCTGTAATTCTGTCTCTCAGAATTCTCTACCAATCCAAAGGTAGGAGAAAACCATCTTCCAACCTCTTCTCGGATATGGAGCTCCTCATCAGCCAAATCAGGAACACTTCATGGTTCTTTTTCCTAAATTTATTTTTTGAGGGAGGAGGGTGAGGAGAGTCTTGGTTTTGCTTTTGGCCCTCCAGAAAGAACCAACAAGGGCAACAATGGCAGTCTAAGTAGTATTTTCAATCTCCACAATGCTATAGCCCTATGCCTCAATCTGGTAAGGAGTTGAGGGCATGATAGCCATCAGAATAATGTAGTGGATAACAGTTGAAGACATTTCAGCAAAGAGGGTTTCCTTGGGGAAAATGAGAAAAAGAATTTCAGATGTTTTTTCAGGAAAAAAAATAAATATTTTAAGGAAATTTGGAGTAATTTTTGTTTCACTGGCATCTGTGTTAAGAAGAGGCCTTTTTAAAGTGACCAAAAAACAGGTGACAGGCGAAGACAATGGATTGATTGAGTCTTCATCTACACTTACTGCTAAAGCAGTTTTCAGATTGTCACCTTATTCCAGGCCAGGGCTCAATGACAGTTCAGGAATCTTTCTGCTATATTAATATTTCTGGTACATAACTATTTGTGTTCTATTTAAGATTTTATTATCTCCCCATTGGCCTATAGAAAGCTGAAAAATGGGATAGAAATAATGCCAATAAATTAAACAGATAATGCTGGTCCATCTTGCAGGTTTATAGGTAGTTGTTAAACGACAGCTGCAATATCATTACAATACTCAGAATATTACTTGCCAGCTGTTTTCAAGCAATGGTTTGGGAAATCCCGGTATTTTCTGAAAAATGAGGAGCAGATCCCATTGAGAATAGCTACAAACTACTAGATAATCTAGAAGAGCTTTCTTGCAAGTGTACACTTAAAACAACTTTAGCATTTCCTGTTGCCTTAATGAATGAAGAAACATTCATCCAGCTTGGATTTAATTGTCATTTTTTTCCTTCATAAATAAACTGGTGGGATTTTGTGCATTCCTCTAAATATTATTGTCAGCAGCTCTCTTCAGTCAGAGCAAAGTTCTTTTGGATAGCTGTTAGTACTGTGGAAGCAGGTGGCATTTTCAGCAATAATCTGACAATGAATGTTGTATTAGTACTATTGTGTTGTCATTTTTCCACATGTTTTTTTTTATAGGTGCCTTATCTACTACCTGTTTATTCTTTTGCTGTTTCATGGGCTGGAATCCAATAAAATACATCCTGAGCTATCGAGTGTTTTCACTGTTATTGGAACTAAGTTTTATGAGGTAAATGGTCATTTCTAGAAATCCTGGGGCCCTTCCACATGGAAACACAATGTAAGTGAGGTGAAGTTTCCATTTGTCAAATGACATCATCACTGGGAGTGTGAAACTTCAAAGCATTCTGAGCTTCCTTCATTTTTTCTGAACAGGAAGAAACTTTCAAGCCGGCGGTTGATCCTCTTGAGTCAAGACTATGACACCAACTTTAAAAGAATATCCATCATTGTTCACTTGCTAGCCAATAAATGAGTGCCTTACCTCTAACGCCAATGCCTAAACATACATTCCTTATTTATTATCATACATTTAAAGGAGAATTGATGCTATTTATTCTGAACTCTGAATTCATCCTGCTGGTAAAGTTTCATTCTCTTTGAATTCTACCATACAAGTAATTTTCTATCTGGGCACCTGTACCTAGTTAAGACAATAGATTACTATGATAGGGTTTCAAAAGGAGGAGGTAGGGCAAGCTAATGCATTAATACACTCATCAATTGCCCTTTCTGAAGTGACATTTACTAAATTGAAACAGCTTCTTCTCATCCACAGATATAATACTACCATGTTTTTTGAACATCTCACCAATACAAGTAGTCTTCAACTTACGACAGTAACTGAGTCTGGCAATTATGGGCATACGTTGTGACAGTTGTAAAGTGGGCCATCACATGACCAACCCAACTTTATGACTTTTTTTTTGCAGTGGTTGTTAAGTGAATGGAGCAGTCATTAAGTAAAACCTATTGTTTGCTATAGGGTGATTTTTTTTTTTTTTTGCTGGAAACAAGAAGTAAACACCAGTTCTTGGCAAAAACATTGTGATCACGGGACTGCAGGATGCAGATAGATCCATAGATGTGGGCCAGTTGTCAAATGCCCAAAATGCAGTCATGTGACTGTGGGGGAGGAGGATTGGCTGTCAGAACTTTGGAACAGGGTTGTAGCTTTTGGGGAATCCATCATAACTCTGAACCTTTTCTAAGTGAACAGTCGTAAATCAAGGACTGTGTATGGTTTGCAGTGGAAACTCTTCCCAGTATGATGCAGGATAGACAAATTGGCTTGGGAAGCAAAAACCAAGCAAAGAAAACACATTTGTTACTTATTGTTATATATTGAATTAAACAGTCAGCAATAAAAAGTTTATTGATAGTTTCGGTTTTTTCAGGTCAACATTCTAAGGATTATTGTATCCAAACATTGTGGAATGTTTGAAAAATTGTTTGTCATGAAATGTCTTAAAATGTTCATTTTAATCCTTAGATCACTTTTTTAAAATTTATTTATCTGTATAGTCACCAAATCTTTGTTTTTCTTTATTCTGTTTGCTGTAATAATGCTGGCAATTCTTTCCCTACTTTTCAATCTGGATTACATTTTATTGCAACGATCACGAGCAGCCTGCAATTACAAAGTTTGCCTCTTCCAAATGGACACAAACCAGAATTTTTACAGGTGCACACCCACGGCATGACATTTTATGGGAAGGTTGCGTGGGGTAGCTGGAGGCACTGACAGTAAAGATTTATTAACTTGGAAATCATCAACTGTATTGAATGATGGTGCTTTTAAGGAAACAATTTATGTTCCCTCATATTACTTTCCTGCCTTACTCCATGGCTAACCTTCATATTACACTATGCAACAGACACATTTGCTGCTCTGGGCCAGGAGTCCATATTCAGACCAGATGGATTCACAGTGTGCATGGAGGAACTCAAGGGAAGCTGTGTAAAAAGTTATCCATCTACAATGTAGCCAAAACAATGTAAAAGAGTTTTACAAACCCAAGAGGCAAAATGACCATCTTGTGTTTCTGCTCCCCATTGTTACTTCTAAAATATCACCTGCATCTCATTAAACAAACCTTGTTAAAGTGCCAAAACCTCAGCAACACATAAAATGCATGATAAACTGTCAGAGGTGAGATTATTCTGTTACGGAGTGGAGGCAGGGAAGCTGCATGAGTAATGTGTGATTTTAATGACATACTCCAAAATTTAAACCATTCTCTGCGGTTAAAAGCATGTACGCACAAAGCCCTTTTACCACTTTAGAACAAAGTTAATACTGTAAAGGTTAAGGATGTTATAAAGAATTAATGGTATTTTTAAAAGTACAGTCAGATCGGCATCTGGCATCAATTGGACTTTCTCCGCCAAGCCTATTTTCAGTTGGTACCACTGAGCATGCTGAATGTAATCACAGAATGGGAGAGCCAGTCTGGCGTAGTGCTTAAGGCATCAGGCTAGCAACCAGGAGACTCTGAGTTCTAGTCCTGCCTTAGGCATAAAGGCAGCTGGGTGTTCTTGGGCCAGTTACTTTTTCTCAGCCCTGGAATGAGGCAATACAAAACCACTTCTGAAAAAAATCTTGCCAAGAAAACTACAAGGACTTGTCCAGGCAGAGAATCGGACATGAATGAGCAAAAGCGTTGAATACTTTAGCTGTTGCCAGATACTGTAACTTGCCTGGAATCAGCCCCATTGAATTTTGGGGCTGATTTTATTAATTTCCATCAATAGTGTAACACAACCTGCCATATTCTAGTCTCCACTTTCACCATCCCAGCCTCCATGGCTATTGGTTGAAGCTTTTCCCTTTAGGCTTAGTTCCATGACATTAGAGGACATTTCACAGAGGGTAGTAACAAGCAGTTTACAATAAGCTGTCTCTCCTAGGATTTTGCCCCACTTACTCACTATCTCTGGGTAATGAGTAAGCAAGGGCCACACTCAAGCAACATTTGCTTGACATAATCCAGGACAGAGGTGGGTTTCAGCAGATTCTGACCAGTTATGGAGAACCGGTAGCAGAAATTTTGAGTAGTTCGGAGAATACCACCCCTGACTGGCCCTGCCCCCATCTATTGTCTGCCTCCTGAGGCCCAACTGATCAGGAGGAAATGGGGATTTTGCAGTAACCTTCCCCTGCAGTAACCTTCCCCTGCCCACCACACCACACCCACCAAGCCACACCCACAGAACCAGTAGTAAAATTTTTTGAAACCCACCACTGAACCAGGGGTGTCAAATTCGATTTCATTGAGGGCCGCATCAGGGTTGTGTTTGACCTTGGGGGGGCGTGGCCAGGGTGGGTGTTGCCAGCTCAACGTCACTTGTGTCGGGCGCACCTAGGATGGCCTGAGCGCTCTGCCAGTGAAAATGGGCTCCCGAACTCCATTTTCAGCTGCCACAGCCTCCTACAACCCTCTGCCGGTGAAACAGAGTTCGGGAGCCCATTTTCACTAGCAGAAGCACCGCGGGTCAGTCCTTCGCTGTTTCTAGGGTGGGCCCCATGGGCCACATCTAAATACCCCACGGGCTGGATCCAGCCCCCGGGCCTTGGGTTTGACACCCCTGACATAGACCATCAAACAGAAGCTGGCAATACCACTCAGTTTCCTGTGGCAGAAAGCCTGAGATATATTATGGCTCCAACTGTGTAATTCACAAAGTTTAAGATCCTGAATCAGAGAAGGTCCTTCACCTTAGTTCGATGTAATGGTCTTCCTTCAACATGTCTGGCTGGAGGAAACAAAACAGATGCCATATCCATTATGAGCTACGTCCCTTTGACCCAAGACAAATCAAAACTGTCAGGCATATTTTTCTTATTGCCAATTTTATACAGAACTTCAAAATGCTCTAATTACCCCTCCCCACTCCTATCCAGCAAGAGAAGTTATATTTTTTGCTCCGGATAATGAAATTTCATTTACCACAATGCAAAATTGTATTTCCACTACTGCTATATATCTACATTCCTAGGGATTCAGCTGCTGCTTTGAACGTTGCCCTCTTAATCTTCTGCAACCATCTAGAATTGAGGGCTTGTGTTCACATTCACTTAGAGAGTAATCAGAGCAAATTTATGGGGGAGCATAATTGAATGGAAATGCCCCCTTTCCAAATTTTCACAGCTGGGAACCTTCAGTTCTCTTGCATGATCCTTCAAGAGTTTCTCAGCAAAAGCTGAGCGAGTTCAAGATAGGAATTGTGCCACTGACAGAGAAAAAAACGTGGTGTCTGCATCTGTAATTCTCATTGGACTGTGGGGATATTGTGGCTATTATTATCATCATCACTGTCATCAGTGTTCTTAGCAAATTTATTAATTATTTTTAAAAACCATATTTATTGCCTTTTCCTTTTTTTTTAAGAAAGCGCAGGGCAGGAATGGGAATTCTGGCAATAAAAGCAGCAATGTACTTGAAAGCCCTGGCTGCTAATTAAAAACCTAAAAAAAAATCATATCACAATGACTTTAAATGCGAATGATCTCAGTCTAATCGCATAATACTTTCCTTTGTCCTCTGGGTCATGCAGTCACTCAGATGCAATATTCAGGAAGCACATTTCATTAGACTAAATAAAGCTTCAATCATGTGTAAAATTTCCAAGTTGAATAAGCAGCCAGCATATCATTCATCAGTCCGTTCCCCCATTCCCTCCTCCCTCCATATATAATGGGCATAATTTCTTCCTCATATTTCTGTGTTTATTGTTTCATTTGCTCTATAGGAATTCAGACACTTTATCGAGATTTCTTGTTGTCAAGGCCAGGCTTGAGTAAATAATGCTGCCAAGGGTGGACTCGCTAATATGTTTCCTCTAGATTGTCAAGGAATGGGGAAAAATTGATTGAACTTAGGCTGACATTAATATAAAGGCATTTGGTTACAGGGGGAGAGAGGGAGAGAGAGAGAGAGAGAGAGAGGAAGAAGGAGGGAATGTTACCAAACTTGTATTGTTCACTGTGAAATCTCAACATTTTATTAGAAAGCAACTATGTAGCATTTTTTGATGATGATTTCAAGATTTTGGTCAAAATTAGGAAATTGGTGCAGCTTTCATCCGCTCTAGGGCCTGTGCTCTCCAATAGCAAAATATTTTAGTCAACAAAAATATGTTTATTTTTTTTCCCCCAAACCCAGGGGTGAAATGCTCCCAGTTCGGACTGGATCGGCTGATCCGGTAGCGATGGCAGTAGGTGGTTCAGAGAACTGGTAGCAAAAATCCCTCCCCCCACCTCATGCCCAGCTGAGCCGCGTGATCATCAGAGGCTTTTTTTTTTTTACTTTTAAAAGCATTTTTTCTACAACCTCTTCAGCCAAAGAGGTTGTAAAAAAAGCTTCTAAAAATAAAAGAAAAAGCCTCTGACGATCAGGCAACTCAGCTGGGATCGTCAGAGCCTTTTAAAAGCATTTTTTTTACAACCTCTTCAGCCAAAGTGGTTGTAAAAAAATGCTTTTAAAAGGTTAAAAAAAAGCCTCTGACGATCACAGCTGAGCAGCGCAATCGTCAGAGGCTCTTTTTTTTACTTTTAAAAGCAATGCTTTTAAAAGTAAAAAAAAAAAGAATGCTCGCCACAGCTGATCACCTCCCCTTGCATGCTGTTCTACTTACTGCATGCCTCCTTTTGACGTGCACTGCACGCGCACAACTCACATTTGGTGCGTGGTGCGCAATGCCCATGCGCAGCCAGCGAACTGGTAGTAAACTGGTTCAGATTTCACCACGGCCCAAATCTTATTCTAGCCCTAATCCAGCTGGCATGGGATGGGGGGGGGGTTGTCTAGGACAACTCCGTGTGGCCAACTCACTGTGGGAGAACTTGCTACGGCCAACTCATAGCACAGATAACTCATTGCAGGAGAAGAGTTATACTAATATCAAAGAAATAGTGGAATAGAATCATTAAAGAGGGATGCAAAAGGAGGGACAAAATGAAATGTGAATGACAAAAATTAAAATATTTTAAAAATTATTTTAAATACTTAAATTGAATTGTTGAATTGTCCTGCAGTGAGTTGTCCTGCGGTAAATTGACCACAGTGAGATATTCTGTGGCGAGTTGGCCACACTGAGTTGACTGAAGCAAGTTGCCCGTGGCAAGTTGACTGTGGTGAGTTGGCCACACTAAGTTCTTCCAAGTTAAGGGTAGGGAGAACCCTGTAATCATAAATCCCTAGTTAGACTTCGCTCTCCATCATATTACCTCTATGAGAATGCTTAATGGTCCTTCCTCAATTTGGATCGTAGTATATACAGAAAGTGAAAATTATTAAAAGCATATGAGCGAAATAGTCAAATGTGGATGAGATTAATATTAGCAGGATTTGGAGCAGTTCAGATTCATACTGATAAATCCTTAATTCTGAACACTTAAAAAAACTTTCTACTGAAATAAATGTTAAACGTTTCTAGGAGCAAATCAATATATAACCAGCTCCAATGCATATAAGACCTTTACGTATTTTTATTTTCTAGGTATAATTAAATTCTCTGGCTTGATTTTTTTTTTTAATTGAAAAAGAATAATGATGTTAATAAACCCGGACATGAGAATAACAACTCCACTTCTGACAAATAAATCAAGATTATTTGTTCATGGATATGATATTTCTCCCTTCTTTTGATTTTTCTTTATGAAATTAAAATCAGATCATTATTAAACATTTTACCTGTGGTAATATTGTTTGGTCTTCATTCATAATGCAACAAACATAAATTGTATTTAAATGTCTAATGATAATTAGCTAAACTTTGCAGATATACAGTACTAGAGTTTTCATTAAACTGAATATTTATTTATTTATTTATTTATTTATTTATTTATTTATTTATTTAATTTCTATACCGCCCTTCTCCAAATAGGACTCAGGGCGGTGCACAGCCAAGGTAAAAACAGAGCATACAAAATTTAAAAACAGTATTAAAATAATTACATATTTGGCCGTAAATTAAAACAACCCAATTTAAAATCAATTTAAAATTTAAAATTTAAAATTTGGCTCAAGCCAGCCCAGCTAGTTGGAATAAATGGGTTTTCAGGGCCCGACGAAAAATCCGGAGGTCTGTTATTGTACGCAACTCTGGGGGAAGGTTGTTCCAGAGGGTGAGCGCCGTCACAGAGAAGGCTCTCCCCCTGGGGGTCGCCAGCCGACATTGTCTGGCGGACGGCACCCTGAGGAGGCCCACTCTGTGAGAGCGTACTGGCCGGTGGGAGGCTATTGGTGGCAGAAGGCGGTCTCGTAAGTACCCTGGCCCTAAGCCATGGAGCGCTTTAAAGGTGGTCACCAACACCTTGAAGCGCACCCGGAAGACCACCGGAAGCCAGTGCAGCTCGCGCAGGAGAGGTGTCACATGGGAGCGCCTCGTCGCCCCCATAATCCCCTGGGTGGCCGTGTTCTGGACCAGCTGGAGTTTCCAGGTGCACCCCAGGGGGAGCCCCATGTATATATATGCAAATCCATAACTATATCTAGCCAATGCCACATCTGGAATATATATCTTGTTCTTAGTGAACAGTTAGATCTTTTTCTAGTTTCTGCCACTTTCAGTCTGTGAAAAGGAATTTGGTTCCCTATAATGTAATGTATCAACATTCCTTTAAAGTAGAAAAAGCTAAGGCTTTAATTTTATGGTCCTTAGAACATTATCCCAAGACCATAGAATCCCTTGATTTCTTTTTCCAAAATTGGAAATAGAATTCTAATTTTTTGCAAAAGTTCTGATTTCAACTTCTCTTATTTTCCTTATTGATTTCCAAATCAATCACCCAAATATAGATGTTCCAGGACAGCAGATAATTTCAAGCAGGGGTGAAATTCAAAATTTTTCCCTACCGGTTCTGTGGGCGTGGCTTGGTGGCCGTGGCAGGGGAAGAATCCTGCAAAATCTCCATTCCCACCCCACCCCAGGGGAAGGATCCTGCAAAATCTCCATTCCCACCCCACCCCAGGGGAAGGATACTGCAAAATCCCCATTCCCCACACCACCCCAGGGGAAGGATACTGCAAAATCCCCATTCCCCAACACACTCCAGGGGGAGGATACTGTAAAATCTCCATTCCCACCACACTCCAGGGGAAGGATACTGCAAAAACCCCATTCCCTCCCCACTCCTGGGAGAAGGATATTGCAAAATCTCCATTCCCACCCCACTCTGGCACCAGCCAGAGGTGGTATTTGCCAGTTCTCCGAACTACTCAAAATTTCCACTACCAGGTCTCCAGGTCCTGTCAGAACCTGCTGAATTTCATCCCTGGTTTCAAGACATAGTGGACTGGAACCAAGGATTTAGGGATTGTCTAAAACTTCCATTCTAGGTTCAGGATGCCTGTGTGACTGAGTGGCCCAAAGACTCAGAGAACAAGATTGAGGCATTATCCAGCTCCAATGACAAGTCATAACAAGTAGAGAAACACTGTCCTGAGAAAAAGAATCTCTTGTTAAATAAAAGAGGATTAGGAGTAACACCCTCATTTTGCCAGATGGCTATGATGACCAGTAACTGTGTCCAGAAATAACCAGCTATAAAATCCTCGGTTTCAAGCAGTCAGTGATACAACATTGTTTGAACCAATACCAAGCCTTGTTGTGTTGGACCTAAAAGTTATCCTGGATGACCAGAATCTATTTCTGCAATATTCTTGGAGCTCATTTGGGTTCCAGTTGAACTTTTTATTGGACTTCATAGAATCTCTTTTGAATGAAGCAGTTTCTTAGCTATGATTGTAGATGATTATGAATTTTCTATGGATTGGTTTGACACTCATCAAGCATGCAGGTAGGCAGGAGGTCTGTGGATAGAAAAACTGTAAACTCTCTTTGATAGTTTCCTGGATTTGTGCAAGTATACATATCAGTAACAATAATCCCAATTGCATCCAATTACAGTGACTTTAGATATATATGAATCAAGACCCAAACACATGTTCTCAAGTGAAAACTAATAATAATTCTGATTCCTAAGTCTGTCCTGTAATGGAAAGTTTCATGCCACTTTCAGAAAACAATCCTTTTTTTAAAAAAAGCCTCATGTTTACCATTATGTTTAAAAATGTCTTAGCATTGAAATATGATGGAAGCTTATACAGCATTGTTGAAGGATGAATCCATCATATTCCCAGTTATTTTCTTGCTTGCTTTCTTTTGTATAAATAGATTGGGCACGAGGAAGTCAATTTATGAAATATATGTAGGGTGGGCCCTTCCTTGGAAAGAAAAAATCCTAATGGCCCGACTTCAAGGCTAATAAAAAATGCTTTATTGTTTCTTCTGTTGATCCTGCTAACCAGACAGCAAGCCTCATGGGCATACTTAAACCAGCAATCTTAAACTTGCATATCCAGTGTCTCACACTATTCCAGTTTAGAATTTTAACTGACAAATTAAAAATAGAGTTGTATTCCAAGAGATCCTTCTTCATCTTGGTCCATTTCTATGCATATTTGTGGTGCAAACATCTCCCTTATGAAATAGTGTCATTTTGTAAATTTTAGTTAAGAGTCCTATATGTTACAGGTAGTCCTTGACTTATAACAGTTCACTTGGTGACCATTAGAAGTTACAACAGCACTGAAAAAAGGTGACTTATGATCATTTTGCACACTTATGACCATTGCAACATCTCCATGGTCATGTGATTTACATTCGGATGCTTGACAATAGGCTCACATTTATGACAGTGGCAGAGTATATACACTGTATTCATGTTGCATTTGAATTCCTGTTAGCTGCCCAGAGTCACACTGTTGAGATGGGCATCCATTGAAATCAGGGGTGGGTTCCGCTTACCTTTATTACCGGTTCACAACGGGAGCATGCAAATCACCCATGATGACCTTGTTGTGGGTGGGTGGAGCCTTCCACCGGTTTTACTACCAGTTCTATAGAACCAGACCGAACCAGGAGCAACCCACCACTGATTGAAATCCATATAAATAAAAATATGACAGTCACTCGCATTTCTTCTGGGCAACGTGGCCCTGACTTTCTAATACATTACTTCTTCCTTTCGCTCCTTATTCATACGTAAAAAGATAGAATACAGATAATCCAGCAATTAGAAGAGGCTTTGAATGGTCATACATTGGTGTCCTTGAGCAAGACCTATCAAATGGGTGAACAGCTTGAGCCAAACCCAAAAACCCCTGAGTTAGCAGAGGTTTGTGCTGTGTAAAGATGACAATTCCGCCCCTTCAGTTTAAGAAAAAGAAGGGAAAGAAACTTCCGGAAAAGAAAGTGACTTGTGAGGCATTTTAAAATGGTTTTTATTTGTTTTCTGGCTTCATTTGGGATGCCCATGGCTGGCGGGGGGGGGGGGGCGTGAGGGAGGACCAGGGATGTATACAAGTCTTGAGCCTGCTTGATGGTTCTCAAGTCAGAAATTCAGCACCATTTTCCTACAGAATGCTACATTTTTGCAACTTTGAATTACTTCACTCTTGAGAAATGATACGTGAGGACTATGGTGTGGCAAAATGAAAGCGATTATCGTCTCTAAGAGGGGGGGGAAATGGGACGGTGGGGGAAGCTCGTACCAACAGGTGACCTGAAATGAATCTTATATCCTCTGAACTGGTCCCAAGAGTGGAAGCTAATAGAAGCATTTCAGTGTCAAATATCATTTTCCCACATATTGTTGTTTCTCGTTACTTGAATGAGACAGTAGTAATCATGGAGAAAGTTTCTGTGCATGCATCTATGGATCTTTTGTTTCCAAATTGCATCTGAATATACTTTGCCGCTAATCCCTAGCTCTAGCCTGACAGAAGACAGATTAAATGTTTGTTAAATCACATGATTGGCTGTGAGAGTAGAAAGTTTGACAATGTACAATGTTAACTTAAGGACCCCCAAGGCATTAGAGGCTCTTAAAAAGAGATGGGGAATGCATTTCAGGCATGGCAAAAGCTAAAAGCACCAAAGTCCCATTTGTGGCCTTTGGTAGCCTGGGTGTGATTTCAAAACATTTTTCCAGATTGTGTGTATTATTGTGACAGTAACAATAAGCATATTGATCATATGTGAATGTAAATTTCATCAAACCAGGTTTAACTTTTGCCCTGACTGCAGCTACTGTTACTAGGAGTAGGGCCCTGGAATGTCTTTCATTGGGCAAATGTAGCCTTTAGTTGGAAATTACAATTAGTCCTTGATTTATGACCACAAATGGGGCCAGAACGTCCGTTGCTAAATGAGCTGGTAGTTAAGTGAGTTATGCCCAATGTTGGGACCATTTTTGCTGCAATTATTAAGGGAATCACTGCAGTTGTTAAGTAAGCACATCTTCCCCCTTTGACTCTGGTTATCAGAAGCCAGCTGGGAAGGTTGCAAATGGTGATGACATGATCCCGGGATGCTACAACCATTATAAATACATACCAGTTGCCAAGCATCCAGATTTTTGATCACGTGATCAGGGGGATACAGGGGGAAAAGTCATAAGTATGAGGAAGTGTAATAAATAACTTTTTTCAGGAACATTGTAACTTTGAATGACCGCTAAATGAATGGTCATAAATTGAGGATTACTTGTAGTTGTGTGTGAAGATAGTAAATCTAAGTCTCAGGGAGATTTGGCTTGGGGGTGGTGTTGCACATAAAACATTGAACAAGTTTTCTTAGGCTTCCAAATGTTTTTTTGTTGCTGTCCTATCTTTGTTTCTATAGTTTTGAAAATAAAATATTTATTTATTTTAATGATACTGACTTTAAGGACTTATTCCAAGTCAAACTCATCCATATAGTAAATGTGATATAACTTAATATTATATGAAATTGTATTATATCATATATTACATGCAGTTAAATGATGTTTATCACTTACAACCATGACCATACTATGTCTACAGGTTGAAGTTTCTTCAGATCTCTGCACAAAGGAGAGAATGTACTTTAGGAAAGTGCATTCCCAATTTTATCTGGAATATAGGGATACTAAAATGATTGCACAAGAGAGATAATGGAGGATAGTGATTAAAGTATTAGACTAGGACCAGAGAAATCCAGGTTAATATCAGTCCTGAGCCAAGAAAAAAATTGGATGACTTTAGATCGCCAAGAAGATAAAGCTATGTATATTACCTTGTGCTTCTAGAGGAAAGACATCTAAATTACTATTAATTATAATACAAATTCATGCCTCAAGAATTTTTTTTCAATTAAACTCTATCTCTTGGCACATTTAGTTTGTTCCAAGTTTAAAAACAAGTAAATGAAAGGTGTCATTTGGCAGGACTTCAAATAGAGTTAGAACAAGGAAAGGTTGCTTTCCAGTAACTTTTAAAATTAAATGAGCTATATTCAACATTGTTCAAGAGGACTTTATAATGGAGTTTTTCCTGCTTGTGTTTTTTCTGTATCTGCTCAAACTGTAAAATCAGTTGTAGAGGGTGATCAAACCATCTGGAACAGATCTAAAAGGATGCAGTGGACTTGCTAATAAATACTTGTAAATGAATACATAACTGATAACCACTCTTTTTTTTAAAATGCTAGAATATTTACAGATACTTGTTCTCTAGTGGATACTGTACTTCTCTTTTCCTTAGCTCATTTTTTTTTTAAAAAAAAATTCCTAGGCTCAGAAATTCACAGGAATGGTTCCATATCCAACTGTACCCAAAATGCTAAAGCATGTAAGAAACATGCTTACAACTAAGGTACATACTATCAAGACCGTGAGTTCTTCCGTTGTAATATTTGAGTGTGAAAGGTAGATAATCAGGAAGCTGATTTTTTTTTTAAATGCCTTTTAATCACATTGCTGCAGAAAATGGTTGATAATAGTTTGGATCCCAAGGAGAACAAATCATTCTGTTCTAGATGAAATAAAACCAAACTGCTCACTGATAACAAAACACTGATAACAGAAGTTAATATGATGGACCCTTAATGTTAAAGCAAGAATCATGGGAGAAGATTCTGATGGTTGGAGAAACTGGAAGCAAGATAAATCAGTATGGCTAGTATGTGCTCACAAGACCTCAAAGAAGCACTTACTGATAATAGCAATAGCACTTAGCACTTAGAGTTATATACCACTTCATAGTGCTTTACAGCCCTCTCGAAGTGGTTTACAGAGTCAGCATATTGCCCCCAACAATCTGGGTCCTCATTTTACCCACCTTGGAAGGATGGAAGGCTGAGTCAATCTTGACCTCCATCAGGCTCAAACTCCTGGCAGTGGGCAAAGTTAGCCTGCAATACTGCATTCCAACCACTGCACCACCACAGCTCTTTCTAATGCTTAAATGATGTCCATTGGCTCATGAAGACTTAAAAGTGACTAAAGGACTGAACAACAGTGTTTAACTTATGCATATCATCATTCAAACAACAGTTACATGTTTGTGTGATAATGCCTGGTGCAAATATGTAAATTATGACATTTGATAATATAGTCATTTGCCTTCTTAATGTCCCTGAAGAAGCTTTGAACTTAAATGAAGAATGGAGCCATATTTCCATGCTTAGAAAGCCAAAGGAAACCAAATTTTAGATATATTGTTTTACATTTCCTTTTACAACTATCATATGTCTTTTTGGCCTCCCATGAGGGCATAAGAACTATTCCTTTTATTACTATAAAAAATGAATTGATAACAAAAAAACAAAATCTTCTTAACCTCTGGTTTCCATATGCCAACAATCTCAGTTCTTCACTTACAGATTAACTTTTCATTTTTATTTCCTTTTTAGGAAATTTGTGTTCTTTTCTTTGGAGAAAATGAGAAGTAGTTGAGATAGAACTGGGAGAGTGGTAGAAATGAACATGTTCTGAATAAAAAACTGTGAGTGTATTAATAATCTGATGTTATTAGCAAACTGAGTTTATTAACAGTTGAGAAAGATGAAGAAACAAGTCTTAAAGTGTTACACACAGTTTAATTTTTAACTGTCAGGCAAACATGCTATTGGTTTTGCATTTTATAACTATTGGATTTCTAGTTATTGTTTTACTCTTGCTTAACCTAAACTTCTACCAGTCTAACTAATTCAATGTAGCATCTTGCAACTTCCAGCTATAGAATTGGCCTAAATATTACATTTTTCCAGCTACTGTAGTCAATGAAGGGACTGAGGAAGAGATTCTTGTGGGTGAAAGTTTGAAGGGACCCATTCAAAGATGTTAAGAAAGAAAAATGCAATCGGCTTGCTGAGGAAAAAGGTACAAAATAGAAAAGAAAAGACCTTACAAAATAAGATCTTTTGCAAACTGCAAAAGACTCATCTTTTTGTAGTTTGCCAGGGGTTAAGCATTCAGGCCCAAAGGCTAATTCCAGAATAAAAGGCCAAGAGTAGTTTGAAAGCTATAAAAAGGCCATGTTCAAAATAACTTTAAAACAAAATGTTCTCCAAGAGAATACAAAATTATAGTTCCCAAATATTTTTCCTAAAAACTCAGAGAACAGAAATCAGTCATTTCCTTTTTAATTTGATTTATATGCCGCCCTTCTCCGGAGACTCAGGGCGGCTTACAACGCGTTAAGCAATAGCCTTCATATTTTTGTATATTTATACAAAGTCAGCTTATTGCCCACACAAACTGGGTCCTCATTTAACCTACCTTAGAAAGGATGGAAGGCTGAGTCAACCTTGAGCCTGGTTAGATTCGAACTTACAGTAATTGCAGACAGCTGGTGTTAATGACAATGCTATCAGTCTGCTGAGCCACCAGGCCCTAGGAAAATAAGGTCATTAGGAAAATAAGGTGGAAAGAAGAGGAAAATGTCCTTCTATTGGGGTACAGTTGCTTTTTTTTTTACTCACTGACCTCCTTAAAGGCTCCTGATTTCCTGTTGCTTTTACCTTCTTCACTCAAAATGTGATTCTGGCTTGATGTGGGAAGTATCAGAGGACAAAAAATGGCAAACCGGTCAGTTTTCCATTGTTGAGTGTGATGGCTTCTATGAGTGAAGCTCATCCAACAGCTGGGCAGAGGGAGGACTTCTTTTCCATCTTCTGTGCTCCATTTGAAATTCACTCTTTAAAATAAGCTTTTACCCCTGACAGTGATTCTAGGGTCTGTGTTTCTCATATCCCAGAGCCAACGAAGAATCTTCACTCTTGAGAACAGCAAAAGGCCTTCTTTTTATTATCCTTTTGTAGTTTGTTTGTTTATTCATTTGATTAAAAAACTTGTATGGCTGCTTTTCCTAAAGCACAACTTTGGAAGACAATAAAATCCAGAATTATAAAAAGCATAAAGCATAAAAATCATAAAACCAAAACAAAACTCAGTGCTTCCATCATCCATTTGGAATAAAAATAAAATAGATTCTCAGTCATCTAGGTCACGGTGGTTGTCCATTTGGACTGTCCGTCAACCAACTCCAGACATCCTTACTCTACCCCGGTGCCTAGATGAAAAGCCAAGTCTTGATGGCCTTCCAAAAGACTAAAAGGGTGGAGGCCTTCCGGATCACCAAGGGGAAGGTGTTCCACAAGTAGGGGCAGCCATAGAAAAGGCATCCTTCTGAGATCCTGCTAGAGACTAACATTCAGAGGTGGGTTTCAGCAGGTTATGACCAGTTCTGGAGAACCAGAAGCAGAAATTTTGAATAGTTTGGAGACCCGGCAAATACCACCTCTGACTGGCCCTGTCCCCATCTATTCTCTTCCTCCAGAGTCCCAGCTGATCAGGAGGAAATGGGGATTTTGCAGTAACCTTCCCCTGGATTAGGGAGGGAATGGAGATTTTACATTATCCCTCCCCTGGAGTGGGGTGGGAATGGAGATTTTACAGTATCCTTCCCCTGCCACGCTCTCCAAGCCACACCCACTAAGCCATGCCACGCCCACCAAGCCACACCCACAGAACCAGTAGTAAAAAAAATTGAAACCCACCACTGATGCCTACACTATCTGTTCTGATTAAGATGGCCAAATAGTCTCAGGGAGAGACATTCCCACAACTGGTGGTTCTGTTCCGTATTATCCACAGGCTGTTTCCAAAATGCCTAGACTTCCCCCACCCACAACCATAGGACCTGAGTAGCATTCATAGAATTATCTGATAAGGAGGGAAATCTGCAATAAAAACACCCCTGCATCCAAATGCAGCCAGGGAGACTGGAAATGCAAAGTTATCCATGTATTTTAAAGCAAGGGCAGGCAGAAGGGAAATCAAGGACTTTTGACTTTCAATTCTTTTATGAAATTGCCGTCTTTTCTACAAAGAACCAAAAAACTGTTGTGGTATCAGAAGATGACAATTTTAGTTATATAGAATGAGGCAGGCAACCATTTTACAAGCTCTGCACTTCCTTCCTTCCTTCCTTCCTTCCTTCCTTCCTTCCTTCCTTCCTTCCTTCCTTCCTTCCTTCCTTCCTTCCTCCCTCCCTCCCTCCCTCCTGCAGTCTGCAACATGACTAGATTTGGGTGGTACTGTTTTATTGTTGTTTGTACTGTTAGGGGATTAACGAAGCTAAATGCACCCATGTCTCTTTATTTCTTACTCTAATTTCGGTTAAACAAGAAGTCAATTATTCGGACAAAAACCTGGCATGTTTTTAATGCCAAGTTATGGTTGTATGATCTAGGGACATTCTCAGAACTTCAAAGAGAATGTTGATGAGCTACATTTGGTCTGTGAACCACAAATTATCCATCTCTGACCTAGATTTTTTTAATGCAATCTTGCACTTTGTTAAAAGGAAAAAAATTAAGGCTTAATGCGTGCGTTGTCTCATTTTCCCGCTTTTGGAAAATAATTTGTAAGTTTGCATTTTATAAATTTGTTATGCTTGCTAGTCAAAAAAACCCATATTTCTGTGTTCCAATGTCCTGCCCTAATAGAAGATGAGCTTCAGCCTGCTGCTGGGGAAATGTGAAGGATATGAGTAACCAAACTGGCAGAGGAGATGGGTATACATTTAATGGGAGGTGTCCCATTAAGTCCTGCTCTGGTGCCAATCACCTTCTGTAGCTGTGGAGTTGCCAGAGGGAAGCAATATTCCCGTTGGGCTACACGGGAGATGCTGATCCATGGACCACCCAGCACTTGGCTGAATGGTGATGAGGACTGTTCCAGGAAAGGCATCAGTGTTGGGAGGAAAGTTTTAAGCTAGGGTGACCAGATGCCAACACCATTGTGCTGCATTCCCAGAGATGGTTTAAATAAAATGAGGCACATTTCTAAAGACATTGAACAAGTGGCATATCAGTGAAGCCTGTACAGTGAAATGAATAAATCTCCTTGTTTTGAACTGAAAACACAATTTCCAAAAATAAACTGGAAAAAAATCATGTGCCAAAAACGATTGTGCTGTTATGTTCCTTCCCCGCCACACCAACATTTTTTCTCCATTCCAAATCTTGCCTGAAATGATTGCTGATCTAATGTGTTAATAAAGTCAAATGTGATGGCTATATCTGGGGACATGTATTACTACTCTTGAGGGGCATATAACTATCCCCTTAATTGGTTCGTTTAATTTTGCCTAGGATGCTCAGTTTCTAAATTACTGAGTGTGTCTGTGTTTCCAGGTGTCAATGGATAGGGAGAGAACCCATTCCATGAAGATTTTTTTAAAAAAAATTCACTTGAAAATGTTCCCTTCTCCAAACTGTATTAGCATAACAGTACGTGGTTAGAAAAGCTCATCATCAGCTCTCTCCCAAATCAACCAGGCTTGCAGTTGATTAGGCTTTCAGTGAGACAGCAGAGAGATGCTCATACAGGGAATTGATTCCTTAAAAGACACCTTGAGACACCTTAAGAAACTTAGCCTTTAAGGATAACCAGGGAAGGGAGATGCATAAAGTTTGCAATTTATGTGTGCATCTATGACCACAGAGTCATCATACCGTGTGACCTAGATTCTGTGTGAATCTCAAACCCATCCATCTCTAGCAGTGGGTTGACCTCCAGCTGCTCTTCTGGGCTACTTGCAATTCAGCACAAGCCGGCATCAGAGGCCAATCAAGGATGTTACCAGAGGCCAGCCAGAAATCAAACCAAAGGCTTAGTGGCCACTGCCAACATCTACATTCCAGTGTCAAGAAGCGTCATCCAGCTGCTGCCTTGTTTGCTTGGAGGGTACCCACATCCGTCTTTGCAAAGCCAAAGCAACTAAAGGCCATTATCTTCTCCTCTGATTACTACTCAGAAAGGGATTCCTGTAACTCTTTGTTGCCCAAACCACTGTGGGGTTGCTTTAAAAACAAAAACTTGTAAGTTATACCACAATGTTCTGTAACCTCACTCTGAATTAGAGAAATGCTATATAATATTTTACTATCTATTGAGGTATAGTGTCCAATGCAGAAATCTAGAAAAGCAACAATTTGAGAAATAAAAGACTAAATATCTTAAATTCATACACATACGGTCAGAAGCAGGGGTGAAATGCTTCCGGTTTGGACCGGATCACCCGATCCAGTAGCAATGGAGGTGGGTGGTTCGGAGAACCGGTAGCAAAAATCCCTGCTCAACCCCCCCCCCCATGCCCAGCTGAGCTGCGCTATCATCAGAGGCTTTTTTTCTTTTAAATGCCTCTGACAATCCAGGCTGAGTTGCCTGATCGGCATAGGGTTTTTAAAAAACCCTCTGACGATCAGGCAACTCAGCTGGGATTGTCAGAGCCTTTTGAAAGCATTTTTTTACAACCTCTTCACTGAAGAGATTGTAGAAAAAATGGTTTTAAAAGTAAAAAAAAAAAAAATTGGCCATGCCCACCCAGTCACATTACCCCCACACACCAAGCCACGCCCACAGAACCAGTAGTAACAAATTTTAGATTTCACCACTGGTCAGAAGTATGCAAATATTACATATATTACATATGTAAATATACACAGAGACCCTTTTGCATCCACTGAGAGAGTTATAGAAGGACCCCTAATATTTGATTTAAGATATAAACATATTTGAATCCAACAAGGTTGCCATGCTTTCTTAAGGGATGGTAGGAACTGTAATCCATACATCTTCATGTATGAAGATTGCAAAAAGCTATCTTATATATTCTTATATATTTTTCATAAGAAAAATTAAAACAAACAAAATAAATGATTTACCTATCTGTCTATTATTATTAGCACATTCTTATGAAGGTTGGCTATGACATTTAGGAAGGCACTCTTTCTCTCACACTAAGAGAGACATTACAGTAGTGACCAAAATTGTGGAAACCTTTTGGGAAAAGTGTGTTTTTGAGGTTTAATAGCTAATAACACCACTTTTTTTTTTTTTGAAGTTTCAAGATAATCACATTCCACTGCTGGAATGGTCTGGGAATAGTCCAGACCTTCACCCAATTGAAAATCTATGGAGCCGACTAAAGAAACTTGTTAGTCAGAAGCGACCCAGCAATAAAACCCAGTTAATAGAAGCAATCATTCAATCTTGGTTTCACATTAGAACAGATGCAGAACTAAAAGACTTGGTTCACTCCCTGGGAAGACATTGTAAGGCCGTAATTCATGCTAAACTGATGTGATAATTTTTGTACATCTCGTTTTTTCTATGGTGATAATTTTTGTATATCTCATTTCTTCTACGTGTTTCACTTTTCTTCTTTATACCGTAACTGCTATTCTAACTGCAAATCCTTCATAAAAGTTATTGCATTACATTCTTGATTAAATTTCTTTATATATAATTTTATGGTATCACTGAAAAAAAAAAGTGGTGTTATTAGCTAGTTTTAGAAAATACACTTTTCCCAAAAAGTTTCCACAATTTTGGCCACTACTGTATATTTTTGCATTTATTTAAAATAGTTAACTCTGTCCCAACCACTATGTAGAATGAACTGGAAAAGAAGCATTTATTCTGCAATGTTTCCGGGCGATAGGAGGAGAGTACACTGGATCAGAAGATCTGTGAAAAAGAGTCGTTAATGGTGAAATCTTATACACAAAATGTCTCTGGTTTGCATTGCCAATGGAAAGGGAGCAAAAGTCTCTCTGTACTATCATTCCCCAAGAACTAATGCCAATTATAGTGGACAGTGTTAGATCAATTGGATGCAAAGCAGTGGTGGGTTTCAAATTTTTTTACTACCGGTTCTGTGGGTGTGGCTTGGTGGGCGTAGCATGACTTGGTGGGCGTGGTTTGGTGGGCATGGCAGGGGAAGGATACTATAAAATCTCCATTCCCATTTACTCCAGGGGAAGGTTACTGCAAAATCCCTATTTCCTCCCGATCAGCTGGGACTTGGGAGGCAAAGAATAGATGGGGGCGGGGCCAGTCAGAATTTCCACTACTGGTTCTCCGAACTACCCAAAATTTCCACTACTGGTTCTCCAGAACTGGTCAGAACCTCCTGAAACCCACCTCTGATGCAAAGTATGTTCATGGGTAGCCTTGTTTTTGTTCCAAAACTCCCATTGCAATGCTGGAATTTTGCCACTGTTTTTTAAGGATGGAAATAGTGCATTTGGCTGATGCAGATTTACTGCACTCATTTCGGTATAAAATGACACTGCCTAAAATCAGCAGTTCTGCCATTATATTTCGGTGGTGCGATCTGACCGTGCTTTTGAGGACTGCAAATGGATGGTGAATTGCTCACCTTTTCCCTACAGTATGATTTCAGAATCTATGGTCTTCCAGATGTTGAAGTATAGTTGCCGCATCTCCCGACACTGGGCATGTTGGTTGAGGCTTCTGGCAGTTCAGCAGCATCTAGAGATCCAAAAGGATACTTTTCAAGGGAGTTACCCACCCATTTCATCATTTCTTTAGCATTATGGATACCACCTCTATTACTCAGAAACATTGGAAGGATGTAGTCCAACCCATGTCTCCATGCAAATAAATATTCTTAGATTTCCTATTTATTGGCTTTATGTACTCTCATAATCTCTAAGGATGCCATCTGTTAATAAAATCAAAACATCCACCTCTCTCTCTCTCTCTGCTTGCCTATAAGAGAAGACGAGGTTGGAGCAGCTGACCCTGATTCTGAGCAAATTTAAAGGAAAATATTTTTTTCTTTTTCTTCTATGGTTTTTTTTTTTTAGTCCATGTGTGTATCCTCCAGTTTTGGGAGTTCTTTATAGGGGAGCTCTCGAATAAAAAAATCAAATGCCAACAAGTACATAGAAAATGTATTATTCCATCCATCTCTTCTGGAATAGCCACAAAACTGTACAAGCCTGGGAAGCTTCACAGCTGTCCAAGAATCTTGCCCTATTTTTCAGAATTGACATGAAAGGAAAAAAACGAGTGCACCTTACTTGATTGACCAAGAGTTATAGAATGCAATTAGGCACACTACAGGAAATACCAAGCTGCTTTCTGAAGCAAGACTAAGTTTTGATGAAGTTCTCCAAGAGGAGATCTACAGTGGCTTAGGTGAAATTGAAAAAAATGAAATACAGCTCTTGCCAATATCTGAAGTAGAAGCTAAATGCAAGAAGAGGATACAGGAAACTCAGGATTTATTTTATACGATGGGTATATCAGAGTCAAGCAATGTTTATGAGTAAGATTCCATTTTTTAGAAAGATGGACTACTGGCTGAAAGCAAGGTATGTTACAGAGAACGTGGCCACATTTGCCCAGGTTAAAAAAAAAAAAAAGGAAGATCTCACAACATTCTTTTGGTACTTCCTATTTGCCTTATTTTTGTTGAATTTGTTTTTTTTTAAAGTGCTTATGTATTTAAAATGTTTCCTTTCAATTTTTTCCATATAAGTAAATTTAAATTTTAACGTGGCCATTACTTAGAGAATGGATAGATGAAAGAGCACGTGTCATTTTTACCAAATTTTGGAAGTAATTTAATTTCAATAGTTTTCTTTTGATTGAACATTACTTTAGATTTCAGATCAAATCTGCTTTTTAGAGACTTTCCTGCTGTTTAGTATTTCTGAACCTGGCATACTTTTCCAAAACCTGCGCTATTTCGATGCGGTAGGATAATATTCCCAGAATTCCATAGGCAGCAAAGCAAACAATCATATTTGGTGGGGATTTCTGGAAATTATAATTTCAGAATATCTGAAGATACCAAAATATACACATATGTGCGCACACACAAGCACACACTCACACAAACATGAAAGTAGCTGTAAGAAATCTAGAGACTAGTAAGAAATGAGTTTCTGTTTTCATTCTGTAAACTCCATTTTAAATATAAGACAGAAAGAACTTGAAACTTTTAAGAATTTCAAATGAGGGAAGAAAACATAAGTGACAGTTTCATCTATCCAGACAGAATGTAGCTCTTTCAATAGTGTGGACTGAGTTCTTAAATAAGTCATTATAGATGTGATGCTGAATTAAACTTAATGATAAAGATAATGGTTCTCCTTGCACATATGTGCTAGTCGATCCCGATTCTAGGGGGTGGTGCTCATCTCCATTTCAAAGCCGAAGAGCCAGCGCTGTCCGAAGACGTCTCTGTGGTCATTTCGCCAGCATGACGAAACGCCAAAGATGCACAGAAAAAGCTGTTACCTTCCCACCAAAAGTGGCCCCTATTTTTCTACTTGCATTCTTTACGTGCTTTTGAACTGTTAGGTTGGCAGAAGCTGGGACTAGTAACAGGAGCTCACCCCATTACGCGGCACTAGGGATTCGAACTGCTGAACTGCCAATCTTTCGATTGACAAGCTCAGTGTCTTAGCCACTGAGCCACCGTGTCCCACTGAATTAAACTTACCACTTCCTTTATTTTCCAAAGGGTCCTCATAGTTATAGAACAGGCAGAGACAAAATGGTCTTGATTAGAACAGGCAAATAAGAGAATTCCATTTTGTTTTATTTTTTTTTCTAAGAACAGCTTTCTTATTTTTCTTCATATAATGTACAGAATATGTTTTTTAATTTTTTAAAAAAGCCCATGAATTTTGGTGAAAACAAAGCTGATGGATTCATCCTTTCTTTAAAGACTCATGCTTTCCTTAAATCTTGCTAAACTGCCACAAATTACAATGATAATGAATGTCGTGCTACAGGAAGCATTTAATTGGGATTTGAATTGATCGAGTAAGAAATATACCACCAAATTTCAATAATTAATTTTTGATCTCTTTATCAAATGACACAGTGAAATAATCATATAATGTTTTTACATGACTTGTCTCTGGAGAATGTTTTAATCTGCTTGATTTCATATCCTCAGCAGACAACAAACAATATCGTAAATATGTTCTTCCATGGTTCAAAATAACCCCCCAGATTTGTGAAACCAAAAGATATGTAACTCTCAAAATATTTCATTGATTTAAGTTTGCTTTTATTAGCGTTAACAGTATATTGGTCATCTCTACATTTTCTCTTACCTCCCAATAGAAAAGATTACATTTTAGGAAACTAGAAATGCAATTTCATTTTGAATTTCACTGATACACACATTTCTACAAATACTCCATAGTCTTAGATGTACAGTAGTGCCACAGGTAGATCTCAACTTACAATCTTCCATTTAGTGACCATACAAAGTTACAACAGCACTGAAAAACGTTTCTTCCAACTGGTCCTCGCACTTATGATGGTCACAAGATCAAAATTCGGGTGCTTGGCCATGAGCTTATATTTACAATTGTTGCAGCACCCTGGGGTCATGGAATCACCATTTGAAATCTTCCCAGCCAGTTTCCAACAAGCAAAGTCAATGCGGGAAACTGGATTCATTTAATGACTATCTGATTCACTTAACAAATGCACTGATTTGTTTAACAAGAGCAGCAAAAAAGATTGTAAAATTGGACATGACTCACCTTGCAACTGCCTTGCTTAGTAACAGAAATTCTGGCCCCAATTGGTCATAAATTTACATGAAATACAAGATTCGTTTTGAGAAAAGACAAACCTAGCCATTAGTGGCCAGGGTCAATAAATCATCAATAAACGATAATAATCTGTCCTATGATCAACAGATGTCAGTTTTTATGCTCCACAGATATGAGCATTTTCTCTATTCAACTGAATTCAAAATGCTAATCCGCAAACAAAGCAATGTGAAAACTTTTATCAATGTTTTTGACACAATGAGAGGTTTTTGATGGCTAAGTTTAAACATTCTGTAAAATAAATAAATACATATGCAAGAAGAATTTTCAGACTAGCATTCTCTAATAGAAATAATAACAATGTAAGGAATTCAATACTGTTGGTGATTCATGGAGCCCTTGTGTCTCTATTTTAAAAAAAGCAAGCAGATGGAAAACCAATTTACAAGTTTAGTAATAAACCAAAATCCAAGTCTCATAGCAGAGACAAACAGTTTTAAAACTTATAACCTCTCCAGTTGCTCATGATCCCTGAAGTTTGAAAACTATTTCCATAAAGAAAATTTTGCTCTGAGCCCTTTGAAAAATTGGCCAACAGGAATGTATTTAACAATATCAGATCTGTTTGGAAAGCAGTCTGAGTCTCATTCAGACAGATTAACAGTAGATAAATAATTATCGTTTAGTAATGTCTTGCAGTAATACCCTCTATGAAATCTTATTATTATAGAAATGAGCCATTAATTATTCAGATTGCTACAATATACCTCAGAAGGAGATGCTATTAGTTTGTTTTTATAACTCTGGTTTGCCACACATTGCTCTTACTGGATCGTTGTTCTTGTGTTCTGGATTCCCTGGAAAAACAAATAGCATAGAAATAATTATTGTTGAAATACATCAATAATAGAAATGTCTTTTGCCTTCCTAATGTATTCCTACGAGTTGAGGGTCTGCTTTTTTTGACTCAACTGAGCATTGATCCATTGATTGTGACAGGAATTGATCAACTGGCTAGTTGCCTGAGCCTGATGTCATGTGCTGACTGTGAGCGACTGGCCCAAAGTCACCAGCCGGTTTTCATGTCTAAAGCAGGACTAGAACTCACAGTTTCCTGGTTTCTAGCCTTGTGCCTTCACCACTAGATCAAACTGGCTCTCCCTGTAATATAATAGAAATGATGGCCGATCATTTTAAAATTATGCAGGGAGAAACACATCCATCTGCCATGGTGGTACAGCAAATCCATTTTGAAAGTTGTCACTTGCAATATGTTTTGCTTAAAGGCAAATGCTTCAGAGGAATTCCTTCAGGTTAGGTGTGGACCAAAATAGTAGTGACAGACCCACAATTCATCCATTTCCTAAGAGAGCTGGCCATGTACAGCCTAAACAATAAGGTCATTGTTTGGACAAGAAAACATATTTTGTTTATGTAAAGGTTAGCAAGTCTTTAAAATCTAGATAAGGCTGCTGTACTTCAGCCTGTTCAGTTTTTGAACCCTGGCAGGTAAAATGTTCATACAATTTCAGGAATTACTTGGTTGAAGAAAAATCCAGCCAAATACCACAAACACATCACTGACAAGCGGCAAGTCATAAACTATATCTTTATTTTGGTTGCAATCAGGCTGTTGACTTGTTTTGTATTGTTTTCCCAGTAAGATCACATCTAAAAATACTTCAGAATAATTTCTGGTGCATGCTCAGATCTATTTTATCCAGTTAGTCTGTTTCTCCACATTCAAGTCCTTCAGTAGGAGTGGATGTGCTGCAAAAATTATTCTGAAAAGTTAACCAAAGCAATCACTGCTAATCTTTAAAGCAATTCTTCTTTATTTCATGTTTTCTTTTCAGCCTAGAAAAGAGGGAGTGAGGGAGAAAGGGAGGGAGAGAGAGAGAGAGAGAGAACTACTTGAAAGAATCTACTCATAATCAATGCATCTCTTACATCATCAGCAGAATTTTTAACAGTATGGGTAAGTGTGAAAAGCTCTAAGAATAAATAGTGGTTTTCAGCCCAAGAAGTTATATGCATTCCTCCCCCACCCGCCCACCCCCAACACGGAGATGGACCTCTTTCTCTCTTCTACACACATGCATACACATATGAGTATTTAATGTAATGATTTAATACAATGTATTGCAACTACATTATATATACTTGTAATGATTCCAAAATTAGAAAGCAAGAGTGTTTTTTAATCAATGCAAATGATACCACAAGTAACAACAATTAGGAATAAAGGTGAAAAATTGTATTTCATTTCACTTACTGAAGGAGAGAGAGAGAATTTTCTTTATTTGCACTTTTTTCTATAACATCAAAGCAATAGTATTATAATTGTATACAGGAAGTCATTATTATTCATTTAAAAAAAATGATTTAAACCTAGGACATACGGAATCATACTCTCTGATCTTGCTTCTTTGCTGATCCAGAGCCACTTTAAAGACTGAGAGCTGACAAATTTGGTTGAGTCAATTTCTAGAATCTGTATAGGTTCATCCTTCCAAAGAATGTACGATCAGCTGTAAATCTTCATGATTCAGCCCATCTTACATCTATAGGAAGATATATCTTCTTATATCTATAGAACTAAAGGGTACTAAATTCTGCAGGCATTTTTTATAATAAATATCTGTATGTAACTCAGGGTTGTAATATTTAGTTCCCTGGTGCTCTCTAAACTTGGTTGTTTGCTTTCCGATGTTTCATTACCAGACTAGGTGATATCTGTATCAGTAAAATGGGTGGCATAGAAAATTAATCAAAATTAATTAATCAATCTTCAATGCTAGAAAGAACTGGTTTGCCTGCATGTCTTCTCAATTTCCCCTCCCCACTTTCTCCATCCAGAGTTATCCTTTACAGTGAAAGAAATGTTCCAACAGAAGAAAAGGTGATGACCAGTTACTCCTGACTATGTCCACCTCGGTGAGAAATACACTGTCCACAAATGATGCTGCCTCCTTGCTTTAAGGCTGACAAAGAGAGTTGTGCCAACAATGCTCCAAAGAGAGTAAGGAAAAGAGAAGCGCTAAAGCTGCCATTGTGACCTCATGTTGATGCTGCCCAATAGAAGGAAGGAGGTTCACCAGTCAGTCTTTGGCTCTCTGTGCCTCTTTGAAAAGGAGGGACTGGTTGTCATGACAACTGAAGGAGGCTGCCCACAGAAGGAGACAGAGAGACTGGCTGAGGTTACTACATGCTGACAAGGCTTGCCAAAAGGAGATGAGCTGGTCTCTCTGTGATACCATATGTCCAATACACACACAAACACACACACAGAGGGAGAGAGAGAGAGAGAGGGAAAGGGAGAGGGAGAGGGAGAGTCATAAATGTGCATGCTAGGATTTTTTTCCCATTTAGCGTGACAGCTGTACTTCTAGAATCAGCTTCAGGAATATTGTGGTAAAACGTACTGCATTAAAAATATTTACATTATACAAATATCTTATTTGATTGCATTTTACATTACCATTTTTCTCCCAAATAACCAATGACTTGATCCCATTTTATTCCCCCCCCTCCCCTTACCAGAAGAAAAGGCTAATTACTACTGGGTTGGCATCACATCCCTAATCACAATGGTAGAATTGGAAAAGATAGAGTGAGACAATTGCTGTTTGTCCAACAGAGAATGGTAGCAGTGGTGGGATTCAATTTTTTTTTTTACTACTGGCTTTGTGAGCGTGGCTTGGTGGGCGTAGCAATGGAAGGATACTGTAAAATCTCCATTCCCACCCCACTCCAGGGGAAGATTACTGCAAAATCCCCATTTCCTCCCGCTCACCTGGGACTCAGGAGGCAGAAAATAGATGGGAACAGGACCAGTCAGAGGTGGTTTTTACAGGTTCTCCGAAGTATTCAAAATTTCCGCTACCAGTTCTCCAGAACTAGTCAGAACCTGCTGAATATCACCTCTGAATGGTAGGTCTACTAAGATCTTGGTGATGCAGGACTAAAGGCTTAAATGCAGCCAGGAAGACTTGTGTCTCAGTAGCAGAATGTAGAAAGAAAGAGTGGTAGAAGGGACATATTCATAGCAGGAGAAAGAGAAACAGATCAGTTAAAGTCAATGATGTTCTTCAAAGTGAACTTCAGTCTTGATGTCTTCATGGACAGGTTTTCTCTGGAAGTGCCTTTTTCTGGAATGATTGATTTATTTCTCCTTCTTGTCTGCAGCCCTGGTGATTTCCCATCCAAAGACTAACCAGATCTAACCCTGCTTAACCTTTTAAGTCAACCAAGTTTATTTATGTGCTGCCATCTGCTGGATCTTTTTTTTTTTAAGAGTCAAGCTCAACTTCTGGTGACCACATCTGGTTGTTTTCTGGACAACATTATGGAAATAACATCTTCTTCCAGGTTGTTGCTTTCAACTTCCCAGTCTAATCCATAGGGCTGGGATTCCCTGATGGTCTCTAATCTAATGACTAATCAGGTTCAAACCTGCTTCTTCAAGGCCTGTGAAAGTTTTCTGGATGCTTCCTATATGCTGTGATACATCACATAAAGGACAAATCAAATAAGATATGTTCTTGGGTTTTGACAATTGCTTGTAAAGTTCTGGAAGGGGTGGTGGAATGGCTCAGGAGTTAAAGATGCTGAACTTGTCAGACAGTCTGGGTTCGAGATCCGAGCAAATGTGGGTCAACTTTAATTGTTCAGGTATTTAAAGAGTACTTTCCTGCTGAAGCCAAGAGTTGCAAAGAATATAAAATCTGACAGGCTTCTTACAGTAAATAGTATGGTTAATGGTCCAGGATGAATGAATCCTCCATGTGCTTAATGGCTATTTCCAGTTGATGTAGACAGGCAACTTTTCCTTCAGGGTCTTTTTTATTTATTTTATTTTTATTTATTTATTTTGTCAAGCGTGTATTAGATAACAGATATAAATATAAACATGATTATGAATACATGAAATGGATATGAATAAAAGGGGACATTAGGACATGGATGGTAGGCACTTTGGTGGCTTATGCCACCATTTTCTCTGCTTCCCCTCCCCCCCACCCTAAAAAAGAGAGAAATTGACAGTTTGAATGGTAAAACATGTTGGACTTCCATAGAATCTTCTGCAAGCTCATGAAAAGCTGTTATCAGTCAGTCACTTTATATAATGCCCTCCCTCCCTCCCTCCCTCTCTAAAGTAAGTGATGCAAAACCAGAATCAGGTATGGATTTGACCAGGGGTGGGCTTCAAAAAATTTAGCAAGGGGTTCTCTGCCCTGTTGCTGTGTGGGCATGGCTATGGTGGGTGTGGCCATGTCAGCCTCCTGCACCATGGTGAGGGGGTGTTTTTGCCCTCCCCGGGCTCTGGAGGCTTTCCTTGAGCCTCCAGGAGGGAGAAAATGGCCTCCCCAGGCTCCAGAGGCCCTCTAAAGGCTGGAAATGGGCCCCTTTTTTGCCCTCCCTGAGCCTCCGTGCATGCGCTGCACTTACCTGCATCCAAACGAGCCACATGGGGACTCCTGGGAGGGGACAGGAGGGGCTGGGTGAGCCGGGCCAGTCAGGAGTGGGATTTGAGGTTCTCTGAACTGCACAGGATCTTAGCTAGAGGTTCTCCCAAACGCCTGTGAACCCCCAGCATCCCACTGCTGGATCTGCCTGTCCAAAGCAAGATCTCCAGTGGAACCTCTGCAGAGACTTGTGAGTCATTCCCTGATGCTTTTTATCCATATATTCTGGAGGTCCTCATTCATTTTGAAAAATAACCGTACCAGTACATGGCATGCAAATGTATTTAGGAAAAACATGTCTAACTCCAATGAGTGTAATTAAATTCCAGCTTAAATTCAGTGAGAATGTTACTGTTGAATGTGATAGGCTTTAATATTTGTGGCTTTCCCCCACTGTTTCACTAATTGGTTGAAAAGTCCTTAACCATAGCAGCAAATTAATCTCCAGACAAGTAATTTTCATTTCTTATTAGCAGCTGTTGAGCTAGTTTTATGAAACATTTTACCCTCGGTGGCAGAGAAGGATTCAGCTTCACTATCAAGAAATGGAGGAACATCATTACAGAGTCCAAAGGAGACATACTGTGCCCTTTAGAAATATTGCCATCTGGAGACAATTGGAACTCCAGTTCTAACCTTTCCTAATCATCATAACAGCAGGTTGGGAACCTATGGATATCATCCACCTCTGCTTTACATTCTCCCATATCAGCTTTTCTGTCCTCAATAGGAGCAGTTGTCCTTTATTGTTTCTTGATCATATTGAGCTCAACAGCATCTTCTCCTTGGTCTCCCTCATTCTATTCTCTGCATGTCCAGCTATATTGTTGGCTTCCTTTGCATTTTTTGTGGCGAAGGACGGCAAGAAGGGAGCTACAGTCAACCAAGCCTCTGTTGTGAAGCCTTCCCAACAGGGGAAAAAAAAAACCATTCTGGGGAACAATTTCAGACTGCAGCTCAAAATCACAAAGCTCAAGACCGGAGCCCAGAAGTGGGTTTCAGCAGGTTCTGACCAGTTCTGGGTAACTGGTATCAGAAATTTTGAGTAGTTTGAAGAACCGGTAAATACCACCTGTGACTGGCCCCTCCCTAATGTTGCCAGGTGTCCACTATTTGAGCGGACAGTCCACTTTTTTCACATTATGTTCACTATTTTTTTTCACAAAATAGTGGACATTTTTTTTATTCAAAAGCTTTATGATGAAATTAAAATGTAATTTAATATTTTACATATTATTATAATATATTTGATGTTTTGAATTTTAAGTAAAGTTTTGAAGTGATTATTTTAATATGTGTTAAAATGTTTGTAAGAAAATATATAATTTATTTTTTATATAATCTATTTTTTGGAAGCAGACCTGGCAACCCTACCCCTCCCCCATCTATTCTCTGACTCCCGAGTCCCAGCTGATTGGGAGGAAATGGGGATTTTGCAGTAATCTTCCCCTGCCATGCCCACCAAGCCATGCCACGCCCACTAAGCCACACCTACAGAAATGGTAGTAAAAAATTTTGAAACCCACCACTGCCCGAGCCCTCTCACAAATTAGACAATGTCATGTCAGGCCTACAAGGTAAGCCAGTCTAAATAACCAATGTCATGTAAGTCATGTAAATAACAACTGCAGCAAAAGAAACTTAAAAGCCTAGATATGCTTCCCCCTCTTCGATTATATTTGTGTGAACTAGGAAGGGGCTTGTCTGAGATGTATTCTCAAATTAGTTTCTTGGCCTGGGCTCAAGCCTTGCTTATCTGACTGTTGCTTCGCTAGTGGCTCTTCCTCCTGTCCTACAGGGCCATTCCTTATGATCTCCACAGGATTCGCTAAATAGGATTGATGGCCAGTTTGCATCCTCATCTCTATGAGAATCTTCATTGTCACATGTACTGGTTTATGATACTAAGAAAGGGGTGGGCAACTGTGGCCCTTTTACAACCTGTGGACTTCAACTCCCAGAATTCCTGAGACAGCCAAGCTGTCTCAGGAATTCTGGGAGTTGAAGTCCACTGGTTGTAAAAGGGCCACAGTTGCCCACCCCTGTACTAGGGAAATAAGGACTCTTAGTATCAGCCCTGCCACGTAAATCAGATAGGAAACAAGACCAAATGAGCTAATTCTACTTCCTGGTAAGGTTCAATTAACAGAATCTTGCATGTCTGAAAATACAAATCTCTCACTGTCACTTCTAACAGTCTGATCAATTAGGGCAGGTCCTTCCTAAGTTTTTTTGCCTCTGACTGTTAAGCAACTGTGGGCCTGCCCTCTCGTGTCTGATTATTTCCTAAGAAGTATCTCTTCCCCTCATACCTCAAGGTGATTCCCACATTCCACTACACTTAGCCATGGCAGCAGTGGTGAAATCCAATTTTTTTTAATACTGGTTCTGTGGGCATGGCTTGGTGGGCGTAGCTTGGTGGGTGTGGCTTGGTAGGCATAGCAGGGGAAGGATACTGCAAAATCTCCATTCTCACTCCACTCCAGGGGAAGGATATTGCAAAATCTCCATTCCTACTCCACTCCAGGGGAAGGATACTGCAAAATCCCCATTCCCTCCCCACTCCTAGGGGAAGGGCATTGCAAAATCTCCATTTCCAGCCCACTCTGGGGCCAGCGAGTATTCTTTGAACCTGTTAGATTTCACCCCTTCATGGCAATCATTTAATATCTAGTGTAATGTACTTTAGTTGTATTAGATAAGAGAATGAATAAGAGCCGTGGTGGTGCAGTAGTTAGCATGCAGTACTGCAGGCTACTTCTGCTGACTGCTGTCTGTCTGCAATTTGACAGTTTGAATCTCACCGGGCTCAAAGTTGACTCAGTCTTCTATCCTTCAGAGGTCGGTAAAATGAGATCCAGATTGTTGGGTGCAATATGCTGACTCTGTAAACCACTTAGAGAGGGGCTGTAAAGCACTGTGAAGCAGTATATAAATGCTATTGCTATTTCATTTGCAATCAGGTCTTAGGTTGTGGCCAAATAAGGGAGATTTTACAATATTTCTCTATTATATTTCATTAATTTCCAAGCCTGCATGAAGATGAAGAGTGATGCCCCAGCTAAGTCACATAAAAGAAAAACAAATAATTGGACTCCTTTGCATTTCAATAATATCAAGCTGATATTCAGAGGTTAGAAGTGGCAGGAACAACTGGAGTTTAAGAAAGGAATTGAATGCAGGGCAGCTGATAAGAACCAAAGGTATCAACTGGAAGTTGAACAGTGAATGGAGCTCCGGGATAGAAGAAATATACTCCTATTCCCTGCATAGCTAATATGTTATCATTTTCAGAGAGAGAATGATGAGGAATAGAAGCAATCATAGCTACTATTGATGGCAGCTTGGATGCCTGATTGGAAGAAAATGCTTCATATTTTGTTTCATACCATAGGTAATTTCTGCAAATAATATCTAGCTGCTTCTGATGTCTCTTCATATCCTTTTTCATCGAGTGTGAGAGTTGAAGTTAATATTATCTTGTATTGTTATTGTTAGCGTCAAGCACTAGTGAATTCAGAAATACAGCACCATTTGTGTATACAGTATGTGTGTGTATCTGCACACATTTTTAACTTTAATTCTTTTCCACACGATCCAGCTTACATACCTAATTATACTTCAGTATCTGGAGTCTAAATAAATATTTATATAGATTATTGAATGGCCCTAGCCAATCTAGACTTGCAACCAATTATAGAACAAATGCCCACCTTATATTTTCATAATAATCCTAATAAATAGAAGCTAAAAGGGTGCATTTGGATTCTGGTTCTTTTTATGAAAAGGGGGTTCCCCACTTCAGCTCTAGAAAGTTGAAGAAAAAGAAGGAATTTGTGTAGAAAAATGAATACAAACAGGGGTGAAATCCAAATTGTTCACCATCGGTTCTGTGGGCGTGACTTGGTGGGCGTGGCAGGGGAAGGATACTACAAAATCTCCATTCCCACCCCGCTCCTGGAGGAAGGATATTGCAAAATCTCCATTCCCACCCCACTCCTGGGGGAAGGATATTGCAAAATTTCCATTCCCACCCCAGTCCTGGGGGGGAAGGATATTGCAAAATCCCCATTCCCTCCCCACTCCTGGGGGAAGGATATTGCAAAATCTCCATTCCCACCCCACTCTGGGGCCAGCCAGAGGTGGTATCTGCGGGTTCTCCGAACTACTCAAAATTTCCGCTACCGGTTCTCCAAAACCTGTCAGAACCTGTTGGATTTCACCCCTGAATATAACCCAAGAAGATTTCAAAATAATCTCCAGAAATTGTGTCAGAAGGGTTAAAACTGAAAATGAGCCAAGGCTTGCAAAAGATACCAACAGCAAAAATGGGTTACTTGAGTGTGATGGAAACAAAAGGAAAGCCAAAGAGAGTTAACTGCAACAAGAAAAAGGAAAATTAATAATCAGCAGAACTTCTGTTTTGCTTCTTTCTCTCTTCGCTCAGAAAGGAAATGGAGCCCTGGTTGCCATTGTTCAGCATTGGGAAAATTAGGGAACGGTGGTTTAGGATGGATAAGAAGGGGATAAAGGAGAATTTACATTAATTGAGGTCTCCAGGTTCAGGTGGATTAAATCCTACAGTAATTAAAGAATTTACAAAAGTGAACTCAGAATCACTCTGAATAATAGTTGAAGAAAACTAGAGTAAATCTAATGTGCACTTATCTTCAAAAACTGGAAGAACGATCTGGTAAACACTAAGCCTATCAGCAGGTTTTCTATATAGGGAAAGATTATCAAACAGATTATTAAACAGCATGTTTGTGAACACTTAGATGGAGCACAGCAGCCAGAATGGGTTTGTTATAAGCAAACTGTATCAAACTAACCGTATCTTTCTGTGTTATAGTTTCTTTTTAGATTTTTTAAACTACCTTTATTATTTTTATAAATAACTCAAGGTGGCAAACATACCTAATATTCCATCCTGTTCCTATTTTTCCCTAAAACTTATAGATCAAGGGAATGCCATAGAGAATGGGGACATTAGGAAAACCTAGAAAGGAAAACCTTTCTCATAATATTCTCCTTGTTAAAACAGTAAAATATGGACATGTAATACTATTGTTAGACAGACTCACCATCAGTTGAATGGCTACATTCAGAAGGTTCTCATTAATGGCTCTACTTTAGCTTGGAGGAAAATATCAAGTGAAGTGCCACAAGGCTCCTTCCTGTGTCCTATGATACTCATTGTTTTTATCAGTGACTTGGACTGAAATAGTTGAGGGGATATGTGTCACAACTGCAAATGTCACAAATCTGGGCAGGCAGCTAATGCTTTTGAGGACAGAGAAAGAGGATTTCAAAAGATCTAGATAGACCTGAACAATGAACTGAAATAAATAGGATGAGATATAACAAAGAAACAAACATGTAAAATTCTACATCTCTGTTGAAAAAAAGGAAAGGCACAAATAAAGGACATAGGAGACTGGGCTTGCCAGCTGAACATGTGAAAAATATCCAGATGTCTTTATCAACCACATGAATCAACAGTGTGATGCTACTGCTAAAAGGCAAATGTTACCTTGGGTGCATTAATAATAGCAGAGTCTAGGTCATAGGAAGTGATACAGTAGTTCCATTCTATCAGCCAAGTGTCCAGTTCTGGACATTGCAGTTCAAAAAGGACAGTAATAAATTGGAGTGAGTTTGGAAAATGACTACCAAGATGGTAAGGAGCCTGGAAATCAAGCCTTATGAGGAAGAACTAAAGATGCTGTGTATATTTAGCTTATAAAAAAGATGGCTGAGGGAGTTATGATGTCACCTAGGGACCATGATTCTATGATGTCCCATAGAAGTAGAATTGAATTTATTTTCTATTGCCCCCAGGGAGCAGGATTAGAACTAGTGGGCAAAAACTACAAGAAAGGAAGTTTAGGCTACACATCAGTAGAAATTTCAGGGCCAAATGAGGTGTCAGCCACTGAAACAAGTTGCCATCTGATATGGTAAGTTCTCATTCATGAGAAGTCTTCAGAAAAATTCTGGATAGTCATCTGTCAGAAATAGTCTAGGTTTTATACTGAGCAAAAGATTGGCCTAGATGTAGAGGTGGGATTCACTTAACTTCCCTTCCGGTTCGCAAATGTGAATGCACGCATGTGCAGCAGTTTCAAATTACATCCGGGCAGGTGGGCGGAGCCTCCTGCAGTCACCGCTACCGGTTCGTGCAATCTGGACAGAACCGGCTGAATCCCACCACCACTAGATGGCTTCTAAGCTCTTCCTTAATTCTATGACACATCATCACTTCTATCCATTCCTGATACCTTTTTTTAATATTACGGTAACTTAATTAGCTCAAGCTGTGTAACTTTTACATGGCATATTGCTTCTATCCCTATTTGCCTCTTAGACACATTTTTTTAAAAAAAATCTAATTTAGGCAACATGATCTCATTTTTAAAATTTATATATGATCATCTGGCAGTAATTTGCAAAGTAGTAATGTATGCAAAGTTACAGACAAATTAGTCCATTGCTCAAAGTATGACAGAATTCTGTTTTGTATTTAGAATTTTTTTAAGAGAAAGAATGAAAACATTAAGCTATATTTCCACAAACTGGAAAAATACATTTTATTTGTGTCATAAACATATTTCTTTTCTTGTGAAATTTGTATTGATCTGAAAACCACTAGGACTTTTACTTACCACCTCCAAATCCAAAAAAATACCTCTTTAGCAAAGACATTTGCAAAGGGGGAGAAAAAAAGCAAAAACAATAATTGATTAATTTAAAAACAAGGATGTTCCAAACAGAAGGATTTTAATTGTACTCAAATTCTGGCAGGCAATTTTAAAAATGATTGTTAATCTTTGAAACATTTCTCATGAACAAGTCCTGCTGTTTGATTGATTGTAAGACTATTCTGAAGGGGGGAAAGAAGCAGAGACGTTTCCATCCCCTTGATCTTTTAGATGGTTTTTGTCTTCCTTCCCAGGATTGCTTATGTGAAGGTGAGATAGAATTTAAGGAATGCTTTGTTGGATCAGGCCAAAAGCTTTTTAATCCAGCATTCATTCTCACAGATCCATTCAGGTATCTATGAGAAAGTCTGCAGTTTCTGAGTCCGTAAAGGGAAACTGAAACCAGTTTGTGTGAACTTGTCTCCTGATCTGATCTGAAATGAAACTGTGAATCTTCTGTTGGTATTGTAAATACTTCATCTGTTATTATGTATATAAAGAAGTTAATGAATCCAGCTGAATCAGTTATCTGTGTGTGCTTCTGGATTTGATTTTTGCAAGAAACTCTGACAGATCTGACTGTACTTACTCCTGGTTTTAGCTGGGGACTACACAACTCATGTCCTGTTGGGTCATTGTTTCAGAAATATTTCTTTATGAAATCCCTCAATACCTTCAACAATGACAGAGCTTCTAGAATACTGTCTTCAATGGAAAAGTTGGGATACATTTAGAGGAAGTGAAAGTGGGCTTGTTTCAGCTCCAACCAGCCACTGGCATGTCACAAAGCACCCCAAAAATTACTCCTGCAGGAATATACATTACCAAATAGACACAAAAGGCAAAAATAGGTCATTTTAGAAATGTAACATTTGCATAAAATGTGCATGTGTTGATTCATATGTATACAGCAGATTCCCCAACTTCTTGGACTGATTGGAAATCTTTAG
Source organism: Arizona elegans (assembly GCA_022577455.1). Lineage (NCBI taxonomy): Eukaryota > Metazoa > Chordata > Lepidosauria > Squamata > Colubridae > Arizona > Arizona elegans. Next base: position 183,020,546 of record JAKOOJ010000001.1, read on the forward strand.
AATGTGTACATTCCTAATTCTATGGTGGGCATAGCCAGTCACAAAGATCTCCCCCGTACCACCATCCTTTAAATGTTTCAGATAATCCCTACCAAAGGTCCAGCTTTGCTAGAGGTGCAGGTGGATACACCACAAAAAAAATAAATAAATTGTGCTGTAGACAAATGCTGTTTCTAACTTCTACAAACATTAAATATTGAGGGTGCCATCTTGCTTTACAGTTCAATAGTTCCCCTTCTTTAATTATTCTTGAAAAAACAAAAATTGGCTGATGGAGGGAAACTGCCAAACACTAAGGATCACAGGGAAGGAAAATATATGCAGAGATGCATACTTAAATGTAATTGTTCCAATGTAAGCTGCTCAGAGTAGTTTGATTGCAGTGGCATAGAAGTAGATTCATTCATTCAATCAATCAACCAATCAACAAATCATTCCATTTTTTAAAAAAATAGACATACTGTTCTGTACAGTATTCCAAACCATGTATAGTATACTATGACCAGGTAACCATCTGTAAGCCTGCTTTATCTGGAGTCCATTGGTGAAGCCTTGAATGGTAATAATCAAGCTCCAGATTGTTTTCATTTTCCTGGTCCCTGATGTTCACAGTGGAATGGACTATCCTTTGAACTTGAGGCTGCCTTCAAGCAATGGACTGAGTCAAACAGGATATATGGCAAGCCTATTTGTGTTAACTTAAATGGTAGAGTCCTCTTCTAGTTTTTCTTTTGTGTACCTTCACAAGCCTTGCATATTTATTTTAATGATTCCTTCAATGCATGGCTAATACTTACTGTACTGCCAGAAGAAGATAATGACATAGAAATGCAATAGCAGAAGTCTGTAGAAACTGGACTTACTGTCTGAAAAGGAAAATCTCAACTTGCCCTGTTAAAAATGGAGTACTGTATTGAATATAATATTTTCTGTTTTAATATGTAAATTTCCACCAAAATAGGGAGGACCCACTGAAATTTATCATCACTATTAATATCACTGCTAATGATCAAATGACACATTTTGCCCTTGTTGACACATCACATGAAATTGAATTCATCTCTTGGAGGGTGAAACCAGCTTATCAATTTACTGATTTTGTACGCAAACAGTAGTGTGTGTGTGTGCATTTAGTTTCCTCCTTCTGATAAGGAAGAAGGTCCACACCTGTATTTAGTTCTCACACTTTTTTCAGATACCTGCTTCCAAAGATATTTGTAAAAGAGATTCGTTGACCCTTCATCCAGTCCTGTTCAAAATAATAAAAAGCATCAAAGGAAAGGGGGGAAAAGCTATAAAGTAAATGGAGCCTTGGAAACCTTTGACAGGAGCCTCATTAATACAGTTATATTCTTTTGTGTTACCAGAAGTCCCAGGCTAGGGAACTTGCTTAACAAGTCAATTTTTTTTGCCTATCAACAGGGTTCAGATTCTCTCAAAGAAATGGAACATTTTCATTTTGACCTGACCAAGAAGTCAAGTCTTTACAAATGTGAAACTATTGGGATAGATTAGACAGATGACAGATAGATAGATAGATAGATAGATAGATAGATAGATAGATAGATGGATGGATGGATGGATGGATGGATGGATGGATGGATGGATGGATAGATAGATAGATAGATAGACGATAGGTAGGTAGGTAGGTAGGTAGGTAGATAGATAGATAGATAGATAGATTAGATAAGATAGATAGATAGATAGATAGATAGATAGATAGATAGATAGACAGACAGACAGACAGACAGACAGACAGACAGACACAGACAGATGTGGATGGATAGGTAGGTAGGTAGGTGGATGGATGGATGGGCGGACGGACGGACGGAAAGACAGACCAGACAGATGTGGATGGATGGGTAGGTAAGTAGGTAGGTAGGTAGGTAGATAGATGATAGATGATGATAGATGATAGATGATAGATGATAGATGATAGATGATAGATGATAGATACATAGATACATAGATACATTCTGATAACCATATCTGAGCAAATGGATATCGGTTTCATGAGCTAAGAATGGAAGTCAAACTTATCCACTCCCTTCAAGATTCAAAAAGTTGCTTAAAACAAATATTTTCACATGCCTATTTCGAGATTAGTGGCTTGCTGCCATCTTATCATATTTATATTTTTAAATTAATTGATTCATTGCTATTTTCTATCTTTCCTGTATAACTTTATTATTGATTTACTATATTTCCTGTAATTATTGAAATATTTTCTGTGAATGTTGTAAATGAATTATTGTTCATCTGCATAATTGAAAACTGCTGTGAGTTTTTATTGATTCAGCAGTATACAAGTAGAACAAATGAACAAACGAATCAATCAATCAATCAATCAATCAGTCAAGAGCCTCATCAATCATACCCAGAACTATTTTGTTGTTTCTTCTGGCAGCACTCCACAAAGTTTCAGATAAGGGTTTTACCCATACCTGTTTCCCACCTATGTAGTTATAAAAGTAATGAAAAAAAGAATATAAAACTGTGACTTTATGCTGGAGGCATTTAAGGCTGCTCGAAAATACATTTCATTTAAACCTTATATTCAGGGATGTACTGAAAAAGTTCTAATTGAAGACAATTTCTCTCAGGATCTCAAAAGTTAGCAAGGCTTTAAAAAAAAACCTATTGAAATATTTTCCATTATGGAAAATGAAGAACAAAAAGCTGCATGCACATAAAATCATGTGCACGACGAGCCATATTGAGGCATACATGATGCTTCATTGACTGAAATAATGACCTTCTATTTCTAGCATTGAGTCTGTCGAATGCCATTGTTTCTACCGTATAGGTAAACCCGGTAGCAAGAAGGAAGGAACAATCCTTTTGAGAAAAATCTCACATGTTGCAAATGGAGAAAAAAAAGAAAAAGAATTACCGTGAGACAAATGAACTGCTGAGACATCAGTATAGTGATTGACTCTGTAGCAAAAGGGGAAAAACAACGACAGGCATCTTTCATTAACATCACTTCAAACTGCAACTTTTGTAGCTGGGATTAACCATAGCAAACATAGCGTTCATTATCAGAGAATGCAAAGGTAAGATATTTCCCTCTGTGCCTCCTACTTTGCCAGTCCACAGTTTCCATTGATCATTTTCTGTAAATAAATGAATGTTACTAATTCTGTACCATGAGAAGAACGATAACTTGAGCCACAGCAGGCAAAGGTGTTAATCAAGGCACGCCAAGATGTAGCACCCTGTTATAAGGGAAAGGGCACAGTAATCACACAACATAGCAATTTACTCAATCCCCCACAGCAAACACACTAACCACAACCTTATATGAAAGAGCTCAAGAGAGGTAAGGCGGAAACAAATCTTGCATTTGCAGCGTTCTTACGAATGAACATCAACTTTAATTTCTTTTTTTTTTACCGTGGGAAAATTCCTTGCTGTATTAATAGTTTTGCTTTTTATAGATCCCATATGCTGTACAAATTGAATAGCCAGCTATTAATAGCCATTGCCATGGCAATGGAGGCATTTCTGGAATACAGCATGACTTACACTTCATGGCAAACAGAAAGACCACACAAAATTGCATCCAAAGGGACCTCAGAAAGTTTCTACCAAGGATTGTGTTGGTCCATCTGTTTAATAAGGGATTCCTCCTAGGGGTTAACCTGCCTTTCTATAGTTAGCCACCTTTGTATCTCTTGCTATATATTAGTTTGGTATCTATCTGTAAATCTACAAGAACTGTTGATTTTTCATATGGAAGAGCTATGACACCTTTTTCATAATGTATAAAGAGCACTATTGTGGTAGGAGACTTTGCTAAGGATCGTTTTGTTGATTGTCATACAAAGGCAGTTTCTTAGGACATCCAAACTGAAAATAGAAATTCTCTAGATAGCTAGCTTGATACAAATCTCTGAAATGACTGTGTGGCCTTGAGCAAGTCCCAGTTTTCTGCCTGGGTTCCTGAAGGCAAAGAAACCATATCTTTTCACTAAAAAGAAAAGAAGAAATTATGTCTAGCATTGAGATAATAATTCTTGGAATCCTATTTGTTGGGATGTTTTATTCATTTTGGAGCATCACAGATCTGGAAATTATTGCTTCAGAGACTTGACTTGTCTATGGTATGCTTGTCATTCTTTTGGCATTACTCTACCCCAAATAAAACGTGAAATAGTGCTTTAGCTTAGTTATTTAACAATATCTACTTAACTATAGTATATACTTAACAATATTTACTTAAGTATTGTTAAGTAATGTTACTTAACAATATCACTACTGGGCTGTGTAATAGCTCGAATGCCTTGACCATTGAAGAAAACCATTTGTAAGCTCTTTGTGTGTATTATAGGTAAAGGTAAAGGTTCCCCTTGCACATATGTGCTAGTCGTTCCCAACTCTAGGGGGCGGTGTTCATCTCCAAGCCGAAGAGCCAGTGCTGTCCGAAGAAGTCTCCGTGGTCATGTGGCTTTGACTAAACGCCAAAGGTGTATGGAACGTTTTTACCTTCCCACTAAAAGTGGTCCCTATTTTTCTATTTGCATTTTTTACGTGCTTTCAAACTGGTAGGTTGGCAGAAGCTGGGACAAGTAATGGGAACTCACTCCGTTACACGCTACTAGGGATTCGAACTGGTGAGCTGCCAACCTTTCAATCAACAAGCTCAGTGTCTTAGCCACTGAGCCACCAAATCCCATGTATTATAGCAATGCCAAATTAATGGCCTCATAACCTAATTTGAACAGAATTTGATAACCGCAAATGCTAAGAAATGTTAAGTTCCCGATCCTTATGATGCCAAAGTAGGTGGTGGATCCACCTTCACTTTGAAGTACTTCTATAAATGCTCTTGACAGTCCCTTCTCCTTTTGAGGTTCTTCACAGTGACTTGCTCTTTCAGGTTCTCCTCATTTTATTAAGGGGTTATATATACAGGTAGTCTTTGACTTACAGCAGTTCATTTAGTGACTGTTCAAAGTTACATTGAAAAAATGACGGATGACCATTTTTTACACTTATGACCATTGAAGCATCCCATTGCTCACATGGGATTGACAAGCACCTTGTCAATCAGGTGCTTGACAACTGATTCATATTTATGATGGTTGCAGTGTCCCGTGTGTGTGTGTGTGTGTCATGGGATACCCTTTTGTGACCTTCTGACAAGCAAAGTCAATGAGGAAGCTAGATTCACTTAACAACTTTGTTACTAACTTAACAATGGCAGTGATTCACTTAACAACTCTGACAAGAAAGGTCATAAAATGGGGCAAAACTGACTTAACTCACTTAACAACAGAAATTTTGGGCTCAATTGTTGGCATAAGTTGAGGGTTACCTGTATACAGCTGGGCAGTAAGGGCAGGAAAAATCAGTCTATTAAAAAACAGTATCTTTACAACATGACATGCAAGTAGGGAGGCTAAGATAATAGAACATTATTACTGTGTTTGCAGCTTGAAGAGTTGTCCTAGATGCTGACCAGCTCTAAGAGCTATTTTAGGTGAGCAAGAGTCCCCGAGGGGAAAAATGGAAAGGAGTGAAAAACTGGCACTGAGAAAGGCACAGAGAAAAATCAGAATGGCTTTTACAAAATGATGAACAGGCGGAGTGATGTTTTCAAGAGTGTCTTACATATTGAATAGGGAGAATAAATTGAGTAACTGGAGAATGTGAATGTATACACATGAATAAATAGCAATTTATTTAAATTAATTACTGGCTGTGCATATGCATATAGTCATATTCTCCAGTTAAATGTGACCATATCAAATTTAATTAATTAATTACTGGCTGTGCATGTGCACATATTCATCTTCTCCAGTTTTACGTGATCTAAGCAAACTTAAATTAATTAATGTAATTTACATCCTGATCCTGTCCTCTCTTAGTAATATGAACCCTAGATTACTAGGCAGCTTCAGTGTGTCCTTGCCTGCTCTTCAATTTCTGCACTTGTTCTATACAATCAAGAAGTGGCCAACTTTTATTATTTTACCAATGTATCCAGCCAACAGGGCTAAGTCATCTCCAATAGTACTTTGCAATGTCAAAAAGATACATAACTGTCAGTCTTCAAGTCTGTGATGGCAATACATTTTGATTCTTCAGGCATTTCACTTCCAGCAAAAGCTCACAGACATGAAACCGCTGAATAAGCTGATTTACTGAAGACAAGATAAAAGCTATATTCACAGGGAAGATCTGTCTGATTTCTGCAAAAAAAGGGGAAAAAAGAAAAAACAGAAATCAAACATTCGATCTATCTATCTATCTATCTATCTATCTATCTATCTATCTATCTATCTATTGGTATCTATCATCTACGTCTGCCTGTCTGTTTATCATCTATCGCAAGGTTTAAACCCAAGCACTTTTCCTCCCTTCTTTTCAAGACAGTTGAAATTTGGCTATTCTCTTGGTGACTCTAAGACCTTAGTGCAGGGGTGAAATCCAGCAGGTTCTGACAGATTCTGGAGAACCGGTAGCAAAATTTTTGAGCAGTTCAGAGAACCGGTAGCGGAAATTTTGAGTAGTTCAGAGAACCGGCAAATACCACCTCTGGCTGGCCCCAGAGTAGGGTGGGGTGGGAATGAAGATTTTGCAGTATCCTTCCCCCAGGAGTGGGGTGGGAATGGAGATTTTCCCTGCCATGCCCACCAAGCCACGCCCACCAAACCACACAATGCCCACCAAGCCATGCCCACAGAACCGGTAGCAAAGAAAATTGAATTTCACCACTGCCTCAGTGTTCTATCGAGCCTGAGAACTGATACTTGTCTCCTCAGCATCTTTAGTTTTTACATAGTACACAGCCAGGGGTGGTATTCAGCCTGTTCGGACTGGTTCAGGTGAATCTGTAGCTCCGACTTTGTTCCGATGATCAACTGGGCCCGTTCACCCACCCCTGCACTATACCGACCTATATTTCCTTTGTTTGAAGCCCAGCTGATAGGCATGATAGAGCGGATTGCCGCGCCTCAGCTGTTTTACTCACTGGGGCTGCAGTAGAAGGTAAGTTTTAGAGATGTTTTCAAACGCACTGCACATGTTCAGCAAACCAGTTGCTACATTGGTTGAATCCCACCACTGTACACAGCTATATAATTAGCCCAACTGTATATCTGATTAAATGTTGATGGAAATATGTAGGAACTCCCTTTATTTCTTTTCCCATCTTTTAATATTTTCCCTTTTTTTGGTTGGTTGGTTGGTTGGTTGGTTGATAGATGGAGTAAAGTTGGGATATTATTTTGTTGTTCACATGCATCTCACAGCTATAAATAAATTAAATTAAATTAATTAAAAGTAGTTAAAACTATGAATAAAGATGTATTTTAATATTCTAGCATTTGAAATATATGTATTCACATATATAAATAAATAAGTTGGTATGTATGAATGTGTTTCTGTATATTTTTGTGTGTGTGTAATAAACACGCATATACAACACAAATGAATATGTCATTTTTACTAGCCATTAGTGGAATTCTAACAGAGTAAGTTTTACCTTTTTATTCATTTATTTCCTAGAACATGCTGTAAACCTAAATCTTTAATTTTGGCAGTGATGGTCCATAGTCTCATAAAAAATAATTTGTGTCTGACTGTCTAATAAAGATGGTGGAAAGATTCTTCACATGCAAATAATTGCCTGCATACTTCATTGCAATGGGTCATGTCATGCCTGTATTTGATGTCACACTGTGCTTTTTTTTTTTTTTTTTTTGGTCTATGTTGCAATTCAAGTTACAGTTTGTAAGCCTGAGATCCCTCTGCACTTACAATGTGACCACTGAAGTCCTGAATGAGCTATCATCTTTAAGCCGTTTCATTCAGAATACATCTTCATACATGCCACATTTGGAGCAGGGAGTTTCTTGCTCCATGCAATGGAGGGAAGTTAGGGAGATGAATCTTTCTTGGGCATTCCCCAAACTCACTAGTAGGGTAGGAATACAGATGAAAACAAGGCAATGAAAGCAGCACCTTGACATCTTCTCCGTGCTTCACCTCAATTCTATGCCTTACTTTGTGTTGATACAAATTACAATAAACTGAAATCATATGCTTTTAGTGATTTATTAAGAAAGGCTTATTCAACTTTCCTAACTTCAGAATAGAGGGTGGTGAAGGATCAGCTTCAGCATAATCAGTGGCTGTGAGCTATAGGGTTCCCCATATCCAATCTTTTGCCATCTTTAACTCCGGTTGGGATGACACTCTTCCAGTCAGAGCTGGCGCACAACCTGAGGTTTTCCTGGACTCATAACCTCTGACTGAAGAGTGGGAGGCAAACATGACCAGGAAGCCCTGTGCACAAATAACTGTCTTGTGTGCCAATGTGTGCCATTTCCTAGTCTAAAGGCATTGCTCATGGTCAGTTATGCCTCAGTCACTTCCCAGCTGGACTAAAGTACTACAATACACTGTACAGGGGACTTGCCTTTGAAGACCATTCAGAAACTGCAGTTGGTTCAGAATTTTAGTTATTTAATTATTATTCCAATATATATGGGCATCCAAGGTCATAATTCTGGACTGCTAGCAGTGTTAAAAAAAAAAGTAATAAAAGCACAAAAAAGACAAAACAGTACATATAAAAGAGTAACCCGGGTAAAACAGACCTATCAGTCACAATTAACATAGCCAGGGTTCCTTCTGGTAGATGAGAAGTCTGTAAGTTTGTTTAATAATAAATAAATACACCAAAACAGGCTTGTGCAGAATCTTAGTTTGTCCTAGGACTGCATTCTTCTGGACAGGGAACTCTGATGTCATTCCTGAGATCGGTTGGAGCCACTCTGCCAGGTGAGGAGTCATAGACCTGATTGCTTTGATATACATGCATGCATGTCTGTATGTATGTATGTATATAAAATGTATGTATGTATGTATGTATGTATGTATGTACCATTTTTCCCGAAAACAAGACCCTGTCTTATATTTTTTTGAACCCTGAAATAAGTGCTTAGCCTTATTGCAATGCGCTCAAAAGCCCGATTTGGCTTATTATCAGGGGATATCTTATTTTGGGGAAACAGTGTGTGTGTGTGTGTGTGTGTGTGTGTGTGTGTGTGTGTGTGAATATACTCAGGGGTGAAATCCAGCAGGTTCTGACAGGTTCTGGAGAACCAGTAGTGAAAATTTTGAGTAGTTTGGAGAACTGGCAAATACCACCTCTGGCCGGCCCCAGAGTGGGGTGGGAATGGAGATTTTGCAGCAACCTTCCCCTGGAGTGGGATGGGAATGGAGATTTTGCAACATCCTTCTCCTGCCATGGCCACCAAGCCACGGCCACCAAACCACGGCGACCAAGCCATGCCCACAGAACCGGTAGTAAAAAAAATTGGATTTCACCACTGAATATACTGTATATATAGCAATGGCACTTACTTATATATCACTTCACAGTGCTTTACAGCCCTCTCTAAGTGTTTACAGAGTCAGCCTATTGCCCCCAACCATCTGGGTCCTCATTTTACCAACCTCGGAAGGATGGAAGGATGAGTCAATCTTGAGCCAGTCAGGATCAAACTGCTGGCAGTCAGCAGAATTGGCCTGCAATACTGCATTCTAACCACTGCACCACCAGGGCTTATATATATATATATATATATATATATATATATAGTGTGGGTATGAGAGAGAGAGGGAGGGAGGGAGGGAGGGAGAGAGAGAGAAAGAGAGAAAGAGAGAATGGAATAATTGTTAGTACCAATAATATCATCATAGAACAGATTTGAAATGATCTGAATTGTCCCACTTTGAGTCATAACCAAATACACCCCGTAGTAGTTCAGTTTATCAGCTCCAACATTTGGCAGGAAGGAGAGGGGAGACAGTGATGAAGCAGTCTTCCTAACAACAATAGCTCAGTCTTCAAATGGGAGATGGCATGTAGATATCCTGCATTCTGGATTTTTTTGCTTCATAGGGGATGAAAATGCAATATTAATGCCTGCTGCAAAGAAGTGGATTAATGAAAAGAAGGGGGAAAAAGCACAAAGTACTATCTTGTTACCAATCAATAGATCTGAAGGGCTTGAGCTGATGCCAGAATAAAGGGCCCATGCAAACTTGGCTGGCAAAGCGTGCATTTGAAATAAAGCCTCAGTGAAGAGTAGCAGAGACAGTCGCCATTCCCACTCTGAGTAATGTCTGCCTTCTATTCAGTAGCAGCCCACGAGGAGAGTGGCAGACAAAGACATACCCACTGAAAAACATCACTCTGATAAAATCCTTGTACTCATGGCAAAAATCTTATAATTGCTGACTGATGAGGTTTGCCTCAAAAGTATGTGGGGAAGACACAGCATTCCCCTCCACCCCAAAAAGGCGGCAGAAATGTGTGAACGAGAAAACATAGAAGATAATGACCAACTGATGAGGATTGGCTTTGAAAGTTTTGTTCTAATCATAATCTTACCACTGTGGTTTGGGTTCTGGAGCCTTATTTGGTTCCCCCCGCACTCAGCTTTGCAGTATTTAATCTAGGATCAAACCATGAATCTTTGGCACAGATCCTTCTCGGTCCCAGACTGCGGTCCTGCTGCCAATATTCCTTGATGGGGAGTGAAATTTGTTCACACATTTGAGATGAGTAGGGCTGATGATGTCAGTATGAATCTTCTAGGGTGCTTTCAAAAAGACAGGCAGATTAAGTGAGTCAGATTATAGGATTTTTCATGTTTACATCAACTTTTTTGGAATTGGAGGATAAAATCTGCCACTTTGTACAAAAAGTGCATTGCAATAAGTTGAGTTTCTCTTAAAGCTCACTGCTGTCCCAGGAAATTCTTCAGTGTTTTTCAGACAGTTTTTCTGCAAGCTCATTCATGTTTCTATGTCTGTAGGTTATTGCTGTTCCCATTATCTGTTACCTATGTGAAGATCTCATATAGCTGATCCATTTTTTTTTCAGAGAAAGAGATTCTAAAGGAAGAGAAAGAAAAAAAGAAAAAAGAGAGAATTATAAATAATAAAAATAATAGTATGCATTAAATGCACTTTTCTGGTCTTTTATGAGTATCAATGGTGAATTTATGAATGAAGCAACAGATAAGGTCGAACTGAGGTAATGGCTCTAAGTGAGACACATTTCGATAATGTACAGAGCATGACTGAAGACTTTCATACCACGTAAAGTCAGGCCTGGAAGCCATCTTTTTTGTTGAATCTTCAGGCCTGCCACATTTACTACTGTGAGAGACTTGGAGGGGGAAATAATTGTGGAGCTGGAACTGGGAGGCATCTCCAGTTGGGACGGTGCTTTGATTGGACCATGTGATAGACTTGTGAGTGTTGGGCAGGGATTTGAACTTTCCTTTGGGTGAGGAAAACCTGGAAACTTTCAGATTCGGGTTTTCCCAGATGTGCCAATATGGCATCTCTAATAAAATGGAACTTTGAGGAACTTTGAGCCTCAGAGGTTTATTTCATTGGGGGTGTTACTTGGAACCCTGACATTAACCCGAATCTCCTCTAAAAATTCAACCAGCTCCCCTGATACCGGGTTCTGAGCTCCGAATGTTGACCCGAAACCTGGCAGCGTGAAGACTCAGAGAAGATGGAGGAAGACAAGAAAGCCATGGAGGGAACCATGGGGATTGGCTTGGTGACTTCTGTCAAGACAATCTATTCCCCTTCTCAAGCCATGGTGGAAGTGGAAGAAGCTGCAGAAAGAGAATGCCAGCTGGGTGCCTGGCCCACAGAGCCGGTGCCTAAGCAAGCCGCGCAACTGGATCTAACCCCGGGAGAAGGAGAGGTGACAGCTTCACAGCTGTTAGCATTTTCTTGAGGAATGGACATATATTCTCCTAATTGAGAGGACAGTGGAATTGCAGGCAATGGAGAGGTTGGCTTTTCCCAAAAGGGTACTTATATATTCAGATGAAATGGACAGGAAGTTCAGGATCAGGGAACTCTATCTAGACATTTATTTTCTTCAATTATACACAATTAATAATACAAACCAGATTTCCCAAGAATTAGGATGCTCCAGAGTGGATTTGGTATCCAAACCATGTATACTAATTGACTGACAGCAATAATAAGAAGGAATGCTAATGGTTGTGGATTTTCAAAATAATACAAATGAATAGATAATGCTCTCCATACAGAATGCTTTGTGCTAGTTGATTTGTGAACAAAGATCCTAATCAAATGGTCAACTTCTCCCTTTGCTTTAAGGAATATCTGCCAAAACATCCTTTAATCTGGATCTGTATGTGTACCTGAAGTTATGCTCTAGCTTGAATTGAGAAAAGTGATTGATTGTGAAAAATGGGGATATAACTCTATATATTTCTGGAAGGCAAGCAGAGAAGTATGAACTTGAGTGAAGTGACTGTTCAGGGCTTGAACATTAATGGTGCGAAAATCCAAAGTAATTAAGCTAAAATTAATTGTAGCTATTAATGTGTATATACATAGTAAAAGTCAGTTTGATTAGTTTAAATCAGCTTAAAATAAACCATACATCATCCGTTTCATTTTCCCCCCACTGAATAATACTAAATCAATTAGAACTTCAGTTGTATTAATATCGGCTCATGGTATCTAGCAACAGAATGGAGTGCAAATCTGAAGAATAAATTATGTCAAAAACTGTATGTTGGGGGCTGGGAGGAAGAGTCATAACTGGCATTCTGCTGGTCATCTGCACTTCAAAGATATCTGGCAAGAATAGCTACCACAAAGCTCTTTTTGTGATGGTGCCACTATACAGCAATGACTGAAGCAGGTAAACTGGTTTAAGGGCACCATGGAAGCACTGCTGATGAAAGAGAGCATCTGAAATGGAGCATTATTCTAATTCAATGTAAAGGGAATCTGCTCAGCATATACAATTTCCAGCAGAGGTGAGCTAAATCAGACTGCTCTTCCTTGTTGCAATTCTGCCCATCTATTTTCCTTGTTAACCCTAATCTCTAGAGTAAATCCTATGTGAATTATCTGTTTCTCTCTGTGTGTGAGTCTGTCTGTCTGTCTGTCTGTCTGTCTGTCTCTCTCTCTCTCTCTCTCTCTCTCTCACACACACACACACACACACACACACACAGAGAGAGAGAGAGAGAGAGAGAGAGAGAGAGAGACATGTTTTTCTTTCCTAAGACCCATTTGAATATCTTGTGTCTCTAACTCTAAGAACTTCCAGTCAGGATTTCTGACAACTGTTGCCCCTATTCATGTCGAGGGCATCAAACTAAGGATGTTACTCTATACCCAAGGACATACAGTGGATGCCTCAAGTTTTGATTTTGCTGTTGCTCTTGCTGCTGCTGCTCCAGTGTGAGAAGCCGATCCCGAAAACTGAACCTCTGCTGTATCTTGATTGCTGTCAGTCTTTGACATTAAGCTTTAAGGGTCTCCAGGCAGTGTGCTTGTGTCTACAGTATGCCTAACAGTTTAGCTGATCTTTCAGTTGTGTCTTGATCTGGCTGCCTCTCTCAACAGCTGCCCTGTTATATCTGGCTTACTGCCAAGATGCCTTCTCCATCGCTCTACTAATTCCAGACCTTTCTGGGAGATTCATCGCAAGTCGGTGCTTTGTGTTAGCTGGATTCTTCCCTGCCAACCTTCCTCCTCCTTGTCTGTCTGCTACTCATCTGCCTACAATCTGCTTTTCAGAGGAGACATGAAACTGCCTGCCTGAATGTCAGTCATTGATCACTGTAATCCTTGCAGATGTTGCCGGCCTTAACAGAAAAAACTGGCCAAGGGTGCCTAATGTTATTATATACAATATAGGTATATAAAATACATTGCATGCATTATATGCAATTTACAAACAGAGTGAAAGAAGAGAAAATATGTTATAAAAGCAGAAGAAACACCACCCTCCATAGCAACAGTTGATGAAAAAAAAAAGTTAGAATTTACAGTCCTCTTTTCTGCAATGTCTCAAATCCCATTCTTCACAAGCATGGTAAATGGCTAATTTAGTGCTATCACTTAGTGAAATTGCTAGCTTTTTAGCTATCCACATCTGGTTGGACAATCTGAATGTATCAGATCCATATTCCTGGTTTTACTGCTCTTTGCTTCTTGAAATGTCAGTTGCAGAGAAGAAAGCATAGTTAAGTTGATTTTGTGCTCAATAACATGAAGACTGATTTCCAAGAAAGGATGTGATTTGTCCATACAAGCTCAATATATGTAAGATCCTTGGGAGTTTCAAGGCCATAGCATCTTTCGATTCTTCTTCAAAGATGAATATCTTTTTTACCTTTGAAGGAGACCTCAGAGAAGTCCTTCTGACGATGGAACACAATCCATTTTTCTAGCCTCCATTTGCCTTTATTGATTTATTTATTAAATTAATACAGCTGCCCATCTGACAGAAAGAGTCTGGGTGGTGTACAAGAATTAAATAAAACAATATTTAAAACAATCACTGGTAAAATATAAAACAGTCATATTAAAATGCACAAACCACCAGGCACAAGGCAGAATAAATTAGAACCAAGGTGGTGCAGTAGTTAGAGTGCAGTATTGCAGGCTATTTCAGCAGATTGCTAGCTGCAGTTCAGCAGTTCAAATTTCACGAGGCACAAGGTTGACTCAGCCATCCATCCTTCCAAGGTGGGTAAAACGAAGACCCAGATTGTTGGGGGCAATATGTTGACTCTGTAAACCGCTTAGAGAGGGCTGTAAAAGCACTGTGAAGCAGTATCTAAGTCTATTGCTATTGCTATAAATTAACTACAGTGATGAAGCCATCTTAGAACATCACTGGTCTACTGGGACCCCCAAGCTTGATGATAAAGGCAGGCCTTGAGGGGCTTCCAGAACATTTGACTTCAGAAAGAACTTTCTGTGACTCTGGAATTGTCCAGGACTAGAGAGGACAACAAATGGTCTAAGATAAATCTGATGAAAATATTGATCAACCGAATTCAAGATTGTTTTTGTTCCACATAGATAGTTTACTTCTCTTCCATTGTCAGCAACAAGAAGGAAGGATTTAATAAGGGACATAAAATACAGACAACACAGTTGAATTTATCCCTTCTACGTGACCCAAAAAGATATAAAATAGTGATATTTTTCTCTTTTCTTCCCTCACAGGACTGGTCTACCAAAGCTTAGATATATAGAAGGCAAACACAGGTATCGATATATCTTGATCTTCCTTTTATATGGGAGACACATTCCCAATACATCATTTTATATGGCAGAAATAATAGATTATGATAATAAAACAGAGATAGAAAAGGAGAAAGCAAGGCAAACATAAATGGGATACCACAATTCATATTCCAATTTTTACCTGGAATACAAATATACAAGATTGCATCGAAAGCCATCTTTGGGGACAAGCAAATTTCAAGTTTCATTTTGTCATCCATGTTTGCTTAAGCACATTGAAAACATAAGAAGAAGTTTGACAATTCATTTAGCTACTTTTTTGGCTTCAGGGAGAACTAGTGGAACATCATATCTGTGTGTGCGTGTATGTGTGTGAATATGCAGTCCATTTGTGATGAAGTTAAAGTAAATTAAATTAATTTTGTCACGATGCTTTAGGCTGTCTTGGATGATGCCACCAACTGAGAGCAGATGGAAAAATTAAATGGAAGGTGAAGCATTTTAAAGAACTCACAAGAAGACAGAAGGGGTACGTCTCCTCTCAGCCCTCCCTCCTTATGATCCCCTTTTATAGAAAAGATTTTGGCCCTTCATAAAACAAGCCACATTTTTGTTATCCCTTGAGTCTGACTATCAGCAACACTGCAAATCTGTTATGCTGGGCTCCTTCTACTTTCACATAATAAGAGAGCTATATTGAAATGCATTTTAAAATATTGATGCATTATCTGCCAGCACTAATCTACATTAAGGATTCTTCAGACATCCCTTTCTTTACCCACATTCTGTAGTGCTCAGATAAGGTAAAGGTTCCCCTTACACATATGTCCTAGTCGTTCCCGACTTTAGGGGGCGGTGCTCATCTCCATTTCAAAGCCAAAGAGCCAGCGCTGTCTGAAGATGTCTCTGTGGTCATGTGGCTGGCATGACTAAACGGCAAAGGTGCATGAAACGCTGTTACCTTCCCACCGAAGTGGTCCCTATTTTTCTACTTGCATTTTTTACGTGCTTTCGAACTGCTAGGTTGGCAGAAGCTGGAACAAGTAAAGGGAGCTCACCCCGTTACACGACACTAGGGATTCAAACCATTGAACTGCCTACCTTTCAACTGACAAGCTCAGCATCTTAGCCACTGAGCCACCGCATCCCTATTAGATAGGACAATATTAAACAGCTCAGATAGGAGCTGTTTAATATTGTCCTAATAGGTGACTTGATTGTCCCAAAGGTGCTTTTTCAAAAGGCAACTGGACTTCCTTTGTTTTTCCTTGAAAACGTTTTGCTTCTCATCCAAGAAGCTTCTCCTGAACTGAAGAAGCTTCTTGGATGAGAAGTGAAACGTCTTCAAGGAAAAACAAAGAAAGTTCAGTTACCTTTTGAAAAAGCACCTTTGGGACAATCATAATCTGGATGACTGAGAATCTCCATAGACAGTTGGCTTGATTCTCACTCTCAAATGCAAAGAGGATCAAACCAGGGGTGAAATGCTCCCCATTCAGACTGGATCGCCCGATCTGATAGCGATGGCAGTGGGTGGTTCAGAGAACTGAATCCCTGCGCAACCCCCTCCCATGCCCAGCTGAGCCGCGCAATCATTAGAGGTTGTTTTTTTTACTTTTAAAAGCATTTTTTCTACAACCTCTTTGGCAGAAAAAATGCTTTTAAAAGTTAAAAAAAAAAAAGCCGCTAATGATCGCGCAGCTCAGCTGGGGTCATCAGAGGCTTTTCAAAGCATTTTTTCTGCAACCCCTTTGGCCGAAAAGGTTTTAGGGGAAAAAAATGCCTTTAAAAGCCTCTGGAGATCCCAGCTGATTTGCCTGATTGTCAGAGGCTTCTAAAAGCATTTTTTTCTGCAATCTCTTAACTGCAGTTATGCTGCACCACCAGAGAAGAATGTATTATGGAAAGAGAATGAAAACTTCTCCTTTTCCTTGCCTCATTACCTGTGACTAAATTCTTACTAAGTGGTAAAAATAGTGTTTTAGATCAGTCACTGGTTCTTTGGAACTGAATGTGATCTCAAAAGGCAATGATGAAAAACAATATAGATCTTAAAATAAGGCTGGGAAATAAGAAATCCTCCACATTTTACTGAATTATAAATATTCTTCGCCAACTATTGTGCTGGGTAAGACTGCTGGTTGCTATACTTCAGCAGTAAATGGAGGATTCCAAGGTCTCCATTTCTATCACTCTATTTACTAGAGCCGTGATGGCAAACCTATGGCACGTGTGCTAGAGGTGGGACTCAAAGCCCTCTCTGTGGGCACTCACGCATCACCAGCTGCTCTTCTGGTTTCCAGTGCGCACATGTGTGCTGGCCAGCTGGTCTTTGGGTGCTGGAAACCATAAGAGCAGCATTTGATGGCACGAGAGGGTACCATAGGTTCGCTTTTGGCCTGAAAAGTGAACCACTTTTGGGCCATTTTCAGGCCGTTTTACAGGCCAAAAACAGCCTGACAACAGCCCAAAAATGTCCTGAAAATAGCCCGAAAACAGCCTGAAAAATGGCCAAAACCGGCCAAAACCAGGCCATTTTTGAGCCATTTTTTGGGCATTTTTCAGGCCAAAAACAGACTGAAAGTGGCCCAAAAAACATCCTGAAAACAGCCAGAAAAACAGCCTGAAAACACCCCCCAAAATGGCCATAAAATAGGCCATTTTTTGGGCCGTTTTCAGGCCATTTTTTGGGCCAAGAATGGTTTGGAAACAACACAAAAAATGGCTTGAAAACAGCCAAAGAAATGGCCAAAACCAGCCAAAAAACAGGCATGCGCCTACCGACCAGCTGGTCTTTGGGTTTCTGGTGCTCTGGCATGCACGAAGACCAGCTGGCCAGTGCATATGTGTGTGCCAGAAACCCAAAGACTAGCTGGCCAGCGCGCACATGAGCGCCGGCCAGCTGGTCTTCGGGTTTTCAGTGCTCCAGCGTGCGCACATGCACACACGTTCTAGTTTGGGCACTTGGTGCTGAAAAGGTTCGCTATCACTATACTAGAGAATAGTAGATATTAACCACATTAAATATGAAAACTAGTGGTTAAATTATAGCCAAGTGGAACAATGGACTAAAAATTGGATAAGAGAAAATGGAGAGTGTAGAGAGTTAACGCGGTTTGAGGAATTAATTGAAAAAAATCCAACTGTAAAGGAAGAAAATAAAGGGATAAAAGGCTTAATGAGCGGAATCTATAAAATATTGCTGGAGGAAGAGGAGAGGGGAAATTTAGGAAAGATGGTATGGGAAACTGATTTGAAGATACAAATAGGACAACAGAGTTGGGACAGAATTTGGCAACAAAGAGTGTTGAGAAATATGTCAGTAAGAATAAAAGAGAATTACTACAAAATGGTATGGAGGTGGCACTTAACTCCGGTTAGATTAAGCAATATGAATCAGCACTATTCAGATAACGGTTGGAGAGGTTGTGGGGGAAAAGGAACGTATTTACATATGTGGTGGGATTGTAAATTTGTGCAAAAATTGTGGAAGATGGTGTTTAAGGAGATAGAAGAAATTGTAGGAATAAAGGTAGAAGAGGCACCAAAGGTAGCATTACTCTCACTATTGGAAGATATAAAATGTAAAAAAGAGACTAAAGAATTGATAATAAATTTGTTGACCGCAGCAAGGCTAATGATTTCTAGGAACTGGAAGATACAAGGTGTTTATAATTTGGAAGAATGGTATAAGGAGGTATGGGATATTGCCATAAATGATAAACTGACTTGCAATATTAAAGTAAGG
Source organism: Arizona elegans (assembly GCA_022577455.1). Classification (NCBI taxonomy): domain Eukaryota; kingdom Metazoa; phylum Chordata; class Lepidosauria; order Squamata; family Colubridae; genus Arizona; species Arizona elegans. The sequence goes on from JAKOOJ010000001.1 coordinate 183,039,369, forward strand.
AGGGGCATAATGAAGGTAAACAATTTCAATGGAATCTGGAAACAGTTCCTAATATATGTGTTTTCTGGAGGAAGAGGGATACCACCACCAGAAGAAGCTTTAAGATTCTGGAAGCAGGAATGATCCCGACGGGTGGGGGAGCACTTGTTGTTTGTATTCTGTATATTGTTATATATTATATATTATGATTCATGTATGTTATGTATGTTAATTTTTTATATGTTAATAATATATATATATATATATATATATATATATATATATATATATATATATATATATATATGTAAGTTTTCGCGGGTATGTATGTGTGTATAGTTAATATTTCGGGTTTCTTCCCATGTAATTGTGGATATATCCCTAAAAGGGTAGAAGCGACGTTTCGACAGAAGCCCATCTGCCATCATCAGGCTTATGTCAGCAGTCATTTTGTACTAACTGCCGTTGGTATTTCAAATCTGGTGCTGGTATTCTGGGATGGCTCCACCTTTTCATTCTGATTGGTTGGGAGTCCCAGTATGTGTTTATTGGCTTGGCTTCGGGTGTATGGTCGGTTTTTCTCCACTAGGTATATATATGAAAACTAGAAAGAACATTGGAAAAAGAAATCAGTGGATTTGTTATGTTAGTTTCATAATTTGTTGATGTAGCACTTAGTCTTGACCTAAGATAATTTGTGGGTAGAAGATTTGTGAGTGAGGTGTTCCTCTGTATAAAACAATTATCTATTAAGGAAAAACTAGGGCAGCACTCTGTTCTGTAGTGTTCTTTATGATAAAAACTCTTTGGTGTATAGATTAGATTAAATCATATTAGCTCCCCTTCTACAGTTTAAAATCAGACTCCTGTTAGCCAATTTAGTCAAAAGCAGGTATCACTAACATATTTGAGAAAAATCAGATTATATAACGAGAAATCCCCTGCTCAGTTTCCTTCCCTTTCTCTTCTAGACCTTACTTGACCTTGGAGGCTCTTCTAATACTGGGTTAGCTTTTTTTTACAATTATCTTTTCTTATGAAACTCTGTCTTTAAAAATGTGCAGATGCCAATACACTTAACAAAAAGTTAGGATGTGCTTGCTTTCCCTTCCCCAACCTGACTTTTTGTAGATGTTTTTGGACCACAGCTCACATAATCTCTGATCACTGGCTGGAATTGTTAGGGGTTACAAAGTTACCCTAATAAGCAAAGAAGGAAGGAAAATTTCAGGTTATGAACAAGCCAGGAATCAGGGAATCAGGGAGTAAGTTTAGCTTCTGCCTCAATGAAAAATCACTCCCACTTTTTCTGTTGAAGTGAATGGCCTTTGGGGAAAAAGGTAAATTTGCAGTTGGAATAACTTTGTGACAAGTAAAAACTACGTGAATCAGGCTTAGCTGGTAAAGATATAATTTAACAGGATTTTACATGTTTATGCCTTGAATCATGCGTGCATCTAATTGTCTTAAAGAAAAAATTTCAGTATATTTGGATCATTTCCCCCTTAGTTTTAGACACACAGAAAGGCTTCTTATGGTGCCAATGTGTCAAGAACTTTTTTTTTTTTTTTTTTGCTATTCATGATGTATAAATTCCAGAGTTATGCATAATGACTATCTGCTTCTTGGTCAATCCCCAGGGCATTGGCTATATTGAGAAAAGCCCAACTTCCAGTTTTCAACTAAATTTGAGACCAAAGTCAGGCTTTTATAAAATATTGCAGCCTAACTAATGACTACATTTTATTTTCAGGCTGGTTTGGAGAGAAAAAGGCCAAGAAGACAGTGTGGGAAAAATCAGGCTAGAAAAGGACAAGGGGGGAAATTTTGATCGTTCCCATAGCTTAACAGAGCATGTTGTTCGGGTAATTCATAGGCCAGTGCCTCTGAGGGATCCAATCACTCTTTGGCAAAATTAGATTCTGATTCATGCTTTCTTAACTCATGCAAATGCCAACAAAGGATGAGAACATTCCATGGGAACTTTACAGTACAACCAGTCTCCTCCTTATCAGCTTTAAACTAGTGGCCAGACTTGAAGGTTGTTAGATAGAGAATTCTCAACTGTACACTTTAGTTTCTAAATCCCCTCTTTTAACCATCCACAGCCTAAGATTCGATCTGCGTTTACTATAGCCCAATATGAAAAAGCGTACGTGTGTGCGCGTGCGCTTGTGTGCATATGTAACTTCCTTGCTAAAGATTTACTCAGAGATTGTTGGCCTGACTGACTCCCCATTTTCATTTCCAGACCTGATTCCCTTGTTCCTAAGCTTCACTCAGGCTGCTTTCAGGCTCCAACTTATACCAATAAAAAGACACTCCGCTACAATTCTATCCATCTCTCTTTATGAAATAAAGCTGGTAAGGAAGAAAGATGGAAGGAAGCTGAGGAAGGCAAAGAGTTAACAAATGACAAATGATGTTGTCTGGACTCCTCTCCTCTTCTCACAGAATAAGGCAAGGCCATTGCACAATAAACGCCTTATGTAGAAGCACCCTCAAGAGGACTGCAAAGATAAGATATGCCACAAAATTTTATGTCTATTATCTTCGGGTAGGATTCCTGTCTAAAGATCCAGACAAGTTGCAATAAGGATCTTGCAGTCCTACTCAAACTTTACAGTCTTGAGTAAGAGAATTTCAGAAGAAGGGGAATAGAGACAGGGATGAAATCCAGCAGGTTCTGACAGGTTCTGGGGAACCAGTAGCAGAAATTTTGAGTAGTTCGGAGAACCAGCAAATGCCACCTCTGGCTGGCCCCAGAGTGGAGTGGGAATGGAGATTTTGCAATATCCTTCCCCCAGGAGTGGGGAGGGAATGGGGATTTTGCAGTATCCTTCCCCTGCCACATCCACCAAGCCACACCATGCCCACCAAGCCACACCCATGGAACTGGTAATAAAAAAAATGGATTTCACCACTGAATAGAGATTTCCATTTTCCTAGTGGGCTATACTAGATATTTATAGTCCTACTCTTAGAAAGAATAAGACAGCCATCTCAGAAATTACAGTAGGTTTGAAGTATTATGAAAAGACAACAAATAGTTGGTTTAATATTCTCTTATTTTACTGCTACTGATATGGAGAAGTGCCTTGGAGATTTTCTGCCTCAGATGCCAAATAAGTTGGCTACTTTGGGCAGGTGAGGGACTAAGCTCCCTCAGGCAGCAGAACATCTTGAACTGGTCCTGGTGGCAAGTGATGGAAAGAACTTTAGTCTGCAGCTCTGAAGATCTGCTGCCTCATGTCGCAGAAGACATGAGCAGCATCAATGAACAGATCCAATCTGACTTTAGAGAAGATAACTCACCAAGTTAGAAAATTTGGATTTAGGGTGTCAGCCCTGAATCTGAGCAGAGGGGAAGGGATTTGCAGTGTGAGAGACAAAAATTGTGTCATTTCCACCACTTTCCTTTGAATCATTTCTATCACCCTCTCTTGCAAGCCTAATTTTCTTTCCCAAGCAATTTGCAATGTCAGGAGCTTGAACAGAACAATCCCCTGCTCTTCAATTACCTCCCACCCCTGCTTCTCAATTGATCTTCCAGTGATTGTTCATTCTGGAAAGTCTTGGTCCTTATTAGGTTTATTCTGTATTTTTTTAAATGATTTACAACATTATAAGGTCATGGATATCTAAAGTATCTTTAAAAGGCGTCCTTACTTTTACACTGCTTTGTGTCTAAATCAACAGCTAATTCCACCCACAGAATTTGCTATTAAAAAAGAAAGATCACAAATAAGCTTGTCAATGTGTTACAAATTTATCACAGTGCCCAAAGAGCAGCAGGAAAGTTTTATGAAAAAGATTTCATCTTTTTTCATCTTTTTCATCTAACAGTCAGCATGATAGGCTAATTCAATGCAGAAGGAAAAAAGATTTTTGAAGACTTTTACAGAAATCTTGTGGATTATGCTGAAACTATTTCAGTACTTAATATGAAACTACTCCAGTTTTGGTCTATGAACATATAGCAATTAAAAAAATAAAAATGATTTTATATTGATCCATATACTCTGTCTTATCACTGAAGTCAGCAGAGGCTGTCAAAAATTTCATGCATCTTTGCTTTCTGAGATGATTTTTATTAGAATTGCCATCTTATATTTGCATATAAAAGCATTAGAAGTAGACTGAATTATGGGAGGTAAAAATATGAAGGAGAGTAGTATCACAGGGCATATAAATAAAACTTTGCACATTTTATCTTAATAGTTTCTCTTTAAAAATGTAAGCCTGTGTAAAATTGTGATTATTTTAATTTAAACTAAATTGGCCATAGAAACAGATTAATGTGGGGTGGCAGAGCAGCGATTCCAATTGAATCCCTTCAGCATCATCTAGTCCACTTTGGAAAAAATCCAGTGCTGTTTCCACGAAGGACACAACTATTGAGCGAATGATGATTTTGCCACATAGGCTGAAATGTTCAAGAATTATAAGTACAAAAATCTCCCTGATTAATTCAACCTGGTTATCTGCTTATTATTTCCAACCCAACAGAAATTTAGAAAGAAATTGTTTAAAGGGGTTCACAACTCGGATTGTCGATGAGGTCTGTCGGTCAGATGGATAACTTTCTGAAAACCTTGGAACAAATCTGGTGCAGGAGGAGAAACTGGTCAAAACTGGTCAAATGGACTGTAAATGGATTGAATCAGGTTTCTTCTAGGGCAGTGTCTCTCAGGCTCAGCAACTTCAACTACCAGAATTCCCAGTCAACCAACAAGCAAGCAACCCATTCTAAGCTCCGCCCATGGTTCTGGTCACATGTCTCAAAGTAGAATGTATCCAACTTACCTCACACTTCTCACAGCAGAGTTACATGTCAACTCACATAGATGTGAACATACACATGGCCAGACCCAACATGTTACTTCATTACACAGAAGAAATGACAAACATCTCCTATAAGCACTGCTGGTAAAAGAGATAGGAAAGCATTCCAGAAGTTATTTTCTGCTTTGACTTTTACATTTTTTTGCAATATAAATTTTAGAACAAGACGGATTTTAAAAAAGAGAGAAAGAATTCTTAGAGAAATGGCATTGACCAAGCTGTGATCAACACATATAGAGTATTGATTTAATTGCTATCTGTAGTTCTATCAAAAAATAAAATCAAATACTTAATTAACATGCAAATTGATTGCCTCCCAAACCCCCCCCATCAAGCATGAATATAATTGATGTGAAAGAAAGTATATTGCCAACCAATGAACCCCACATCACCAGATCTCCTATACTGTTTTCACTCCCTGCTGCCACCTTCCTTAGGTGGCAGCAGGGCCCATGACCTTTAGAGTAAGAGAATCAAGAGGGAGAGGCTGGCATTTGTATTTCTACAATCTGCAAATGAGGTATGTATGTCTAGGAGCAGGGCAGAGGGAAATCTTGTGTACACAGCCACTGCTACATACTACATGTAGCCTGAGCACTCTTGATAGACATTAACCCAAATGCTTTGCCCAACTATCTATTCATGATGCCCAAGAAACTGATAATCTCAGGCAAAACAAATAATATTTGCCCTGTCCATTGTGCATAGTGCTAGTTATGCAGAAGAAAATGCTTTGTTGAGGAAAGTGACACCAGGATCCTGCTCCTGATAAGCATCACACCTTGGATTTCTCCTCACTTATTTTCATTTTGGTATATCTGCTTGCTTGCCTGCCAGGTTTATAGCTACAACAGGTGTCAGCACTTAACTGAGCTTGATTGTTCTTAAGAAAGATAGGCGGTGTCAGATCAGGACAGTCCTTAAATAAGAAAGACCATCTGGTGTAGTGGGTAAGGAGGTAGACTAGAAACTGGGGGATTGTGAGTTCTGAACCTCCCTGAGGCATGAAAGCTGGCTGGAAAGTTTGGGCCGTTGCTCTCTCCCAGCCCACCTTACTCAAAGAGCTGTTGCAGGAAAAATGGGAGGTGGAAATGTTGAGTACAACATCTTGACATGTACAAAATAAAAGAAGGATGGGTGCCTTCGGTGCACTCCCAAAATAACTGGAGCACCACTTGAACACCATCAGCATTGACAAATTCACCACCAGTCAATTGCAAAAGGCAGCTTTACAAGGAGCAGCTTACATCCTGAGACGATATCTCTAACACCATCAAACATCAACATCTGCTTATCCCACATTCTTGGTGAGAACTTGGCAGGTGAATTAAAATACCAAATCCAGTCTGAATATCTGGCTGACTGTGTGGCCAACCATAATAATAATAATAATAATAATAATAATAATAATAATAATAATAATAATAATAATACCTAGGAAACCCCGCACTATACACTAAGCTAGAAAATCAAAAGGTGTGCCTGCAGAAGGCACACTTTTGACTTTTGAGTTTAGTGTACAGCGTGGGATTTCCTAGGTATTATTAGAAGAAGGTATGCAACACACTTCCCCTTACCCCCAAAGAAAACTCCATGGACTACTCAGTGTTGCTCTAGGAGTTCAGCTCAGCTCAGCTTTACCTTCATTTTGATCAAAATAAATTTTAAAGTGCATGTTCTCTAAATGAGATAAAAAAAAACTTGAGATCATTATTAAAAATAGCAAAAAGGAGAGCAAATTCATTCGTCTATATGCATCCTAAGCCATTTGTGGCTTTGAACTTGGCTTATAGGTTTACAGGCTTTTTCCCCCTGGGAGTTAGACAGGTACAATGTAGTCATCCTTATGCTATATGACCCATCTGTAACTGGTACAGATGGATGAGATTAGCTGAGTAATGTTGGGAAGCTCAGTCATGTTTCTATGTGTATCTAGATCTACATATATAATTATTCCTATATTATCTGTATAAAAGTTGATAGTACAGTTCTAAGGTGGGACTACATAGGTTTTTTTAATTTATGTGTTAATAATGCTAGGACCCTTTTTGGAGCTGTGAAAGTTGGCTTATATATAATTCAATAAATAACAATAAATGTGATGCTTGCAAGCCTCATTGACTTTAAACTTTTTTCAACAAGATTATCTCTCAGTGGGTTATTAGCTTGGATGGCTAGATGGAAATACTGATTGATAACTTTTGTGTGTTTGAATAGGGAAGATGGAAGTTGTGGAGATTCAGTGGCATATAGCCATAACAACAGCAGCAACAAAAACAACATACCGTACCTAAAATCAAAGTTGGGAGAATAAACAGCAGAGAAAATGTTTGTCTAAAATGTTTGTCTGGCCAATTTGTAGAAGCATTTGCTGGAGTCTGCTTGAATGAGTGCTTTTCTTGATTGAACCTCTGTAAAATAACACATTGTTATGTTAACACTTTGCAATATTATTTGACCTTTGATGGTTATTAAAGAGGAAATTATTATTATTCTGGACAGAGAGACATAAAAAATTTCAATGTTTTCTGTGGTGTTTACCAAATTCTTTTTTTTTTTAGATATAAGTATATTCACCATCGATTTTATGTTATAAAATAATACAGTATACATATAATCATTTCTACAATACATGTCAAAGAAAAAAATATTGCTTTTGCCAAAGATAACTAATATTAAATGTAAAAATAGGAAATAAATAATAGTGAATGAAATGATTCTTAATAAAGATTGAAGTTGAATGCATCTGAAAAACTCATAATGTCAATAATGAATTTTTAAAATCCCATTTATGGAGAAATGAGTAACCCTTACTGCCCCCCCTCCTTCTCGGTCTTTTAATAGATTTTTAAGCTTGTCCATATTCCATATATCTGCATATCACAGCTAAAAGAGAATTATTGCCATTTATAGCAGTCAAGTACTTGTTTTTAATCAATTGTCTTTCTTTGATCAAGACTCTAACATCAACAATAAAAGAAACAATAGCAAAAAAAAAAAAAAAAAACCAACCCTTAATGATTAGTTCAGTTATGCAGGAGATAGTTTTATCAATATTTTGAAATGGTCAATAAACATCAAATTGTAGAAGCACCCAAGGAAAAATGTGCATGCTGTAATGAAGGAAGAACTGTCAGACAGAAAGAGCATAGCTTTATCTACCAGAGACAAATGTGAAATATGCTTATGAATGTACAAACACACATTTTGTTTTAATAGGAATGCTACAAAAGCCTTTGAGATAAGTAAATCTTATTTGTAGCCGCCCCAAGGATTATTTGAAACTTTGGTTTTGTTATGCATGGAGCTACAAAATTAATTTTCAAAATGCAAAATACATCACTCCTAAATTATGCATGTTTTGCTCTCCTGCATAAATACATTGCTACTATACCAAAGATGAGATGTTTCTAACCGAACCCACAGATTAGCAAGCCAGTATTGCTCAGCCTAACCACATTTTCTTGCCTGAAATAGAAAGTACTATTGCAACAATGGATTTGAAATTGATCATCAGAACAACCTGATAGCATTTACTGAAATATAATTCAACTAATTTATTCTGGGTGTGTTGGATTTTTCTCCTACTGGTATGTTAAATATGCATAATAAACTTAGGATGACTGTAATTGTGCCAATTACACCTATGATAAAGAGTCATTATTCATCTGAGTCACAAATCTCTTGGAATGCTTTCATTCCATAGTCTTTTAGACTTATTATTTTGGAGAAAGATCTCTTTGTCTATATAACATTTGCAGTCTGTAATTTTTTTCATCTGATGAAACAGAATCAGACTGTGAAAGCTTGTGTGACAATAAATCTTCAAAAGCACATTCTCCCTTTAATTTTTATTGATTAATTGCTGCAGCAGACTAGTACATATCCCTCCGGTATGTGAGAACCATATTTTCAGAGGTTTTTTTAAAACCATACCGGAATCAAAATTTGATGTATGATGAAATAAATGCAAACTTAGAAAAAAAGCACCTCAATAAAAAGGAATGGGGATTTTCCAGCAGTGACACCATCACTGGAAAATACTATTCAGGACCAACTTAAGCAAACATGGAATCGCCAAGACACACAGAACCTTTGAGCCCTGTCAAATGTCATGACATAGATTCATGGGAAAATGCCTTCTAACTCCTGGGAAGTCTAGAAAAGGCAAATTTTTTGACCATACCAAGTCCGTGGCCTGCTAGCATCTGTACTGCATGAAAGAATTCATCAGGCATAAAACATCAATCAAAATCTAGGGAATACCTGAGGAGCCATGTTTTGGAAGTCTAAGGAGAGTCGTTTGCTTTTGTATACCACGCCACTTCTAATTGAAATTCCTGAGAAACAAGAAGTGTAATCCCATTGCAAGGCCAAGGTCTTGAAGGACATCAATCTGAGAAAAGCTAGTACTAGATCAGCATTAAGCCAATATCAGTACTGTAGAATAAGATAAGGAAGGACAGGGATATTACTTAAGGAAGGACAGGGATATTACTTAAATATCCCTTTAAATGAACTACAGTAAACTGAAAATAAGCTTCCATTTTCCTAAAAGCCCATCATTAGGATCAGACTTGCTGCAACACCAAGAAACATTTCTAAATATTGCAGATGATGGGGAGAAGAGGCAGAAATCCACAGTGAGATTTGATTATTGTTGTAGTTGAGGTGAACTTAACATCAAGTAATGGCTCTAACAAGAGACTTTGGAACGAGTGGGACAGAGTGAAGCAATATGCTGAAATTGGGAGAAAGAAACTAAACAGAGCAAATAGAAAGGGAAATGTCACCCTGAGCAACGGAAAGAAGAGGCTTTATGATTTTTTTGGGGGGGGGTATATTTCATATGGTTATATTATGTGAAATTGTGATGTTTAATGAAAAGAGATAAGAACAAGTTAAGTTTTTTTGGATATGACCTTCATGTGGATTTCAGTCTCCAAAACATCTGCATGTCTAATCTGTGAGTGCCTCAAATTATCAATATGACCAATCGTTTAAATAATTATGTGTCTAAAATAGACAGTCAACTTTCTGGCTGGAATCGAGGGTTGTCTGGCACTGCTTGAGAATTCTGTGACCTCTCAAAGTCTGTTTACTCCCTAAGACTTACATTTTGACATAGACTCTTTCTGTCCCCATCTGTCTCTCTTTCTGTATCTAAGCATGTGGGCACATACACATATAATATGTACACATTCACAAGCACATATGCTGCTGCTGATAGTTTAGGCAGGCCCACAGATTTTGGCCTTTTACAGACAAAATATAATTTTAACATCTACAGAATAAATATGAAGAAAGAATAGGATGGGATGGGATGGGATGGGATGGATGCCTTGGTGGTTCAGCAGACTAAAGCGCTATTATTAACATCAGCTGCCTGCAATTACTGCAAGTTCAAATCTCACCAGGCTCAAGGTTGACACAGCCTTCCATCCTTTCGAGGTAGGTAAAATGAGGACCCAGATTGTGGGGGCAATAAGCTGACTTTGTATAAAAAGAACACCGCTGGGGGTGGGGGGTGAAAGCCCTACTAAGCAGGTATATACAAAAGTATGAAGGCTATTGCTTAACACATTGTAAGCCGCCCTGAGTCTCCAGAAAAGGGAGGCATATAAATCGAACCAATAAATAAATAAATAAATAAATAAATAAATAAATAAATAAATAAATAAATAAATAGATGGGGTGGGGTGGGGTGGGGTGGAATGGAATGGAATGGAATGGAATGGAATGGAATGGAATGGAATGGAATGGAATGGAGTAGCATAGCATAGAATAGAATAGAATAGTTCTTTATTGGCCAAGTGTGATTGGATACACAAGGATTTGTCTCTGGTACATACACTCTCAGTGTACAAACAAAGCAACATAATAAAGATAATCCTCATTCTCAATCTCATCCTCACACCAACAAAAGGGGGTATTAAAGAAGATAATAAGAAGGATAATAATAATAATAGTACAGCCATATTACTTAGTAAATATACACAGACATTATACAGCACTGTGAGGATTAGGTGTTCAGCAGAGTGATGGCATAAGGAAAAAAACTGTCCCTGTGTCTAGTTATTTTGGCATGCAATGCCCTATAGTGGCAGTCTGAGAAGAGGAGTTAAAACTGTTTATGTTAAGGATGTGAGAGGCCTGAGATACCTTCTCAGCCCTTCTTCTGACATGCACAATATAAAGGTCTTCTATGGAATTATTTATGGAATTATTATAGAAATGTTATGAAATACTCTATGGAATATGAGATTCATCGTAGATTTATCACTAGATTTATCACTGTGAAAGCTATTTTCTCACAATCTTATTTCACAATCCATTTTGTATATTCAATATTCTTTACTGTAAAAGGGGGATCTGGTTTATTTAATGGCTTCAGTAGCCTTTCTGAGTCACTGACACTATTAGCCTTTTTCTGAATGTACAGTACCTGCTTTGAAAAATTTCTAGTGAAAAATTCTAGATTCCACTATCTGAAGAACACTTGGCAGTGAAGTTAAAGAGTCCTCCTGATGTTTTGGTTCCCAGCTAGCAATCAGATTACCAAAGAGTGAAATTGTTTATGTATGTCTTCATTTATCAAGAATTGGGGAGTTTTCTTTGCTGTTTGACAAAGGCCTAGACCATACTAGCTGCCCAACCAATCATGCATTCCTGCACTGAGGCAGGAATGCATGATTGGTCACTGTTCAGATTAAACAGAAGTTCCTCCATCAAGTCAGACTTGACCCCTAGTGATGCCATGGATATGGCTGTGCAGGATTTTTGTTTGTTCTTTAGTAAAGTATAGGGATGGTTTGCCATTGACTGCTTCCAGGTTAATGAACATTAGAATGATGATCCAGATGATAATTATTTCTTTGTCTGAAAGTTGCTAGTTTTTGTATAATTAATTGCAATACAGAACTGTAGTCTTCCAGGTTTTTTTTAAAAAACTTTTAATGAAGACTTTGACTCAAATCAGATATTTTTTATCCTGGTCACCAATTAAGCTCACCATACATAAGTGCATACCCATTTTTTTTTTTATTTGATTTATATGCCGTCCTTCTCTGGAGACTCAGGGCGGCTTACAATGCGTTAAGCAATAGCCTTCATACTTTTGTATATTTTATACAAAGTCAGCTTATTGCCCCCACAATCCAGGTCCTCATTTTACCTACCCTAGAAAGGTTGGAAGGCTGAGTCAATCCTGAGCCTGGTGAGATTTGAACTTGCAGTAATTGCAGGCAGCTGATGTTAATAACAGTGCTTTAGTCTGCTGTGCCACCAGGGCTCCAATTATTATTATTTTCTTTTTGGGATGAGCAAATTTTTGCAGGGTGTTCAGAAGAAATCCAAATACATAAAAGTATGAAAAGAAAGGGAAATTTGGCTATAACTTTTATGCACCTACCGGTATATAAAAGTTAGAGATGGCTGAATGCTTTGCTCCAGTGAATGGTAATAATGAATCAGCAGTGCATTTGGTGGAAAAATTAGGCAACCTGAAAATTGAATTTCTGTGAGGGGGGGGAAGATTCCCTCAGGCAACAAAATGCAGCAGGATGAGATATTCACAGGCAAGAGGTGAGTTTTCGACCAGCTATTTCTCAGCACGGTCCAAAGGGAATGTTCCCACTGAGTGGTGAGTATGTCACACTGAGTCTCCACCCTGTGCACAGCAGCTTTGACTCATCAAACAGTAGTCTCTTGTTTAGCACTCCCATGCTTTTTTGGACTAGCTCTTTTTCTGTAAAGATCAGATCTCTTATTCTTGTTCTTCATTAAATCTCTGTCTAGGACCAAGGGGATGAATTTTTATCAGTGGATGATCTAGACACAAGATCTTGTGAACTTGAGGGACCTGTCAGAAAGGAATCACTGGCCTCGGTAATGCTGAAACTCTCTTTCAACAGTATAGCAGCCTTCTGAGTTTATTCCATCTCCCTCTTCTTCATCTGAAGATACATCCCTGAGCAGTTCTGTAACAAGTTCTGACAAGACATTATTCCACATCTCCTGATATTTTGTTGCCAAGATTGAGAAATACTGCTGTATAGATATATATAAAGAAAAAAAGCAATGACTCAGCTTTTCAACAATACATTAACCAAAAAAGTTTGATCAATTTTTCCTCTTCGCTGATATAAGATCTATTCATGGATAGAGAGAATATACATCATTGGCCCAACAGAGTCTTTCCAATGAAGTGAAACAATCTTTTTAGTTATAGTCTATGCTCAGTAAATCTGGAGTTCTTCACACTGTATACACATAAATTCCATATTTCTGGTTTATAGTTCAACATACTTAAGTATATTAAAGTATTTCTCATTTCTCTTCCCAGCTCCATGCTTAATAAATTTTAGAATATAAAACCCAAATGGGCCAAGCTTGGGCCAAGCTCACAGCATGTGCGTGTTAAATGTCTCCTCCACCATTTTACATTTCTAACATATTCAACATGATATCCAGCCTTTATTCACTTGAAATATTTAGTAGCCTTGAGACAAACTCTTTTGTAGAACTCAATACTTCTTAAGATCAAAAAGTACATATTTCACATTTTTAAAAACTCTAGTCCATTGACTTATTAAAACCTGCTTTCCAACTCATTCCATTTTCCTTGCAACATCACCAGTATCAATCTTCATAATGCTTTTCAATTAGCTATAAAAGATAAACCATGGGTTTAGAATCTTCCAAAATTCTTTCTAATTATAATGATAATTTAGGCATTTCGGATGCTTGCTAACATCTCTAATCCAAATTGTGTAATCTGCACATGTTTTTATTGGATATTTTGCCAGTCAGCACTTTTATATACTCCAAGTTCTTTCTGCAATGCCACAAATGTTTTTAAAAGACTGAGAATAAGCTGATCTAAGATATTGACACCCTTTTTCTCTCTTTAGGGGACTCAGAACATCAGTTTCATTCTCTCTACATAATCAAATTACTTTTTAAAAAAAAGTATTCTAGGTTTACAGAGATTCTCAGTCATCCAGGTCATGGTTGTCCCAAAGGTGTTTTTTTCAAAAGGCAACTGGATTTTGTTTTTCTTTGAAGATGTTTTGATTCTCATCCAGAAAGTTTCTGGAATGAGAGGCGAAATGTCTTCAAGGAAAAACAAAAGCCAGTTGCCTTTTGAAAAAAGCACTTTTGGGATATATTCCAGGTTAATAACACATTTTTGTTTTCAGTTTAATTCATTCAGCATCCATCTATATTTGTTCACTGTCACTTTTCATACTCTTTCATTCATAATTCTGGCAATGACTTGTTTAGACACACCTAACAATCCAGTGCCCTTGTAGTTTGTGCATTTGTTCTTAGTATGTTTTTTGCACAGATCTCCCAGGCATCGAGCACAGATGCAAACTTCACACCCACACAATCATTCCATATGCAAACCACATTAATATTTTGGCATTTCTCCAATGATAATACCTATACCACCGCCTTATATATATTCAGTACTCTTGCAGCATTTCTATCACTTTCTCATTGAACAGTAACTTTTATAGCATTTGCTTCAATTTCTCTGTTTGGCATACAGTATTATTATCATTCCCACATAAAACTCTAAAATACTCCTTGCAGCACTCTCTCAGTTCAGTTTCACCCCAAAACCATTTCATAGCTATGATTTTTAATTCCATTCATTCTGTTGGAGGGTGTTTAACTCTTTTCACTCACTTCCTAATCATTTTCCCATCAAAATGGCATTTTTTCTGAACCTCTCAATCTTAACTATTCCTTGCTCTTTAACTATATCCCTTGCAACACATTATACAATATTTTCTCTGTTCCTTATTTTTGCAGAAACTATTTTTTTTATTTTTTTTTATTTTTTTTATTTATATGCCACCCTTCTCCGGAGACTCAGGGCGGTTTACAATGAGTTAAGCAATAGCCTTCATACTTTTGTATATTTTTTATACAAAGTCAGCTTATTGCCCCCACAAACCGGGTCCTCATTTTACTTACCTTAGAAAGGATGGAAGGCTGAGTCAACCTTGAGCCTGGTGAGAATTGAACTCGCAGTAATTGCAGGCAGCTGGAAGCTAAATACTACCTTTAACAGTAGCATTAGTCTGCTGCGCCACTCAGGCTCACTTGCATGCATTATCTTTTTTTCTCATTCACAGCTGATCACTTCATCATTCCATCAAATATCGTATTTCATGTTTGCCATTTTATTTTCTATTACCTTTTCCCAGTGGTGAGATTCAAGTAATTTAACAACTGGTTCTCTGCCCTAATGATTTCTTCCAACAACCAGTTTGTCAAACTGCTCAAAAAGTTAACCGAAGTGGTGAGAACTGGCTGAATCCCACCACTGCCTTTTCCTAGAGGTTTTCTTCTTATAGTTGCTCAATTTTACTTGCGTATTTCACTTTCATGTCAGTTTTCCCCCAACTCCTTCACTAAAATAGTCCTTCACTGAAAAATGGTCTGACCCACATTCATAACTTCTCACCATCCTGTATCCTTCATTTATTCCTTCAATTTCTCTTCAAAAACACATCAGAAGACAGCGCCCGCTGTCTTCGAGCCGTGGCGCGCTCCGGCCCCCAAAGCTCCACTCGTTCTCCAGGTGGCGCAGATCCTCAGGGCCCTGGCTTCCGTCTGATGTTATGCAATGCCAGGTCTGTAGTAAATAAAGACCCCTCATTTGTGATCTTGTTCTGGACGGGGGAGCGGACCTGGCAGGTATTACGGAAACCTGGTTGGGCCAAGAGGGGGGGTCCCTCTCGTTGAAATGTGCCCACCAGGTTTCCGCGCATTCCATCAGCCGAGGTTGCAGGGTAGGGGTGGGGGGGTAGCGGTTATTATTAACGAAGGTCTGAGACTGAGGGAGGCCACTGTTCCTCAGACGGCCGGCTGTGAATCCCTCCTTGTGAAATGGGGTCACAGGGTTCAGATGGGTTTGCTGATCACGTACCTGGCTCCCTGCCATGTGGCAGCAGCCCTGCCCGAGCTACTCAGCGTCATCGCCACGGTGGCAGTTGAGACCCCTAGGCTTATGGTCATGGGGGATTTCAACTTACCGTCCGTTGGTGAGGCATCTGAGGTGGCTCGGGAGTTCATGGCTTCCATGACAGCCATGGACCTGACCCAGTTAATTCATGGCCCTACCCACACGGGGGGGAAACACGCTGGATCTGGTTTTTGTCTCTGGACAGTGGTTGAGTGATCTCGAGATAGGGGATATAGTCATCGAGCCCTTGTCATGTTCTGATCACTCTCTCCTTTGTCTCGACCTTTGAACCGCTACACCCCACCGCAGGGAGGCGGGGCCGGTAAGATGGTTCCGCCCCAGGTGCCTGATGGAACCTGATAGGTTCCAGATGGAGCTTGGGCCATTCCCTGAGGCTCTGGCACACGCCTCGACTGGAGACCTAGTGGCCGCCTGGGATAGAGCAGCCGCTGGAGCTCTGGATCGGGTAGTGCCTTTGCGGCCTCTGACCCGGCGCCGATCTCATTTAGCTCCTTGGTTCACTGAGGAGCTGAGGGAGTTGAAGCGCCGGAAAAGATGCCTAGAGAGTAGTTGGTGGGCCAGTCTTTCTGAATCTGACCGGACACTGGTAAGATCTCATATTAGGAATTACCTAGTGGCGATAAAAGCAGCAAAATGTAGCTATTTTTCTGCTCTTATTGCGTCATCAGATAATCGCCCGGCTGCCCTGTTTAGGGTGACCCACTCCCTGCTCCACCAGGAAGCGCGGGAGGACCCCTTGGAGGGTAGAGCTGAGGATTTTGTCCAATATCTGTATGACAAAATCACTCAGATTCGGGAAGATCTGGACTCTGACTGGGTAGTCTCAGGGGGAGGGACTGGGGCAGGTCTTGAGAATGTTATCTGGGATGAGTTTGATCCTGTGACCCCTGAGGACATGGACAGGATTCTGGGTAGACTGAATGCAACCACTTGTTTATTGGACTTGTGTCCCTCCTGGTTAGTGCTGGCTTCTCGGGAGGTGACACGAGGCTGGTTCCAGGGGATTATAAATGCTTCGTTGGGTGAGGGTGTCTTTCCTGCCGCCTTGAAAGAGGCGGTGGTGAGGCCTCTCCTCAAGAAGCCTTCCCTGGACCCGGCAATGTTGGTAAATTATCGTCCGGTCTCCAACCTTCATTTTGTGGTGAAGGTTGTTGAGAGTGTGGTTGTGCAACAGCTCCCCCAGCACCTGGATGAAACGACGTATCTGGATCCATTCCAGTCGGGCTTCAGACCCAGGTACAGCACGGAAACAGCATTGGTCGCATTGGTTGATGATCTCTGGAGGGCTCGGGACAGGGGGTGCTCCTCTGTCCTGGTCCTGTTAGATCTCTCAGCGGCTTTTGATACCATCGACCATGGTATCATGCTGCACCGGTTGGAAGAGTTAGGGGTGGAAGGCACAGTGTTGCGGTGGTTCTCCTCCTTTCTCTCTGACCGGTCGCAGTCTGTGTTGACAGGGGGACAGAGGTCGACTCCGAGGCCCCTCATATGTGGGGTGCCACAAGGGTCGGTCCTCTCGCCTCTCCTGTTCAACATTTATGTGAAGCTGCTGGGCGAGTCATCCGTGGTTTCGGGGTGGAGTACCATCAGTACGCTGACGATACCCAGCTGTACATCTCCACCCCGGATCACCCTAACGATGCCCTTGAAGTGATGTCCTGGTGCCTGGAGGCCGTACGGATCTGGATGGGGAGGAACAGGCTCAGGCTCAACCCATCCAAGACTGAGTGGCTGTGGTTTCCGACATCCCGATATAGTCAGTTGACGCCATCACTGACTATTGGGGGCGAATCATTGGCCCCCACGGAGAGGGCTCGCAACTTGGGCGTCCTCCTGGATTCACGGCTGTCTTTAGAAGAGCATTTGACGGCTGTGACCGGGAGGATTTTTTATCAGGTTCACCTGGTTTGCCAGTTGCGTCCCTTTCTGGATCGGGACTCGTTACGCACGGTCACTCATGCCCTCGTCACCTCCCGCCTGGACTATTGTAATGCTCTCCACATGGGACTCCCCTTGAGGAGCACCCGGAGGCTCCAACTGGCGCAGAGTGCGGCCGCGCCGGTGGTAATGGGAGCGACATGGCGCTCCCATGTAACACCTCTCCTGCGCGAGCTGCACTGGCTCCCGGTGGTCTTCCGGGTGCGCTTCAAGGTTTTGGTTACCACCTTTAAAGCGCTCCATGGCTTAGGACCTGGTTATTCACGGGACCGCCTACTACCACCAATAGCCTCCCACCGGCCAGTACGCTCTCATAGAGAGGGACTCCTCTGGGTGCCGTCAGCCAAACAGTGTCGACTGGTGGCCCCTAGGGGGAGAGCCTTCTCTGTGGGTGCACCTACCATCTGGGATGAGCTCCCCCCGGAGATACGGAGGATCCCGGATCTGCGCTCCTTCCGCCATGCTGTGAAGACCTTTTTATTCCATCAGGCGGGCTTGGCCTAATCTCTTCCCTTTTTAAATATGTAAATTTTAATCTGTTTTTAAATTATTGGGGTGTTTTAATCTGTCTGGGCCAAAATGATTTAATTTGATTTTATCTGGTTTTTAATTTTTTTGTATTTATGTATTTTATTGCTGGCTGTTCACCGCCCTGAGTCCTTTGGGAGTAGGGCGGTATACAAGTCAAATAAACCATAAACCATAAACCATATTTGCTATGTGTACTTATTCTTTCAGTTTCACAAGATCTCAACATACCTGTTCTTTTATACATTTCATTCATTCATGCTTTTTATTATATACTCCATGGATGAAATGCTACCGGTTTGCTCCAGTTCGGGAAAACCGGTAGTAAAAAAATAGTTTAAAAAAAGGTAGTTAAAAAAAGCTTCCTGTTCCTCTGAACCAACGATCAGCTGTGCCGCGCGGTTTAGGTTTGCTGGAAAGCAGGAAATCCTGCTTTCTAGTGAAGCTAAATTGTGCAGCACAGCTGATCCCCCCTCACTGTTCTACTTACCTTCCCAAGCCTCCTTTCGGCGCATACTGTGCATGTGTGTGCGCATGCGCAGCAAACATTTGGCACACAGCATGCAAGCACGGCCAGCAAACCGGTAGCAAATCGGTTCAGATTTCACCACTGATGTACTCCTATTATTTATTGATTGATTTTATTCATTTATCAAATTTAGACACTGCTCATATCACTCTCAAAGTGACTCTAGGCAGCATACAATTAAAAACATTTTTAAAAAACCATATAAAAGTATCATATCTCAATAAAGGAGCCAGGTGAACCAAGGATAGAACAAATGGAAAGGCAGGGGAACAGCCTTCAAGATGCTAACCAGCCTCAGAGTTGCATACTCCTCTGTAAGCCCCATGGAACTCGGCAGAACCGGGTCTTTAAATTCTTTCAAAAGGCCAGGAGACTGGAGGCTTGCCTCACCTTGGGGGAAAGATATTCCAAAGGACCTTCCTGGACCCTGCCAGTCAAAATTCTTTAGGTGACAGTGTCCATAACATGCCTTCTCTGCTTGGGCCACAGCGGTAACCAGCAGAACCAATGGAGTTAAGTCTTCACCGCCCATCGTGACTTTGATTAATTGAGGTTTTTTCAATGTTGAGCTAATAGATGATTAATTGGGGGCCAAAAGTCTGTGTGTGAAATGCTAAGTCCCCAGAAGGGCTATTAGATTTTATACTCTTCTGTTTGTCATAGCCGTGAGGCCCCAGGAGAACAGAACGGCTGCATCTGATCATCGTCGCCCATTTAGCACCGCCCAGCGAGCACTTGTAGCTTATGGAATGCTACGGACCCGGCCGACTTTTGCTTTTACCTGTCTTTTGTCATGTTCACATGACAAATAATAGTGGCTTTCAATGAGAGATGAGAAGGTATAAACTAAGTTATAGGTATAGTTAGAAATGTATTAGTTAGGTATCCATCCTGGAAAAAAAAATCCTCCCACTTATGACTGCATGACTGTAACTTTGTTGCTTGTATCCTTACAATTTATACTGACTGTTTCCTAGTATGATTTGATTGCTTATTTGTACCCTATGACTATCATTAAGTGCTGTACCTTATAATTCCTGACGAATGTATCTTTTCTTTTATATACACTGAAAGTATATGCACCAAAGACAAATTCCTTGTGTGTCCAATCACACTTGGCCAATAAAGAATTCTATTCTATTCTATTCTATTCTATTCTATTCTATTCTATTCTATTCTATTCTATTCTATTCTATTCTATCCTATCCTATCCTATCCTATCCTATCCTATCCTATCCTATCCTATCCTATCCTATAGGGGAGATGAAGGTCCAGCAACCAAGCAAACAGTTACATAAATAAATAAGTGGTATTTCTTCCCAATGAAAAGACAATGCCAATCTCTACCAAAAATAAAAGATAAATTAATAGACGTTATTAGCAAAGCAGCAATTTATACAAAATTTGTTGGGACTTTAACTACACTGCTGCATCTGCCCTCTTGCCTCTTGTAACTCCACTCCCTTGGATCCTGTAGCAATAAGTCGTAACAGAAAATTGTAATGAAAACCATTAATGATCTTGTAAATTTAAAATGTAATGAAAGGAAAACTGGCCATTCCCAAAGTAATTTCATCACACTGATCAGACAAAAAGTAAATGACAAAAAGTACTATGTAGACTAACCTTGATAGAAGGAGATAGCCAACTCTCTTCCTAATGGTCACAGTAATATTGAGTCTTGTGTGAATAGCCACTTCTTCTTCTACTTTCTGTAGGAAATTGCCAAAGTGAATTCAAACCAGCTAAGGATATCATCCTATGATATTTCAGCACAGGGAGCAGATATACTGTAAATGCTCAGCTGACCTACTACTGCAAATATATATACCTACTGTCTGGATGGAGAGAGAATGGAAGTAATACAGACTAAACCCGACTATTGTTTGATTAACAGAACTCCATTGCCACAACTGTGGTTTTAAACCACAGGCTGCAGCGGCCCAAAAGATACCATTAATCAACACAACTCCCTTGGCATATACAATGAATGGCACTGAAGCAGATTGATCTCCTTCTTGTGCTCCGAGCAGTTTGATCATCTATGAATGAGATTCCCTTGTCTAATTTCCAGGTCTGCATTCTCATTGCACTGAAGACATCTAAAGAAAAGTCATTCAGGAGCAAGTCTTCCTTCAAAAGTTGCCTCAAACCACAAGACAGGTTAAATAAACAGACGGATGGATGGGTGGGTGGGTGGGTGGGTAGATAGATAGATAGATAGATAGATAGATAGATAGATAGATAGATAGATAGATAGATAGATAGATGATAGATAGATAGATAGTTATGGGAAACGTTTTCAAAGGGAGGGGAACAAGAAAGTCCACTTGCCGTTTGGAAAAAGCACTTTGGGGACAATCATGACATAATTGATTGAGGATCTTTGTAGATATTTAGGTCACATGTTACACTGATCAATAATCTGTATTCTGCCATAACTAAACCTGAATAAATGTATTTTTAAAAATCTAGCCAAGGGTGGGTTGGTTGGTTGGTTGGTTGGTTGGTTGGTTGGTTGGTTCCTTCCTTCCTTCCTTCCTTCCTCCCTCCCTCCCTCCCTTCCTTCAGATAACACATACATCTGAGAGATAAAAAGGATGTATTTTGACTGTACAAGAGATATTGTCACTGATTCATTTTTTGTGAGAAATGAGTGTGGTCTGGACTATGCCAGCTGGACAGAATGCTTTCCAATTTAAGTGCTAAGCAACAGAAACTGAAGTCATAACTGTTATACACTGAAGTCCTCCTCTTCTACCTCCCATCCTGGCCAGCCACATAAGGTCAAATATCCCCTATTGTTCTGTTTGACTTTGCAAAAAGAAATTTGGAAATGTCAAATATGTCTAATTCATGTAAGAAAAACAAAAAAAATATTGTTTGAAAGTCTAGGTTATTACTCTTGACTCACCCTCCAAAACCTTTGATGTACTCATATTCTAAATTTAGGCAGGGGCATTTTTATTTAATGCGTGATGTGTACAGGTGGCTCACCATTCAAACGTATGAAACCAAATGCTCCTAAAATATTATGCCATTTGCTTTGTTGCGCATGCCTTGATTATTTTAACTAGATAATAGTGGCATGTCTTCACTATTCTTTAATATGGTGGTCAAAGCAGCCTAATTAGGAATTTGGGGTGGGGGCTGAATACTACATTTCTTCTAGACTTTATAATATAAAAAAACCCCAGAAAACTAAGTTATAACCAGGAAAGAAGGACAGGATATAATCAGGTAAGGATTAAAGTAGAATATTTTGTAGTTTATTCAAAAGGGGCAAGGAGCTCTTTTTAAGGCAAAGGCCTTTGTGTAGCTAGGAATAATCAAAAAAAGTCAGCAGAGCCAGAAAAAATGATTTCATTTATATTTCATTAAATGTAATTAAAGTGAAGATGAGAGCCAGTCTGGTGTAGTCATTAAGGCTAAAAACTGGGAGAGTTCTAGTCCTACCTTAGGCCTTGGGCCAGTCACTCCCTCAACCCTAGGAAGGGCCAGTCACTCTCTCTCAACCCTAGGAAGGAGGCAAGGGCAAACCACTTCTGAAAAACCTTGCCAAGAAAACTGCCAAGAGACTTTTCCAGGAAGTCTCTGGTAATCAGACACAATTAAATAGAAGGAAAAAGAAGACTTAATGAAATTTTCTTTGTGCTAAGCTTGCCTCTTAGTGACTTTATGAACACCACAATTCCATCTCCTTGGCAACAATACAGAAGTGGGTTTTACCAAGCCCTTCATCTAGAACAGTGTTTCTCAAACTTGGCAACTTTAAGATATATGGATTTCAACTCCTAGAATTTCCCAACCAGCATGTTGCCTTCAGTCATTTAATGTTTCTTCAATCTCTGATCTGGGCCACCTCACAATTTGTGGTGATTTCCTACCCATTCATCTGAAGCCTTGGCTATGCAAGGTCTGGTTGGGGTTTAAGGAAAGAGTTCAGATTAGGAAAGACAAGATCTATTTGGATGCTTTAGAGACTTAAGAAGATTTGCAAAAGTGTCTTAGAAAAAGACACTTAGAAAAAACAAAAGTTTTTTGTTTTTCTTTCTGGAAAGGACATACATTTCCCAAAAGAATATGTTCCTTTTATAAGTCAATAATCCTTTAGCTTCCACATCTGAAAGCAGGGAAGCAAGAAGGCAGGCTGATGCCAAGCTTAAAAGTGAAGAGGTATTTGGAAAATTTCAGCCATTCTGAACTGATGAAATCACATTAAGTTAAAGAGACCACAAAAAAGAAGATGGACACAACATTCTTGCTCGAGCATGTTTCTATGTATATTTGAATTGCCCAAAATAAAATAGCCCATGAGACTTTTTAAATATATGTATATATTAGGGAACATCAAAAAGGAAATGAAGAATTTGGCACATGGGAATTGCTACATCCTTCTCTCTAACTCATAAACAGCCCTACCACATGTACTGGGCAAAGAAACAGGAACAAGTTGGAACGCACAACTTGAACTTCTTGCCTTCAGTGAGTCAGGAACGTTGTCTGTGATAGTGATGGAAATCCTCCTCTCTTCCTGCAGTGCAGGAAGTACCTGTAAACATCTTGGGGAAAATATTCATCTCTGCGGACATTAAACAAGACGATGTCATCTCCCATAAGTGATGCCTTGTAAGGCTAAAGCATCAAAGTAACCTTGAATTCAACTTGGGGGAAGAGATGGCGGAGGAACTGACTCATAACCAGAAAATAGGGACAGGATTTAACAAAAACCAACTAAGATCAGACAGGAAGAATGAAAGAATGAAGACCGCAAGAACGTCAGAACTGGAAATCAATATGATTCAGGATAGCAATAAATTACCAAGTCAATATCCGGTCAGGGATGGTAATCAGCCCAGATATAAATAGGGAGGAGTAATCTTTTGGGGGGGGGAAGTGATTTGATAGTTTCAAGATATCCTGCCTTGGTTTACTGATAATTGATGCCAATGTCACTATCTGCTAAATATGGGGACAAACAATGAAGGACAACCATTAATCTAAGAAGGAGGAACAGGAACATATAAGAGGAAAATTATTCTTATTGATGATCACTAGTTGCTTAGTTGATAATTTCATTTTCCACAGCACTCCTTTTGCACCACAATTATTAATACATGGTACTAGGAAGTACATTAAAGGACAACACTCTTAAGTTACTTTGAGATTCTGCCACTTCTATCTTTTAGCCTTAAGTAGGAGGCCATGGAAACCCACTTCTGAAATATTGCCAAAAGAAATTGCAGGGACACATCCAGGAAGCCACCAGGAGTTAACACTGACACAAAGGCATCCAAAAAAAAAAAAAGGGGGGGGGGGGTCCACCACTACTTAGCATCAAACATAAATTATCATGATTTTTTAAAAAGTGATTTCATAAAAAGGAATGCCATGGAACTCAGGGGAAACTTTCTAAGAATTTGGTACTTTCTAGTGGTCGGTGGAATGCAATCTACTTTCTGTTTATACCTGCCATCAGATAGAGATGCTCTGAGGCAGCTGGTTCAAGAAGAGAAGGCTTCAGTGCCTAGAAAAGAAAACAGTATGCTGTTATTTAACATATTATACAAGTTTTTTCCACTAATCTACAAAAAGGCTGTGGTCTACTCTTCAGGCACTTCACAGTAATGGTACTATCACTATTTTATTTTCACTTTATGCATTTGAGTTTCTTTTTATCAAAAAGAAAAATAACTTTAAAAATGTCTACACACAAAATACTCCTTTCTTGGTACTTTGCAGGACACACACCAGAGGTGATATTCAGCTGATTCTGACCAGTTCTGGAGAACTGGTAGCGGAAATTTTGAGTAGTTCAGAGAACCAGTAAATGCCACCTCTGACTGGCCCCACCCCCATCTATTCTCTGCCTCCCGAGTCCCAGCTGGTTGGGAGGAAATGGGGATTTTGCAGTAACCTTCCCCTGGAGTAGGGTGGGAATGGAGATTTTACAGTATCCTTCCCCTGCCATGCCCACCAAGCCATACCCACCAAGCCACATCCACATAAACAGTAGTAAAAAAAATTGAATCCCACCACTGGCACACACTGAGGAATATGCTCGGCATCTGCCAGAGAGTCCCTTGGCTTTGCTCTGAGTTGGATTCAAGCTTTCAGGCAGGTCTTAGGCAGGTAATTGAGCTCAGTCTAGCTTTCTTATCTGGAAAGAGTTTGACTCTGTTACTTCAGATCAAGCGGGCAGGGTTATCAGGACTTGCATGTTGGGCCCATTTTCCTCCTGCTTGGCCAAATCTTCTTGGGAGGTGACCTGACCTTTTAGTTGTGGTGAATCCTTGAGAGAACAGGTGGTCCCACCATTGCTGAAGAAGGAAGCATGATGGAAAATTGTCAGCCGGTTACCAACCTTCACTCTTAAGGGAAGGTTGTTGAGAAGGCGGTTGTGCAGCAATTCCCAAAAAAATATCTGGACTCCTTCCAATCTGATTTCAGACCTGACCATGAGACTGAAATAAAATTGATCACACTTGTCACTGACCTTTGGTGGGAGCAGGATGAGAGTGGTTCATCCATCCTGGCTTTCCTTGATTTCTCACTATTTTAATACTATTGATCATGGCAGAAAAGTCTAATTACACATGCAAACATGGTCCACCAGACCCCATGAATAATTTAAAGGCAAAACAGCAAAAATCATTCAGAGAATTTTAAAAATCAAATCTGAAATGAAAACACAATCCTTCTTATTAGCCATAATTCGAGAACATATCAATAAAAACATCATAATTTCTTAAGATCTATGTTCTTGACTACAAGGACAAAGTTGTACAACATTGGAAGAAAGGCATAGTATCAATGCTATCTCACTGGGAACTTAAATTTGGAGGATATGCAGCAATGACAAAACTAACAATGTATACTCATCATAGATGTTTAACTAAATTAAGCAAGAATGACTTCCATGTATACTACATATCATGCAACAAGACAAATACAATAAGAGTCTGGTTTCTAAAGTTTATGTTAAAAAATATAAATCAGTTGGAGCACAAAGTGAAAGTCAGCACTTTATTGATATATTTAGAAACCTGAGAATGGATTTCTTGGTGAGTTTTAGAAGATATTGCATATCAGATATGAATTTTGGGCTAATATAATTTTCTACAGATTGGAGAACATTATAAATAAAAATCAGCAACAGCTATGGAATCACCATTGTCATCAATTTTGATAGAAGACTTTGAGAAGAACGCTTTAGAAGTCATTGTTGTCTTAAATATATTGATTATGTTTTCATTAACAGGTAGCTTGGAAAAGACGAATTGAAGAGTTTCCTAGAGCATCTGGAAATGACAACATCCACCATGCCAGGACTTTGGGGGTTGGCTCTTCTCAAATGTTATCTGGAGGTAAGGTAATGATAGATATCTAGCCTATGAAGTACATAGAAATATTACACATATAGATGTCCATACTGCATCACATATTCATCTTCAACAAAAAAAGATCAATTATTATGAATAAAGCTGAAAAAATAAATTGATGTAGCTAGCTAACCAAATGAAATTTGACATATACATATGAGCTTCTAAGCCATAGACATAATTATAGTGAGGAAAATAGCAGAATTACAAAAGAGGAAAAGTAAACAAACCTTCTTTATATCGCAAATGTGATTGATAAGATGAGAAACATATTGGGGGGAAGAAAGAATATGGAAGCAAGCTTTGAAATGTGGACAAGATACAATGTTGGTAGGGGTAAACTAATAAAATTATGACCTGAAGGAATGTGTGAAATCAATTGTCAATGAAGAATCAATCAAAATGTTCCATAGAATGCAAAATCAAAGATTATGAAAGGAAAACGAGGATGAAAAACATAGCACATTCAACATTGGCTGAACATCGATCATAAGGCAAATCACAAAACAGACCTGGAGAATGTTAATATCCCATATGTAACAGAATTTATAAAATAAGCAATAGAAATTTATAAACTTCCAAATCATTTAAAGAGTGAGGAAGGTAGTCAACCGTTGTCTACCTGGCAGTTACTATTTCACTGCAGACATTTTGCTCCACTGAACCAAGGTAGAAATAAGGTAGATGGAAGATATGTTGCTAAGCAAAATTTCAAACATGCTCTGATGAAGCCAGCGACATGACCAACAAAATGTCACTCACCTGCATTGTCTCACACAGCACTACCTGGAAGTCATTTTGAGAGTTACTTATGATTATGTTTTGGTGTATTTAAAAAAAAATAATGCAGATGTTGCATAGAAATGCATTCTTTTCTTACTGAATCCTGACATTGATTGTATAGTGTAGAATATATTAATTCTGTCTGCTGTGAGGTAACTAAGATATCTTCTCCTAGTCTTATATTTAGGACTGGCTGGGTTCTGCTACCTGTGATCTTCTTTAAGGTGACAATTTACTGTCCATAGAGGTTATTCTGAAGGAACATGTCCACTGTGATAAGGTATGCTTTCAAATAATTGCTTTGCCAGATTTAGGTATTGGTATCTTCCACTGAAGCACATCTCATCAGTTTTCATATTTCTGCTGTCTTTGCTTCCTCCACCAAAACAACAACAAAATCTGCTAAGGAGAAAAAATTGAATGTGCTACAATTGATAAACTATCCAAGATTTGAAATTAACCAGATCTGATGATCGAGCTTCATTCAGGCCCTTTCCACTCTCTCATGTTATGGTCCTTGAACAAGATAGAACTTCAAAAAGTGAAATTCTCTGTGAAGTAGCACAAATGACAAAAGCAGTTAGGAGACGTTTATTGAAACTGAAATTGTATTTATTTACTGTCAGTGACTAGCAAAGACATTTATCGTCTCTTGATCCTTTCAAAAAAGAATCTGTAAAATTGTACAGAATGTATCTTTTACTTCTCAATGGCTCAGCAAAAAGTAATAATAATAATTCAGCAGAAAAGTTATTATGATCCTGTCAAATGTTGTTAAGAAATGTATGAAAGATGTGTGACTATGGAAATCTTCTTACATCATGCTATAACTAAAACATGACTGCATCTACTTTTAAAGAGAGATTCCAGGACCCTGAGATGTGGATTTTGTAGATAAACAACTAGCGTATGAAATCCTGAAAAGAAAGTAAACATCCACTCCCTTTATTTGTCCCCCTTTGGAATAACATGATTTGATCCTCAACATTCTTCCTCTTTCTTTTTGGTCAAAACCACAGGTATGTTATAGATGCTTGTGGCTTGCTTTAGGAGGAGGATTAAGCCTGTAACAGTTTTCAAGCAGGTGAATGAATAATCCGACTAATGAATTCATATGCTATTATAGTTAGAAGCTTGTTGTATCAGGCCATGGTTGTATTTAGGAACCCACATTCCTTTCATATTTGTACTTACAGTTAGAATGCAGATAATGACTTAATTGCCCCTTTCCTCCTTTTCTCTTCCCTGTCGCGATGTTCCTCAGGCATAATAGAAACAGCCCACGCAATTCTCAACAGTGTGGGTCTCTATAATAACTCTACCCATTCACCATTCATCTGTCTTCCCTGAGAAGCCCTATGCAGATTTCTGTCACTTTCAAATTAATCAGACCCCTTTGCTCGAGCATAACCCTTCAACCTCTAACAGGACCACAGGACTGGAATTTGTGGTCAGGAAGAAAACTTCACATCTGATAAATCAGTTGTTATAATGCAAAAACACACATACACATGTGTGTATGGATTATTTGTTTCCTGATGAAATAGCAGGAACAGGCTGTTTCATTTTTTTCTATACCTTCTTATATTCTATCCCGAAAATGGGCTACATGAGGAAGGAAACAAGAATATCCTAATATATGAATGGATAATCTGCTTTTATACTGTTGGAGTTTTAAATGAGAGATTTAATTAATAATTAACAATGCAATCTTTCTGGAATCGTCATGATTTTCTGTGGATGCTGCTATGAAGATTAAGGATGAAAATGGTACTGGAAGAAGTCCCAGGAAACTAAAAGCTTTTCTCTCAATCTCACCACAGTGCATGCCTACACTATCTCACATGAAGACCCTCCAGATGCGTGGATTTTACTGATTTGGTATCCAGGGAATTCTGGCAGTTAGTTCACATACCCGGAGGAATTTCAGATTGAAGAAGGCTGTTCCAAAGCATCCAAAATCATTTTAATCCCAGTCTCAATCTAGAAGTCAGATTCAGAATCATGTCACTATGCACATTTTCCCAAAGTTAAAAATCAAGAGGCCAGTCAAGTGTCTTGCCTGTAAAAGTTGTCATTTTGCAAAGATACAGATCTTAGCTCTTAACTGCCTTAATAGCAACTTCATTATTTTCTTCCAAAGTTAAGGGACTGTCTCATTTTATGCATATTTTACACATTCTTAAAGATAGCCGAGTCCTGAATCATTTTATAACTAGGATGGCTAACAATCCAATAAACCATGATTGATCTAATATCTTTTATGTTTCTATATTTTAAAAACTGAAATATATCAGAAGGTGCTTCTCCTACAGAATCATTGTCAAAACCAAAGTATTTTAGTCAGATCCAGCAGTTTTATCTGGAATGCAGAATATACATCAGATATGCACAGTTCTCACATGTTGCTCCATTCTGTTGCAAAAACCTGAAATCCAAATAGGTTTCTGCCTTGAAACAAGTATAATTTAAAGCACTAAACTATATTTTACCATAGTGGTCAGGGAATCCATGATGGGAAACAACATTGGGCTGGGAGGATTCAGAGTAGATTTTGATGGTCCAGGATAAAATGCCCAATGAATTTTACCATTTTTCCAAGAACCAACTCTACTAGCCAAACAGAAACATTAGGTTTGGTTAATACTCAGGGATAATTCAACTTGTGTCTCCAGTCATGAAGGCTGGGCCAGACATGCAGATTTGTCTGCCCATTTTCTCGTCTGACCAGAAAATGGAATCCTAATTAATCACAGCTACTCCTCCTTCCCAGCTTTCAAGGAGTGATTGGTGACAATTTATACCCTAGGGATATAACTAAGAGAGGTTCATGCCTTCATCCTGCCAAATCTCTGTTATATATAACAACTTAGCCAGCCCTTCCTGGACTAGATCATTAATAGTCCCTCTTTCCTAAGTGAACTTTAATTTTCATTCCCTCTTCCTCCTCCTCCTCCTCGTCTTCCTCCTCCTCCCCCTCCCCCTCCTCTTCCTCCGTTTTGCTGTAACTCAGAGGACACTTGTTCAAAGATATATTTGACTTTTTGAAATAATTATTATGGTATGGAAAACAATTATTAAGATAGATACAGATAAGGATATGGATAACGATATAGAAATGGATATGCATGTATAATCAACCCTACACTGAATTCCATTTGGTATTTGGTAAAAGAGAGCTGTTGTTTGGAGAAGAAAGTAACCAGTCTTTATTGTGTTCTGAGTTGACATACTTCATAGTGAATACAGGAAGTGGTACAGACTGAAATATTCCCTTATGTTATTTGTAAAAACTTGGCACTGATCCAAACCTGCAGTATTTAATCATACAACACTCTCATTGACTAAGGACTTGGCCCCTAATGTTTCACCTAAATTCCGTGGATATTTCATACACATTTTGGCAGAGAAATAAGGTGTGATTACAATATGTATGTTTCTAGGATGGATGGATGGATGGCTTGATGGGGTAAATGATTGATTGATTAGTGATATATATAGAGAGAGAAAATGGTAGATTGATGAGTTAGAGATATAGAAATGTGAAATGATTGGTTGATAGGATGAGATAGAAGATGATAGATAGATAGATAGATAGATAGATAGATAGATAGATGGATGGATGGATGGAAGGAAGGAAGGAAGGAAGGAAGGAAGGAAGGATAGGATAGGATAGGATAGGATAGGATAGGATAGGATAGGATAGGATAGGATAGGATAGGATAGGATAGGATAGGATAGGATAGGATAGGATAGGATACAGTGATGGGTTGCTACCAGTTCATCCCAGATTGGGTGAACTGGTAGCAGCGGTGGCGGGAGGCTCCGCCCACTTGCCCAGATGCTTCTGCGCATGTGCAGAAGCTTCTGCACATGCGCAGAAACATTGCCGCACATGCGAGTGTGCACGAGCGAACTGGTAACAAACTAAATTGAAACCCACTACTGATAGGATAGGATAGCAAACACAGTGTTTATGTGATGAGAGATCTATTTCTCTGTTGATGGAGATTGTTTCTCTTAACCAAAGACCACAACACTTTGTAAAAGTTATATCATATACCTGCAGATGGAGGCACCTAACTGGCTTTGTCTGGACTTGGAAACTAAAGAAGGTAAGGCTGATAGAGTGCTTTCGTGGGAAAACACCAAAGAATACCAAGGCTGTAGGCTAAACTGTGAAATAAAAAACAAATCCTGAAAGAGGCCATTGCCAAACCATTTCCATATTGCTGCTAAGAAAACAACATTAAGGTCAACCTTGACTCAAAAGATTTATTTTAAATTAAAATCACAAAGTCATCTAAACCCGCAAAATCCTAATAGACACAAAGGCTACCTAAAATATAAGGATGAGGAGGATTACAAGAATTCTGTAAAGAATTATCTGGGTTCTATTTCACAAAACCGAATGACTAAAATATTGAGCAAATAAAGAAATGTTGGCAGGGAGCCAAAAACAATAATAACAAAGATGCCAGGCAAGCATCCCTGAGAAGAGAATTTTACAAACTCTTAAGTCATTCCATTTGTTTAAACTCTGGGAACAGGGACACACAACACAACAGGTTTGTGCAGGAGAAGGCAATCTCTCAGAAAGAAATACTTACGGTAATATGTATTGGGCTTATGAGAATATTGCATAAAAGATTCCGAAAGAGGGAGGAGCTGTAGAGCAATAAATATTCAGTTGTGCTTTATGGATTTAAACAATAGAGCAAACATAATGCAGGCATTAAAGGTGGTATAAAGGTAAATTCCTACATCTATATTATAAATATACTTAGGGCTATTATTATAACTCTGAAGGCTTACTAGTCAAAAGTTCAATTGCATGTTTAAGATCTGAGGCTTTAGAACGATATATTTAACTGAGAAATACATATGATTATAGTAAATGTGATTGTACCCTTAAGCATATGCATTTACATATGTTTAAAGAGATAATTAATTTGGAGATAGGGAACCCAGGTTGTAGATGCATAAAGAAAGATGGAAGGCTGAGTCAACCTTGAGCCGTTCAGAATCGAACTCCTGGCAGTGGGCAGAGTCAGCCTGCAATAGTGCATTCTAACCCCTGGGCCACCACGGCAGTGGTGGGTTTCAAATTTTTTTACTACCTGTTCTGTGGGTGTGGCTTGGTGAGTGTGGCATGGCTTGATGCGCGTGGCTTGGTGGGCGTGGAAGGATACTGTAAAATCTCCATTCCCACCCCACTCCAGGGGAAGGATAATGTAAAATCTCCATTCCCACCCCACTCCAAGGGAAGGTTACTGCAAAATCCCCATTTCCTCCTGATTAGCTGGGAATTGGGAAGCAGAGAATAGATGGGGGCAGGGCCAGTCAGAAATTTTACTACCGGTTCTCCGAACTACTCAAAATTTCCGCTACTGGTTCTCCAGAACTGGTCAGAACCTGCTGAAACCCACCTCTGCACCACGGCTTTTATTTCATCTGCCTATGCATGGCTAGAGTACTATAGGATTGAAAATAGAAGATTCTCTCACCTTGTTTTGGAATCAATAATATATTCATGAGCTTTCTTGGGGAACATTTTATAGGAAAAATAAACTTATTTTCTCCCAGCTAGTAATGGAAAAATGCCATCTGAAATAGAATCGCTGCTCAACTCTGCTGTATATACGGTCAACATACTGCAATAGAGTTCGGACAGAACAAATGTGCCATGCTCACCATCAAATGGGGAACAATCATTAAAATTGAAGGAATCGAGCTGGAAATAACACCAAGAGTTTGGATGAAAACAGTCACTATCCATACCTGTGCAATTTATAGGACATGTCAATTTTTTCAGCTTTTAATTTCCAAATGTTAGAGGTGCTCGAACGTTGTAACATGTCTTGGGGATTGTAAAGATATTTTTGTTACTTTAATATAATTTAGATGTGCTTGGTAAATAACCACATAAATATCGTAACTTTTTAACATATTGTTTGTTTCATTTGCTCATCCTTCAAGCTGACAATATCAAACATGTTGAAATCAACACTTGGGCAAATTCCAGTCCTTAGATACACAGCTGGAAGAATGGACTGGATTGAAGCAGAACTAAAAGCCCTGGATAGGAAGCGCAGAAAAATAATGAATTATTCCCTTCATCCATGCAGTGATCTTGACAGACTCTACTTACCAAAGAAAATAGGTGGGCATGGAATGTTGCAAGCACAAGTATTACGTGGCCAATACATTTTTTAAA
This sequence comes from Arizona elegans, assembly GCA_022577455.1. Taxonomy (NCBI): domain Eukaryota; kingdom Metazoa; phylum Chordata; class Lepidosauria; order Squamata; family Colubridae; genus Arizona; species Arizona elegans. The sequence goes on from JAKOOJ010000001.1 coordinate 183,072,572, forward strand.
AATAGTCGGCAATCAAATAATAACAATATCAAGTTGAATAAAGTGTCAGAGGGGCTAATTCTGATAGCACAAGACCACACTTTAAGAACAAATGCATTCGAAGTCAGAATTGAGAAGACAGCAACAGACAGCAAGTGCCACCTCTGCAAAGAAGCTGCAGAAACAGTAGGGGCAACCTGGTTAGCTACCACAAGAAGAATACACAGATTGGTTAAAAACAATGGCATGACAAAGTAGCGACAATGGGTGGAAGATCTTCAATAAATACCATTTGCCTGCAAACAAGAACTGATGGGACCATAAAATAGACAAAGCCATAGAAAATGAAGAAGCTAAAGAACTCTGGGACTTTAGAATTCAAACCAACAGACACCTGTCACATAACACCCAACATTTAATAATTGTCAATAAAAAAGACAAAAAAAAAAGGTCTGGATTTTGGACATGGTAGTATCTGGAGATAGCAGAAGAGAAAAGAAAGAACTGAAGAAAATCACAAAATACAGAGCCTTGCAAAAAAAAAGTAGAATGATTGAGGCTAAATCAGCCACCGTAGCACAGTGGCTAAAATGCAGTATTGCAGGCTAATTCTGCTGACATGTCCACTAATTCGAGTCTCATTGGCTCAAGGTTGACTCAATCTTCCATCCTTCTGAGGTGGGTAAAATGAGGACCCAGATTGTTGTGGGCAATATGCGGACTCTGTAAACTGCTTGGAGAGGGCTGGAAAGCATTGTGAAGCAGTATAGAAGTTTAAAGTACTATTGCTAAAGAAAGCCAAGATAGGACCAATCACAGTAGGAGTCTTAGGTGCAATCCCCAAACACCTGGAGTATCCCTTGAACACCAGCAGTATTCACAAAAATCAATTGCAAAACACAGGTTTACTTGGAACAGCTTTTATTTTGCAATGATACATTTAACAGCATCAAACATCAACATCTGCCTATCCGAGATAGGTGGATAAAAATGCCATATCCACTCCAAACATCTGGATTACTGTGTAACAAACCATAGTAATAATTTACTAAAGGTCTATGTCACCTGATTTTTAATGACACCAGATGACTCACAAGAATGAAAAAAGTAATCACAACAATATCAGTAAAACATAAAAAAATAAAATAAAGGTTAAATGAGAAACATGATGAAGCGAAGGGTCTCCCACTCCCTCTCCAAAAGCCTGGGTGAAAAACAAGATCTTTCTCCCTTATTATCAGGAAACTTGAGGATTTCTCTGGAAGTTTTTGATTCTCATTGTTGGAGGTAGTAAGAGATGACTATTAAAATGTTTTATTTCTGTTGTACATTTTTCCATCACTCTGAAATCTCCCTAGCCACCCACACTTCACAAGCTGAAAAACACCACAGGAGGTATACCCTTCTCCTGAAATTCAACTGAAGCATGGCAAGCATAACAAATGACATACACTCCTTGGCCAACTTGTAGCTAAGTAAGTTCAGGAATATAGCATTCCACCACATTTGCAACTTCCTTCTTCTTCTTTGAAAGAATTTCTAAAACAACTTCACTTTCATCAAATTGAATGAGAACTGGTATAAAAATGCAGAATCATTTCTCCGCAAGGCACTGATTCTATCATAATGAAAACTTTACACCAGTTTTATACAACAACAATTGAGAATCCAACACTAGCAGGCTAAACCTACTGGCTTGTGATTCAAATTCCACCCCTTAGGAAGATTTGTGTGGGTTGGTTCTTCAATGAGATTCCTAAATAGCAAGTGGCTTGTAGCCTCATTACCTGGATGACATTGTTAACATTTGGAGCATAGTAGCTTACTAAGCTTCTTAGGGTCAGAATGCATAGATGACATCCATGTATAACACATTCATCATCAGTTATTGTTGGATCAAAACCACAAAAATTGGCTCCAATGACAGACATCGCTCATGGGCAAACTTTCAAATAAATCTGCTTGTTTTTTAAGGCGCTGTACTGCAATTCAGGTAGGGGATTTCCATGCTGTCGAGCCCTCTTCTCCTTGGCAACCTACAGTGTTACTCATGCTAGGTATTATTTCCGTCGTCCTCTCTCCAGGGTGCATCTTGCTTTCTGCAGAACTGTGAGTCACATCATCTTCCTTTGTCAGGAAAAATGGACCTTCCTTTTCAGGTGTCGCCAGGAAATACAAAATAAAAATAACGCTAGGAAAACCACAAGTACAAGGTTTTTCCTCCACTTCTATGTAGGTTTTTGAACAACCTCCTGGAGTTTTGTTTTGTTTTTGTTTTAAAAAAGAGGTTGCATAATAATTCTTAGCACTATCTGCACTGCCTGAAGGATTTTAGAAAGCCCTAAGAAAGATAGTTCGTTTGACCTCCCTATAGTACAATCTATTTAGAAATAAGCCTTCTTAAGTTCAGTGGGGACTTATTCTCAGGTAAAGGATTACAGCTTTCATCTGCTGTCAAATACCAGCCCTCTCCAAACCTTCAAAGAATATATGTATCAAGTGAAATATTGACAACCTCTGTCTCAAGAAATCTGTTTTATACTCAGTTAAAATGCAGAGAGAGACAGCTGCTTGAAATACACAAAGCTAAGATCTTATACTGTATGGCAAATAATGTGTTTTATTTTATATTCAAATAGGAAAATTCTTGCTGATTAGTTCCGTGAACTATAGAGATGTAAAACTATGAATCACATACAATGTCCTTTTGGTGATACATTTATGGTTGTAGGCGAATATGAAGGTAGCCTTGAAGAAAGTATCTAGTAGCTATTAGGAAAACATCAGCTAAGTCCATAAACACAAAAGGAGGTGAGACAGAAAATCAAGTTTGCTCCTCCTTGACTCTCTTTGGTGTAAGAGGGGGGAAAGCTTGTCAAGCTTTCAAGATTCTGTTATTATACCCTATAACAAGAAATGTAGCAGTTCTTATTCCATCTGTATCTTAACTTCGAACAGCTGACCAACATTGAGCAGCCAACAAGCTAAATGTCTATGGAGATTCTCAGACATCCAGATCATGGTTCTCCCAAAAGTGTTGGTTTCTTTCTTTTTTTTTTTTTTCTTCAAGAGGCACCTGGACTTTCTTTGTTTTTCCTTGAAGACATTTCACTTCTCAACCAAAAAGTTTCTGTTCTGACAGTCAAGAAGAAGCTTCTTGGATGAGAAGTGAAACATCTTCAAGGAAAAGATAAACATGACACCTGGCAAATTCAGGCAGACCATTGCTATTCTCCTTTATCACCATCTGGTCTATTTTTTCCTAATATGACTCTCAATCCCCACCCTACAACTCAGGGCATGCCCTAAAGTTACAGCTCACCTGGAATTTGGTTGGTTCTATCATTATCTATTAGACTTTCCTCTCTCACAGTGCCCATTTCTGGCAGTCTCTACAAAATGTTCTTTTTAATAAGTCCCACTTATTACTATAACCATGTTGCTTGTATCTTTCAATTTATATTGTTTTTATTTGTTTCTTAGTATGATTTGATAGCTTATTAGTAACCTTGACTATCACTAAGTGTTGTATCTTTTTATTCTTGATGAATGTATTTTATTCTCCTTATGTACACCATAGACAAATTCCTTGTGTGTCCAATCACACTTGGCCAATAAAGAATTATTTTCTATTCTATTCTATTCTATTCTATTCTATTCTATTCTATTCTATTCTATTCTATTCTATTCTATTCTATTTTGTTACCCTGGCTGTCTACCACATTACCTGTATTCTTGTAGTATTACCACACTGCTGCTGTTCATCTCAGTAAGAGAAAATCTATCCATTCCAGGGCAAGATAGTTTTCTTCTTTGTGCCAATCACTGATACTTCATGCCTCACTAACACAGACAAGCCAATATGCAGCAGGCTGAGCAATATGTAGCTGCTATTGTGGGTTCATCCTGAAGTTGTCCAGTTAAGAAAGACTGGCCATTCACAATACCTATTCCTTGCCTGAAAGAAAAACTGGCCATTGTGATGTCATGCAATGCAGAGAAATTGCCCCTTTTAAATTCAGATCAATGTTATAGCTAAGGAAAGAAAAACTAGTTTTTGTACCATCTGTCAGCTGATGTTCAGCTGAAGAAAAACACCAAGACTCTCCTGGGTCGGCAACAGGGGTGCTATTCAGCAGGTTCTGACCAGTTCTGGAGAACCAGTAGAGGAAATTTTGAGTAGTTCGGAGAACCGGCAAATACCACCTCTGGCTGGTAGTGGGGTTGGAATGGAGATTTTGCAGTATCCTTCCCCTGCCACACCCACCAAGACATGCCCACAGAACTGGTAATAAAAAAAAAAATGAATTCCACTACTGGTCAGCAACCATTTTCATACTAAAGGTCTGTTCTGAACTCCAGAACTGATTCAAATTTTGACATTTTTCCTCTTATCCTCCCATCCTCTCAAATGTTAATTATTGTCCTTAGATACTGTTGATAGGAAGGCCAGTCCCCCCATCTATCTTCTTTTGAACATTTATCCTTGATGGCAACCAGAAAAGGTGTTACCAGACTCCTTTTAATCTGATAATAAATATTTCAGGACGTGACCTCTTAAATAAATTATCAGAATAATATAATAGAGAAACAGTATAGAAATTCAAGATTTTTGTGGTGCTGAAAAACATGAAAGAAAGTGGCAGGTAACATGAGTGATCCCAAGAACAAAACCTTTCCCTCAGGTACGTGAAAAAGAACATCTTGCAAATTTTCAAAAGTAAAGCCTGTCTGACCCAAAGCCTTTTAAGACAGATTTTGGAAAAAAAACCTTGGAAATAGGGAAAAGACCTGTGCTAGCCCAGAAACTGGTGTTACAGATTCTTTCCTGCTGATATCAGTTGAAAAATGTAAACAATAACAAAATATTAATATTTAACCTCTTCCATTTCCTGTGCCACTAGCATAAGCTAAAACACAGGACAAGGTTGTTTCTCTCACTTGCTTTTCCTTTCTCTCTTCACCTGTCCCATAATGAAAATATAAGAATAAAAGAATAAATATAAAAAATAAGAAAAGTTCAAAAAGGGGGGGTGGGCATTTGACAGTCTTAGTACAACTATTCAAATATATTTATCATGGAACACTTGTTTTCATTGAAAAGATTCCTCAGTAATTCTTCAGTAAGAGAGATTCTAAGGCAGTTACAATTTCTGGAACAAAATTAATCATGTCACTGTAAATAAAGTACATTAATACATCAATAGGACAGCAAAGAAGAAGCTGATGAAATTGCTGAAACTTCAGTAGTTCAAAGTAATCTCTTAGGAAAAGGAGGAGGAGGAGGAAGAAGAGGAGGAGGAGGGGAAGGGGAAGGAGAAGGAGAAGGAGAAGGAGAAAAGGAGAAGGAGAAATCTGCTGCCATGAAAGATTGTAATGTTATTTCTGCTTTTGTGAAGAATGTCCTAAAGTTCAAAGATCACCCCAACTGCTAATGGCACCTTTTCCAATTATCAAGTTTTATTAAAAACTGGTTTCTGATCAAATCATTTGTAGCAGATTAAATTTATTAGTCAGAAAATGTGCTAGAAGGCAGGTAGCTTTGGGCAACAGAACATCAGCTTTGTCAAGCAAATTTTCTGAATTTCCCTGTCTAGCCTCCATACTGGTCTTTCACAAGGGACTGACATCCAAATATTGACCAGGTCTGATGTTGCATAGCTTTTTAAGATCATCCTTAATGGTCTGGGTGCCATTGTCTAACAGATTCTTCTCTAGAAAAGCAGTTAAAGGTACCTTGCTTTCTCCCAGAATTGAATCTCAAAGCACACCGCAAGTTGGCATGATATGAATACATTTAACAGCATCCAAATTCTAGTAGCTGAGTTTGCACTAATTGAAGTTGCATCCAAGGATAGTTCCATGTATTATACATTACAGCAGTTCAGATGAAAATTTATCAGAGCATGGTTAATGTAAAAGAGCAATTTAGGAGAGAATAATTAATTTCATCTGTTCAGGACAATTTCCCTAAATTCCTTTCCTTTCAATAATGATGGTTTCAGATATCCAACCAACCAAATCAATACAATAATTTTAAACTCTCAAGGCTAACTGGATTTTTAGGGACATCATTGCATAAAAGCACTCTTTCTTATATCAAACCTGCCCTTTAAAGGCCATCTAATCCAGAAATACCATGTTTCCCCAAAAATAAGACCCTGTCTTATATTTTTTTGAACCCTGAAATAAGCACTTGGCCTTATTGCCATGCACTCAAAAGCCCGATTGGGCTTATTATCAGAGGATGTCTTATTTTGGGGGAAACCGAGTAGTTGAATATTTATTCCATAGATATGGAAACCAGCTATCCAAGATTCTACCTGTGGGATCTTACAGAATCATGGAACTATTAGTAGATCCTGAAGTTAAATGCCAACCACTTTATAGTTTAGTGCTGAAAATAGAGATGAACAATATATTTCTCAGGTCTCTGTCTTAAGCCATCATATATACTCAATATAAAAAACAAACTGACATTATTTGTGAATCATAGTACAGGTAGTCCTCGATTTATGACCACAATTGAGCCCAAAATTTCTGTTGTTAAGTGAGACATTTGTTAAGTGAGTTTTGCCCCATTTTACGACCTTTCTTGTCACAGTTGTTAAGTGAATTTCTGCAATTGATAAGTTAGTAACCTGGTTGTTAAGTGAACCTGACTTCCCCATTGACTTTGCTTGTCAAAAGGTCACAAAAGGGGATCACATGACCTTGGGACAAAGCATCAGTCATAAGTATGAACCAGTTGCCAAGCATCTGAATTTTGATCACATGATGGACGTATCTTTTCTTTTATGTACACTGAGAGCATATGCACCAAGACAAATTTATTTATTTATTTATTTATTTATTTATTTTTTTATTTTTTCATATTTGTATGCCGCCCTACTCCCGAAGGACTCAGGGCGGTGAACAGTCATAAATAAATACAAAGACATATAAAAGTTAAAATCTATTAAAAAACAGATTAAATAATTTAGGCTCAAAAAATTAAAACCAAAAACATCCAAATTTATCTAAAAGAGATCTAAAAACCTGATTTAAAACCCGATTAAAGCCAATTTAAAAGGGAGAGTTAGGCCAGACCAGCTTGTTGGAATAGAAACGTTTTCAGGGCACGGCGGAAGATGCGTAAGTCTTGGATCCTTCGTAACTCCGGGGGGAGCCCGTTCCAGATGGCAGGTGCCCCCACAGAGAAGGCTCTCCCCCTGGGGGCCGCCAGTCGACATTGTTTGGCCGACGGCACCCCGAGGAGCCCCTCTCTATGGGAGCGAACTGGTCGGTGAGAGGCTATTGGTGGCAGGAGGCGGTCTCGTAAGTACCCTGGTCCTGAGCAATGGAGCGCTCTAAAGATAGTAACCAAAACCTTGAAGCGCACCCGGAAGACCACCGGGAGCCAGTGTAGCTCGCGCAGGAAGGGGGGTCACATGAGAGAGCCACATTGCTCCCGTCACCACCCGCGCGGCCGCATTCTGGACCAGTTGGAGCCTCCGGGTGCTTCTCAAGGGGAGCCCCATGTAGAGAACTTTACAATAATCCAGGCGTCAGGTGACAAGGGCGTGAGTGACCGTGCGTAACGAGTCCCGATCCAGAAAGGGACACAATTGGCGAATCAGGCGAACCTGATAAAAAGTCCTCCTGGCCGCGGCCGTCATATGCTCTTCTAAAGACAGCCATGAGTCCAGGAAGATGCCCAAGTTGCGAACCCCATCTGTGGGGGCCAACGACTCACCCCCAATAGTCAGAGATGGCGCCAACTGACTATATCAGGACGACGGAAACCACAGCCACTCGGTCTTGGATGGGTTGAATCTGAGTTTGTTCCTCCCCATCCAGATCCGTACGGCCTCCAGGCATCGGGACATCACCTCGAGGGCATCATTGCGGTGGTCTGGGGTGGAGATGTACAGCTGGGTGTCATCAGCGTACTGATGGTACTTCACCCCAAAACCACGGATGATCTCACCCAGCGGCTTCACATAAATGTTGAATAGAAGGGGCGAGAGGACCGATCCCTGCGGCACCCCACATATAAGGGGCCTCGGGGTCGACCTTTGCCCCCCTGTCAACACAGACTGCGACCGGTATCGACTTGTGTGTCCAATCACACTTGGCCAATAAAAAAAAATTCTATTCTGTTCTATTCTATGACCATGGGGATGCTGCAACAGTCATAAGTGTGAAAAACAGTCATATAGTAAGTCACTTTTTCCAGTGCTGTTGTAACTTTGAATGGTCACTTAATGAACTATTGTAAGTTGAGGACTACCTATACCATTACATTTTTTTAAAAAATGTCCACATGAAGAGAAGAGTTACTTCCAAAGAATAACTCATATCCAACAGAATACTGTATAAGGAAAAGCCAGAACAAACAATAATACAAAAATTGTAATGGTGACAGGCAAAACAAAAAACAAAAAACCCAAGCTTGCATTATATAAGAAGTAAAATGGCAACTCTCACTTGACTCAAGTACAGATAGGTAATCAACATATCACCTCTTTTATCAGCTTCGACAACAACCTAACAGTGGCAGGAGTGGTGAATAAGGTCATCGGGGGCTTGCTGTCATTTGCACTGATTGTGTGAACTCAGTCTCACCCTAAGACAAGATATCAGTGACATCTTGTGAGTGATTCTGTCTCTGTCAGAAGAAGTACAGGAGAAATAAAAAGCTTCTTGATAGGGCATCTATACATCTGTGTATCATCAAGTCGTCTTCTTACATTTTACAAAATAATTCAAATATAAAGTTGATTGCCTTAATTTTTCCAATTCCCACCACCACCTTTACTATAATTTTGCCTAATCTTTGTGTCCATCACAGTTAGAACTGACCCTTCTTGGGATTTGTAGAACTAGATTTCTTTGAAGACCCAGATCGTTGGGGGACAAAATGCTAACATTGTAAACAGCTTGGAGAGGGCTGTAAAACACTATGAAGCGCTATATAAGTCTAAGTGCTATTGCTATTTTTCCTGACTTAGGTTAGTATGTATGTTGAATAGGAGATCAGAATTGGGACCAACTGTAATACTGTCTTCAGTGCAGGAATCAGAATATGTTACATTAATATTTATGCATGAAGTGACAAACTTCTGAATATTTACAAATACTCACAAAAATATTTTAACTACAGTTTTTTTAAAAAATTGCTTTAAAGTTTGAGACATTCTTTACCTATTGAAAAGTGGGGATATTCTTCCTTCCTTCCTTCCTTCTTTCCTTCCTTCCTTCCTTCCTTCCCTCCCTCCCTCCTTTCCTCTCCTCTCCTCTCCTCTCCTCTCCTCTCCCCTTCCTCCCTCCTCCCTCCCTCCTTCCCTCCTTCCTTCCTTCCCACCCTCCCTCCCTTCTTTCCTTCCTTTCCTCCTTCCCTGCTTCCTAACTCATTCTTTTCTTTCTCTCTTTCTCACTCTCTTGCTCTTCCTCCCTCTCCCCACTCCTTTTTAGGTAATACTTGTTGAATGGAAAATAGAAGGGCTGTAAAAAATCCCAACCAATAAAGAGCTTATTACAGAGGCTAAAAAAGAACATGAAAACTGAAATTTGCATTCAATGTAGAATGTATTCCATTCTAAAGTTGGAGAAAATAATAATAGTTTCACCTCACAGTCTGAGCAAATAGTTAGGTAAACTCATACTTGGTATGACTATGAGATGTTTTGATTCAAAGATACAGTTCAAAGATCATTTGAATTGAATAGTCACATTGATTCGACATGCCGAAATCAGGAGCCTTTCAATGGGTCCAGCATTTTTTCTTTACTTTATTTAAATTGAATATTTGAATTGGAATTGACACTTGGAATTGATATTTAGGCTGAATTAATTCTAAAAACAAATCACACATTCAAATTGAATCATCAGTTCAGACTGCATCTTGCCTCATTTGCACATTCCTATTTAATCAGGCACAAATTGTTCCAAAATGCGAAATAACAGTTTATGGAGTCTGTACATTGCTCCAATTAGGGCAGTGTTGTCTAATCCAGCCTTTCTGAGGGAGTTATAGTGACAAATCTAAGCATTCATCTAACCAGGAAGTCACCAACTATTGATTCTGCAGAAAATAGCTGCCTATTTAGCAAGCTTAAGCATGATTACTTTAAAAAACATTTCAGTTTGATACATCGGCAGAGCTTTCAGCAGGACCAGATTCAAATAAAGCAGCTTTTTTTTTTTTTTTTTTGTAAGAGTGAAGAAGGGAAATTAGTCTAACATATTATTTTTAAAAAGCATCATTCTCCTGCGTATTCAGAGTGGGAAGTAAGGCCAAATAGAGGATGAGGGAACGAGCTTGTTTGTTTTCATACATAACAATTTTGCATCCGTATGCTCTGAGTTCCCTCTCTCTCTCTCTCTCTCTCTCTCTCTCTCTCTCTCTCTCTCTCTCTCTCTCTGTGTGTGTGTGTGTGTGTGTGTGTGTGTTTCCGGGTACACATGTGTGTTTTCATGGTTTTTTCAAAGTCACCACATTGCCTACAGGAATCTCCAAAGTTGAAAGGCCTCTGAATTTTCGGAAGTGGTTTGCTATGCTATGGCCTTCTTCTTAAAGTTGAGATAGAATGATTGACCCAAAGCAAGGATTTAGCCCAAGACAGGATTAGATCACACAGTCTCCTGTTTTCAAGATCATTGCCTTTAACATTTTACTAATCTAGTTTTCACTATCACTGATAGAGTTGCCAAATTCTTACTTGCAGTGATTTCTGTAAAATGGCATAAAATATCCTAATCTTAGAAAGTTGACACAATGAAGTGTCCTGTCCTATCCTGTCCTGTCCTATGTTTTACTTTATTTTATTCAATAATTCTCTTTTTAAGTTTTAATTTTTAATGCCATATCTGACTGATAATACTGTATATGTTGTATTTGGTCAATGTGTCTGTGTATTTATCTTGTTGGCCATTAACTATAATTAAAAAATAGTAACAACAGTTGTATAGATAAGCCCATCTACTATTGTATATTTTATTGTTCTATCACCTGCTTTCCCCCCGCCAAAGATATTTTCTACTGGTGAACAATTAAACAGCACCAACAATATGTTATGCTGCTAAAACTCTAGATGTATTTTTCAGCAGGCTCTATGGCAATGTATATGGCTGATACATGACACTTATTATACCGGAGTGCATCTGTCATTCATTTATGTAGTTTGGACTGCAGAACTAACTTTCTTTCTTTCTTTCTTTCTTTCTTTCTTTCTTTCTTTCTTTCTTTCTTTCTTTCTTTCTTTCTTCTTTTTTCTTTCTTTCTTCCTTCCTTCCTTCCTTCCTTCCTCCCTCCCTCCCTCCCTCCCTCCCTCTTTCTCTCTCTCTCTCTCTCTTTATCCCATTTATATGACTGCCCATTTCACTGAAGCGATTCTGGGTGGCAATTAACAATCAGTAAAAACAACAAATATATTAAAACAACCATTATAAAGCTATAGGGTAATTACTAAAAATGCAAAGACATTCTAAAAAATTTAAAATATGCAAAACACATGGAGAGAGTAAAAGATCACCCACAATGGAGCCATCTAAGAATGTCCCCATTTCCTGAGACCTCCCCAGGTCTGGTGACATAAGAACTTCCTATAAGAAAGTTATCAAATGTATATATATCCCAGATAGATAATGTCATGTCAAGGAAGACAGCAGCCTTGTGTATTCATCAGATGTTCTCCATATGTCCTGCCACATAGCTATTTTTATCAGTTTATGGGATTTGGGCTTAAAAAGTTATCACTTTTCCTATACTGTCATGAAGCAATCTGACAGAAACCTCAAACACCACCTTTACATCACTCTTAAGTCTAAACCATCAACTTATAGCAGCACGGAAGGCACCTAACATGTGTAGTGCAGAAAATATGTTATGTGTACACAGTCAATTGTGGTTTATTCCAGCAATCATGGCTGGACAAAGTTAGATTGTGAACAGTTTCTACTTCTCTCTCAGTCTCCCTCTTCCATCTGGCTCTCTTTCTTGCATACAGAAAAACAAACAAACAATAGCTCTAATCCCAAAGCCAACTCACCTCCTTTTTTCTGCAACCAAAAGCTGCCAGATCATGTTTTCCTGAGGTCAAAACTGTTAGAACTTTGGAAAGAGTGAGATACACATCTGATTCTATTGCTCTCACTTTAAAAAAAAAAGTGAGTTGGTAAATTGACTCCCATGGGACAATTGCATTTATCTATAACAGTATTTTTCCTACTATGGAAGCAACAGCATAATTTTATGTCTCTTATTCAAGCATAATTCTCATGGGAGAAAATAAATGAGATTTACTTCCAGAGTCCATAGATTATGGCCTGGATATAACAATAGCAATAGCACTTAGACTTTTATACCACTTTACAGTGCTTTACAGCCCTCTCTAAGCAGTTTACAGAGTCAGCATATCGCCCCCAACAATTTGGGTCCTCATTTTACCCACCTTGGAAGGATGGAAGGCCAAGTCAACCTTGAGCTTTGTGAAATTTGAACTGTCAAATTGCAGGTAGCCGGCAGTCAGCAGAAGTAGCCTGCAGTACTGCACTCTAACCACTGTGCCACCAAGGCTAATACATTCCTCTTTATTATTCATTTTTCTTACCATGTCAGTCTGGTTTGTAAGGCACTGATCAGTGATCCAAGCTGTCACTATGTATGACCAGGGTTCAAAGGATCCAACTGAAAGAGGAAGGAAAGGCACCCAGTTTTCCAGTGTTGTTGTTGTTGTTGTTGTTTCCACTTAAAAACCAGTAAGAAGTTATTTCAGCCAATCTTTATAAGAACAATTAAGCATTTTCTAATTGTTTTATACTCTTTTGTAAGCAGTTCTTACCTGCAGTGCAGGTAAGATGCAGCAAAAGCACCAAATGAGCAATATTTTCTCTGAACTCTCCATTCTAATTCATTTTAAACATGTATTACTTAGCAAATTATAATATGAAGTCAAGACGTGAAAAGATATGCAGCTTTCTATGTTACTAAACACAAAGATGATATCTAGTCAGAGTGTTTAAACAAGCCCATAGAACTTATTAACAATTGTTCATGTCTGATGAACAGTCCATTGACTTGGTTCCAACTAGTAAACTTCTTCTATTTTCTATTTTCTATCACCCCTCCATGCCATCTATGTGCTCCATTGTGCTTTTCTACTTCATTGAATCTTTTCCAGGTCCCACCCTGACTTCCCTCTACCAAGAAACAGATAAGTGGCCATTTTGTGGTTACTAGGCACCCGTCTTCTGAATTAAAACAACCGAACTCTCTACTAGAATTAAGTCCATTCTAGCCATTGTACCATTTTGGGCTATCTGCTATTAGCTCCAAGCTTCATCTTCTTCAAATTTGTTTCCAAACTTCTTCCCTTTTATAGTACAGATAGTCCTTGACTTACAACAGTTCACTTAGTGACCATTTGAAGTGATAATGGCACTGAAAAAATGGTTTATGACCATTTTTCACACTTGTGACCATTGCAGCATTCCCACGGTCACATGATTTACATTCAGAAATCTTTGCAACTGACTCACATTTATGACGGTTGCAATGTCCCGGGGTCATGTGATCACCTTTTGCAATCTTCTGACAAGAAAAGTCAATGTGGAAATCAGATTCACTTAACAACATGTTACTAATATAATAACTGCAGTGATTCGCGTAACGAATGTGGCAAGAAAAGTTGTAAAAAGGGGCAAAACTCACTTAACAAATTTCTCACTTAGCAACATAAATTTTGGTCTCAATTGCGGTTGTAAGTGGAGGACCACCTGAATTTGTTTAATTCCTTCTATAATGGCAGCAATGCATCTGATACTAACATGAATGGCCCTTCTTTGTCCTGTGAGGGCTTTCCTATGAAAATCAAAGTTAACCTTTACTCACAAATCCTTATCAGCAAAAGTGTCTACATGAATGGGATTATATGGCTAAGAGCAGGCCATTCACAGAGGACTTTTTGAAGACTGGTTCTAAAGGCACATTCATATGTAGTATCTGTGCTGCTCCTGGGCTGGGTTCAAAGCCACACATTGATGTTATTTTTTTTTTACAAATCTTTTCCTTTTGAAGTTAATGGCCCCATCAATGGAAATTAAGTGGGAAAATCAAAACTGGGACAAAATTTTGTGGATTATATTTTATGTCTCAATTTATATTTTAGGTCAGACATTAAAAGCACCTATCCATCTGACATTTCAAATATTTTTTCAAAATATGTTCAATAGGATAAATGACCCTTCTCTATGAGGGCAACTGAGGTAATTTACCTCCAATAAGTAAAAAAAAAAAAGAGTCCTGGGAACATCAGCCGGAGGTGTTATGTAAATCTTTTAAATGAATACGGGAATATTGCTTCCCTTCTAACCAATACCAGCCTTCTTTCCTTTGAAGAAAAGAGAGTGCAAAACCAGACTTGTTCCTCTTAATCACAAGTGACTTATGAAATGACAGCATTTAGTTAATTTCGTTTAGCCACTAAAGCCTTCCCACCAGAGAATAATTACTTACTGCCCTTCTACCTTCCAGAACTGCCTTTCATATCCATTCTGAATTCATTAAAGCCTTGTGATCTGAGGGGGATCTTTCGTGGTCCTTAATTTCACTGGGGTTGACTCCATATCCTGGCCTGATAGAATAACAACTGTATCTCGGTACATCTGCTGGAAATGGAGTGGCCTTAGGTACACAAGCTCTCCTGCTGCCAAGGGAAATTCTAATATGTGACCCTGAGCTCTCTGCTTTGAGTTTACCCAAAAATCTTCCTTTGTTTCAAACGTGAGACTAAGAAAGCCCTTCCCCAGGGAACGTATTTTACATGTGTTCCTTCAGTTTGAAGCAAGTTCCCATAAAATATTTTTCAATGAACAAACTGCCTCACTTCCTACATTAACATTCCTCTACCTGTGGGTAAATGAGGCTTACTTTGCTCTCTTTTCTCTTTTCTTTTTCTTTTTAAGCAAAAAGGTTAAACCATGTGACAATTAGGGAAAGGTCGCAGAGGGCCCTCATAAAGTATTATAGCAAAGACAAACTCAAGAGAGAAATTTTGCCAGCGTATTACTGCTTTTCACTCAACCTGAAGCAGTTAAGGGCTAAAATATGTAACGAAAATGGCAACGTATTTTAAAATGAAAATTGTAAAAGCATAAATGAAAACCAGGAGAGAACAAGTGAACACATGTGGTTGCATGTGCACCAGTGGTGCGATTCAACCGGTATAACATCCGGTTCACTGAGCACGCACAGTCCATTAGAAAAGACAATTACAAGCAGTGTTAAAAGCAGTGGTGAAATCAAAAATTTTTTACTACTGGTTCTGTGGCCGTGGCTTGGTGGGCATGGTTTGGTGGGTGTGGCAGGGGAAGTATACTGCAAAATCTCCATTCTCACCCCACTCCAGGGGAAGGATACTGCAAAATCCCCATTTCCTCCCCACTCTGGGGCCAGCCAGAGGTGGCATTTGCCAGTTCTCCGAACTACTCAAAATTTCCGCTACCGGTTCTCCAGAACCTGTCAGAACCTGCTGGATTTCACCCCTGGTTAAAAGCACTAAAAGCAGCTGAGGCACCGCAATCCACTCTGCTGCGCCAATCAGATGGGCTTCAAATGAACGAAATAAAGGTAGGTATAGTGCAAAGGTGGATGGGTGGGCCCAGATGATGGTCAGAGTGAACCGGTTCGCTCTCAGCTGATCGTCGGAGAAACCGGCTCACCTGAACCGGACCGAATAGGCTGAATCCCACCCCTGATGTGCACACATCCCACATACAATCTAACAAAACAATTCTCCCCATCCCCACCCCCTGCCATCCTGGAAATGATTCCTGCATTACACTGGGTGGGGACAAACTTAGATGTGATATTCATTGTGCTAATCAAATAACACTTTTTCTTATTCTGATACATACATACACACACACACACGCACACAACCATATTCTTTCATCCAATTATTCTCAGAGACTACCCAGATAAGTCCCTATAGTTTTCCTGGCAAGAAAGCGGTGTGCCGGGACTTCCGGTTTGCTGTTTGTCCCCGCTGGACGCTCCTTTGGGATCGTCGCACCCACTGCCTGTAAAGAGCCGCCTTTATAGCGGAATGGCGGCTCGAAAAAACTCCGTTTCCATGAGGAAACGGAGATAGAGCAGGCTGGGGTGGGTTGAGTCCTCTGCCTAATCCCAAAAGTTTTTTTTTTACTTTTGGGACGGAGCGGAAGAGACTCCCCGTATCCCCAGACGATGCTCCGGGCTCTGGGAGATCTCTGCTACACGCAGAGCTAGGTGGCAAAAGCAAGCCTGTAAATTTGTTAAACTAATTAAAGAAGACGTGAGCTGGACCACTGACCCTGAGGCACAAGTATTTTTTTTTCTTATTTTAGAAAAGTTACTGAAGTTGTTTAAGAAGTGAAAGGAAAAAAGATTTTTAAAATGGCAATTGCTGAGGCTTGAAGAGAGGCTGAAAAGGGAAAGTCCTTCCGTTTTCTATTACAAAGTAGCGGAATGAATACTTCTGGTCGTAATTGAGGCAAAACCTCACTCTCACTCTTGCTTTTTTTTTCTTTTTTCTTTTCCTGGGGATCTGATATTGATCTTGGTTGGAAACAAGCCTTTTTTTTTCTCTCTCTCTTTTCCACTAAATCTTGTCTGTGTGGGAAATGGCATCGGGACTCACACAGATAGACAAACAGGGGGGGGGGAATTTCCCCCATTAATAAATTACACCAACAAGTTGTAACTCTCCAGTGTCAGAAACCTGATTTTAATATAATAGAATTTCTTCTTGAAGAGATTGTAAGAAGGGATGAGATTGTGAACCAGCAACTTGAAAAATTTAAGCAGGAAATTAAAGAAATTGGTGAATTGGTGAAATCAAAGTTTGACTTTTTGAATCGAAAGATTTTAAATACAGCTAATGGTTTATCAGACTTTCTGATTCGGGTGGATGCAAAGACTAAATTATTAGAGTCTAAAATGAAGGAAACTGAGGAGAATTTGGATGACAAGATTCAAAAAATTAAAAAGGATTTGGTAAACATTCAGGATAATAGCTCAGAAGACAAACCTAAAATGGAGGTTGACCAAAAGACTGGTAATGAAGAAAATGTGCAACAGAGGATTGAAAGAGAAGTTTTAATGATTCAATATAATTTTACAGAATATGCAATTAGACTGAGAGGTCTGCAGGAAAATAATAGAGATGACTTAAGGAAAATATCTTCTGAAATTCTGGCTGGGATTTTAAAGGTTCAACCTGATGAAGTGTTTTGCAGGATTGATAGAATTTATAGAATAAACTCCTGGTTGGCAAAGCAAAGGCAATTGCCTAGAGATGTGGTGATCTATTTTACAGATAAAGAAATTAGGAATAATATTGTGCAGAACTCTTTTAATTCTACTTTGCAATTTCATGGAAGAAAGATTTGGATTTTTAAGGAGCTCCCGACTAAGATGCTAATGGAGAGGAAGAAATTTGGCTTTCTAGTGACTGAGTTAAAAAAAAGAAATATCCTATTTAGGTGGGATGCCCCAGTTGGTTTAATATTGAGACACCAAGGAGTAAGATATCAACTGAACACTGTTGAAAAAGCGGAAGAATTTTATCAAAAAAAATTTAAAATGAACTTAACATCTTTAGGCACAATACAGGATAAGCAAAAGGAGTTGGAAATAAAAGGAAAATATCAAATTACAGAGGCTGTGGTGGATAAATTGTCTTTGGACTCCCTGGATACCCCAGCTGGACTGTCTATAAATAAGACAGCAGTGTCATCCGACTCCAATGTGATGAACCATCAAGTCACAGACAAGTGCGCAAATCAACCAGTTGATATACAAGTGATGGAGAAGAAAGATGAGATGACAAAATTAACCCAACAAAATCAACTCATAAAGCAGAATGAAAATCGATCAGCCGACACACAATTGGTAGGCACGAAACGAGGATGGAAATTCAACCCGCAAAAGAAAAAGAAAAGAAATAGATCTCATAGAAACAGCAGTTTCTAAACCAAGCAACAGTGAAGCCAGGGACTTTAAAAAATGAATGAATATCTGAAAAGATAGTGGAGGCGAACAATTGTTTAATACTATCCTGAGGATTGTGGCAGATCTCTGTAATGCCGTGATTTTGGGATGTGAAAAGAGCCTTACCTTGTTGGATTTGAATTATCTACTCTGGATTTCTTTTACTGGTGAATATATTATGATTATTTTGAGTTACAAGGCAAGAGAGTCACGCTGGGGCATGCAGAAGATCTGGTTGTTACCCATTAGGATGATGGGAATCAACAATCCTGATGAATACCACAACTATAACTATATGGATATAATTATAATGTCACTCGGGTGGTTGTTTTTACTTTTATATATATACGAGGATATCTACTACTGATGGGGGCAGAAGATGATTGAAGATTTTGAACAAACTGTTGCACCAGCATGTTATTTTACCCTATTATGGGTGATGGATTTAACAATCCAGTGGAAAGACACCAAAGAAGATATTATATGGATTATAAATTTAAAGTTATTGTCTTTTTTCTTTTTACAAAATGGAATGCATATATAGATATGTGTATATCTTAGTAAAGTGGGCAGTGGATTATATTTAGAATTGTATTGCATGATTTTGTAGGAATTGAAGGGTTGAAATAGGTTAGTTTACTGATTGATTAGTCTAAGAAAAAGGATCTTTAAGTCATATATTTAGGGGAGTGGAGGAATTGGATAGAACTGAATAAATGTTAAATTTGGATGTAGGGAGAAGGCCGCTTTAAAATGTTATATTAATATATATAAAAGATTAAATGTTAAATTGTAATAATACACTATAAGTTTAGGGGAGGAGAAAAAGGGCAGATTATCGTAAAAATGGGAGTTATAAGAATAATATGCTAAGGGTCAGTATTCTGAGTAGGGAGTAACGGAAAGGAAAGATATTATGTATGTAATTAATTATGAAATAGCCTATTGTTGTGAAGAAGTCACAGGGGGGGATGGGTGGTGAGGGGGGGTTAGGGAAGAGGGGGGGAAAGGGGGAAAAACTTGTATTTGAAAACTTTTTCAATAAAAAAAAAAGAAAGCGGTGTGCCATTGTCTTCTTTCTAGGGCTAAGTGAAAGTGATTAAAGGGACAAGACAGTTAGTTTTATGCTTAAAACAAGACTAGAACTTGCGGTCTTCAGTTTTTAGCCTGATACCTTTAACCACTCTATATTATATTTAGGGTACCAGTACTATATTTATCTGGATTTAAAACTATCCCCAAAGAATAGGAAAATGAGATAGAAAAAAAAATGTTTGTAACAATCATCCATATCTATCATACATTCTGGTAATCTAAGTTGACTTTCCCTTAAAAATGCTTTTCAAAGTAAAACTTCCTTGGTGCAAACTGATATTTATTATTAGAACCTGATAAGGGGGTAGATAAAGCAACAAGAGGATGTATAAAAACTTACATTTGAAGGTGTCAAGGGCAGATGGGTAATTCCAGAATCTCACTCTACTGTGCCATTCAAATTCAAGGGTAAATTACTATACAGACATGATTTTCAGACAGTTTTATGGCAGGGGGGTGGGAAAGAAGCAAAACTCTCTGACTAATGGATAAGCGTACTATCAACAAACAGTAAAATAAAATAAACTATCAAATCAAATCCCTTATCATCACCTGATGACAACTTTTCACATCATGCTTATATGAACTACAGGAGAAAAACCTAAATTAATAACCTCTTCAAATTGCTGGCTTCCAGGTGTCAACCGATAGCCTTTTACCAAAAGTGCTCTGGATACAATACTCCAGGCCATCCAAGAGTAAAATTCACTTCAGAAGAACCCTTGACTAGGACATACACACCTTCCTTTCTTTTTGGTTAGACCATCTAGAATGGGTTGCTCAAATATTGCTCAGCCTAGAACAACCTTCCCCAATCTGGTGCTCTCCAGATGCATAAAATGGCAAACCCACAGATATCCAGTTAGTGTGATCAAAATCCAGGAGCTGAAGTAAATGTATCTGAAGAACATCAGGTTGAGGGAAAGTTATCGGAAGACAAAAAGTAAACGTCATCTATACTCTGGTAGGACCAGAACTCTACATTTTCAAACAATCTCCTCCAGAAATTTTATATCTGTGTTTAGGAAAGCCTTGGGAGTTAACAGAGCTTTTCAGACCTGGTTGAAAAACTAATGGCACCTGGAGCCTTGAGATACTAGTGTTAGAGCTAGCAAGAATGAATATTGGTGCAAAATGAGATGTTGGAAAGAAGGAATTGAGTGCTGCAAAGATAAATGCATATGTCAGTATTGCTGCCCTATATGGGGGATAGAAAAATTAAGCAGGAAAAAAAATCAAAGATTCATTGCAAGAGAAAAGGAATACTACTTTGATTACAGCTTTCAACTTGCAAAAAACTCTTTGCGGGAAAAACGTGCAACAAAACTACTGTAATTTCAAAAATAGCATTTCCTTTTACAAATACTGCTCACATCCATAAAGGTTCAATAATATGTCTACTTGGAGAAGCCCTTCATTTCCTACCTCTAGTCTTTATTGTCTGAGGTTTGTAAGGCACATTCCCAGCTCAAGTCTAATTGACTTTTTCATGTAATTTCCCTTCACTTCACTGTCTCTCCCAACTCCAGTGAGAATCACCCTTCAATCTTCAGAGCCCACCTTTGTCTTTTCTGACACCTGTCTAAGTTCTGCTGCACATGGTAAAAGTGTGGCAATGTCAGTTCTTTTATCTCTTTTATACAAGAGATATTTGGAAGTTTCTCATGTTAAACATAATCTGCTTTTGTTGTTAAGCAAATACGGCATGCGTACTGCCAAACCTTTTTATATTTCTTTTTCTTCAGGCCACACCAGAATCTAGATGATTGCCAGCCTCTAAACTTTTGAATCCATGTGTCTGTTCCCCTCCGCGCTGGGGGCCGCAGGGAAATCATTCTTTTGCTGTGGGATGGTTGAGTCCCGTTCCCACCTCCCTGACCCCACTTTCTTAGCTGAGACTTTGAAGCATGTCAGAGTCTAAACCCAAAAGGTCTGCTTGATCTCAAGCCAAGACTTTTTCCTGATAAGGAAGATTGGTGAAACTTGTCTATGAGTGTAAGTGTCTTGGAGGAATTTAGCAACAGTTCTTTACGATAATGGAGTTTGATCTGAAGTCCAGAGACCTATTAAGGTCTGGAATCTGGAAAACTGACAGTTTATGAGAACCAAGCCTACACACACATACAAACACACAAACACACATACATCCACGCACACACTTTAAAAGTCCACTCTTAAATTCTTGTAAACATCCTCTGAATGCCAATGTTCCAATCCTGACAATAAAAATTCAGTAAAGTTCAAAATATGTGTGAATAAATTAAGTCATAGATTCAAATGCAGTAAAAATATATTTGGCTTATTTTTATCTCTACGACAGTCAAGGTTCAAGGCATGTATATTAGTTGATGTGATGCACAGAAGGCCCAGAATCCTCCATAATCATAAAAAGAATGTGAGGTAAACTCAAGCAGAAAAGAGATTCACTTATGCAAACCTCAGTATGAATGCATTATGGATATTACTGTATTATAGAACTGGAAAGGCAACATAAAATCGAACACGTTTCTAGCAAACAGCAGCTTCTCCCTTCATTTTAGTAGATGGTTTTTCATTATTAATTGATTTGAGGCATGTATTTGGATAAGTACTGACCTCTGCTAATTTCACAAAATCTAAGCAAGGCCAGATTGAGTTAAAGCCTAATGAGAGAGCACAAGGAAGTCCTAGGACTGTCAGCCATGCTAGGAACCCAAAGCAATATTCTGAAAGAAAACAATGGCAAAGGATTTCTTTATGATAACCAAGGCATCTTTATGTCCATGGAATCTCCAGGAAGTTCAACTCAATGGAGACTTTAACAATTATGTGTTTTCATCCCTAGTATCTAATGTTATGGAGTATCATCAGGGTCACTGCAATTGGGTTATAAATCAAGACTGTGGACATTACCACACAATCAAATCCCTTCCACTTTTTAACATACACACTCATATCACTTGCATGGAAAAAGTGAAGTGATCTAGTGGCTCGTTCCATCCTCTTGACATTTAGATAAATGCATACACCCTGCAGCTACCTCCTGTGTATTGCTTCATATCATGAATTACAAAACAGGGTATTTATTATTTAGAAACAATAAAGGTAATATTGCAATAGTGTTTCATTTTGTATAACTTATTCTAGTTTGAAAAAACTTTGAAATTGGCCAAGTCTTTATAAAGTTTGGATTTGTGATTCATTCCAAAGAAGCTCTTCACGTGTTCTTTAGGTGGCCAAAAATATAATAATATTTTGGATTAATCTAGATTATATGGTTTAGTAGTGCACAAATGCAGTGCCCCCAAAAGTTTGAAAGCAGCTTTGTAAGACCCTCCACAAATTATTGTTAGCTTATTACTTTTAATGTGATACAAGGAGGAAATTAACACATGGGAATGGGGAGTAATCATGATTTTAATTAAGCTAAATCAATTTTTTTTATTTTGTCCTGATCCCACCCAATTTTTTTAGAATGAAGTTCCTAACTAGCATATTAGTCAAACTTGTGTGGCATTGCCCCTTCCCAGTATTAATTACTTCAACATAGATTAGGAGAGTCACATTACCATATTTTTTGCTCCAAGTCTTTTACATTGGCATTATATTTAGACTTATTTTATTTTTACAGAATAACAGAATAGAATAACACAATAACAGAGATGGAAGGGACCTTGGAAATCAAACCCCCTGCCCAGGCAGGAAATCTTATACCATTTCAGATAAGTGGTTGTCCAATCTCTTCTTAAAAATGTCCAGTGTTGGAGCACCCACAACTTCTGGGGCCAAGACGTTCCACTAATTAATTGTTCTCTCAGGAAATTTCTCCTTAGTTCTAGGCTGCTTCTCTCCTTGATTAGTTTCCATCCATGGCTTCTTGTCCTGTCTTCAGGTGCTTTGGAGAATAGGTTGACCACCTCTTCTTTGTGGCAACCCCTTAGATATTGGAACACTGCTATCATGTCTCCCCTAGTCCTTCTTTTCATTAAACTAGACATACCCAATTCCAGCAATTATTCTTTATATGTTTTAGCCTCCAGTCCCTTCATCATCTTTGTCGCTCTTCTCTGTATTCTTTGAGTCTCAACATCTTTTTTACATTGTGGTAACCAAAACTGGATTCAGTATTCCAAATGTGGTCTTACCAAGGCATTATAAAGTGGTATTAACACTTTACATGATCAAGATTTTAATTATTTATATATCCCAAGGTACATTGTAAATGTTCTTTCTACCAGATTCTCAAACTGAAATGTTATATAAACTGAATGATGCAAGGGTGGTGGGGGAGAGAATAATATTTTTAAAATCTTTCATATTCTCAACCAGAAATCAACTTCTTTTTCAATGATGTTAACAATATTGATAAGATTGCATTTTTATTTCTTCAATGTTTCAGGCATAAACTGAATTCCCATCAAGATAAGACCAGAATGTCCGCCTTTCTTCCTCCTGTTTCTAATATATATTCAATAATAGTCATACCAAGAAGGAATACAACAAATTCTACCTATCTCTTTTTTATTCGGTTCACAAGTTATTGAACTGAGACATGATAAATTTGATTTATTTGTGACTATTTTTCTGGGAGAATTACAAACTGTTTTTCAATAGCTAAATAAAATAGAGCATAGTTATATTCCAGCAGTGGGTAGTTCCGCTTACACATATGAAAAAGAAGAAATTGGAAATGAATAATGTTTTTATTAACACATGGAACCTGCCAACTGATTAAAACTTTCAGTGGATTAACTGTGCAGTCTTAACAAGTGGCCACATGATTAATCAGTACAAAAAAAACTGTCCAAAGAAAAGTAAATAGACTTGTTGCTTAAGTGAACTCTAATCTTCCTTTGTTAAAATTTTTAACAAATTTTCTGCCTCTAGCAGTCTTTAACACTTGGATAATGAAAGAAGTGGACATACAGTATACGACTCCCTACTTAACAGCAAATGATTTGCTTTGGCAAAATGACACAGAATAAAACTTAAAGATCATCTCTGTTACATAAACTGAGGCTTTATAAAGTCCAGTTACTAGGCAGAACTGGACTAAGATTCAGGCAATTTCTGCTTCTGGTCTATTGTAGTTCAAGAGAGGCAGTTAAATGGTTATCTATTTCCCTGACTTGCATGTCCATAGTTTGTAAAAGTTCAGATGAAGTCCTGAAATCTCCCATTCTTAAAAATGTCCCTCTTCCCATAAGGACCCCTAAGATCTCATCTTCTCCCTTTCAATGTTGTCACCATGTCACTGGAATGTTTTCTGTGACTTTCTGGCTGCCTGAGGAGTTAGTGAGGGCCTCTGACCCAGAGAAAATTACCCATTTGTTTCCTAGAACAAAAATCGGCAAACCACACAGTCTGTAGGTCGCATCAGTCCTGAGACATTTTTTTTTTGTAAACTTCTCAATTCCTGAAGACACACCATTTTATCACTTCACAGTCTGTTTAATTATTCCAAATAAAGAAAAACACAAATGTGAAAAAAGTACAGTTGCAAACTCAATGTTCCTGTTTTAGAATAACAGTGGGATATAAATGTAAAAATAAGTAAGAACAAAGCATTATTGTGGCATTGTTGCCAAAAATGAAATATCTTATGAAAAGGGTTGGTCCAAATGGCATCAAGGACATTCATTGGTGAGGCCAGCAGAATTTTAGCCAGCTGAAAATGTTCTTCTCTGAAAGAGGCTGGATGTTTTTTTGTTCACTCAACTGGAAAACTGGATAAAAACAACGGGAGCCCCCTGAAAGCCAGATGCGGCTTCTGAGCCCAGCTTTTTGTAGGTAAATAAACTGCTCAGAATGCACTACAGTCTGTTTTCTGAAGGGCAAAGAATACCACAAGGTCATGCATTTAATTTGAAGATTAATTTCCCCAAGTCATACTTCTTCCCACCCTTTACCCCCCACCACTCCTGGAATCGGCAGATTTAATCAATAAGTCGACCAACTCTGCTTTCTTCCAGATATTTATAAAGGCCTCTCCTGCTGCGATTACTGAATATGCTTCCTTCAACACAGCAGGCTCCTGAGGTGAACCCGGTCATGAGTCATTACATTTTCCCAGGCTCTTCCACAAGAGAGAGAGAGAGAGAGATGTGAATGTGAATATGAAGAAAAATTATCTTTTTTTTCTCCCTAATGGTAGCTGGTATGTTATAACTATGCAGAAGTCAAAATGGTGGAGGGACTGTTTAATGTTCTCAGTCTTACTTAAAACATTATCTAACGGAATCTAAATGTCCCCCACACAAACTTGATGCAATTATAGGCTGACATAGTACTGAAATAATGCTTCCGAGGAAGAGATTAGGATTCAAGAGCAGTCCGGGTCAGTGTTGCAAACTTTGTTTCCAAAGATGCTGATCTTAAAAACAGCCTTGGGCAAACAGCCTTAGTATTTTTCATAGTCTTCTTTATTGGGCATGCAGAGTTTGGTATGTAGCTTTTCCATACTTTTTCTTAATGCAATTTTGTGTTTTTTTAAAATGTGGTGACCAGCTCTGTATATGGTTTTCCAAGTTCATTTGTTCCACACCCACTGGCTAAGGAAACTACCCACAGGGCATGAACATTTAGCAGTACAGATGAACCAGTGACTAGCCTTGGGCTTCCACCCAGACTGGATAACCCAAGGAAGGACACTACTGATCATGAAAGAGCCCCACAAGGGAATGACATCATTCAACTACCATCCAATAACCTGTCTCCCCACAATATGGAAAACACTATCATAACCACCAAGCTACAGGATTAGAGGTGCTCCCAGATAGAACAGTCAGCTAAGTTTCAAGGTCTAGAGAAACCAATCTGAACACAGCCTGGATTAACTATAGGAAAGTCTACTGTTCAATGCCACACACCTGGATCTGTGAACAACTGCCACTGTGCAAAGTCAACAGAACACTAACCTTCCTCAAAAACTTGTTGGGATTGTAGAAGTCGATGCTGGAAATCAACTCAAGACATCTCACGCAAGTGGCCATCAAGTGCGGCATAGACCAAGGTGATACACTGTCCCCACTGCTGTTCTTCATAGGCTTGAACTTTCTCAGCCAGATAATCACAAAAACTGAAATGGATACAAGTTCAATAGTGGAACTACCATCAGTCACCTCCTCTACATAGATGACATCAAGGTGCAATGAATGAACAAGATATTGACTCATTGATCCACTTGAAACAGATTTACAGTGAGGATATCAGGATGGTATTTGGACTAAAGAAATGTAGCTAGATGGTAATCAAGAGAGGCAAAACAGTTAAGACTGATGGGGTGGAACTACCAGTGGGACACACAGAGGACATACATATCAATTACAAGTACCTTGGTATCCCACAGTCACATTGGAACCATGAGGAGGAGGCAAGGAAAACAGCAACATCCAAGTACCACCAAAGAATCAGACAGGTCCTAAAGAGCCAGCTCAATGGCAAGATCAAGATCCATGCCATCAACATTTGCTCTGCTAGTCATCAGATACCCTGCCAGTATAGTGAGCTGGCCAAAGAAGGACATGAAAGTTGCCAATGTGAAGGCCCAGAAGGTCCTCACAATGTACGGAGGCTTCCATCCCAAGCCCAACATCCTGAGACTGTATACCAGTCAGAAAGAGGGTTGTCAGAGTCTGATTAGTGTCAAAGCTATTGTTGTGGATGAAACTGAGAGCATCCAGGAGTACTTCAGTAAGATGGCATCCAAAGATGAGCTGCTAAGAGAATATCTGAGGCAGCAGTAGAAGTGGGGGAAAGATAAATCAGAAGAAGTGCCATGACAAAACACAACCCTGCATGGGATGTACCATAGACAGATAGCTGAGGTCTATGGTTGAGAAATCCTACCAGTGGCTGCAAAGGGCTGGACTAAAAGACAACACTGAGACACTGATCATAGCAGCACAATCACAAACACTAAACCCCAGAACTGTAGAAGCAGGGGTCTACAACCCTAAACAGAACTCGAGGTACAGACTATGCAAAGAGGCCTCAGAAATAGTCCAACACCTAACAGCAGGGTGTAAGATGCAGGCAGGAACAGCATATACTGACTGGCACAACAAAGTAGCTAACATTGTGTACAGAAACATCTGTTCAGAAGGTGGGCTGGATCCTCCTAAGTGTAGATGGGAAATCCCACAAAAGGTTGTGGTGAATAAGAAAGCTAAGATCTTATGGGACTTCCAGATCCAAACAGGCAGGCAGGTATTGGTCAATCAACCAGGCATCATGGTAATAGACAAGGACCAGAAGACAGCAGTAGTGATAGATGTACAGTCTCAGGAAGAAGGAGTATGAGAAACTGGAGAAATATCAGGGCCTGAAGGAGGAACTGGAAAGGATGTGGATGTCAAGGTTCCAACCAATTAAGAATCTCAAGCCATTTAGCAAGAAAAATCCAGTTGTTTAACCCATGTTGGCACTACCTAGGTCAGTGATGGCTAACCTTTTTTTCCTCGGGTGCCAAAAGTGTGTGTGTACGCGCGACCGTGTGCCCACACCCATAATGCAATCCCCCCATGCGCCCCTGTGTGTGCATGTGTGTGCGACCCCCACACCCTGTTTTGGGCCTAGCAGACCTCCCTGAAGCCTCCTGGAACCAAAAATGGGGCGCAGGGGCATGCCGCATGCATGCACGACTCCTCCGCCCCCCTACACATGGGTGCACATCTCCTGCATACATGGCAGAGACCCGAAAATCAGATGACTGGTGGAAGGTACGCGCGCATGTGTGGTGGAGCTGACCTAGGACGACAGCTTGCATGCCCGCAGAGATGGCTCCATAGGTTTGCCATCACGGACCAAGGTGAAGCCAGCTCTGGCTTCACCCAATTCTCATCTTCCCTCTGACCCTGTTTCCCCCTCCACCCAGAGTGTGTCACCAGTCACTCTCCCCAACAAAGCAATTTTGCAGATCGTAGAAGTCACTCCCTCCAGCCATTGTGAATCTCCATGGAGATGGCCTTGACTTTGGCCAGCTAGGCTTGTCTTGTTTTGACTGAGGTGTGAATTCCTTGGTGCATCTGCGAGGCGCGATTCCCATCCCCCTGCCTATAGGAACTCAGGAGCAGGTCAGGAAAGCTTCAAGAGTTGACAGGGAAAAGTATAGGCTAAGGTGTTCCCAGTGGTGACAGAAGTGCTTGGGACTGTGACTCCTAAGCTGGGAAAGTGGCTCCAACAGAACCCAGGAACAACGTCCAAGCTCTCTGCCCAGAAGAGTGCAGTGCTAGGAACAGCAAAGATCCTGTGCCGAACCCTCAAACTCCCAAGCCTCTGCTAGAAGACCTGAGATTGCAGAAGACACGTACTATAATGTGAGAAATGAATTTTTAATATATATATACATGCATGCACAGACATAGATGAATTTGATTGATTGAAAAATGATAAGAAAATTCTTCCTTTTCAATGATTCAAAATAGATATTATGCCTTCTTTTCACAACAGTTCTACATCAGTGCTCCCGTTTAAACCTGTTAGATTGCTTCAATATGTTACGTCAGTTTAGAGTTTCCTGCCCTACTATATTATCATAGGCCCATGATAATTCCTCTGACAGCTTGTCCTCTGTCACTGTGTCAGGGTCCCTTTAAATATTAAGAAAAGCATATGTTAGCTGTGGATTTGAGGTAATAAAGAAAGCTAATATTTCTTATTAGAATGCGTGGAAGCATCTGCTATTTAGCTTTGAGCAATAAACATCTTTGCCTGTTTAAGCAAAACAGTTTTAATGGGACAATATAGAGCATTACATTGGGTATTACATTGGTGCCCAGAGAAACACTGAAGCACTTCCATTTAATGTGCTCCGTGTGATCTTGCTACTCGGTGAACTGCTATGTGTATTTTTCAAACTTATTTGTTCTCATCATCCATTGTTAATCTAGCTATGTGTAGTAGAATAACCTTCAAGTCAAGCTGAACTCCTGTTCACCACGTGATCACATCCTTCTTTTTTTTCCCTTTTCTTGGCAACAGTATGGTAGGGTAACTTACTACTGCTTTCTTCCATTCTACATTTCTGGGACTTTCCAGTGCTTTCCCATCGAAGTATTAACCTGGCCTGATCTTGGTAAGTTGTTTTTGAAAGCAGCCATGAAAGCAAAGTACTGTCCTTTACTAAGAGCATGTTAAAATTCCAGAAATATCATTTGCCTAAGAAAGTGAGTTTACAAATTGCATCTGCTCAAATGATTATTTACATCCCCATAAAGAAGGGAAGGGAAGGGAAGGGAAGGGAAGGGAAGGGAAGGGAAGGGAAGGGAAGGGAAGGGAAGGGAAGGGAAGGGAAGGGAGAGGCAGATGTGGAGAGGAGAGGAAAGGGAAGGGAAGGGGAGAGGGGAGAGAGAAAGAGAGAAATTGCTTACTAAAGCATTCATATAATTCACTAAGGACTAAGCGTCATGGGAGATGAATTGATTGATTGGCTCTAATTGTAGGCAGCTCAATAGCCACAGGCCTCTGAAGATATATACACCAATTTCTGAAAACATTACAAAAAGTATAAAACATATTTTAAAAAGTGCAATTTATAAGATATTCTTCCCAATTAGGGAGATTTTTTTTATTTGTGGGTTTTTTTTCTGAACATAACCTTTTTAATTCAGTTCAGAATATATTGGTTTCTCCTTTTTTTTTGTCTTATAGAATAGAAAGTAAAGATTGATCACTTCAGATCCAACCCTTGATAATTGTACAGACATATCAATGCAGCTTTTGCAGCTACAGTTTTACAAACCCCTTTCTCTTTTCCCAGGATTTGTTTGTTTTCCAGTAGCTTTGTGCCTCAGGTGGAACTAGGACTCAGGGTTTCCTAGTTTCTAATCTGATGATTTAACCACTACACCAAACTGGCTTTCTACAATTGAAAGAAAGGATGGGAATTTGTGGGAAAACCTGGGTAAAAGGTTGAAATATGCCTAGAAATCATAGATTGGCATATCAGATATACTTCTTCCTGGTTGAGAGACAGAATGAGAAAATTTTCTGGATAAGTCAATCCAATAGTTTTTTTTAAATATAAAAACAGTGTTGCTCCCCAATTTAACAAGATCATTTAATGTATGAAATGTATGTATGTTAAATTGGAGAGATAACAAATTGGAGACTGATTCCAAAGTACATGTATGCAGCTATCCAATTTTGTATCGGGTGTTGTTACATTGCTACTTAAGATTTTTCTCTAGCTTTGATATTTCAGTTGAATTAATGAGGGTATTTTGTTGTAAAAATATGGATATATTGACTAAATCAATCAAAAGATGAGTGGTCCTATTATTCCCATGAACCTTCATCAAAAAGTCTTCAGTTAAACATAATTTCTTGTCTCATCTAAATGTTTATTACTTGAACGATTGCATTTTTATAGCACCTAATCATAGGAAGTCCCTGGATGGCATACAATATGTTAAATCTTGATTTGAAGTTGGCTTTGTTTCCTGTCTTAATCTACATCTTTTAATTTCAGTTTCTTCATTCAGATGATAAGTTCCCAGTCTGGATGAAGACTTATTGGTTGTCAGCCAATATAAAAGGAATGTAAAGGGGATGTGTAAATGAATGAGTGATTTGCTTATAGACAAACTCCAGACAGTATACAGTACTGTGTACATAATATAAAGAGTATATAGACTGTACAGTATATAGAGTAGAACATTAAGATATTTAAGTTCATGTTGCATAAAGAATACGATAGTGTTAAAACAAAGTTATAAGTATATTATATTGCTTAAGTAACAACCAGGTCAAAAATAGTTGGTTTTGCACTGTGGCCTTTAAAGGCTTGAGGTATACCACTCAATGTAACCTTGGCCAGACTGAGAAAGATGGATTCCTTAATCTGTCATGACTTGTTTCTCACATTTATTGGTTAAGCTCCCATGATGCTTTCATACAGGTCAAAGAGATCACACAACATATTGACAATGACATAAAATGGTTCAGTTCTTAGGTTGCAAAACTGTAAGAATGCACAAGTTTGGAGTGAAAACATTCACAGTTGATTCTTGTTCTAAGAATATAGTGTGACTTAAAAAAAAAAATTGGTTCTACTTTATTGCTCAATACCTTGGGCTTGAAGCAATGTACAATGTGCTGGAACAAAAATCAAGCTATAGGCCTAACTAGAGTAACACATTAAACAACTTATAACATCTGAATACATGGTAACAGTTGTATTGGAAACTGTTTATGCCAGGAACTATTTGCAATCTCTTTGACTTGCACAGAAAAGGGAAGGCAAAAGTAGTATGCTTGCCTTCCACCATCCCATAAAGCCACATATTTTAATATTGTATTTGTTCTAAGTTACTAAGTCAGAACGCATACCAGCTTTAGATGGTATGTAGATGTCACTGAATTTTTGCAATGTTTTCCCTTGCATGAGAACAGGGTTACCCAAGTTCTTGGTTCTGAAACTTTATTAGACCAGCTTTCTTTTACCACATCTACAGCACTTCTTGACATTCTCCCATACAACAACGCACAACTGCTAAGATAATATTAAGGACAGAAAGATATCTCTAGAATGGCAGAAAATATGTTGCTTCTGTTCCCAGGTCAGGAATTGAAACGGCAAACTCAATGGCCAGACTCATGATGATGCGACAGAAGTTGGATTCTGTCAACTTCAAAATAGACTTGGAGATTAGAAAAATCAAAGCATGTCATGTAAATCTTTTGAGGAACTGGAGTGAAAGAAAGCATTCACTAGATGCTCTTTTACTAGATGCTCACCAATCAGAACATCTAGCAGAGCAAGTATCTAGAGTACATTGAGACATATCACTCCCATTAGGATAGAAAAATTCTCCTCAGATGTTGGCTGAGCCATGTCTCCTTGAAAACTAATCAGCATTTCAGTTGCATAGTCTTTCTCGTGTGGGCATGAGCAAAACATTTCTCTTTCTGCTTTCTGTGTCATGGCTGATAAAAGCCATAGAAAACCAACAGAGCACTTGCATTGAGATATCAATCAAATCCTAGGTTGCCATCACTTTGAGAACACAGCAGTCTGGAGGTTCTAAGGATTTGATATAAAAGCAGTGCAAAACATTACTTCAGGTTTTAAAAATCATTTTATTAAGAAACATGACCAGACCATGTAATCTTCTGTACTGAAATTTGTTATAATAATATAATTTTACAAATCTGATTGTGATGCACCCTTCTCTAAATCCTTCTCACTCCTTCTTATACCCCAGTGAATTAAGGAGGCATGTGCCTGAGCAGCTTCTGAATTTTTTTTAAAAAAATATTGCATTTCCCCTTTCTCTAGGTAAGAGTTCTTACATATTTCCATCCAGGTCATCTTCTTTATTCTCTAACTGGGATTGGGGGGGGGGGTTTGGGGGGGGGTTGTAATTTCAAATATTTTGTTCTTTGAAATCTCACATCATCCTTCAATTTCTTGGTATGTTGCCCAACATTTGCCTCAATTAATTAATTAATTACAGTAGCCCAAGAAATGTGACTGATTTCTCTCAACATTTTCTTCTCCACCTAATTTGAATTTCAACAAGATGTGTTCTCTTTCCCCCAGGATTCCTGATAGGCCTTCAATCCATCGACCAATTCCCTTCTGTGGGTCAGGATTAAATCCAAGATAGATGACCTCCTTGTCATCTATACTCTATAGTAAATTCCAGAATTGTTTCTCTTTGGTCCTTATTTCTTTTAATTGTACCAAGATAGTTCCAACAAGATTTCCATATTCAGGATAATGAATGTTGTCAGTTTTATACAACTTATTTGCATATAAATCACTCACCTCCCCCCCTTTTTATGTGTTTTGACCAAAATTGATCCGTTTGGGGTACACTGGGATAATTTTAAATTGTTTTTTAATTGGGTTACTGATTTTAATTTGGTATTGTATTGTGATTTGTATTGAAGTTGTCATTTTGTAAGCCGCCTTGAGTCCCTAGGGAGAAAGGCGGCATATAAATCTAAATAAATAAATAAATAAATAAATAAATAAATAAATAAATAAATAAATAAAAAATATCCTCTAGTTCCATGTTTCCACTATGACTCTCATCCAGCCAAGCTTTTGTGATACATGTAAGATCATATCAACTCTTCTTTGTAATTATTGTTAGTTCTATCTGGTGGTTCCCTATGCACCAGTGTTGGGAATATTTAAATATCTTTCCTGCTTCTGACTTTCTCTATTATCTTATGCAGCCAGATTCCTAACACCCATCAATTCTTTCCCTAAACCCGTGCCTCTGTTTCTTCCTTCTTTCAAAGTAATTTAAAGCCCACCTAATATTGTTAGGGTTAAGTTCACGGAGTCCTTCCTTTACATGTGTGTCAGTAAAGATATATTGATATATGAACGCTGCCTAATATTTCCTTTGGTAATCACTCTTGAAAATCATTACCTTTGTTAGTGCTTGTTCATCTAACAAATTCCATCAGGCAATTTTTCAAATATTCTGAAAAAGGAAGCACTCATGAGTCAGAATTTCCTGGAGCAACAACACAATGAAAATTGTCTGGAGGGGGGAATAATGAAAACATGTAATAAAAGCTCGACGGTGCCAATTTTTAAAAAAGAAATCGCTTTAAGTAAAGGGAGTCTCCTGAAGATGCCTCCAAAAAACAGCAAGTGCTTGTTAACAAGCCGTTCCCTACCACCACACATCTGTTCTTACAGGCCATTATCCTTCCACACATGGGAGAAATGGGCCAGATTCCTTGACATGTTGATAAACCCGCCTGTGTAAAAACACATGGAAAGTAACATTGTTCTTTGAATGCTAAAGATATAACAAGTTGATCATAGTGAGCATTAGGTACTTCTACTTGCCTTGGCACATAGAACACAGTGTCTTCTTTTAATTAAAAATGCCACCTTTGAATCTATATAATTAAGGAAAGAGGTGGTCAAATAATTGCTATCATGTGCCTTTCCTCTTCCTCTGAATATATTTGAGGGTTTGCAGCAATTACACATCTAAACCTGCCAGGGTTCTTTTTTTCTTTTTAATCTTCAAAAGAGATAAATAATGAAACTGGTGGCACAGTGTCATGACAACACATGGAATAAAGCTAGGCCCAAGACAAATGTTCCACGGTGAACAGTTTGAAAGTTGAGGTTGTTGAAGGGGCTGATAAACTTGATGAAACATGCTTTCCTTACTAATTTTATTTCTCCTTCGCCATCTGTACTTAGCCCTAGTCAGGGTAGTAATTAAGGCACATGGTCAGCAAAAGCAACTAAAAACATTTCTTTACACAGTTTGGGCTTTGAGATACCATCATGTAGCCATGTTTGATTGGCTACCAGAGTGAGGCATAAAATGGAAAATGTGTTTTGCTTGAAATTTAGAAGCAAATAAAACAACCCCCACTGAAAATACTGTGTTAGAACAGTGTTGGTAGTGTTCCCACAGAACAAAACTCAAGATGACTCAAATTTTATACTGCAATAGAGCACTGTGACAACAATTTTTCTTATATTTTGTCATTTTTGTTTATTCACTACTAGGCAATGATTGTGATACATTTGATTAATTAATGAGATATTTCTTTAGCCCAAAGTCCAAAACTGACAGAGTTTTGCATTCATAAATACAGGTAATCCTCAACTTACAACCACAATTGAGCCCAAAATGTATGTTGTTAAGTGAGAAATTTGTTAAGTGAGTTTGCCTCATTTTACTACTTTTCTTGCCACATTTGTTAAGAGAATCACTGCAATTGTTAAATTAGTAACAAGGTTGCTAGGTGAATCTGGTTTCCCCATTGACTTTGCTTGTCACAAGTTCGCAAAAAGGGACCAGCTATGACTCTGGGACACTGCAATCGTCATAAATGTCAGCCCGTTGTCAAGCATCCAAATGTAAATCATGTGACCATGAGGTCATAAGTCTGAAAAATGGTCATAAGTCACTTTTTTCAATGCCGTTGTAACTTTGATCGGTCAGTAAATGAACTGTTGTTAAGTCAAGGGCTATGTGTAAGTTCAACATTTTCCTAGTCATCTAAGATACAAGGATTCACTCCTAGATCCCAGATACAAGTAGTCTTCAACTTACAACAATTAATTTGTTCAAAGTTACTACGGCACTGAAAAAAGTGACTTATGACTGTTTTTCATATTCATGACTGTTGCAGTCTTTTGTGTTCCCAAGGTCACACAATCAAAATTCAGATGCTTGTCAACTGGCATGTATTTACGATGGTTGCAGTGACCAAGGGTCATGTGATCACGTTTTGTGACCTTCTGATAAGAAAGTTAACAGAGAAGCCAAATGCACTTAACAACCATGTTACTAACTTAACAATTGCAACAGTGGTGGGTTCCTCCCAGTTCGCTTTCCTCCCAGAACACCGCTTGGGGGTGGGGGCGAAAGCTCTACTAAGCAGGTATATACAAAAATATGAAGGCTATTGTTTAATGCATTGTAAGCCACCCTGAATCTCCAGAGAAGGGCGGCATATAAATCGAACTAATAAATTAATTAATTAATTAAATACAATTATTTCCATGTACTTTTTAATGTTTTCTTGCCATTGTTAAAAAAAAAACATTCCACAGGAGGGCCATGCATATTTTTGGAGGGGATCTAGGGCAGTGGTGAAATTCAACAGAACCAGTAGCAGAAATTTTGAGTAGTTTGGAGAACCGGCAAATACCACCACTGGCTGGCCCCAGAGTGGAGTGGGAATGGAGATTTTGCAATATCCTTCCCCAAGGAGTGGGGTTGGAATGGGGATTTTGCAGTATCCTTCCCCAAGCCATGCCCACCAAGCCACGCCCACCAAGCCATGCCCACAGAACCGGTAGTAAAAAAAATTTGAATTCCACCACTGATCTAGGGCCATGTCAAGCTTTTAGTTGTTGTATGCAGACTCAGCACTGCATGGTTAGCATCTGTTATGCAACCATCTGTGGTAGCTAGACCAGCCACAGTACAATCTCAGATTGAATAACTTCCTTGTGGGGAGAGGGCAGAAGATTACTTAAGCAGTAACAAAGCAGAGTGGGAGTACCGACATGTATTACCAGATCATACAGAGGCAAAAAGAGACTGAAAGATTTTTCAGGAGCATTTCCCTATTCTGATAATTATAAGTTTCGATTCTTATAAACCCCACCACCACCACCACATACACAATGTACTCAAATATCCAGTCTGACGGTCACTAATATGCATATGTCAATAGAAATCTGTGCGCAGTGATGGAGACCTATTTTGTATTGTCTCTGCTATGCAGTATGTGATTGTGATCTATATTTTGAAAAATGTGCTTTCTCTATTGACAATTGTGGAGATTAATTGGTTCAAACAACAACAGTAGGCTAGGCATTTTGCCAGACTCTCCCTAAAAAAAGACAACTTGCTTCTCTCTGTCTTTCTACCATCCTCGGACCTAGTTATTTCCTTAATGTAACATGCACCTTCCGATTTTCATCTGTCAACTGTTAGAGGGCACATGTGTCAGCTTTGCTCTGCCTTGGCTAGCAAAGTGGGTTGCGACGGTGGGAATCTTCTGACTTGAACTGTTGCCAGGCATTTCTTCCTTAATCCTGCCCTGCACAGAGATAGGAAAGGAACTCAGGACAAGACGCGGGATTTTCTTTTGTTCCCCACCACCACTGCAAGCTGTAAATACCTGACACATTATCACTATCCCTGTCAAAGTTCACCCCGATAACTATTCCAAGAAGAGGAGAGGGAAAAGGGACACAACCATTAAAGTGGGGGGGATAGTGGGAGATTAGCCCTGCCTTGATAGCTCATCTCTTAACACAAGCCTTACACATTACCTGCTCTTAAGCCTGGAGTGTGGCATTGCTTAACACAGAAGAGTTCTTTTCAATCTACTGCCCAACTTTCAACTTCCGTAAAAAAAAAGAAAATGTAATAAGTATTCATTTCTATATAGTAGCCCAAAAAAGCTTGGGATGATTCCAATCATTTCTTCCAAACATTCTGCAGCAGTGGTAGATGAGTTGCTGATGAATGAAGAGGTAGCCAGCAAGGAAAGGTTTTTCTGAAGAAACTTTAGCTGGGTATCCTCTGAGTTTAATGAAATGGGCTGCATGATGAACATCCAAGTTAGAAGTTTGCATCCCGCCATGAACCACAGTTAGTGTCTCCATGTCTTCAGCCTAAATAAAAGGTAAAGGTTTCCCTCACACATAAGTGCTAGTTGTTCCCGACTCTAGGGGGTGGTGCTCATCTCTGTTTCAAAGCTGAAGAACCAGCACTGTCCGAAGACGTCTCCGTGGTCATGTGGCCGGCATGACTAAACGCCAAAGGCACATGGAACACTGTTACCTTCCCACCAAAGGTGGTCCCTGTTTTTCTACTTGCATTTTTTACATGTTTTTGAACTGCTAGGTTGGCAGAAGGGACAAGTAATGGGAGCTCACCCCTTTACACGGCACTAGGGATTCGAACCGCTGAACTGCCGATCTTTTGGTTGACAAGCTCAGCGTCTTAGCCACTGAGCCACCACATCCTTTTCAGTCACCGTACCTTTTCAGTCTGAATACCAAGATTCAATTCAGGAACTGTAACATCTAATGTTTAGGTTAGCACTTCCTAATAGATCAACTGATAATCCAGAAAGTGAAATGGAAAAACCCTGGTCCTTGCTAATTATGATTTAGTATGACATCTGAATTGACAATGTATAGAATGTTCTGCATAGCATCAAGATGATGATTTGATCATAGTTTTCAAATAAAACACAATGGCTGGGTTCTCACAGCTCAGTAAACTATAGAACAAGGTTCAGAAGCCACTTTGGCTGGCTTCAGAAGACACACTGCTCCACAAACAGATTCATATTTTGGACTTAGCATGTAGTGTTATACCAGCTATAGCTCCACCATGGTTACAAGGTGAAATTCACGGAACGTGAGATTAAAATATCAATAATAGATCATTTTTTAAAAGATGGAGGTTCTATAGCATTTTTATACTTGGATGCATGCAACTGCTTTGAGTGAAGTATGATGAAGAAGCAGAGGTGAAGCCATCCAGCAGGAGAGATCAGAGAAGCTGTTTAACTGATAATTAGGTTTCTTTCTAAATCCTATGCAAATGCATCCATTAAAAAAAAAAAGTTGCAATTCTGAAATCTGAACTCCGCAAATGGATATTATTCTTTCTACTGATGGGCTTGCAATCACATCACCTGCCCATGGAATACTGATTCATGATATATCCTGAAAAATACACAAAATTATTCTGAAGTAAGCTTTCTTGGGTTCAGTAAAATGCACCTATCATTAGTGATAGAAGGGGAGCAAAAATGTCATTCTTTCCATTAAGTATGTTTTGGCAGGGAAGGCTAAATGTTTTCTGCACACCTTCCCGTTGTTTCTAATCATCGCTTAAAGCTGGAGGCATTCACTTACTTTTTATTTTTCAGAGTCTTGACGTCTGAAGATACAAAATTTGCATTTGTGTTGAATATACTTGCTTAGTGAAATCACAACATATTGTGCTTTTAAGATTCCCTCAAAGATATCCATTACAAATCACATGAGATTACATGCACATCCTACATCCTTTCTAAAGCATCATTCTGAAGAAACCAACTTTTATAGGCCATTTTCTGACATTGCTGTTACATGGTTTAGAATGCCTAGGTCTCACTGAAACCAGTGACTTTGTGTCTTAAAAGGCCAGATCAACTCAAATCTTTATTGCTGACAAAGACCAGCATAAGGAGGGTAGGGTACAACTTAAAAGGCCAGAAACACTAATAAATTTCAGAGGCTTTCCTGGATGGTTAAAAAAAAATCTCAAAGTAATCTAGCCACACCCAGAAACTTTATATAATGTCCCTTCTTCTTCCTTCCCAGCTTCATATTTTTTAAATCATGTGTTAACTTAAGACATCTTTCTAACACACATGAAGAAAAAAAAAACCCTTGGATAAATAGATGGGTTAACACATGAATTGACATTGAATATAGAAACATACATGTGTATATTCCTGTACATTATTTTGTTAAATTAAGAACTCTAAAGATTATGGGATAGTAAAAATAATGATTAAAAAAAAAAGCAGCACACTTCCATATTGCCGTGAGGAAAGTGACAAAGATGTGTCCATGAAGTCACCAAGAATCAAGTTCAGCCTGGTGCCTTTAAGTCTACAGACCCTTTCCCTGAGGTACATATTTCACAGGCTGGAGGGAAATTCATGGAAATGGCATCTCTTTACATCTATGAACTGATCAGGTCACTTGAGCAAATGGTTAAAGATTAGGAGGGAAAGGGTCCTCAAAGACACTCATTTCTCCATGCCTGTTTCTCACCTATTGCTATTTAAATGGGCCCCATGTTTAGGAGAGAAAAGTATCATACATTTCTGTCTTCATGTATTAATAAATCTATCTTTTGCTTCAAACAAAGTCCATCTGCATTCATTATAGCTGAGCTAAGCCAACTTTGTGCATCCAACCATTTTTTTGGTGAACATTTTTAACAGAACTTTTTGTCATTTATTCAGAATTCTTCAGCACACTGCTTATGTTGAAGAGCATACAGTATAACAAGTGAGTGCCTATTGAGAGTATTAATCAAGAGTATTGAATGTCAAAAACAATACAGGTATTTCTGCCTGAAAACGATAAGTACATTTGATTAAAGAAGTGGCTTGCTGTTATAGAAAGTCAGTATTTGGGGAGGGGGATGAAGGAGAAAAAGAAATGAAATGATCTATGATCTATTTTTCCTGTAGGAAGCAGGCTGAAAGGGTAAGCCTAAGAAGAAAGCATCAGATAAATAATAAATAAATAAATAAATAAATAAATAAATAAATAAATAAATAAATAAATAAATAATTTTATTTATTTATTTATTTATTTATATACCGCCCTTCTCCCGAAGGACTCAGGGCGGTGTATAGCCTATTAAAAGCACAAAACAAACATCAATTAAAATTATTTAAAATTATTAAATAATTCGGCTCAATTTAAAACCCCAGAAATTTAAAACACCCAATTTAAAATTATTATGTTGATAGCCCGGCCTGGCGGAACAACAGGGTCTTGAGTGCACAGCGAAATACCCGGAGGTTGGAGATCTTACACATTTCCAGGGGCAGTTCATTCCACAGGGCTGGGGCTCCCACAGAGAAGGCCCTCCCCCTGGGTGTCGCCAGCCGACATAACTTGCCGATCTTTTGGGGGCAGGGATGACGAAGTGTAGAGTACACACAAAACAGAAGGAATAAGGCGGAAGTCCATCACTTGTTATCTCTACTCAGGGGTCGGCTTCAAAAATTTTAGCAAAGAGTTCTCTGTTGCTGGGTGGGCATGGCCATGCTGGGCATGGCCTAGCTGGCTTACTGCACCACGGCAGGAAGGGTTTTTTCACCTCCCTGGGCTCTGGAGGCTTTCCTTGAGCCTCCGGGAGGGCAAAAACAGCCTCTCCAGACTCTGGAGGCCGGAAACAGGCCCATTTCCGGCCTTTCTAAACTTCCAGTAGGCCCGTTTTTCACCCTCTCTGAGCCTCCATGCGTGCCCTGCACTTACCTGCATCCAAAATTGACCATGTGGGGACTCCTGGGAGGGGAGGGGCAGGGTGGCCAGGGCAGGGCCAGCCAGAAGTGGAATTTGGGGGTTCTACAAACTGCACAGAATCTTAGCTAGAGGTTCTCCTGAAACTCTGCAGCCCACCCCTATCTCTACTCCTGATTTCCATAACAATCAGTAGAATAATAATGGTAAAAGTGGATACTTCTAGAGATGTTTCTAACAGGTGCAATGTAAGCCAATGGGTTTACTTGTTCACATAATCATACCCCAACTTCCTTACCTTATTCAGAGGCAAGCACACAGGCTATAGGTAAGCATTAACAGATGGTAATACATCTTAAAGCCAAGATGATGATGATCATGTTATCCATTCAGTCATGTCTGACTCTTAGCAATTTGGTGGGTCAGGTCTCTCTCCACATCTTCTGATCTTGCACTATTTCTTTTGAATCTTTCTATGGTTTTCAGCTTTGATGGTCTCCAGCCACCGAGTTTTTTGATGGCCTGCTTTCCTTTTACCACTAACTCTTCCAAACACAATTGTTTTCTCCTTAAAGCCAAGAAAAATCAGGCAAATAATCCGTCATTCAGGTGAAATTTTGCTACGTTAGGTAATTTCAGAATGACATCAAGACCCCAGGTTGAGCTTCCAGCTCATCATTCTGTCTGAAAGATCCTACAGTAATTTGATATTCCTTGCTACACCAATCCATCTAGTTCAATACAAATCTGCTTATCCAAAATCAAATAATATATTCATCTAGTTCTCATCTGTTTGCTTCAGTCTTCTCTCTCTTGATGCCCAATAAATTTGGGAGACCACCAGATTGCAGAGCCCTGGTCTGTTCTCACTTCTTCAGGACTTGAGGGAGACAGAGGAGATTTTCCCACATCTTGAACATGCTCTTTTATTGGAAATGCCACAGAACGAATGAGGAGCTACCTGGGTGCAAAGCACCACCAAAGAAGTGATTTTCCTAAGCCTTCTGATCGATCAATCAATCTTGAACTAAAAATAACCACTCTGGAATGAGAATTCTATATATTTATAAATATGTGTTCTACTGCAACCTAAATAAAAAGGCACCTCAGCATGAATGTGGCTAGACAATTGTCAGATTTCATTTGGCCATGTGCTCATCTATCTTTAAAAAGAAAAGTTATAAGGCTCTTTTGGATTAGATATAGGGAAGCTGGTCACATTTGTTTTTGCTGATTCTCATTGTACCAACTCAGTTTGGTTTGGCTCCATTCACTCAGCAAGAAAAAAAAAATCTGCATGCTGTTTTGTGTGTGTGTGTGTGTGTGTGTGTATGCATGTTTCTCTTAACACATGCTTACGCACACTTCTGCTGTGCACATACTGTTTGTTAGCACATTCTTTCTTAACCCAAAATTGTTCCCTATTTACTTTTTAGCACATGTTTCCTTCATCTGCGCATTTTGGATCATCTGCCTGAACTTGGGACCACATCACAACCTCTTGATATTTTCCATGTTTGTATGCCTTCCAATTCACCATCAAACCAAGGGAGGGAGGAATAATAAATTGTTGACAAAATTCAGCTTGACTTTTCAGCCATGCCATCTTTAGGACAACTTACAATCCAGTCTCAAGAGAGTATGGAACTGTTACTTGAACATGTAAATATTAAGTATCTGAGAAAGGAAGACATGCATGTTGAATGGAGGTAGAGGTGGAAATAGCACAATGAAAATCTCTTACAATGCCATGTAGTCTCAGCAAAGCATAGATGCTCTTGAAACTGTGAGTTGTAAGGACAGCATTTAGTATACCAAACTGGAATGGCTGAGTAGGAAAATAGGAAAAACTTTGCTAGCACCCAGGAATATTGGTTTCAAAGCATCAGCTTCAGAGACCTCCATTTCTTTCCATTTCTTGCCAAGTCTCATTCCTTTTTTTCAGTGCCCTTTTCCTTTCCCTTCCTAGCCTCTCTTCATCAGACTGTGTTTTCTTGCTGTATATTTGTTTGTATCTTTGCTGCTAGAGGCATGCAGTGGGAGGGGAATGGATTAGGACTGAAGCATTTTGGCATATTAAACTTGCCATTTGTTATTAATATAATTTGCAGAACAGTTACTAGAAGTCCAAAGCCATTCACAAGAGGGTTTTTTTTTTTAATTCCACTAGA
This sequence comes from Arizona elegans, assembly GCA_022577455.1. Classification (NCBI taxonomy): domain Eukaryota; kingdom Metazoa; phylum Chordata; class Lepidosauria; order Squamata; family Colubridae; genus Arizona; species Arizona elegans. The sequence continues at coordinate 183,115,308 of JAKOOJ010000001.1, forward strand.
AACCACAAGATAATAAGAGGAGGCTCCAAGAGAGGTGTGGATTGCCCACAAGAGGTCTGAACGGCAACATGTATTTTTACTGGAAGTCTGCTTACTAGCCAAAACCTTTGGAAAGTCATGACACTAATTTGGCAAGGCACTATCTCCGTCTGTTTCACTGAAAACATCTTAGACAGCCTAATAAATAAAATGCACTTCGTTTTCGGGGTTTTCAACTTGTCTTTCTCTTGGCCTGCAGTCTGTCAGCAGGCAGAGATTAGAGAATTGACTGGAGCTTAACAAATTTGGTTCGAGAGAAATCAGAGAGGTAGCAGAGGATAGGAGTGTATCTCCTTCCAGCCACCCCAGTGTTGAAATATTGCCAGCAAATGCATTAAATGCAAACCAAACAAAACCTCATCACCCCACCGTATACAAAGTTTTTGAGTTTCTGCTCTGGGAAGTCTGCTGTAAAATATCAAGAATTATTTCAAAAGAAGGACCAAGCTTATAACTTAAAAAAAAAAAATACCCCAAACTCGATGCAGGAACTATTTCTGAAAAAACAGGCTTTTTTATATACTTAGATTTGCAATGGAGGAGTGCCAAAATTCTCTTGGCACTATTGAAACATAGGATGGTACAGGATTTCTTGATGTCTCAAGTGCTTACTCAGATCAGAAGTTTTCCCTGAATTTATTATTCTTCTGGTACCAGTTTTTCCTCTTGGTGGAATAGTTTTAATTCCCGCAAATGCAGACATTCAGGAGCTTTGACACTGGTAAAATATTCTCCTGTTTGCTTTCTATTACATGCAACATTGTTCTCTTTTTTCACCTTGCCACATCCGGCATTTACTTTGTCATTTAATCATCAGAATGATGGAACAAATTGCATTTTCTGAAGGTCTATGAGAAACTACAACCTTATGGTCTACAAGAGATGATTATAAAAGGAGGCACAAGGGTATAAAGAGGTGTGTGAGGAATGAGGAAAAGAAATGTGATGAGGTGAGCTGGTCAGAGGAAGAATCCATGTTTCAAAGAATGGCTCTGTAGGAGTGGTGGAATTCAATTTTTTTTACTACCGATTCTGTGGGCGCGGCTTGGTGGGCATGGCGTGGTTTGGTGGGCATGGCTTGGTGGGCATGGCAGGGGAAGGATACTGCAAAATCCCCATTCCCACCCCAATCCAGGGAAAGGATACTGCAAGATCTCCATTCCCACCCCACTCCAAGGGAAGGATACTGCAAAATCCCCATTCCCACCCCAATCCAGGGAAAGGATACTGCAAGATCTCCATTCCCACCCCACTCCAAGGGAAGGATACTGCAAAATCTCCATTTCCACCCCAATCCATGGAAAGGATACCGCAAAATCCCCATTCCCACCCCACTCCAAGGGAAGGATACTGCAAAATCTCCATTCCCACCCACTCCAGGGGAAGGATACTGCAAAATCTCCATTCCCACCTCATTCCAGAGGAAGGATACTGCAAAATCTCATTCCCACCCCACTCCAAGGGAAGGATACTGCAAAATCCCCATTCCCATCCACTCCAGGGGAAGGATACTGCAAAATCTCCATTCCCACCTCATTCCAGAGGAAGGATATTGCAAAATCTCCATTCCCAACCCACTCTGGGGCCAGCCATAGGTAGTATTTGCGGGTTCTGTGAACTACTCAAAATTTCCGCTACCGGTTCTCCAGAACCTGTCAGAACCTGCTGAACAGCACCCCTGCTCTGTAGGATACAAAACCTCAATTTTTATAGACCAGGACCTACTGTACTGGCCACTTTGTGTCTCAGTATATTAGACTTCATGATAACTACCTCCCACGTGGGTCTCCAGTCTTGTAGCTTCAATGTGTGTTGTTACTTAGCATGGAGAAGAGGGAAGTGAAGAAAGAAACGTCTCTTGTCTACTTTCCTGTCAGTGATTGAGAGCCTAGCCAATGGAAGAGGAAACAATTTTGGCAGATGAGATTGAGGGGAATGGCTTTGGGAAATGGAAATTCTTCTCCAGCCTGGAGGCTGGTTCTAAAGGGAGAACCTTTCAGAGGTATTAAAAATTAGCTCTTCATTTCAACCAAGCATGTACATCCTTCCCCCTCCCCCCCTCCCAAGTTCATATTGACGACTGCATTGTAAAACTTTAGTCAGAAAATTGACAGTTTCCATGAGAAGGCTAATTTCTTCTACAGTTGACTAAATAAGGATATCATAAACCCATCTCCATCAGAACAGTATCTGGTTTTTTTTAAAAAAAACAGTACCTCTGTAACCTGAAACATTTACAAAATCTGTTTCTCGCTTGCAAAAGGTTTAGAAATATTCTTAACACTGCTTTGCTCTCTGATCAACTTGGGATTGTCAGGAGATAGAAAACAGCTGGAGACAAAGCTATAAGAATGAAAACACAGAAAACTACTATTCCTAGCTGTGTGATTATTTGGCTCAGTTTGAAGCACATTTATTGGTGTATTAGCTTCTAGAAGAAACAAGAGTGCATGTGTAAAAGTGATACTTTTTTTGACACTGCAAAAAATATGGGCGGATCATACAGTTGTGAAAATAGGATACCCTGTGATAATATTCTTACATGCGCTCCACTTCCGAATGGTGAGCCATTCCTGGAAAAAAACATTTCCGAGTTTAGTCATTTGCTATGGATTTAAGTGCACTACAGAGTGATAAATAAAATCTTTTTAAATGGAGTGTTATGCAAACAACCAAAAGCCAAATCAGGTGCAGAACTGACCAGGGATTTGCAAGCTGAATGTTGGAGATGCTAGTGTCCACCTGTAAAAACTCAACATTTTTTTTAAAAAAAATCACATTTGTTCCTATCCCCACTCCTGCTTCTTGATTAATATAACTAAAAGGATAGATTTACAATCAGAAACAGAAAGTTCTGTTTTAGGAAGTTAGAAGAAGGGGAAGTTTCCATCACTATAACTAGCTATGCTTTGCAGATAAGCATTGTGCCAATTTAAACCTTCTTTCTGCTGATTCCATGAAAATACTCAGACTCATTCAGATTCTTCCAAGCTGAATCAAATCTCACTTATAACCAGTGGTGGGTTTCAAAAATTTTTACTACCGGTTCTGTGGGTGTGGCTTGGTGGGCGTGGCATGGCATGGCTTGGTGGGCATGGCTTGGTGGGCATGGCTTGGTGGGCATGGCAGGGGAAGGATACTGTAAAATCTCCATTCCCTCCCCAATCCAGGGAAGGTTACTGCAAAATCCCCATTTCCTCCTGATCAGCTGGGACTTGGGAGGCAGAGAATAGATGGAGGTGGGGCCAGTCAGAAGTTTTATTACCGGTTCTCCGAACTACTCAGAATTTCCACTACCAGTTCTCCAGAACTGGTCAGAACCTGCTGAAAGCCACCTCTGCTTATAACCCCAAACTCACAAGCACTGTTGATGTAAACAGTTGTTTAGAATATATCTGGAGTGATTTTCCACAGCAGGAGCCATGGTCTATGGATCAGAACATTAGGGAGCCAAGATGGCTGGTTTAGCACTGGACTTACCAGAAGCAAGAATCTGATGTTTACATAAACATCTGGCCACACCTGAAGAAGAGAAGAAAGAAGGAAAATAAAACTTTTTTTTCCACACTAGGAAGCATGCAAAGTAAAGCAGCATCTCAATATTTTCAGCTCCGCTAGCAATTTGGAAGTTCTTCTGCCTTCCAAAGGCCAGTGAGACAGCAGAGTAACATAAATATAAATAAATATACACAGAAAGGAGGAAGAGTTAGATTGCTCTGTCCTAGTGCTGAGACATTAGCAAGTTTTTTATTATTATTTAATTTTTATTATTTTATGTGCAATGATATCCTCGGACCCCAAAAGTCATTTTGGGATGGTAGTAAATATCCTGAAATGTTGTTTTGGGGAGTTACTATCAAATAATTTTGTAATAAGTAAATTTTCGATGACAATGATTTTATGAAGACACCCATTCCTTGTTCACAAAGCTCCAGGTGTACCTCCGTGCATTTGTTATTAAAATATACTTTGCTTCTGCATTAGTTTTTCACAAATATTAATACTGCCTCTGCTAATGAACCTCTTATTCAGGACATGTCCATAATCACTGTGAATGTTCTGTCCAAGTCCGATCAATCATTCACAGACAGTATACCAGCCAAGATCAGAACCATATTACGTCTTCTGGGTAGTTCCTTAAGTACCACAAACACAACTTCCGGAAACAACAGACTGCTTGGCTGTGCCCACACCTGCTCATGTGACTTGATGAATCTCCAGCTGGTTCTGTCTGCACTAAATTATAGGTCATAATAGCTTTGGTTTCACATCACTGCAAGACTAAGCCAAGATTTCATGCAGTTGGACAGAACCCAAAAGCCTGGCAGTGCTTTTCTGCAGCTATCGTGCAGCAAGGAAAATCTTTCAGTTGTTTTGTGCAGATTAACACATGATGTCCAAGTGAACTGCTACCAGATGCAACTTCCCTGCAAAGCATTTGGAAATGCCAAATCTGACCTTCAAAGGTGGCATCAGGTTCTCTCTAGTGTTCTTGATTATCATGTTTGACTGCCGTGTTTCCCCAAAAATAAGATCCTGTCTTATATTTTTTTAAACCCCGGAATAAGCGCTTGGCCTTATTTTTGGGGAGGTCTTATTATTTTGGAGCACATGGAGGAAACCAGAGGAAATGGCGAGGATCGGCTGCGCATGTGTTTAAATATTTTCGGGGGGGGGCTTATTTTCAGGGGGGCGTTATTTTAGCACATTCGCTCAAATATGCCGATTGGGCATATTATTAGGGGGTGTCTTATTTTTGGGGAAACAGGGTAAGAGTAGATGGATGGATGGATGGGTAGGTAGGTAGGTAGGTAGGTAGATGGTGGATAGACAGATATATGGATGGATGGATGGATGGACGGACGGATAGGCAGGCAGGCAGGCAGGCAGATGCTAAGCCACAACCCTAGATATTAGCAAATGATTAATAAGGCTAAAGATACTCGCAGAGCTACTGAAAAGGGCCACAAAACAGTTAAGCTAACAGTTGTTTCAGATGATTGCATGACACCATGCTACTTCCTTCCCTATTTAAGTGGGAATGGACTTTTTTTCTGGATCACATTCAAATAGGTAATGAAATCAGGGTTGCTTTAGCTTTTAGTTTGTAAAGCACAGGAGGAGGTCTCAAGAGACATGACTTATGCAGAATGTGTTTTATTGAAGAAATCCCTGATTATGAAAAGCCACCAAACCATCTCATGTCTTCAGCCCGTCAAGCTACAGTACTTACAATATTGTGGACTTAAAGTTTATTTGCTTTCTCTGGGTAGAAAATTAATCTTTGATGGTTTAATTCCATATTTTTATTATCATTGTGATAGATTCTAAAAGAGATTATTTTCTCTTAGTATATTTTATGTAAGGATTCAGCTGTGGGGTAGAACAGAATGAAAGAAAATAGGCTGAATCAGTGGTGGGTCAGCGAACTAGTTCTCTATGACTGTGAGCTAGGCCTTCCCGCCCACCCCCGCTTTATACCTATCTTAATTTGTCATTTTTTAGCCCAGCTGATAGGTGCGGCAGAGTGGATTACTGTGCCTCAGCTGGGCAAAAATCTAATGTGCTTGTGTGGAGCGCAAGTTTGGCGCACATGCGAGCAAAGAGAGCAAGCACGTGGTGATTGCGTGCAAAGCACGTGCATGAAGAGAACTAGTGGTAACAACCAGTTGGAGCCCACCACTGGGCTGAATATAACCAGAAAATGTACAACTGAATAAGGAGGGGGAAGGGGAGGGAGGGGGGAGGGAGAGGGTGGGAGGAAGAAAGAGAGAGAGAGATCTCCAAATCATCTGTGTGTGAGGGAACAAAAGTGGGAAGAAGACTAGGCAAGAAAAGCATATTAAGGTTCTTTTTCTGCTTAAACTGAAAAACAAAATGGCATCTTATCCTGCCTCTGTTCCATTACCAAAGCCAAAAGGATCATCACTGGATTTTAGTTCATCAGTGACAAGAGAGCTGAAGTCTCTATTTGTTACTCCAATATTAGTATGCCATCTCATCTATATGACTCAAGGTAGTTTACAAATAGTTTACCATTAGGCATGAAAGCATGAGATTACCTCAAAACAGGCCGCATGGCCCCCACACCGCCATCTTTCAACCCCTTCCTGCCCCACCCCACGCAATGCCTGAAATAACCACCTGACGCTGCCGAATGTTTGGACTGACCTAAGAGAAAGACAGCAAAAATGAATCATAGCATCATTTGTCAATCTGTATTTTCTGGGTGCTTTCCTGATCCAAGTGCATCAGGAAACCATTTTTTTTTTCTTTTTAAAAGTGAATCATCTGTGGGTAGAAAAAAAAATATGGGTTTAAATTATAAGAGTGGTGGGAAAGTCTGTGAATTCGAAATAACTTCACATACTTAATTAGCAGTTTGGGACATATTGAAAAACCTTGAAACCCACCAAGAGCACACATCCCAACTACTGAATCTGGCTCCACTTAATATATTTAAGACCAGATGGGACGTTGATTGAGGGGACTTTCAGAGGCAAGGCAATGACAATGTCTTTATTCCCGTCTTTTCCCAGTCTAAACCCTTGGTTACTATCAGAAAATAGCAGCCATGGAGGGAATGCATGAGTCACAGTCACCATTCCTTTTCCCACTATACAGCACTGAGTGGAAGACAACTTTGGAGGGGCTGTAGACAGCAGGACTTGGGCCTGGCCTGGGAATGCAGAAGAAATGATACCTTCTTCGAGGCAAGCTCTTTAATAGTTTATCTCTACTTGGTGAGTTTCTCAACATCGAGTGTTTCTAATCAGCCTCCTCCTTCCCCCTCCTGCACACCCAACTCCCATATAAACCTCCTAAATTGGATCTGGAATTTGTCACTTCTTGTTTTTCCTCTCTGAAGAAACTGCAAATGTATGTGAAAGGCCCAACTTGCTTTGCGTTTTGGAAAATTAAAACTGATTCCCTCCGCGTTTCACACAAATGGATGTGAAAAACTAAGGAGGGTTTGGAAGAAGAAGGAAAAAAAAGAACCCTAGAAGATAAGATTGATTTTGGTTCACAGGAGGTAATATCAAAGGCTCCAACACAACAAGGAGACGAAGCATCGAAAAATAATGAAAAAAGGTGGTTAAAATTATATAGAAGTGTACAGTGCATTTTCATGTTTTATTTTTCCATGTTTTGCAGCCTCAGCAAACTTTTCCCTGTTCTTTGCTCTTATTAACATGGGTCAGAGGCAGCTTCAGCAAGGAACATTTTACCAAAAACATCTGTACGCTTTCTATAAGTATTGATTTGCTATTAAACTGCGCTTTAAAAAGGGCTGTAATCAAACCTGTCCAAGTATTATAATGCCAGAAACCCTATTCCTCTTAGCACTGCAGAGCTGGCTGAAGGCCACAACTTTGCGTGTTGGGTATTGGGAAACATTTATGACTAGTCAAAACTCCTGAGGCATAATAGCTGCAGGTTGGTTAATACTGGGACTGGAGCTGAAATTAATTATTTGAATTTTATGTATAAAATGTTAACATGCACTCTTTCAAAATAAACCATTGCTCGTTTTGAGCGGCTTACCAACATATTTTATTGAAAGTCTCTCTCTGAGGGGGATAAGCAGTTCAGAAACAGAAAAAAATAATGTAAAATAACCATTAAAAATATAAACTAAAATCGGCAGCAAAAGTAAATCAGAAATCGGTTTAATTGAATGAAAGGTCTCGGGTGCTGCATAACATTTGTTAATGTGGAATTCTGAAGCCCTCTTTCCACAATTCATGCTCTAGACAGTAAAACAAAACAAATGCCTTCCTATTATGAGTCTTTCCACCACAGCTGTAACTATGAATTTTCCATCTGTACTTGTTTTGTCTGGATCAATGTTCCCTGGGCTTTGTCTCTGCTGAACAACACAGAGATCATACCCAAAGGTAAAGAAACTCATCACCATAAAATGATAATGCAAAGAAAGCTTAAGAAGTCCTTAAGGTGTGAGTTAAGTCTTGTCTGAGTCAGCTTTTACTCCTGGTGACTTCATAGATACATCTGTGTAGGTTTCTTGGCAATACTATGAAAGTAATTGCCATTGCTACCTTCTGCAATGTTTTGTAACTTTCCAATCTAATCTATAATCCTGGGATTTCCTCATAATTTCCCAATATTAATTGGCTGTAGTTCTGTTTAGGGAGAATCATCTTGGTGTAGGCATTGGGTTAGAAACCAACTGTGGGTTCTCCTTAGGCATGAAGTTTGTGATATTGGACCAATACGTCTCTCTGAGCCCTAGGAAGATGGCATTGGCAAACTATGAATGAAAACGTTGCCAAGAAAATTGTAAAAACTTGTCCAAACAGTTGCCAGAAGTCAAGACTGACTTAAAGTCATGTGTATGTCTATGTGTGTGTATATGTGCATGTGTCTGCTTAGATCTTTGAGATAAATCAATGAGTGAACAATTGCAGGCTATATATACTATATATGGTAAAAAAATAATAACAATAACCCAGAGCGACTAGGTGAATTTGTGTTCTTTGGTAAATTATTTACTAAAATTGGGAAAATGAATGAAGACATTCTAAAATATGCAAATGCTAGTAGAAAGGTAAAGCAAAAGTCAATGTTGTAAACCACTTAATTATATGGAAGAGAAAGTTGGATATGGGAGGACAAATATAAAAGGAAGTTGAATGGAGAATGAGTTAAATGAGGTCAACAATGAAGAATTGGTCAATGAAGTTGGATCCATCCAAAAAAGTGAATGATCAGTGCAAAAGAAGTACATTGAGGTGATTTGGTCATATAGAAAGACTAAATTAGGATCTAATTGCAAAATCAATACGTGAAGGAAGAGAAAATGGGCTGAGAAGAAGGAGATAACCAAGAAAATCACAGCTGAATGAAGTTGATCAGGTTCTGAAAAAAAAGAGGTAAGTTTAAAGAACAAAAGTCAATCCACTCAATGACTCTCTAAAATAATGCAAATGATCAACTGTCTGCAGAGAATATAAATCCTTCCATTTCTCATCATCCAGTCAGAGCTGAAGAAGCTTCTTAAATGGGAAGTGAAACGTCTTCAAAGAAAAGTCCAGTTGCCTCCTGAAAAAGTACCTTTGGGACAATCATGACCTGGATGACTGAAAATTTCCATAGACTTTGAACAAAAGTCAATGCACGTGGTAGTGTATGACCATAGTAGAAGTGGGCTGGTTTGCAGGGATAGGAAGATGTCACAAAATTTACTGAATGGTTGATGCAAACTAGATTTAGTTGGATTTTCTTTTCTGCGTGTAATTTAATTTTATTAAATTTTATTTTCCTATACTTCTTCCTCTTTCTTAGCCTTTATATTGAATAATTTCCCCTGGTGCATTCATATATTTCCCCAATGCATTTTATTTTATAGATTTATATTATGATTGACTCTAACAAACTTTGTATGAAAATTATATCTTTCATATATGAAAATTGTATCTTTCATATATGAAAATTGTATCTTTCATATATGAAAAATGTATCTTTCATATATGAAAATTGTAGTGAGGCATAGAAGGTGGCATACACTTAATATCAAAACTCATATTATGCACTCAGTAATGATTTTAATCTTCCTTAAAAACAGGGACAGAAAACTCTTCATCAAAGCTGGAATTCTCCTGGAAGTAACCAGCCTGATCGCAGCTTTAAAAGACTCTGTTGGGGTGGAAATGGAAAAATCCCAAATCACACCCACCAAGGAAAGATTGTGTTCATTCATCCCATCCCATCCAACAATTGTTTGGCTTTCCACCAGCATCTGCAACCTTACTGATTATCTTGACTACAATAATCTTCACTTCTTAAAACATTCATTTCTCCATTTTTACTGGCATCAGAAAACCATATTCAATTCTTTTTCACTTGACTGATATACCAATAGTTGGGTAGAATTTGCCGGAACTTTGTGGACTGGCTTGAAAGTAGTTGAGAACTACATACGGTTAATGAATCAGTGGGTGCCAATATGAGTCATGAAAAAAGAGCACAGTCCGAAGTGTGTGAGCCATAACGGAGCAGTATCCTAATAATGTGAGTCCTCTCCTTCATGAAAACAATTCTTTCCCTCAGTTTCCATTTTGTACAGAATTTTACAGGAGAGGGAATAGAATCATTTGCAAAGTCCTCCATCATTCATCCATCTGATTACTGTTTTTCTTTTCTTCCATACTCCTGAAAAAATGTTTATCAGTTTTTGAACACCTATAAAATCAATTTTTTTATGATTGTGGAGGAAAACAATCAGATTTGGTTTTAAATAAGTGAAAACTGGCTTGATTGAATATTGAATATAAATCTGAAGATGCTTTCAAGATATATAATGGTGTAGAAGCTACAAGATGATCCTTATAAAGCCATGTATCATCTAATCCTGATGAAAGCATACGGCCTGAACAATGATGCAGCTAGGGCTGGACCTTTTGATTGGACCTTTGCAATGGGTTAATCTGGATTTACAAACTAACTACCAGGTATATAGGGACAGCTGTAAATGTGGGGTGACAATAAGGTGAGGTAAAGAGCAAGCAAATTCTGGAGTTTGCAAGTGAAATAATATACAAAACAATTAAAGAGGGTGTATCCTTGGTGAAGGAAGAGTGCAAAGGCCTGACAGACCCAGTCACCCACTCATAGTTCTCCTGAACTTTTCTACCCACTTCTCCAACAGTCTTTTTGTACAAAGACACTTTTTTTCTCCATTCCATGCCTCTCCCTCTTTTCATAGTTCATATTCCCAGGCCCTAGAAAAAGCTATTATACAGTTCTCCCTCCCACTAATGATACATGTCTTCATGTAGTTTGCATAGCTGAGGACCACACAGTACTAAATCCCCAGATGAAACACAGATCTCATTCTCATGAACAATTTCTCCCCACCCCACCCTAATATACTCCTAGTTCAATTCTAGGGGCAAGAACACCTTTGCTGGACCTCTCAGAGTAGGGAAGACAGCAGAATTATTGTCATTAGACCACTAATCTTCACTTGCATGGTTCCTTTTATTTGTTGTTGTTGGCTTCAGTGATTTATTTATTTATTGTTTATTTATTGGTTCAATTTATATGCCTCCCTTCTCCGGAGACTCAGGGCGGCTTACAATGCATTAAGCAATAGCCTTCATACTTTTGTATATGCTTGCTTAGTAGGGCTTTTGGGGGGCCCCTAAGCGGTGTTTTTTTTTATACAAAGTCAGCTTATTGCCCCCACAATCTGGGTCCTAATTTTACCTACCTCGAAAGGATGGAAGGCTGAGTCAACCTTGAGCCTGGTGAGATTCGAATTTGCAGTAATTGCAGGCAACTGGTGCTACTTAACAGCACTTTAGTCTGCTGCGCCAACCAAGGCGCAGGGATATTCAGTCACTGGCTGGGACTTGCTTTATCTGACTACTTATATGTCACTTCTTCTCTTGTCCTGTCCAGGGCTTTCTCCATAATACATCATTAAAACTAGGGATGTTCAGTACTTTGGACTGGAAGGCAATGTAGCATCTTTCTGCAATTCCTCAAGGCAACCACAACTTTTCTCATACACTTAATTGCCCAAGAGGATTTTCCAGGCTGTCACTGATCATTTCTAATAATGATACTATTACCAATAATTCATAACAATTAATAAAATGAAATGCTATATATATGATGATGAGCAAAGGCCAAAATAACCTCTGAATCTAATTTTGGGAACATTCGGTTGAAGGGCCAGTCGCGCTGAATCTGACCGAACACTGGTAAGGTTGCATATTAAGACCTACCTAGTGGTGATAAAGACGGCAAAGTTTAATTACTTTTCCACCTCTATTGCATCATCAGGGAATCGTCCGGCTGCCCTGTTCAGGGTAACCCGCTCCCTGCTCCATCCGGGAGTGCGGGAGGATCCCTTGGAAGGCAGGGCGTAGGATTTCGGACAATACCTGTATGACAAAATCGCTCAGATCCGGGGAGACTTGGACTCTGACTGGGTAGATCAGGGCAGGGTGACGAGGAATAGTCTTGAGAATGTTATCTGGGAGGAGTTTGATGCTGTGACTCCCGATGATGTGGACAGGATTTTGGGGAGACTTAGTGCGGCCACATGTTTACTGGACCCGTGTCCCTCCTGGTTGGTACTGGCCTCCCGGGAGGTTACACGAGGCTGGCTCCAGGGTGTTATCAATGCTTCGTTGAGTGAGGGTCACTTCCCCGCCACCTTGAAAAAGGCGGTGGTGAGGCCTCTCCTCAAGAAGCCGTCCCTGGATCCGGCAATATTGGCCAACTACCGTCCTGTCTCCAACCTTCGCTTTATGGCGAAGGTTGTTGAGAGTGTGGTTGTGCGACAGTTTCCGCAATTCCTGGAGGAAACATCCTATCTGGATCCGTTCCAGTCGGGTTTCAGGCCTGGGCACAGCACGGAAACGGCATTGGTTGCGTTGGTTGATGATCTCTGGAGGGCTCGGGACAGGGGTTGCTCCTCTGTTCTGGTCCTGTTAGATCTCTCAGCGGCTTTTGATACCATCGACCATGGTATCATGCTGCACCGGTTGGAAGAGTTGGGGATGGGGGGCACCGTGTTACCGTGGTTCTCCTCCTTTCTCTCCGACCGGTCGCAGTTCGTGTTGGCAGGGGGGCAGAAGTTGACCTCGAGGCCTCTTATATGTGGAGTGCCTCAGGGGTCGGTTCTCTCGCCCCTCCTGTTCAACATTTATGTGAAGCCGCTGGGCGAGATCATCCGTGGCTTTGAGGTGAGATACCATTAGTATGCTGATGACACTCAGCTGTACATCTCCACCCCAGGCCACCCCAACGATGCCCTTGAAGTAATGTCCCAGTGCCTGGAGGCTGTACGGATCTGGATGGGGAGGAACAGGCTCAAGCTCAACCCTTCCAAGACTGAGTGGCTGTGGTTCCCGGCATCCCGATATAGTCAGTTGACTCCATCACTGACTATTGGGGGCGAGTGTTTGGCCCCCACAGAGAGGGCTCGCAATCTGGGAGTCCTCCTGGATACGCAGCTGTCCTTGGAGGAACATCTGACGACTGTAACCAGGGGGACCTTTTGTCAGGTTCGCCTGATTCACCAGTTGCGGCCCTTTCTTGATCGGGATTCCCTGTGCACAGTCACTCATGCCCTCGTAACCTCTCGCCTTGATTATTGCAACGCTCTCTACATGGGGCTCCCCTTGAAGAGCATCCGGAGGCTCCAACTGGTCCAGAACGCAGCAGCGCGGGTAGTGACGGGAGCAGTGTGGTGCTCCCATGTAACACCGCTCCTGCGTGAGCTGCCCTGGCTCCCGGTGGTCTTCCGGGTGTGCTTCAAGGTGTTGGTTATCACCTTTAAAGCGCTCCATGGCATAGGGCCTAGCTATCTTCGAGACCGCCTGCTGCCACCGACGACCTCCCATCGACCCGTGCGCTCCCACAGAGAGGGCCTCCTCGGGGTGCCATCAGCCAAACAATGCAGGCTAGTGACCCCCCCCCAGGGGGAGGGCCTTCTCTGTGGGGGCACCTATCCTCTGGAATCAGTTGCCCCCAGAGATAAGGAGAATCCATGAGCTCAGTGCCTTCCGCCGTGCCCTTAAAACCTTCTTTTTCCAACAAGCCGGGCTGGCCTAATTCTTTTTAAGTGTTTTTAATTGTTTTGTTTATCGTTTTAATTAATGGGGCCAAATTTATATATATATTTTTAACTGTATTTTAATATTTGTATTTGATGTTTTTACTTGGCTGTTCACCGCCCTGAATCCTCAGGGAGAAGGGCGGTATACAAATTCAAAATAAAATAAAATAAAATAAAATAAATTCAGAATATTTGTCTGATCTGATGGCTATACAATGGACACATTAAAAAAATTAAATGGGAAATGGATTGGATCCAAGGGAAGATTTTCTTACCCTAACCAGGTGTCAATGACATTGTGTCAGATCCTAGGATCCTAGAATTGTAAGTCTTTACTATGGTATTTCCTGAAATCATCTCTCCTTCCCTCCCTCTGTCTCTGTCTCTCTGTCTCTGTTTCTCTCTCTCTCTCTCTCTTTCTCTGTCGCTCTCTCACACACACACACATACACACACACACACCACATAACTAATCAGGCCAGAGAGCTGTCAGAGTCATCATATTATCATTTAATTCCTTGGATTCTAGAATCAAGGAAAACAGAGTTCCTTTTGTTCCACATATTTACAGATTTGAGTCCTACAATAACTGAATAGAGAGATATTCATCTAATCTTCTAGTCAAAAGATAAAGTTTCCTTCAAGCCAAGATCAATGATGATGACTTCATGGGCAAGACCATGCAGGTTTTCTTCAGAAACTTACAGAGGTATGTCATCTTCTGGGAAATGTTTTGACATCCCCTTGACATTTATTCTACAGCCCTGGTATTCCCTGGAGATCTCCTATCTAAGTACTAATCAAGCCCAACCTTGCTTAGCTTCTCAGAACAAATGGTGTCAGCCAGATATCAATACCCAATGAGGATCCCTAGTATGCTTTGGTTTCTTTGTCATGGACAGTGGCTTGTAAATCCTAACCATGACCACAAATCCATATAACATACTGGTTTTATAAATGCATAGGTCCACTCTGAGTTAGTTCAGAATATGTTCTTTTCCCTATGATAAAGAAGGGTAAACAAAACCTGATAAATAAGGCTCAGCGGAGGGAACGTCCCTGGGCATCCATTCTACATTTTTCAAGAGTCTATAGTTCATGGGGAAAAGCACTCTTATCAAGGATAGATTACTTTAAAACATTCTTAAATTAGTTTAGTGCAAGCTGAACAGGCAAAGAGTTTCATGGTTAAAGCTTTTTTTCTCATTCCTGAAAATACAACTTCTCATTTTCTGGGAAATGCAACATGATCACCTTTAATTAGAAGCAACAGCAAAATAAGAAATGGGACAATTCTATTTGGGTGAAGGAGATTTTTATTCTATAGAAATCTATGGATTCTGTAAACAAGGCAGAAATGGAGATATTTAAAAAAAATTAAATGTGGGTAAAGATGAATCTGGTCCATCCATCCTTATATAGCCTCCTGTCTAAGGCATCCCATTCATTTTAGTTAAAAAAAAAGGCACTCCAGCACTGAATAAGAAGATTGTCCAGAATAGAATAGAATAGAATAGAATAGAATAGAATAGAATAGAATAGAATAGAATAGAATAGAATAGAATAGAATAGGAGTTGGAAGGGACCTTGGAGGTCTTCTAGTCCAACCCCTTGCTTAGGCAGGAAACCCTACACCACTTCAGACAAATGGTTATCCAACATCTTCTTAAAAACTTCCAGCGTTGGAGCATTCACAACTTCTGGAGGCAAGTTGTTCCACTGATTAATTGTTCTAACTGTCAGGAAATTTCTCCTTAGTTCTAAGTTTCTTCTCTCCTTGATTAGTTTCCACCCATTGCTTCTTGTCCTGCCCTCGGGTGCTTTGGAGAATAGCTTGACTCCCTCTTCTTTGTGGCAACCCTGTGATATTGGGACACTGCTATTATGTCTTCCCTAGTCCTTCTTTTCATTTTGGTTTATGGTCCACCCTTGCAGTGGATCCCCTCTTCAAGAACCCCCTGACTTCTATGCCTTCTCCTCCTTATTGTTGGAACATGGTTTCTTGGTACCATCTCCCTTGGTAGGCAGGCCAAAGCATTTTCTTCTTATTCATACAGCAGCTCTCCTGACTGCTACCTCATCTGTGGCAGTAATAAAGCAGAAGAGGCAAAGCAATTGTCAAGAACAATGGTGTAGGTGCACATTAAGTAAAGAAAAACCTCAAAGATGTTTTCTTTGCTTCATGGAGCCCCAAAACTTGCAGCTGCCATGACTTCTCTGAAAAATGAGCCTTGTTCACGCAGCAGTAAGGCACAAGAATCTCATAAATGAGTCCTCCACATAGACAAAGGCAGACCATATGATTAAGCAGGCATGAGAGCATAGGTGTCTGTGTGAGGATTATGTGATTTGCATCAGTTGTGTTGTGACATCCTGAACTGAATGATGTACATTATGTCGTTTGCATAATGACTTAGGATGTGCAAATGTTCCTCTTTCTCCTTTACCACAGATATGCATGCTGTAAGATGTAGAAATAATGATAAATAATGGAACGGATCATTTCACTGCTCTAAAATAATATACCATTAGGATAAAATACTCTTTTGGCCTTAGAAATTATTTAGTTGGAACACAACTTCTGTTCTCTCCCCATATGTCCAATTAATTCTGCTAAAAAATAGGCCTAGCATTAATGGTTTTATAGTACCTAATAATTTAGTCAAGGGGAACCCTTTCCAACCTATGATACCATTTATCTGCAGCTGTGCAAGGTGCAGTCTTCCATTTCAGCACTATACTGTAAGCAGAAAAATGGGATAAATATATACGGATTTTCTGTATTGTCTTGTTGTGAGGAGTATATCCATCTCAAAAGATCTCCCTCTCCCTGTCTCTCTTAAATTATAACTTTTCATCCTTTTTAACGGTATGTTTCCCATAATCATAAAAAGAGAAAAGGAGCTATGCTAGATTGGGCTAAAGGTTATCTACCTAGTCAGACATTAGGCTCTTAGCATTCAGGGTGATGCCAGCAGGGAGGGGGCCATTTGGTAGTATCTTCTCTGGCCCACATTCCTCAGCAGTTGGTATTCGGAAGCATATTGCCTCTGTCCCAAACCAAAGTAATAAATGTCATCATGACTAAAAACCACTGATAACCTGACCTTCCAGAGAGTAACTAACAGGGCTTTGCACATGTCAGAAATGATTGAGGAGATTTGGTTCAGGCCTTGCACAAGCATGACATTTTTTATGCCAAATTTTACAGCAAGTGGCCTTGCAACCAAGCCAAAAACAAACAAACAAAACATGATGACTGTATTAAGCACTGCATTGCTTAAGAGAGAAAGAGAAGAAAGAGAGAAAGACAGGAAGAAAGAGAGAGAGAAAGGAAAGGAAAGGAAAGGAAAGGAAAGGAAAGGAAGGAAGGAAGGAAGGAAGGAAGGAAGGAAGGAAGGAAGGAAGGGAGGGAGAGAAAGAGAGAAAGACAGGAAGGAAGGAAGAGAGAGAGAGAGAGATGGAAAGGAAAGGAAGGAAAGGAAAGAAAGGAAAGGAAAGGAAAGGAAAGGAAAGGAAGGAAGGAAGGAAGGAAGGAAGGAAGGAAGGAAGGAAGGAAGAGAAGAGAAGAGAAGAGAAGAGAAGAGAAGAGAAGAGAAGAGAAGAGAAGAGAAGAGAAGAGAAGAGAAGAGAAGAGAAGAGAAGAGAAGAGAAGAGAAGAGAAGAAGATTTGGAGATAGAATATATGAATCTACAACTACAGAAACAGTCTTCCAATTACATGCTGCACAGAATTTACACAAGCTGCTATAAATTCTGGAAGCAAAATATATATTTTATCTACTGGAATAAATGCCTTTGAAAATACAATTTATTTTTATTTCTATTTGACATTCTTCATGGAGACGTCTGTATAACAGTAGGGGCTGTAGCATGTGCCAGTACAAGACTGAAGCATGCATCTAAAAATCATAACCTATCCAAAAGATTGTCAGGGATATACAGTTTACAAGGCCTATTAGCTTTGGTTTTACTTTGCAAAATACTCAATATTTTAGTCTTTGTTCTAGAGGGTGAACTGAATCTTTAAGAAGCCTAATTTAATTTTATTTAATTTGATGTTCTCCAAATTTACAAAATATGACATTTTCTGGCTAGCAGGTCAATTTCATGCTGGCTGGGGGTGTAATCATCACTGTAGTCCATGTTACTTAGAAGGATTAAGTATGAACATAATCCATTTAAGCTTGAGTGTCTTGCTCTGTTGCACCTCAAGACTCTGATTGTGCTGACTTTATTACTTCACACTTAAGTCTTCCTTTCTTCATCTGCCTCTCCTTCCACACAATTTGTTTTTTGGAACACTTTGCCCAATGATGAGAAGTGAAAACTTGTCCACAATTTTGTATACTTTTGATTAATTCTGAAAATATTTTTTTAAAAAAATGGACTAGGATAGTTCATTATATTTTATGCAGTTCAGATTATTGTAAATATCTCTGTTTCAGATTTTAGGTAAAATTGGACTATCAACCCTGCCTTTCCCTATTTCTATTTTCATCAACATCATCTTTACTATTGAAATGCCAGCAGGCAGGTATGTTACAACAATTTATATTTAGTATACCAGAGGTCAGTGTCTTTATACAACTTTCCTCTAGAAGAAAGGAAATATCAAAATACCGTAGTGTTGGTCCATTCTAGGGCTGTGGCGGTTTTTAAGAGATAATAATCTGCTTCACCAAATTTACGATGGGAAGAAAAAAGGTCAAGAATCAGCTCTTTTCCTGTTCTGACTCCACCAGATATTGTGATGGTCCAAGATATTTTGATCACTGAAGAATAAGATAATTTGTGATGGTCCAAGATATTTTGATAACTGAAGTGCTGCTTTTCTTTACATCCTATGGACTGGAATAGCAGCAGAATCTTTCTTCAATGTTGCCAATGGGATGTCACTCTTCAATGCATCTGAAGGCAGGAAACACATTTAGAGGTACACCGCAGATTATATGGTACACAACCCTTTTTCTTCCAACTCTTGGAAGCTGGGGCAGTGGAATTAACTCTGTTTGCCAAATTGTCCTATGATCCATCATTCCGAAGATTCTTTTACTCCGTTTCTGTGCTATATTTCCCTTAGAAGGGAAAATACAGCTCTCCGGAGCTGATTGAAATTGAGAGGTTTCTCAGAGTCCTGATCTTAATAGAAACCCAGTCAGATGGCAATCTGTAGCGATTCTCAGCCATCCAGGTCATGGTTGTCCCAAAGGTGCTTTTGCAGGAGGCAACTGGACTTTCTTGGTTTTTTTTCTTTGAAGACGTTTCACTTCTCATCCAAGAAGCTTCTTCAGCTCTGACTGAATGGTGGGGAATGGAAGGATTGCTATTCCTTGCAGAAAGCTGGTCATTTGCATCCTTTTAGAGGGGGTGGTTGAAGCATTTTGGAGGTTTATCTGTGTCCTCAGGGTTACCTGAGTAGTGCTCCTGGTTCCTGTGGTCTGCAATTTTTTCCTCTGGAAATCCATTACTACTCCCACACACCCATTCAAAGGGTGTTCATCCCAAATTGTATAGCTAAAGTCTGTAGGAGTTCTCAGTCATCCAGGTCATGGTTGTCCCCAAAGGTCCTTTTTCAAGAGGCAACTGGACTTTTGCTTTTCTTTGAAGAGCGTCCAATTGCCTCCTGAAAAAGCACCTTTAGGTCAGTCAGATGGCCATTATTGGCTACAGATGAAGTAGAATCTACTATGAAAGAAAGTACCATGGGAAAAGCGGGAAGGAGATGAGCCAGGGAAGTGTGGGCAAACTAACCTATAAATCATCCCATAGCTAATTTTATGGGGATGGGGATCTACTCACCCTGCTGCGGGTGATCTTCCATTGTCATACATTGTATCATATGACTGCATGCCCAGGGGAACTTTTTGGGAAAAGAACATTCGTTTTTTGCTGTAAAAAACCAAAAGTTGTCCCATAGTTGAGAGTATATTTTACCCAGACTTCTAGAGCCTGTCAAACATTTTTTTTTAATTAGAAGTAGGTTTCATTGTGTTTACTGGAGTTTATTCCCAAATGGATAGTCATAGCATTACGAGGCTTGTGTTGATTCTATAGTACCCACATTACTCAGAACAGCAATTTCCTCCAATATTTTGCTTTGGATAAATGGAAAGCATTTCCATTTTAATATGTATTCAGTAAATCAAATCCAAAATTAATTTCAATTGTTAACTGGCCCAAATCCTTTCAACTGTTTTCAAATTCATCTTCATTAAAAAATTAAATATATTAAAGTAGCATCATTATTTATTTTACATCCAGAAGAAGAAGAAGAAGAAGAAGAAGAAGAAGAAGAAGAAGAAGAAGAAGAAGAAGAGAAGAAGAAGAAGAAGAAGAAGAAGAAGAAGAAGAAGAAGAAGAAGAAGAAGAAGAAAGAAGAAGAGGAGGAGGAGAGGAGGAGGAGGAGGAGGAGGAGGAGGAGGAGGAGGAGGAGGAGGAGGAGGAGGAGGAGGAGGAAGTTTCATAAGTATTCAGAAATATGTTACTTTATTTTATCCACATTTAGAAAGCAATACTGGGGCCAATGCTCTAAAGAATATGTTAAATGTGTATTAAAAATGTAACATAAGCAAGTTAAATCCAAGTATTCACTTCTGTAACTGAGATCTGAGATAAGGTCATGATATAAAGTACCATATTTATCTCCATGTTCAAAACACCAGAATATTATTACTTAAGAAACACTCATTATAGAAAAAGTACTCCTTATCTTTCATTTTTCTTCTCTAGCCAAATCTAAATTGTTGCAAGGGGATAGTCTTTGAAATAATAGCTGTTATTTTATTGGAATGATGAAGTGTAATTATGACAATAATATTGACAGTATTGAGTGCACTGACTTTGACTTTGCTTATAACTGGCAGGAACAGCCCAACACCCCAGAAGACAAGCTCAGGATCCAAAAAGATCTTGACAGACTTGAACAATGGGGCCCCTATCCAACAGCATGAAATTTAATCTGGAGAAAAGCAAAGTTTTAACACCTCGGCAGGAAAAACCAAAGATACAAGTACAGATTAGGTGAAACCTAGCTCCAAAACAGTAACTGTGAGAGGAGACTTTGGAGTCCCTAGTGGACGATCATTTAAACATGAGTCCAGCAGTATGTGGCAGAGCCAAAAAAGCTAATACAATCCTTAGTTGTATAAACAGAGGCATAGAATCAAAATCATGTGAAGTATTAGTAGTGCTTTATAAAGCCTTGGTAAGACCACACCTGGAAATACTGCACTCCAGTTTTGGTCACCACATTACAAAAAAGATGTTGAGATTTTGGAAAAAGTGCAAAGAAGAGCAACTAAGATGATTAAAGCCCTGGAGACTAAAAAACATATGAAGAACAATTGGAGGGTTTGGGTTTGCTAGTCTAGGAGAAAAGAAAGACTGGGGGGGGGCATGATAGCAGTATTCCAGTATTTGAGAGGTTGCCACAAAGAAGAGGGGGGTCAGTTTATTTTCCAAAGCACCTGAGGGCAGGATAAGAAACAATGGATGGAAACTAATCAAGGAGAGAAGCAACCTGGAATTGAGGAGAAAATTCCTAAAACTGAGGACAATTAACCAATGGAACAGCTTTCCTTCAGAAGTTGTGGGTGCTTCATCACTGGAGGTTTTTAAGGAGACTGGACAGTTACTTGTCTGAAATGGTATAAGGTCTCCTGCTTGTGCAAGGGGTTGGACTAGAAGACCTCTAAGGTCCCTTCCACTCTATTTTGATTCTGATTCTGAAGGGGCCACATACAGCTCTTTCTTTCTGAAT
Organism: Arizona elegans; assembly: GCA_022577455.1. Taxonomy (NCBI): domain Eukaryota; kingdom Metazoa; phylum Chordata; class Lepidosauria; order Squamata; family Colubridae; genus Arizona; species Arizona elegans. The sequence continues at coordinate 183,136,703 of JAKOOJ010000001.1, forward strand.
CTGAATGTAGTGGTTCACATGTAAACTTCTATAATCCATTGCAGAATTTCAACAAAAAGCCAGTGGTATTTAAAAAAACTAACCCCTAACCCTAACCCTAAAAAAAAACAAAAAAAAACCTAACATGTTTGTTGTTGCATTTGTTTGTTCGTTGCTTTTAAAACTCTATTCTAATATTACTAAACATTAAAGCAATCTAACCCATTTTCGGGGAGAGGGGGGCTTTGATAAGTTCCAAATGCAATGCTATATATGACCATCATTTTAGTCTATTATTGTTGGTTTGTAGAGGTTGCCTGGAAACTATTCTGTGAATATCTACGTCTTACTGGAGAAACTCATAGAGAATGGAAAAAAAAGTTTATATGTGTGGTCCTTTGGCTGAAAATGTGCTGATCTCATGCTATTGTATCGGATCCATTATGTGAAGTTGTTTTTATTGCTTCATCTGGTAACTCTGAATTCACATCTGATGCTTTATGTGAAACAACCTGGTGGGCCAAGCCTCTTCAGGGAAGGAATTCATGTCAGAAACTCCACTCTTGCAAATTCTGCAACCTGTTTCCTTCCTTCCCCTAGTTTCCTACAGAAAGAAACAAAGTCACCACAACATCAGTCATCCTCAAGATTTGACCAGTTCTTTCCAAAGAGAGCACTTATCCCTTCTGCACCAGCTGTGCATTCACAAAATCAGCACCATTTTTTTTTCCCTCTTGACACATCTAATTGCTATCTTCATGGAACCATGAGCATAACTAAACTCTTTGCAGAGTTCTGCTGATCAACCTGCTGTTTCGGCCATCCTAGCATGATTTTAATATGTGCAAAGGGGGTACTTTCCTTCTGCCTCAGATGTCTCTAAGCTATATAGATCCAATCAGAATCTTCAGATTTTTTTTCTCCTTTGCATTACATCTGTATTATAAGCTTGTTTCATTCTCTATTTTGGAGGCCATCCCCTAATTTCCTGGACCAGCTGAATTATGTGGTGGATGGCAATAGATGCTTGCAATATATCAGCAATATTGATGAATGATGTTTAATTTATGTTTTAACAAGTAAATAAACAGATGCAAAAAAAATGCTTTACAAGTAGGCAAAATTCATACATTTTGACCACTTGGTGCTTATAATTCCCTAGTAAAGTCGGGGGGGGGGGGGGGATAAAGGAAAAAAATATTTTAATAAATTATGTAAAATAAGCATAATAATAATGGATAGTGGGGTGTGGCAGTACCAGGAGACAGCAGAAGAGAAGAGAATGAACTGGAGAAAATGACAAAATACAAAGAGCTGCAAATAGAAATAGAATGACTATGACAAAAGAAAAGGTAGTACCAAATGTAAGAATATCTTGGGTGCAATCCAGTGGTGGGTTCCTCCCGGTTCCGCCCAGTTCCGCCGAGCTGGTAGTGGGTGACCATATGATGTCACCGAACCGGTTCTGCCCCCAACCCCCGCTCTCCCCCACCCCCCCACATTATTCTTACCTTTTATTTGGCTCCACCCCCAACCTATTGCTGCCTCCTGAGTCCCAGCTGATTGGCTAGAAGGAAAAGAACTGTTTAAACACTTGCCGGCAGGGCTTCAAAGGGATGCCCTACAGCTGATCAGTGTTAAAAGGCAGGTGTGGTGGTAGACCGTGTCTCCAAAAACAAATGAGTAGACTGGATGCCTGCAAAAAATAAATGGGTAGACCGGTGCCTCCAAAAACAAATGAGTAGACTGGTGCCTCCAAAAATAAATGGGTAGACCGGGTGCCGATTCCAAAAACAAATGAGTAGACTGGTGCCTCCAAAAATAAATGGGTTAGACCGGGTTGCCATCCAAAAACAAATGAGTAGACGGGTGCCTGCAAAAATAAATGAGTAGACCGGCTACAGCTCTGCAAGCAGTTAAAAAGCCTGGGTAAGACCAGTAAGTCCTCTGCTAAATCCTAAAGAATTGTCACATGACCATCAAGCCCACGCCCACAAAATAAGCCATGCCCACAGAACCGGGTAGTAAAAAAATTTAGAACCCACCCCTGGTGCAATCCCAAAACCACGTCAGAAGCACCACTTGAATACCATTGGCATTGGACAAATTCACCATTGGTTAATTGGCAAAAGGCAAGCTTTCCTTGAAAACAACTTACATCTTGCAATGATGCCTTTAACATCATCAAACATCAGTATCTGGAGCCGTGGTGGCGCAGTGGGTAGAATGCAGTATTGCAGGCTAATTCTGCTGACTGCCAGGGGTTCGATCTTCACCAGCTCAAGGTTGACTCAGCTTTCCATCCTTCCGAGGTGGGGGTAAAATGAGGACCCAGATTGCTGGGGGCACTGTGCTAACACTGTAAACCACTTAGAGAGGGTCTGTAAAGCACTGTGAAGAGGTATATCACTCTAAGTGCTGTTGCTATCTGCCAGGTCCTTAGGAATGACTCAATAGAGGGGACAAAATGCCAAATCCAATCTGAACATCTGGCTGACTGTGCAACCCAGGCAGGAAGAGATAAAGGTGAATTATACTTTACATGGATCAAAAATCCAATGTGTATTTGCATGTGTGTGCATGTGTGGGTCCATGCGTGTTTGTGTATTATGCTAAATTTCATTGGATCAGGGCTGTCTGATTGTTTATGATCATGGGAACTGTAAGAAAATGTCAAAGTTCCTTCTCTCACTTCTGCAAACCTCAGAATTTCCTAAGCCTACTGCTATCTCTCCCATGTGTGAGAATGCTTTTGTTTTATAGATCAGGATGCAGAGAACCAAGTGCATAGCTCAAGTAGAGGGAATAATGATTTCACTCAAAAGCTCATTCAATTAAAGGAAGCGCTTGTCAGGAAGTTTGATTTTCCTTCCCCTGACAGAAAGAGAACGTTGTCTTTTGTTATATAACACACCATCCCATTCTGACCTGCTCCGATTAGTTAGTCAGGGCAATTAAATCTATGATTCATTGCTACCAGCGGAGTTAGATTTGTGTTATAGGAAAAGCAATTGATTTTTTTTCCCCCCTCTCCCCCTGCTGTACCTGTCTCCATTTAGAATGGAAGGGAAGGGAAGGGAAGGGAAGGGAAGGGAAGGGAAGGGAAGGGAAGGGAAGGGAAGGGAAGAGAAGAGAAGAGAAGAGAAGAGAAGAGAAGAGAAGAGAAGAGAAGAGAAGAGAAGAGAAGAGAAGAGAAGAGAAGAGAAGAGAAGAGAAGAGAAGAGAATTCTTTATTGGCCAAGTGTGATTGGACACACAAGGAATTTGTCTTTGGTGCATATGGTGCATATGCTCTCAGTGTACATAAAGAAAAAAATAAAATATATTCATCAAGAATCATAATACAACACTTAGTGATAGTCATAGGATACTAATAAGCAATCAAATCATACTAGGAAACAAATAAAACAATATAAATTGTAAAGATACAAGCAACATGATTATAGTCATAAGTGGGAAGAGATAGGTACTAGGAAGGATGAGAAGAATAATAGTAATACAGTCTTAGGAGTTAATTTGACAGTGTTGTGGGAATTAGTTATTTAACAGAGTGATGGCATTGTGGGGGGGGAAGTTGTTGAACAATGTAAGATGGGAAGGACAGATGTGGGTGAGATGATATGGCCACTGCTTCTCCTGCAGCATCTCATCCAAGGAAGACAGCAAAGACGATTCTTCCAATACCAGCATTCCACATCATAATTCAAAATATGGTCCCTCTGAAATATTTCACTTGGATATCAAACTGAAGCAGTCTGACTTGTGCTCCAGAAGCCATATGGTGCTGATTATCGAGAATAATTAAGTGAGACAGCAGTCTAAATCTCAACAGCTCTTACTCTGAAATTCATAAATTTGAATATTTCCATTTCTGTTTTCTTTGGGCACGATGCTTGAATGAGAAATCAAATTGATACTTTTTGGAGCTGCCTTTCTGTATCTTTATTTGCTTCATTACTTCATAGTTTTCTTTCTTCTTATCTTCTACCTCAGGGGAATGATGTAAATATTGTTGCAGCAGGCAAGCCTTGAGAACAATGAAGTTTTTGCCATTGCCCTAATTATCTCAAAGGGTATTTTATTCTACTTAGCATTTAACACCCAGGCATGTGTTAAAATATATTGTAATACCAATAAAGGAGAATATTTGTAGCTCAGGGTTGATACCTTAATCAAGAAACTGCCTAAGATGGCCCCGACCCACACAGACAGGCAAGCCACCAGAATATAAACTGGCAGCAAACTACACTCCTTCCTAGCACTGATGATGTTCCCTAGTTAGGGTAATGAAACTTCTGCAAGAAAACAAGCAAGCTCAGAGAGCACTAAGGACTAAGCCCTTCATATATTGTAATGCTTTCTAAAAAGCTATTGCACAAATTTGAGGGGAAAGTATGAAAAATACATGCATAATTTATTAAGTTTTCTTAATAAAAACTTAAAATTTAGACATCCGTTAGATAAAACAAGACTGTGTTCATGAAAAAATTGGGTCTGAATTCAAACAGGAAAAGACTCATACTAACATGTTAAAATGAAGCTGAAATGCCTCCACCCTCTTTACCATACGAACAGTTATATGAAATATGAACAGTTGTTAACATTGCTTGGGTCCCAAAACAGCTTCCTAAGCAAGGGCCTCAGTGGCGGGTTGCTCCTGGTTCTGTCTGGTTCTATAGAACCAGTAGTAAAACCGTCAGGAGGCTCCGCCCACCTGCCACAACATCATCATGGGTCATCTGCACATGTGCTCCCGCTGTGAACCGGTAGTAAAGGTAAGTAGAACCCACCCCTGAAGGGCCTTATCACTGTAGCAAGGAATTCTGCTTGCAGAAGATCACAGTGATAATTGGCAGGATATCATCCTTAGAAGTTCTTATGTGTTCTGCCACAAGGGAATCTAACACACAGTAATGGAGGAAACAGGTCCATATCCACTTCTTCAGGAGACAAGCAACAAAAACTGATGCAGTAATATGTAGTGTGACATCACATCCAGCACAGATCCAAATGATCAGACCCAAAATGGAAATCAGATAATATCAAGGTATTGTCTGGAATCCCTAGAGATGGGATCATCTTCCTAATCGCCTGAAAGACTCCATTGGAATGGTCTTTGTGGCATATGAGAAAAACCATCACTTCTCTTCCCTAATTACTGGGACATGACGATGCCTCCATCACATCCAGTCAATAGGTATATGAGTACATTCAGCAGTTCTTTAAATTTCCCTCATAAAATCAATTGGTCCTGAAGTGCTTCAATTTTGCTGGAGGATACAAAGTGCATTGAAGTTTGTTAAGAGTTTTATTTGCAACCACTAGGATAATAGCAATGACACTAGCAATTATTTTTCATATGCATACCCATACACATAACCCCTACCACATTTTTGACTATTTACAACATGCATATTTAGGGACAAAAAAAACCCCTCCCCCTTCACAGTATTTTAAAAATCAATATTTTAAATAGTAATGGTTTAGATAAAATACAGCAATAAAAGTAAGTGGAAAATGCAATGAAACCAATTTTTGATGTGAAATTGCACATCAGAAATAACTGATTCTGCCTAGCAGACACAATAAAAAGTCTGTAGGCTTATCCATTTAGATGGTTCCATCAGCTGTACAATGAAGCAGGGCAAGAGATCATAGTCTGTGCTTGTATGAGAAGCATTTCTAAAATTACTCCTCCTTTGCTCATTTGGAGGACAGTATTTTGTTGTTGAAGAAATCCAGCAAACCCGGAAAGATCCCAAGACTTCCTTGTCTGTCTCAACTTACATGTCCAGACGGGTGGGGATTAGCAATGGCGGGGGTGCCAAGGAGTTTTGGTACAGAGAGAAGCATCCATATAATTTCACATCTCCTTATTCCCTTCCAAATCCAAAGCCTTGACCTTTTTTCGTTGAGACATTTTTAGGGTCAGACCACAGACAAAAGGGCTGGTGTCGTGGCTGCCAATTTCTGACTCAATAGGAGGCTACGGCTCACTGTGGAGAGTCTTTCCCACGAACAAAATGTATTTTGCCCTATGAAACACCAGGGCAGGAATGAGCATTCTCAGTGGGTAAAAGAATACTGTTTTAATAGTATCGGCATTTTCCTGACTAGCCTCGCAAAGTTATTTCTTTATTAGAATTTCTTTTTTTTAAAAAAAAAAAATCTTGCTTTTATTGCTTTATAAGTAACTCAAAGTGGCAAATATGCTTACTACTCCTTCCTCCTCCTATTTCCCCTGCATCAGTAACCCTGGAAGATGAATGGGGCTAAGAGGGAGCAGCTGGTCCAAAGCCACCCACTTGGCTTCCATGTTTAGGACAGCACTAGAACTCACAGTCTCCCAGTTTCTAGGCCAGCACCTTAGCCTCTCCATCACACTGGCTCTATGTGCTTGTTCCACCCACCTGTCCATTTCCAAAAAAAATAGTACAGTTCTTATTCATTACAGTTTTACAGCAAATATGCATCTTGGCCAAATAATTTGCAGCTTTAATTCAGCAGAAGTCCTCCACTATGATGTTTGTAACCCAACATTTATAACTGGGATCCACTTCCAGCCTCCCCCAGGACTCCCTATAGAATGTGTTCGCCCAGCAGAGCAAAGCAAAACAAAACAGAATTTGTTAGCTAAATATTACAGATGTTGCCATGAAATCTGAAAAAAGGAGGAAGGGCCGGTTCACATATGTGCTGTTCCATAAATATGTACCGTGAACTAGGATATCCTTTAGACTAGTCATGACATCATGGTGGTATATTTCCCAGCTGTGCTAATAATGGGACTCATCTTTCAGAATGACATATCCATGGACATACAAGCTAATGGGAGACACTGCAAAATTCAACTTGGCAAGCTTTGTCCAGAAATCATGATTGACTATGGTCTCTGTCATGTGTTTAGTTCACACAAAGGAGGAGTGTGACCCTGCCAATTGTTTTGCTTCCAGCATTGTCAACTTAACAGGATCATCTGATACATCCATATGCTTTATTTCTGTCTAAATGTTTAGATTATAACGTTCACGGTCCTTTGCTGTTGGCCATCCTGACTGGGGTTGATGGGATTTGGTGTCTGAATACTTGGCATGTAGTAGCTTGCCTGATTCTAGTCTGTGTAAATGTGAAGGGTTGTGCCAGCACACAAATGGACTAAATGGCTAGGAAAGAGCCATCTCGGTAGCCCTGATAATGAAAAAGTCAAAGCAAAATGGTGCATTAGAAACAGTGGTGAAATCCAAAATTTTTTTTACTACCGGTTCTGTAGGTGTGGCTTGGTGGACATGGTGTGGCTTGATGGGCGTGGCTTGGTGGGGATGGCAGGGGAAGGATACTGCAAAATCTCCATTCCCACCCCACCCCACTCCAAGGGAAGGATACTGCAAAATCCCCCTTCCCTCCCCACTCCTGGGGGAAGGTTATTGCAAAATCTCCATTCCCACCCCACTCTGGGGCCAGCCAGAGGTGGTATTTGTCGGTTCTCCGAACTACTCAAAATTTCCGCTAATGGTTCTTCAGAACCTATCAGAACCTGCTGGATTTCACCCGATTAGAAAGCTGTGCAATTATTTATTTATCCATTATGTAACCAGTGGTCAAAAATGAAAATTTTATGACCTTAAAACATGAAAAGGCACAAATGGTGTACAATGGAAGAGGCTATCTATGAATTTCCAGGACACTTTTATTAAAAAAAAAAGGGGGCAAATTTTCATTTTTAACATTTACAGTATGTCATATTCTTTGAACTCTCTTTACCCCTGTAACTAACTTGCCCTCTTATCTCCCAAAAAAATTTCAAGTACAAGTAGAAGAAAGCTTTTCAGAAATGTATTATCCTCTACAACAATGTTGTCAATTACAGATTTATGGCATTCAGAACACATTCCTCTGCAGAGATTACAAAAAAATAAGCCTTCCTGTTCAAGAAAGCAACAACCATTGTAAGTGACTGAAGGTTATTTTGATTATTGTATTATGCAGTATACTATTATATAATAATATTGTTTCTTGGTTTGCCATCAGTCCTATTTTTGACCAGGACAATCAGTCAGCCCTGCTTCCCCAACACACCACCACATCCACATGCTCCACATGTTTGTCAACATTTCTCTATTTATATAGTAAAGATACACCAAATATATTTTAAGTGAATGAAAACTAATCCAGAAGAGAAGCAACCAAGAACTAGGGAGAAGTTTCCTGACAGTTAGAACAATTAATCAGTGGAACGACTTGCCTCCAGAAGTTGTGGATGCTCCAACACTGGAAGTTTTCAAGAAGAGATTGGACAACCATTTGCCTGAAATGGTATCAGGTTCCCTGTCTGAGCAGGGAGTTGGACTAGAAGACCTCCAAGGTCCCTTCCAACTTTCTTATTCTGTTCTGTTATTCTATTAAATTTCAAGTTAAACTCTCATCCACCCAGAAGTCTGGAGTAATGAAGAATACAGCCTTCTTCAATTGACACAATTTTTCATCTTTTTTTTTTTTTTTTTGTCCTGACAACGCTTCAGATGATTGGCATTTGCATCAACCTTGGAAGATTTGCGGTCAATTTTAAAGCTCGGATCGCATGGAATGTTTGCATTTCAAGACAATGTGAAATGCAGAAAGGAAGCCAGCATCTCTCTTCCCTCCTCCTCCTCCTCCTCCTTCCTCCTCCTCCACCCCCAAAGTGACAGAATTCCACAGAGCAGCTAAAATGCTCACAACTGGGTGCAGCAGGATGGAGCCTAGCTGTTCCACTTATACTAGACAAACTCGGTTGAGCTGGCTCCCTGCCAGGAAAAATAACCCATTACAATCCAAACTCAGCTAAGTCAAACAGTCCATGCTTAATTAAGCCTACTATAAGGGTTCTCTGTCCCCATCAGCCATCGGAAAGTTGATATTCTCAGCAGGTGAGATTGAAACTGTCCAGGTCTAGCTATCCAATTTAAACTCTCAATTTAGACATGTGGGAAGGAGTTCAGTTGGAATGCATTGCCAATAAATGCTAACTCATAGGGAGATGGGTGCCTTGGAATTCCACTTCATGTTACACACACCGATATCTCTTCAGGTTTCTTTCAGAAAATGCTACTCATCCCATGATTTTGCTGTCTGAATCTCTGTTGAAGTGAACTTTCCTGAACCCCACTACCTGAGCTGTTTGAATAATCTTGCTGCCTTAATCAGATATCAGTTGCTGATTTCATCTGTGCCATTATAGCTTCTTTCCCTCTATTTCTGCTGATACAGGTTCAGCTTCTCCCAAAAAGCTGGAATAGGCCAAAGTAGGTTATTGTCTAGCCAAATTGGAACATTACTGAACAGCTTTTTTAAAATTCAGTTTATGGAGGGAATGCCACTTCTATTGCTCTAAATAATTGTTTTTAATTTTGTAATTGTATTACTATACTGTAGTTGTTTTATGCTTATATATTCTGTAATTATTTTTGATAGGAAGCTTTTGATTTTGTTGGTGAGAGAGACAAGGTAAGAAGAGAAGAGAAGAGGAGAGGAGAGGGGAGGAGAGGAGAGGAGGAGGGGAGGGGAGGGGAGGGGAAAAGGAAGGAAGGAAGGAAGGAAGGAAGGACAACTATTCCAGGGCTTACAAGAACCTAGACAAAAAACCCTAGAGTAAAATTGGAATTTCATTTCCCTTTTTAGGCCAAGTGACAGATTTCAGCTGCCAAGTAACTACATGTCTGCAACGTGTCATTCAGGCACTTTGAAAGATGGCTAAAACGCCCCATACCAGGAAACTGCCTATCCTTATCTACCTCACCCCCTTCACCTTGGGTTAAGGAAAGTGACTGGAAACATTATTCTTTTTAATGCTGGCTGATTATATTTGGTGGGACAGAAAATGAAGGAAGTGGAATCCATCTACTGCTTTCCTTAAACTTGTCCTATATTAAAATGGTCTGGACATCAGCCTTGTCACTGAGATTGAAGAGGCTTTGGCAGTCCGAAGCCAATGATTTATGTCAATGTACTTTTTTTTTTTTTTTTTGCCAAATCAAGGATTGAAGGAAAGTATTCTAATGCAGTATGAAGAAGAGCCCCTTATCACATTCCAAATTTTAATTGAGCATATCTCTGCATTATGTTGAGTCAAATCTTAACTTTGCACTGCATGTTCAAAAAAATTACAAAAGAAAATGGGCAGAGTGCATATATGGAAATTTTAAAAAATAAGCATTTCTTTAGGCTTGTTTTCAGCTGGAATTCCATCAACTAACACAAAGTTCTCAGAAGCAGTAGATTACATGGAAAATATCCAACCTGTTGTATGTTGAATACAGCATTTCCTCTACCCTGACAACACAGTATCAACAGTAGATACCTTCAAATTTCTAGATTCTACCATATCTCACGACCTAAAATGGATACCTAACATCAAAAATGTCATCAAAAAAGCACAACAAAGAATGTTCTTTCTGTGCCAACTCAGAAAGCTCAAACTGCCCAAGGAGCTGCTGATACAGTCCTACAGAGGAATTATTGAGTCTGTCATCTGCACCTCTATAACTGTCTGGTTTGGCTCGGCAACCCAACAAGACAGACACAGATTTCAGAGGATAATTAGAACTGCAGAAAAAACAATTACTACCAACCTGCCTTCCATTGAGGACCTGTATACTTCATGAGTCAAAAAGAAGGCTGTGAAAATATTTACAGATCCCTCACATCCTGGACATAAACTGTTTCAACTCCTACCCTCAAAATGATGCTATAGAGCACTGCACACCAGAACAACAAGACATAAGAACAGTTTTTTCCCGAACGTCATCACTCTGCTAAACAAATAATTCCCTCAACACTGTCCTATCGTTCCTATCACCCATCTCCTCCCACTTATGACTGTATGACTGTAACCTTGTTGCTGGTATCCTTAAGATTTATATTGACTGTTTCCTAATGTGATTTGATTGCTTATTTGTTCCCTATGACTATCATTAAGTGTTGTACCTTATGATTCTTGACGAATGCATCTTTTCTTTTATGTACACCGAAAGCGAATACACCAAGACAAATTCCTTGTGTGTCCAATCACACTTGCCCAATAAAGAACTCCAAAAGAACTCAGCGGCTTTTAATACCATTGACCATGATATCATGCTGCACCGGTTGGAAGAGTTAGGGGTGGGGAGCACCGTGTTGTGGTGGTTCTCCTCCTTTCTCTCTGACTGGTTGCAGTCTGTGTTGGCAGGGGGGCAGAGGTCGACCCCGAGGCACCTTGTATGTGGGGTGCCACAGGGGTCGGTCCTCTCACCCCTTCTGTTCAACATTTATGTGAAGCCACTGGGTGAGATCATCCGTGGTTTCGGGGTGAAGTACCATCAGTACACTGATGATATTCAGCTGTACATCTCCACCCCGGACCACCCCAATGATGTCCTTGAAGTGATGTCTCGGTGCCTGGAGGCTGTGCGGATCTGGATGGGGAGAAACAGACTCAGGCTCAACCCATCCAAGACCGAGTGGCTGTGGTTTCCGACGTCCCGATATAGTCAGTTGGTGCCATCACTGACTATTGGGGGTGAGTCGCTGGCCCCCCCGGAGAGGGCTTGCAACTTGGGTGTCCTCCTGAACTCACGGCTGTCCTTAGAAGAGCATTTGACGGCTGTGGCCGGGAGGACTTTCTATCAGGTTTGCCAGATCCGCCAGTTGCGCCCCTTTCTGGATCGGGGCTCCTTACGCACAGTCACTCATGCCTTCGTCACTTCCCGCCTGGACTACTGTAATGCTCTCTACATGGGGCTCCCCTTGAGGAGCACCCAGAGGTTCCAACTGGTCCAGAATGCAGCCGCATGGGTGGTTATGGGAGCAACGTGGCGTTCCCATGTAACACCTCTCCTGTGCGAGCTGCACTGGCTCCCGGTGGTCTTCCAGGTGCGCTTCAAGGTTTTTGTTACCACCTTTAGAGTGCTCCATGGCTTAGGACCGGGGTACTTACGAGACCGCCTTCTGCAACCAGTAGCCTCTCACCTGCCAGTACACTCCCATTGAGGGGCTCCTCAGGGTGCCGTCGGTCAAACAGTGTCAACTGGCGGCCCCCAGGGAGAAAGCCTTCTCTGTGGGGGCACCTGCCATTTGGAACGAGCTCCCCCCGGAGATACGGAGGATCCCGGATTTGCGTACTTTCCTCCGTGCCCTCAAGACCTTCTTATTTCAACAGGCTGGCCTGGCCTAACCTCCTTTTAACTGTTAATTTTATTTATTTATTTTTTTAATTTTTAAAATTTTTATTAATTTAAGAAACCACATAATACATTTATAAATGCAAGTAAAACAATTTACAAGAAGCGTCATCTTTATAACATCTACCTATAATATCTGAATTGTTACAATATCAATATCCTATATTCTTCAATATACAATATTTCTCTCACCTTATATAATGATATTATTTTATTGATATCTCGTGTCTCTTTCTTAAATTTCATTTGATGTAAAAATTTATTTTACTCTATTGGTATCTTTTCTTTTATTTAATTTTTCTTTCTTTCTTCTTCTCTTTTTTTTCACTTCCCTCTAACCATTTATACCATTTTTGCCAGACCAGATAATATTCAGATTCTTCCTTTCCTTGGATCTCCTTAGTAAGTTTATCCATCTCAGTGCGTTCCATAATTTTGGATATTAATTTCTCTTGAGTCGGGACCTTTTCTTGTTTCCAATTTTGTGCGTATATAATTCTTGCTGCAGTCAAAATGTGTGTTATTAAATATATTATTTCTTTCTCATATTTGCTTGTAGGTATTCCTAATAAATAAGTTTCTGGCTTTAATGGCACCTTTTGAGTTATTATTTGTTCCAGTTGCATTTTTATATTGTTCCAGAATTTTTTAGCTTTGGGACATGACCACCATATATGATAGTATGTCCCTTTATTTGTTTTAAAATAATAGGGATGTTTTAATTTGGGCCAAATTATTTAATGTATTTTTATATTTTTTTAAAGTTTGTATTATGTGTATTTTATCTTTTGGCTGTTCACTGCCCTGAGTCCTTCGGGAGTAGGGCGGTATAAAAATCCAATTATAAAATAAAATAAAATAAACTCCTATTCTATTCTATTCTATTCTATTCTATTCTATTCTATTCTATTCTATTCTATTCTATTCTATGAATGAGAATGGTAGCAGGTATGGCACTGGCATCACAGGGAGTGATTTAGCCTTGAGGTAAAGGAACAGCAGGAGTAACATTGAGTAGGCTGTACTCAGTATGACCCAAGTGGTAGGTCTGTTCTGCGTGATGCGGACAACTGGATACTGGGAGAGGCACTTAAAGAAATGCTCTGCTAACCAAGATTTGCTTGGCCCTTATTTAGAAGCCACAATGGTTTTACTTCTTTTTTCTTCAGATTCCTATGGATTGTTTTATATTGCTTTCCTAGGCATGAGCATTTTTATTACAGCATTTTTAATCAGTTTAATAATATCACTGATTTCTCTGTGCTGTGTAGGGAATTGGTGAAAGGATGAGAAAAAATAGATTTAATAAATGAATCATCAACAACCACCACCACATTTGGCAAAGGACTCTCATTTTGGGAGAAGTTCTTTCCCCTTCCTTATCATTCTGCCTGCAGTTGTCAACGGAAGGACATTGGGTTTTAAAACTAGATTTCCTCTTAGGAATCATATTTGTTTCTACTCTGGGACAATCCCTACCGCTGGGCATCGACTCATGACTTAATTCTTTCAAGTCGTAACCTGGACATTGCTAGTGCTTTGTCCTAATTTTCCTTTAACCTTAATTGTTACTGTTTCTACACTCAGGTGGCTCTCTCAATTACATTTAACGCTTCATGTGAGAATAATCTCTTTTCAAATGCTGCGCCTTAATTTGCACTGGTTGTCCAACTGAGACCCAAATGCAGGAAAACCAGTTTGCTGCTGGGAGGTTTTTTTGGGTGTGGGGAGAAATAGGGCAGGGGAGAGCCTAAGGTTTCTAGGACCCAGAATGACATCCATCTCTGTGGAATATTCTCCTGCACCTCGCTCTACCACTCTTTAAATTCTTTCAAATATGCTCCTTGCACAAACTGTTTTCTCACTTTTAGCTACTGTGGCCAGGGTCTTCTCGGCCTTGTTACCGCCCAGCCGGCGATCACTGCATTTTGTATGTATGTTTTATTTTGTTTTCCTTCCCTGCGGGCATGTTAGAGGTCAGACACATTCAACCCAAAGAGAAGACAGACAGGAAAACATCTGCAGCATATGTACCGAAGTTTCTCAGGGCTGCTTGTCTGCACTGAGTGATCCAGGCAAATAAACAGTGAGAGTGTTCAAAAGAGACTCCTTCACTTTCAGACGCAGAGGTGTTGCAGGCCAAGATGTGGTTGGATAGAGCCAAGTGTGGCTCATTGTGGCGAGGCTTTTGTGTTGTTGTTGTTTAATTACTCAGAAGCCTCGGTTCCAATTCCTGTCGACAAAGACGGCTGAGGATGAAACACGATTCCTGCATCTGTTAAGAGGCGAATGGAATGAAAAGCCCAAACTGAGCCTGCTGGACAAATGAAGAAAACTGATCCCGCTTCCCATAATGGTGTATTGCTTTAGTCTGCACTATTCAGTCCTACTGGCAACCACAGTTTTGTGAAGCTGACAAAAATAGAAATGTGTAGCTTTGTCAGCGTTGGATACAGCTGTGTCTTTTTTTTTCTTTTCAAAAAATAAAATTCACTGCTGGAAGTTAGGAATACATACATACATGCGTGTTGTTTGCCAAGGACTCCTTTAGCCTTTGCCAACAGAAATGGTTTGCATGATGCAATGAGCCTTAACAGCCCAAATATCATCCTTGCAGAAAGTATATCATTGAAAGCCTTCATCTAGGACCATAAATGTGCGTATGAATTGTTTTGCATTACATTTGCCACATTCATCTGTGCTATCATAACAATAGCCGAGAGGCAAAATGCCATGTGTTTCTGAGAACCTTCACCCCTATATTAACCTCTCCAAATGCCATCTCACATAGAAAATAAGTATTATGAAAAGACCTTTATTAAATTTCCCAACAGGACATCCCATTCATAAAATGAGGTCAGGGATAGGAGGCGACTATGCTGTAGCTGTGACATTCAACACAATGAAACAGGATGGAAAAAAATTGTCTTTGGCCTAAAAGGCTGGAAAATGTTGTTATTTCTAATCCAGACAGACATATATAGAATTTATGTCAGCTGAATGCTAAACTGCATTTTTATGGTCTTTCCACAGCAAATCAGCGTATGGTTCAAAAGTTATCCTTGTCAGGATTACTTGAAAAATGGGAAAAATGTAAAAAAAGCAGATTATTCAGACGTCCCATACCCTAGTGATAGTCTCAGGCCAATAAGCATTGATCTTCATTCTCAGACCATTCATAGAAGTTTTTCAAACTATGATGAGACACTTGATTGGCCAGCTTTTTCAGATTGAAACTCATTGATCAGAATTGTTGCTGACTTGGGAATGTCATAAGGAGACAAAAGTAGTCCTGTATGGTCTCTCAGCCATTTTACCATTCATAAATGAAAACCTGCTAAGGGCTTTTAGGCAACTAATCATCTCAAGAGAGTTTCATATGCAATATACTACATCAAAGGTAATGGAATCTCTCTCTCTCTCTCTCTCTCTCTCTCTCTCTCTCTCTCTCTCTCTCTCTCTCTCTCTCATGCACACACACATATCCTCCCAAAGAAAGAGAATCTTCAAAGCAGAAATCAAAATCAATGCAATGCATTTAGATGAATCTGAGTTGGATTTGAAACTACAGGTAGTCCTTATTTAGCGACCGCCTCAATAATGACATATACCCATATTGCTGGCTGACACACTTAATCGGCTATACAATTTAAAAAAAAAAAAAGGATTGTGGTTTTGTAATTGAATATGCCATGAGAGAATATAATAGTTTTGGAACTCATTTCAACCTTTAAAGCAGTATATAAATGAGTATTTTTTTCAAAAAGAAAAAAGAAAAGAAACCCTACGAAAGGTTTGGCTGAGAGCCAAATAGTGGATAGAGGCTTCACAAGCTGCCAGCTGAGTTTTTGTCTTCTCTTGTTCAGTGGTGCAGTTAGATGATTTTAGGCTCAGCTGTTGTTGCAAAGTGCTCTTTTTAGAGAGCCATGTGGATAATATTGCCTTACCCATTTCAAAATATGATGATCTTGACCTGTTTGCATTTAAGGTCCCTTATACTTATTCTGGGATGCGGTGGCTCAGTGGCTAAGATGCTGAGCTTGTCAATCAAAAGGTTGGCAGTTCAGCGGTTTGAATCCCTAGTGCTGCGTAACGGGGTGAGCCCCCATTACTTGTCCCAGCTTCTGCCAGTCTAGCAGTTTGAAAGCACGTAAAAAATGCAAATAGAAAAATAGGGACCACCTTTGGTGGGAAGGTTACAGCGTTCCGTGAGCCTTTGGCATTTAGTCATGCCGGCCACATGACCACGGAGACGTCTTCGGACACCACTGGCTCTTCGGCTTTGAAACGGAGATGAGCACCACCCCCTAGAGTTGGGAATGACTAGCACATATGCGTGAGGGGAACCTTTACCTTTACCTTTACCTTTATATTTATTCTGCCAAGTAGGACCCTGGATTTCCTTTGGCAACTTTTGCCATGACAGCCTCATGGTTCTCCTTATTATAGAAGAGGACTAGCTATACAGGTAGTCCTCGACTTACAACCACAACTGAGCCTAAAATTTCTGTTGCTAAGCAAGACAGTTGTTAAGTGAATTTTGCTCCATTTTGCAACCTTTCTTGGCACCACTGTTAAGTGAACCACTGCAGTTGTTAAGTTAGTAGCATGGTTGTTAATCTGGCTTCCCTATTGACTTTGCTTGCCAGAAAGTCACTGCAACCATCATAAATATGAGCCAGTTGCCAGGTGCCCAAATTTTGATCATGTGACCACGGGGATGCTGCAATGGTCGTAAGTGTGAAAAAGGGTCACAAGTCACTTTTTTCAGTGCTGTTGCAACTTTGAACAGTCACTAAACAAATTATCATAAGCCGAGAACTACCTGTACATATTTGTATTATACTAGATGTTTAGCCTACAGAAATTCCCAAGAATTTCAAGACCATGAAAAGCCACCAACAGTTATGGGAAAACTTAACAGGTTCAATCAGGCATGTGTAACATGAGGGCTCCATGGGTGCCCAATTAGGATTTTCTCCTCTCTCCTTGCTAAGATCACTAGTTTCCTGTTGCCATGTGGGTGGGACAAAGCAGGCAAAGTCCTTGTTGATCCTCAGAACTCCCAAAAGTATAATCAAGGACTACATGGGACATTTACTCAATGCCACAGATATTGTACTATAAATTAGATCTGATTCAATATAAGGCAACAGTATACTTTATGGTCTTCAACAGTATCATTGCTTACAAGTGGTACCTTATTCTAGGAAGATAGAACTCTGAAGGTTGTTTTAAAACCACGGTGGGACAGTGGTTAGAGTGCAGTACTGCAGGCTACTTCTGCTGACTGCCGTCTGCCTACAATTTGGCAGTTCAAATCTCACCAGGCTCAAGATTGACTCAGCCTTCCATTCTTCTGAGGTGGGTAAAATGAGGACCCAGATTGTTGGGGGCAATAGGCTAACTCTGTAAACCGCTTAGAGAGGGCTCTAAAGCACTGTGAAGTCTAAGTGTTATGTCTAAGTGCTATTGCTGAATTGTAACCACCCATGGTTGTAAGACAGCATGGAAAAGCAAAGAGTTATTATGCAACTATATCCTCAGGGTCACAGGTTCCCCTTTCTACTCCACTCAGACACCCATATTGTGCTGTTTCTCCAGTTGCTTCCAACAAAACTTCAGCAAAACAACCTTCAAAGTCTATGAAGAAGCCTCCTTCTGGTGTTTTTCAGGGCTGTTTGACACAGTGAGGAAGTTCTAACACGGAACCCTTTCCAGGAACCAACCTTGTTCCTTCTTCAGCTTCTCCAGATGAATCAAAGTCCAATCTCATATGCCCGTAATCCATGCCCTCAATGAGAGTAAAGCCTTTTTCCCCATGCACACACTTGTAAAGCAATTGTAAAGTTCAAGATCTGAATTCTGTGTAATAACTGAACCCAGTCACATTAAGACATTTAAACCTTAAGTGTAGGGTGGTTTATGTATTCTTCTTGTTTCTTTATCTTTTGTGGAAATTCTTTTCCCAACGTGGAAACATCAGTCTTTGAAGTGGCCCAGATATTTCTTGGTCTCTGAGAACTGTCCCTTGTTTCTGTTTTGTATGACAGAGTGCACGTTGTCAAGTAAGTGGTTACAAGTCCCTGACTGGTTACTTTCCCACCGAGGGGGGTCCCCAAGTCATTGCAACAATCTGTGAGTCAGTGTGAAAAAGACTTTGAGAAATTCTAAGATGGAAACCATATGCTGGCAGCCTCCTCTATGAAATTATGTGACCCAGTGTGTGTGCAGACCACCAACCAACACTCCAATAGCATGCTGGTTGTCTTTATGCTCTCCGATCTCTAACAAGCGCCTGCACAATTTTCTCAGCCTCCGAACAGGTTCTGACACATCACATGCGCAGGCTGAACAAGCAGGGCTCCCACACTGTGGTGAATGTGTTGGAGAAGACGCCTGACAAGACCAAGTGGCTAACCCCTTGCATGCTCGCCCTAGTTTTATCACTTCTGATAATGAGGCAAAGATGCAGCCTGTTGCTGAGAATGGGGAATTTGCTCATAGTTTGAGTGTTGCATATTGCCTTGATTAAATTGTGGCCTATTTAAACAAAGAACAAACATAGATCTTTACAGACAGAGGCACATGAAACAATCTCTGGTCATAGGGTGGGAGAGAGAAAAGACACCCTCCCCACCCCACCCCACCCCACCCGAGCAAAATTGGAATAGGATCTGAGGATGTTACTATTCCTGCAGAGCAGAACTACTGCAATTTATCTTCTCTGCATATGTCTAGATCTGCCTTCCAGATGTGATCGATTTTTACTGTAGTTCTGTATGTGGGCTGTGTGTAATGGGATTTGTAGTCCAATACATCTGGAGGACATCAGACAGGGGAAGGTTTCTATAGATGATAAATTGGAAGGAATGCAAGGGAAAATACTATCAGACCAGCCCATCTAAATTCCATTACCATATCCTCCATAGAAAGGTCCAAAAAACTGAAGTTTGTGTAGGGCTTTTGCATCAGAGTCCAAATAATGTTCAAGAAAGTAGGTATTTAAATAGCTCCAGTTAGCTTAAAGTTTTGGTTTCCTGGGAACAAAAAGCATCTTTAATATACTGCAAACAGAGGCTACTTGTATGTTTCTACTTGTTCCAAATCATCAATTCTGAAAAGCTACAAAGCCCCACCAGGTATCATCTCTATTGGTTGATTATTTATCCTATTAATAAGTTATCTAAATGGCCCAATTATAATGTGTCCAAAGCAGGAAGATCAAGGGGCTGTATACTAAAATTCTTATTGGACAAGGGACAGAATGTATGAAACACAAGTATGAAAAAATTTAACATTCCATGCACTTTCCTGGTCCCATTTGTCTAAACCTGGCCTCCAACCAGGGCTATTCATAGATGCTTTGCTGCTTGAGGTCAATAATAAGCACAGCAGTGAGAAACATTACAAATTGTACCTGAGGACAGGAGAGGTGGTGTTTGGGAAAGATCTTCGGAAATGGGGCAAGAGACTGAGAAGGTACGCTCCCTGAGGTCTCAGGCTGATGGCAGAATAATTGTACATTCAGACTTGCAAAACTCTATTAATATAGCCTTACAATCAAGTAGATTTAGTTTATATGGTCATTTTTCCTGTCTGGTCTACCTGGTAAGGCTGATATACTGTATGGCCAACTTGTATTGCCTAATGATCAATCCCACTCTAGGCGATTCAAGGTATTCTACCACTATGGTACTTGGAGTTCAGAAATAGTGTTTTCTGCTAAAATAACTTCTGAACAGTTGCATTGGGTGAGCTGGTGAAGCTGCTGTAATCTCTGCTCACTTTCCAATGCAAGCCAGGGCTATGGATTGCTCTGAGTCTTTGGGTGGGCGCCGTTGTCTGAGCCACATATATGGAAGGAAGCCCATCTGAAATACAGTTCTGTACTTGAAAATTATAAGATGGGTTGATCTTTTTAATTCAAGAATGAATCATTTGAAATCTAAATCCAAGCGCTACTTCAAACCCTGAGTTTTCTCACAGACTTCTGTTTATTGGGCCACTGACCACAAAAAACAGTAGAGAAAAAAGCATTGGCATTGGCACAGATTAGGGTTAGAAGCTGGCAACATGAGGATGAGGGTCACACCAGCTTTCTGTAGCTTGTCAGAGGCCACACTCAAAATGAGGCCAAGGTTTCGGGGCTGGGAATTGGGAAGTATGTTATTCGTACAATAGTTAGATCACGCCTTTACATACAGGAATCCAGGATGGCATATACAACATTCCCTCCCCTAATTTACCCCCAAACAACAACCGTATCAGGAAGGTTGGGCTGAAAGAGAGACATTGGCTCAAAGTCACTTAATGAGCTTCTGTAGCTAAGGTTGGACTATAACCTGGGACTCCCTATTCCTAGTTCAACCCCACTACTATACCATGCTGGATTTCTGCAAGCTGAAGGTACCCATTTCCCCAAATCCACAAAAATTCCAAACGGGGGGAGCAAATTTTGCCTGCTCCCACTGGGGGGGATGACACTAGTTGGGCTGCAGAACAAATGGTCCCTAGTCTTGGGTTTACACTCATGGATTAAGAACTGATAGATCAAGGAAATCCATTATATTTTTAATTTTTGCTAATATGGGCTCTTTTGTAGTCTTATCAGTATTCGACCTGGTTTTCTTCCCAAAATGTCACCGAAGATTCACCTGAAGGCACCTTTTCCTTTCTTACTAAACCTGGTGCCTTCAGAGTAGCACCAGATTGTTTAAGGAGTGTATTTTCTATATGTGTTTGTCCCACAAACGCTTTGGGAAAAGAAGAAGACAGTGGTTCTTTAAAGAATCCTAGCGCTACTATAAGCACACCAGAATTTATTTATTTTTTTACTGTTAGGAAAAGAAAAAAAACACCTCTCTGTCACCTCTACTTCTGATGTAAGCCTCCCACACACAGCATGGATTTTTTATTATTATTATCTGCCAACAAAGGGGAGGACCCATCCTTGCTGGACTTCCTTCTGGCTAGCATCCATCCTGTCTAAAATCCTGTGGGAGCAAAATGCCACATTTCATTCCCACCAGGACTCCAGGTGAACATAAATTTTAATCTTAACATAGGATGCACTCAGAAAATACGTGAGACCTGCTCTGAACATTCTACCTCCGGACTTCGCAGCATTTTTCCAAGGGCTTGCATTTGCTTGCTAACCATTAAAAACCACTAAATTACCACTATCTGATCTAAAGATGTAACAATTCAGGTTTGCCTCAGCTGGATTATTTGAACTGGTGTTGGTAGCTTTGTCAAGAGAAAGCAAATAAGGTGCTCAAACTGGAATTCATGACAGCCAACTACTTTCTGTTAAGCCAAGACTGTTTTTGCCCATTAGAATTGTGTGGGAGGGGGAGAGGAAACTTTTAAAATCTTGTTGATCGAAAGGTCGGCAGTTCAGCAGTTTGAATCCCTAGCGCTGCTTAACGGGGTGAGCTCCCATTACTTGTCCCAGTTTCTACCAACCTAGCAATTCGAAAGCATGTAAAAAATGCAAGTAAAAAATAGGGACCACCTTTGGTGGGAAGGTAACAGTGTTCCGTGGGCCTTTGGCATTTAGTCATGCCGGCCACATGACCACGGAGACGTCTTCGGACAGCGCTGGCTCTTTGGCTTTGAAACAGATGAGCACCGCCCCCTAGAGTCAGGAACGACTAGCACATATGTGCGAGGGGAACCTTTACCTTTACCTTAGTCCTCAACTTACGATCACAATTGAGCCTATAATTTCTGTTGCTAAGAGAAATATCTGTGAACTTTCTTGCCACAATTGTTAAATTAGTAACGGTTGTTAAGTAAATCTGGCTTCCCCATTGACTTTGCTTATAAGAAGGTCGCAAAAGTGGAGCATGTCATGTGACCCCGGGATACTGGGACCATGATAAATATGACTCAGTTGCCAAGAGTCTGAATTTTGATCACGTGACCCGGGGATGCTGAAATAATTGTAAATGTGAAAAATGGTCATAAGTCACTTTTTTCAGTGCCGTTGTAACTTTGAATGGTCACTAAATGAACTGTTGTAAGTCGAGGGGTACCTGTATCCAGCATTAGTTTTAAATCAAGGTATCAAGCAATCAAAGTACATTATTCTAATTCCTGTATATATTATAATCCTTTGTAAACTTTATTTCAAGTGCTGGGAAACACAATTGTTTAATTAATTTGATTGTTTTATTGGTTTAATTGGTGGATGAATAACAGGTACAGCCTACAAATTCATTCTTCTTAAGAATGTCAAAGCAGGGACCAGGAGCATCAGCTCAAGGAAATGTCAAAAGTGCTGAGATGGTTGTTGAAACCAGACAGTTCAACCCTTGGTCCTTTGAATGTGGGATTGCCCAAAGAAACAGAGCATGGTTTCAATCATATGACCACCATCCCCTCTGTGGAGCTCACTGGTGGGGACACAATCAAAATTTTAAAATAATTAAAAACAGCTATTAGAAAAAGGAAATAGTATAACCCAACCCACTTAAAAATTTGGTGAACACAAGGCCACAAAGCTATCCTGACAGAAATGGGCAGTAATGTTTTCCCTAACTGTTAGACTGAAGTCTCTGGCTTTTTCCTTCCATTCATTCTGTGGCTTCCCGTTTTTTATTTATTTATTTACTGAAATATTTCTATCCTGCTTTATGTACCATACAGTATCTGAAAGCAATTTGTAATCATATTTAAGATCAGTCATAAAACAACATATTATGAGTTCATTTAAAATATGTACATAAAAATGGATGGGAGAAAGAACAACACAAAAACTCAGTCTTGTGTTTTCACCTTTTCCATTCACATTTTATTTCAGCTTAAAAAACAAAAGCTGGAAAAAAAAACAAATTCAGTTTCAGCTACCTAAAAAGAGATTCCCCTTTTAATGTGCTGATTATATGCTAATAAGAAGATGTGAACAATTACTGTTTGTAGTTAAAAATCAAAGGGAAAAAAATGAAAGTAATAATTGTTGAGAGTAATTATTCTACTATTTTGAAACTGTGGAAGAGTTTTTATAATAATTAAACATATCCGAAGATTTAAAACTCATTATATAATAGCTGCATTCTAGATACAAAAGAATTGATCTTGGAAATGAAAGAAATGTTGACTGTTTTTCCTAAAAGAGGGAAAGAAGAAGAGTTAGGAAAAGAAATTGTGGCTAAGGGAATATATTCATTCTGTTAACAAAGATCAATTAACTAGGGTTGGAGACAGGCTGAAAAATTGAATAAAAGCTTGGCTCCCTCCCAACTTTGCAATTTGTACAAAAGATAGACATACCAGTGAATCACACACAGATTCAGCCATTAGTTATGTGCCTCCCACATGCTTCACTCAAGCTGCCTGGATTTTTTTTAAAAAAAATTCATGTGCGTTTGCACATTTCTTTGCTTACATATTTGTCTTTCCCCATAATGTATATTAAAAAAATGTTTTGTTTTATTTTTTAACTGATCCAGGGATTGAAATCAGTATTCCAGAAACATCTTCGGCTTTAGCCAATTGGCACTTTCCACCACAGCTTCTGCTGTGTTTCTACTTGTTTGTTTGTTTTCCAGAGCCTAGTATGGAGTGGAAAAGGTGTATTCGGAACAGACACGTGAAGTTCAAACATTACATCTCTCTTGACCCTATATGGAATTCTTGTAATCGTCAGATTATAAATAATCTCTCAATTTAGAATGTATCTCTTGGCCTCCCTTTGAGAGAGCCAAATCAAAAATTAGAGACACTCCCACGCAGCAAAAGAGTTCTTGCATGACAGTGCTTTCTGATGCTTTTTCAGGTCAGTCAGTTGGATACTTTCCATAAGACTGGCTGTAAAGATGCTCCTACTGTGCACAATGTTATATTCAGGCTCACCACCATAGGGCTGTCCAAGAGATGACAGCAATGGTATATATTCCATTCACAGTTCCTCTCTGGGATAGCATTTTTCAGTGCTCTCCACTATGGTACTTAGGTACAAAGGCCATCAGGCATTTTATCTATTTTATCTTTAGCTGGCCTACCAGGCTTTGGACTGCATGGGTCATTTCCCCTGCTATTTTAGTGTTGTCCACAAATGAGTCTGTCATCTACACCACTATAACTATCTGGTTTGGTTCTGCAACCCAACAAGATAGACACAGACTTCAGAGGATAATTAGAACTGCAGAAAAAACAATTACTACCAAGCTGCCTTCCATTGAGGACCTGTATACTGCACAAGTCAAAAAGAGGGCTGTAAAAATATTTACAGACTCCTCACATCCTGGACATAAACTGTTTCAACTCCTACCCTCAAAACGATGTTATAGAGCACTGCACACCAGAACAACTAGACACAAGAACAGTTTTTTCCCGAACGTCATCACTCTGCTAAACAAATAATTCCCTCAACACTGTCAAACTATTCACTAAGTCTGTTTTACTATTACTATTAATCTTCTCATTGTTCCTATCACCCATCTCCTCCCACTTATGACTGCATGACTGTAACTTTGTTGCTTGTATCCTTACAATTTATATTGATTCTACCCTATGACTATCATTAAGTGTTGTACCTTATGATTCTTGATGAATGCATCTTTTCTTTTATGTACATCGAGAGGGTATGTACCAAGAAAATTCCTTGTGTGTCCAATCATACTTGGCCAATAAAGAATTCTATTCTATTCTATTCTATTCTATTCTATTCTATTCTATTCTATTCTATTCTATTCTATTCTATTCTAAATGTCTCCTCTTTATTTTCAGGTGAAACTCAGTGATCAAACACCTCCTTTGTTTTAATACCATCTCTTCATAACCCCACCTACTCTTCACTTTCCCTGCTGCTTTTTCCCTTCCCTTTTCCTTCCAAGAGTTGGGAAAATGAGCTAATGATTTGGAGAGAAAAACACAGCTTCACTGATAGACAATTCTTATTTGTTTTAAATAGTGGCATGGTAGATTTTGATGAACACAGTCTTTTTATTAACACTTTTAAACATATAGATAAAAGCTACACAAACAAATAGATTGTAATCAAGGAAAAAAGATAAAGAAATAAAAGAAAAAAGAAAAAGTGTAAGAAAAGAAAAAGGTTAGAAAAATAGAAAAGAAAGAAAGTAATACTAATGGCTTCTGATATTCTTCACAGCAGTTATTAATAATGCATTTTAATATCTCTATAAAATTACATTATACTGTTCTTCTTTCTATAATCTCTGTCTAACCATCAAAATCTTGTCACAAGTTCATTTTTTTTCATTTTTACAGAAAAAGTCCATAAGAGGCCTTTAGTCAGCAAAGAAATGTAGATAAAGTATTTTCTCTAATCAAATTTATCCATTTTAGCAAAATTTATCAATTTCACTAATCATTCCTCCATAGGGTGGTGTTGAATCTTTTCATCTCTGTGTATATAGTAATTTTGCTGCTATAATCATATATTGAAATAATTTTCAAT
Source organism: Arizona elegans (assembly GCA_022577455.1). Classification (NCBI taxonomy): domain Eukaryota; kingdom Metazoa; phylum Chordata; class Lepidosauria; order Squamata; family Colubridae; genus Arizona; species Arizona elegans. The sequence continues at coordinate 183,162,305 of JAKOOJ010000001.1, forward strand.
GGCTTTTTTCTAACTGCTTGTCAGTTAATCCCAAAAAAAAGAGAGAGAGAGAAGTTCTGCCTTCAATTGAATCTTATTTTTAAAAATTCTCTGAATGTAAGTATATATTTGGATCCAAAATGTTTTGGCTTTTTTACATATCCACGAAGTGTGATAAAATATCCCTTCATGTTGTTCACATTTCCAATATATGTTTGATGTAACTTTATGTATTCTACATAATTTCTCTGGTGCCATGTACCATTGATATATCATTTTGTAAAAATTCTCTTTGAGATCATAACACAATATAAATTTCAATCCTTTTGACCACATAATTTTCCATTGATCCATCTATATATTATAATCAAAATATTTCAGAATATTAGGGTGTAATTCATCTGGTCTTGGTGATTTGAACTCATTTAAAATGGATAAGTTTTCCTGCTTATTTTGACTTGCATTTCGAACCTGCATTTTACAATATTTTGATAGGTTGAACTATTTTTTCCTTTTGTGTAAAGAGTTAAGCAGTTCTGCTTTCTCCCTGCTGCTCATCACTTTCTTGCCATTTTCTCCATGAATGGACCAATCCTGTCCTTGACAGCCTACAATGTGGATATACCACATTATAAGCTGGAGAGGGCAAGAGGAGAGAAAAAGGCAACACAAATCAGCCTTGCTCTACTTGTAGTTTTTGGTGCCTTCCAGTTTAACAACTATTTGACTTCAATATCCACCTCTTCTCTATCAGTTTGGTTACTGGAAGTGACAGGGGAAATATTTGGAGCAGCACAAAGCACCTTGACAAGGCAAATTATGTCATCATTGCACTCCAAAGAGGTTAACACTATTGCCTCCATGTCACAAAGCTTCTCACAAGACTAAGACAAAGATCTCCATGATTTAAGATGGGCCCTTAAGCAGATAGGTTTGCAGAAGCAATGTGAGAATACAATACTAGAGATTCTGCTAGCCGGCACACAATATATCTTACTATTCATGTTTAGACAGTAATTAGTGTCAGTGACTACTACAATTTGCCAGTCTCAGCAATCTATTCACTGAGATTGAATTTCATTTTGCGGTTAACTTTTCTGTCAGTCAGGGGTTTAGCAAGGCACTCTTGTTAACTTTTTCGACATTTATTACTTTATGGGTAGATTCTTAGTCCATTTGTAGCCTTTTCTATTAGGTAGTTAACACATACAAATGACCACACAGATTCTAGGATATTTAAGATAATCGGTTTTAAAAAATGCTGTCCAAATTCAACTTCCGACATCAAGCAAACTGTTGTGATAATATCTGCAAGGGAAATAGCAAATTCAATAGTCTGAATGGAGACAGCCTTGATTCATGACCAAAGGCCAGTTATCTTCTAAAAAACTGAGCCAGAGGGACATATACAGATGTGATGACAGCAGAAAGATTTCTTTAGAGCTAACTATACCTCAACCAGCATCTCCACACCACTGATTCCTTTCAAAGACTTTTTAGGATTCCGAAAAGCCCAGAGGCAAAGCACTCCTTTAAGTGCCCCCTCCCCACTTTTTTCTCATGGCATCTTCTGGCAATTTCATTTTAAAGTCTCTTTTCTTTCTTTATGTGGAATCCATTTTCTTTTCACGTGTCCTAATTCTTGTCATAGATTTCAAGTCTTGAAATTTTGATACTTAATAATAAGTATCTCATTTTATTATATAGTAATATATTATTACTATATAATATATTAATAATATAATAACATATTATTAAGTATGTTGCCAAACTTAATAATAAGTTTGGCAACATAGGAATTTGTAAGTTTCAATTTTGATTGCAGTGCTGTCTCTTTGGGTCCAGATTTGAATATAGGTAGTTAATGACCACAATTGTGACTGGCAGCATGGTCATTAAGTGAAGCAGACACTAAAAGAAATTGTGACTGGGCTAAGGCTCTTACTTTAGCTTTCCTTTCCTTTACAGATCTGCAAAGTTTCATAAATGTGAGGATTGGTCATAAAGTTACTTTTCATCACTGTCGTAACTGCAAATGGTCACTAAATGAGGCAGTCACTAAACAGGGACTATCTGTATTTATTTAGTCTATCACTGATGTGCCCTACCACTTCAGGGTCCTATCACAATCCATTATTCTGCTTCTAGTGGCCAGCTTGTTTTATTTCACCTAAAACCAATCAATTTAGCCCTGGAACTAATATGTAACCCCAAATTTAGGTCCTAAATTTTAATTTAGTAATATCCTAAAATATTACTAAAGTAATATTTTTTAAAAAGCAAAATTAATTTAAGCACATGAAGAACATCATAGGGCAGCCTTTGCTTTCCCTCTTTACTGGATATGGTCTCTGTGTGCAGAATAGATGCCAGATACAAAAACGAAGCACAAAAGTTAAAAACAGTAACAACAACTCTTTCCCCATTCCTTCTAAACATTTTTTAAAAAACATTTTACTCCCTTGCCAAATTTCTGGATTAATCTGAAATACATTTCTTTCCACAACTGCAATCTATTATCCTTGGCAAAGAAAAAAAATATTCTGGTGCTCTACAGGCAGCGACAGAATATATGTGTTCACTCTGTTCCCTACTGAGATAGTCATGGACAGATCATCATTAGATAAATACAGATTTTTAGTACCTCCGGGCAGGTGTTGGCTGGCCCACAGAAATCACAATTGGGCAGGAAGCAGAGGTGTATACACAAATCTTGCTTCCACAATCTTGCAGCATGCAGATTCCTCTGAGGGCCTTCCTCTTTTCAATTAAAGAAAGAAGTTTGGACCATATTCAGATGACCATGATTACACCACCCCTTGTTGCAATGGTCAGTTGATAGACTAATAAAGATTCCAGAGACAGTTTGATAAACAGCCATCTGCAACGTCCCTCATTATCAGTAAAATGAGCTGCCTCTTTGCCCATTCACCAGAAAGCTGTTAAAAGAATTACTTTCAACTAAGTCAAGATGCCAAGAGAGTCCAATACTTTAGTGTTCATGAATGTGTGCAAATTTCTAATTACATCCAGTTGAATGCAAGTTGAAGCCCTTAACTGAACTTCTCGATGAACGCAAAAAGGTCTTCAAAGCCTGGGGCAAGTGGGGCTAGGACTTGATTGCCTCTCCTTCCTCCTATGTAATTTTAACCCATATAAATCTTCTTCAATCTGGGCGTCCTCCAGATGGATAGATGTCGATGCTCAGAGCTCCCTAGCCAGCAAACCATTGCTGTGAATGTTAATAGTTGAAACTGACAGCTCTGAAACACTTGGTATGTTTGCACACCTTTATAGACCAATTGAAGGGCATGTGCCAAGATCCACATTCATAAAATGATAGCTCATTTTTACTCTAATTAGATAGCCTTAAGCATAAGTCACAACCTTTGTTCTGCAACAGAGGGGAAGCATACATTTGAAGCCTGAAATTGTGCTTTAAAAGCCATATTTGTTTTAGGAATAGGATTAGTGGGTGATAGGATCATACCCAAAGTGTGAACCATGATTTGAAGCTCTGGATTTCCTTAACGCATGCTAGCATTCTCCAACTAAGGTATATACTGTTTTTATCTAGCTACCCTGTTTTCCCCAAAATAAGACATCCCCTGATAATAAACCCAATTGGGTTTTTCAGCACATGGAAATAAGGCCAAGCGCTTATTTCAGGGTTCAAAAAAATATAAGACAGGGTCTTATTTTTGGGGAAACATGGTATCATTATAGATAACAGTTTTTTGTTAACATGGAGACCTGTACAAATACAACTCCTATCAACTCCAATTAGCATGGCTGTGGTGATGGAGCTGTAGTTCTGACCAGAGGGCACATAAGTGGGGGATAACTGGCTTCCAATTGCTCAATGATAAAATTTCCAAGGAAGTCCAAAGACCTAGGCATTACTTATGTCAAGGAAAGAGAGAGAGAGAGAGAGAGAGAGAGAGAGAGAGAGAGAGAGAGAGAGAGAGAGAGAAAGGGAGGGAGACAGAGAGAAAGGGAGGGAGGGTGGGAGGGTGGGAGGGAGGGAGAGAGAGGGAGGGAGGGAGGGAGGGAGAGAGAGGGAGGGAGGGAGGGAGGGGGAAGGAAGGAAGGAAGGAAGGAAAGAAAGAGAAAGAAAGAAAGAAAGAAAGAAAGAAAGAAAGAAAGAAAGAAAGAAAGCTGAGAAGTTTGCCTGCCAGCCCTCATGTTATCAGAACGATTTAACAGTGACTTTATCCTCACAGAGCCCATAAATCTTGACTAACAGCTTAACATGTGAGGCATTTGAAGTGTCTGGGAACCTGCCGTATGAAAGAAATTAGCTGTAAAAAAAGGAGCAAAATGCCTATTCCCATGGGAATACACAGCTCAGCTTCTAATAGATCATTTGTTCATTTGGAAGATGACTAGTTTCTCTCAGTAAAAAGAAAAAAAAAGCAAGTTGCTTTAAACGGGGGATGGGGGAAAGAAAGAGAGAGCTTTCTATCACTTTCACAGGAAATATGGTACTAAGGGCCAATAGACAGAGCAAATCATCATATTAATTACACGGTCAGTAAACATTTGTTCTCCCATGCTTCCTAAAGGGCGGGCTGTTTCCTGCATGGTGCTCAGCAATAGAACCAGCTCCGGTGGGTTGTAACTAGCCTGGAAGATAGATTACGGCTGAAGACTTTCTCAACAGAAGTCTGTTGGGAAAGGTGGAGAGGCAGGTAGGGCAGGTTGAGGGAGAGGAATTGAGAAACTTTAGGCCAGTCCTCTCCAAATGTTAGGCAACAATGAGAAGCAAACCAGAGGCCAAAGGATGGGGGATTTCCTCATGTCTCAAATCCTTTCTTTTCTTTTCTTTTTTTTGGGGGGGGGTTTTCCCTTCATGGGTAAAAAAAAAAAAAAAAAAAAAAACACCCAATAAGAGCTTTCCCCTCCTTCCCACTGTAGATTCAGGCATAGCCAGCTCTTTCATTTGGCAAAATTGAGGCAAGTTCCCTCAGAGAAATTTGTTTGTGCCGTTGGCTGGAGTAAAATGCAGGAATCTCCTCCTTAGCCCATCAGTCCAATTCAGTGGGCTATTTCAATGACAGCGCCATCTTGATCTGTATTGCCTGCAAGAACAAAAGGACTCTTGTGGGGTCAGCCTATGTTCCTTCCCTTGCTGCTTGCTTTTCAAAGGCAGGGTGACAACTGAGAAGAGTCCTCCACTCCTCTGCTCATAACAGAATACCTTATGCCACCAGACTTGAAATTTTGGGCTTAGACAACTTAGACATTTGCTGTCTTCGGTCCGACCTAAGCATAGTACATAAAATTATCTGCTACAACATTCTACCTGTCAATGAATACTTCAGCTTCAACCACAACAATACACAAGCACATAATAAATTCAAACTTATGATAAACCGTGTCAAACTTGATTGCAGAAAATACAACTTCAAGTAACAGAGTGGTCAATGCCTGGAATGCACAACCTGACTGTGGTTTCTTCCCCAAACCCCCAAAACTTTACCCTTAGACTGTCTACTGTTGACCTCACCCCATTCCTAAGAGGTCATTAAGGGGCGTGCATAAGCGCACCAGCGTGCCTACCATCCCTGTCCTAATGTTCCCTGTTATTCGTATCCATTTCATGTATTTATAGTTATCTTTAGACTTATATCTGTTATCTAATACATACTTGATGAAAATAAATAAATAAAATAAAATGAACCTATAAATCAACCGGTCAACCTGTGGGCCTGACTGTCCCTGAGTTGCAGTTCAATGGATCATTTCACAGGAAACAAAAATGGCCTCTTTCTGAGATCTCGAGGAGATTCTGAGGGAAGGAGTCCTTTTGTAGCCTTTAAGGTTCACCTCTGAGAAATTATGCTGAAGATCAAGTTCCTGACATTTGAAATATGTCACTTTGCATGACACGAATGAATATATTTTGAAATAAGAGTGTGAATAGGTGTGTTTCACTAGGAACGCTACATTATATTATTTATTTCAGCTGTGTAAATTGCCTCCCCTTTCCTTTTGGCAGAGACTGTTTTTATTTCTTTGTTTGTTTATTAAATATGTATGTCACGCACCTCCCCAATAAGGCAATTCTTTTATTAATGTAATATTTATATTCCAAATGTTCAGGTAGTTGTGCTGCTTATCACAGCTGTAAGGAAGTTGCTGTTATTTGTCCTCATTTTGAAGGTGACGGGAGGCTGGCAGAGGTGAGATTTGAACTGATGATCTCTTCATATATAACTTTCTTTAGGGATTAAGAGAAGAAACTAGAAGATTGATACATTTATTTTCTTTATTTATGGTGTAGTACATATATCCTCCCCATATCCCACAGGATTCTGGGTGGCATGGAAAATATTGGTTGCAATTTGATGTAGTTTTTATTACATATGACATTTGATGCTAAGTGGTATGTGCATTCCTAAACCTTCCATTCTTGACATTGACATAATTAATATTTCTTGCTCTTGTCTCTTATTTAAATGTTTTCCTTTCATCTCCATTAATATATGAACAGCTTCCATGAGGCAGCCTAGACAATCTTCTATTTCTCCCACAACATTTCAAGAATAACATCCAATGGCAGCAGATTTATAAACACAGGGAAAACATCAGTGCTTCTTCCATTATTCTGTCATCAAAGATATCAGCCTTAGGCTGTGCTCTGAGCATTAGTCCATGTAGCCCTGATATGCGTTCATGAACCAGGAATTCAAAACACTAACCAGCTGTGGGAACCAGGCAAGGAGCCTGTCACATTAAATGGTATCCAGATTAGAAGCTGTGAGAATTTGGGAAAGCCCATCTCACAAACAAGCTCACTCAGACCAAGAGCTGGGAGCGGGTGGAGGGAGGGAGGGAGGGAGGGAGGGAGGGAGAGAGAGAGAGAGAGAGAGAGAGAGAGAGAGAGAGAGAGAGAGAGAGAGAGAGAGAGAGAGAAGCAAAGTGAAGGCAGGGGGCTATAAGAAAAAAAAAAGAGGAAATAAAAAAAAGCATTCCTGAATCATTACAGTCCTCCTTCCATTAAAAATGCTAAATTCTAAATTAGCTCTGTAACCGACTGGTCGGCTGGCCATTGTCCAAAAAAGAAAAAGGAAAAAAAGGAAAGTTATCACTGGAAGGAGAAAATGAAGAGGACAAAAATAAATAAATACACATTTACTTAAAACTGATGGTGTAGATGCTTAGGTATATGCTTAAAATTAATTGCTGTAACCTAAGTGGAAAATGCGACAAAACTCCCCAGAGTGAGGCTGTGACAAGCAGTGCTTCTGTGGTACAGCTTTTTTTTTTTTTTACTACCATTGCCCTACCTCAACCTGGAATGTTATGGGAATCCAAATGATGAAGTAGTCCATATCTAATCCTTTCTGTGTTTTCCCACCACCAATTCTCCCATACTTTTTTTTTTTTAATACAGAAAGCCTATTAAAAAGGGAAAGAGTAACTGTTTAATGTCTTTGGATTGATTGTGCTGGAACTGCCTATCTTGTGGCCACCTGGATGATATGTATGCCTACTAATGTGTAACTCTGAAGTCCCTGCTCTCCTTTCTCATGGCTCTTCAGATTTAAACAAGACGTGGGCTGAAACAATCTTTCAAATAACATTTTCAAATAGACTATCATCCAACAGCCATTCACAAAGTGAACTGCTCTCTCTCTCTCTCTCTCTCACACACACACACACACAGAGAGAGAGAGAGAGAGAGAGAGAGAGAGGAGAGAGAGACTTCAACTGACGACTCTATTAACCTGATTTTAATTTATTACATATTAAGCTATCATATTTAAGTGACATGCCAGAGGCTAAACATACAGACTCCAAAATAGATTTTAAACCAGGTCAATGAAAAGCTTGCTAGTGGGGCAAATATCAGATAAGTTTTCAGCCCTCCCAGGCAACCAATAAATCCTCTCCCCTGTGTGTGCTACCAGAAAAATATTTCAAGGATTGTTCAATATCTTGAGAAATTGGGCTGTAGTAACGTAAATTCCTACAAGAACTGAAGGTATCTATCACTTCAAACAAACTTCAGCACAAATACACATTGTTTTGAGTCAGCCAGAACATGATGAACTGGACAAAAATGTAAATAAATAACTATATGCATACATGCATTATTTTAAACACCAAAAGAAATGTGCCAGTGTTGTTTAATTCTGTTCCAATCACCCTCTCCACTAAATGAGAATCATACCCTTCATTTTCTTCTCTTATTTAATGATAATTTCATGAGTTTTTAAACTAGAAAGGTAAACTTAACAAAAATTATTAAAATAGGAAGAAGAAAAAAGTAAAGGAGTAAAAAGCCAAAGATGCAGGAAAAAAGGGAAGAAAATAAATATAAAGAAATGACTTGTGATTTTCTTTTACAACAGTATGTATGTATGTAGGTTTGTATGTACATATGTAGGTATGTCCTGGTTTTATTATTTTTACAAATAACTCAAGACAGCAAACATATCCATTATACTTTCCTCTTTCTATTTTCCCCATAACAACCCTGTGAGGTGGGTGGGGCTGAGAGAGAATGACTGGCCCAAAATCACCCAGCTTCCTTTCATGGCTAAGGCAGGACTTGAACTCTCAGTCTCTTACTTTCTAGCTCAATGACATAACTAATAGATCCCCTACTCTAAGGTAACAATATCATTAATTTTTTTCTATTATCTACTATTTTTTCCTAATCAGCAAATCCATATATGACAATTTTATATTTTTCTATTAATTTCATCATCTCAGCAAATTCCATTCCATTCCTCCTTCCTTCTCCTCTCTAGTTGTCAAAACCTTGATCCTTCTCTCTTCGAGAGTATATCTTCTACCATAGAAATACACTTTTTTAGTGTCAAAATCTGAAATCTGTCTCTCCAGATTGATGGAATATCCATGGAAACATGGAAGCAGGTTTTTTTGTTCCTCCAAAGCAGTCGTGAAATCCAAATTTTTTTACTACCTGTTCTGTGTGGCATAGTGGGCGTGGCTTGGTAGGCGTGGCAGGGGAAGGATACTGCAAAATCTCCATTCCCACCCCACTCCAGGGGAAGGATATTGCAAAATCTCCATTCCCGCCCCACTCTGGGGCCAGCCAGAGGTGGTATTTGCCAGTTCTCCAACTACTCAAAATTTCCACTACCGGTTCTCCAGAACCTGTCAGAACCAGCTGGATTTCACCCTTGCTCCAAAGGATATGGCAGGCCACTAGGGATGCCAACTTCCTAAAGAATTCCATAGTAATAATCTCTCATCTTCTGGAAATCAGAATTGATGTCCTCTACATAGTAAGAGCCATGTCTGGCATCCAGGTGCTTGAGTTAAAGTTAGCTAGATAGTGAAAGAGGCAGACAAATTTCAAGCAAGAAGGCTGAACAAGGAGAGACCACTCAAATAAGAAATATATGGAAGAATAGAAATTTACACAATGCAAAAATCCCCAAAAAATTCCATGTATGGTGCAAACTCTGATGTTTCTCATCTTAATCTGAGCCATAGTCATATTTTCTGTCCTTTGTTTCAGCTGATGGCTGCCCAGATACTTATGATCTGCTTTTGACTGACGTTCTGACCTGATTCCTTGATTTCAAACATTCTTAGAAAGAAATATAAAATGGCTTGGTGGACTCATGGATAGGTGGATGGCAAGTCTTTAGAAATATCAAAAAATATGCATGTTTCTTCACTTGAAGCTGAGATGCAGGACTAGAGTCAATGGTCAACATCAACAGCTCTCATATACAACCCACATGTTTGTAAAGTACTTATTTCTGATTCTCTCCAGAAGGAAAGGAAAGGAGAAAGGAAAGGAGAAAGGAAAGGAGAGGAGAGGAGAGGAGAGGAGAGGAGAGGAGAGGAGAGGAGAGGAGAGGAGAGGAGAGGAGAGGAGAGGAAAGGAAAGGAAAGGAAAGGAAAGGAAAGGAAAGGAAAGGAAAGGAAAGGAAAGGAAAGGAAAGGAAAGGAAAGGAAAGGAAAGGAAGGTATCTGTTACTGTTTAAAAAATACACTCCATTTCAGAGTAGCTTCAGGACAAAATATTTCTCATGGAATTCTTTGCTTGCCTTCTGAATATTTTGATCCTACCTATCAATCATGAAAAGACAAATTTCTACTGATTTCTCAGTCCTCCTAGAGAAATTTCCCTACCTCTGTAGGGAAGCTGTCTCAGGAATTCTGGGAGTTGAAGTCCACAGATCATAAAGGGGCCATATTTGCCCACTCCTGCTCTAGACCACAGAAAGACATCACCCAGCAAACTGAGGGAAAACAAAGTTAATAGAAGCACAATATTTAAAAGAAGAAAAGTAATTCAGCTGGCATATTCAGCTGCCATGAATGTTGACTGACAACATGTATTTGTGTTGTGTATGTGTGGAGGAACAACATGAAGAAAGAAAGGAGGAATGAGTATCAGAAGACAGCATGGCAGACCACCTGTAGGATTTTCTTCCTTTTGTAATTAGGTAAAATGTATAGCTGAGCTGCCATCAAAGTTAGGTTAAGAGCCGCAGGTATGTTCTCCTTGAGGATGCAGCTACTTACTTGAAAGAGAGATGTTCAAAGACAAGAATGTTTCTGGAAATGACCTCTTCCTGAAGATTTGTTCATTGACCCTGAACATAGCAGCTCTCTCACCCAAGAAAGAGAGAACAAGATGGAGTTCCCCGTGAGAACTCAAGAACATGGTTGGCACTCTGATTGATGTTACACCTGCTCAGAGCTATGGGAGTAGAGAGCAGCAGGCATCTAATGAAATCTTCATTTGTTATTTCCCCTCTCAACAGAGATGAACCTGTTTACACTCTAAACTTCACTGAAGATTCAGAGAGAAAGACATGCCAAATTGTTTTCTTTTGTTAAGACTATAATTGGCTTGATGATGAAAAAGACAATAGACCCCCCCCATCAGAGAGGATGAAATCTAGTTTTAGCTTTATTTTACTCCCCAACTGTGCCTTAGCTTTGTTTTCTTTTTCCAACATGAAAACACATTTACAAGGTCAAAGGTAGCAAGTATATGTGGGCCTTATTTTCCTCTTAGATTTTCCCCTCCCCCACCTTTCATTTAAGATTTGAGCTGGTGAAGAAAAAAAGAGGAAGTGAGAGAATGTTAATGAAGTTTAATTCAAGTACATTCAATTACCCACACTGCAATACTATGCTCACAACAGAGTGTGAAATGTGGGGGCTTCCTTCTGTGTATGTGTGTTTTTTTTTAATGGAGCGTGGACTATGCTCCACTTCAGACTTAGGGAGAAGGATTCAAGATTGTGGGTGTCTTCCCAGACATGAGCTGAACATGTACTGTATCATCACCCATCAATATACAAAATTCTGCCTGGGCAAAACCTTTGCAAAGAAGGAGCTCTGTTTATTCATTCCAGTTGGCCAGCTGCCCATCAGAGTTTGCCACCCTGCCAGTTTCATGTTGCTCTATAAATACATCAGACTACATGGAACAAGCTTGCCAAGAATACACAATTAGTCCTTTGCTTTAACTTAAGACATTCACGGACACTTAGGATCAAACTAGATGTGATGTGGCAGATACATAAAGTGCCTCTCAATTTTTGAAAATGTCCTTTAATCTCAGGGAGAGCTGAATTTGAACAGAACAGTGTGTGGGAGGAGAGAATAAAGGTCCTTAACCATTTCCTTATGGGACATTTCTTTGCTGCAAAATGCTCCCCATTGGTTGATTTTCTTTTTTCAGGTTAAAAAAAAATCCTTTGATATAAAGATACAAAAGCCCACCATTGTTTATTTGCACCTGCATGGAAATTAAACGGAATATTAAAAGTACATTAAAGTATATTCATTAAAGTAAATTAATGAATCATTTTATTAGGAAAGCCCGTGGGAAACTTTTTTTCCCTATTTACTGCTTCTTGCAGGCAACATGGAACACCATCACTTAATCACATGAAGTACAATAAAGCATAAATAACTTGATGGCATGTCAGTCTTACCAGTTCAACATGACTCAAAAAGAAAGGTATCACATTCACATATTTCCATGAACTATGAAAGCAACATGTATCCACTGAAATAATCATGAGTTGCCTGCATATTTAAACCAGTGTGTTGGTGAAAAAGTACTCTTGGTAGATACCTGATTGTCCTTGGATCATGATGACACAGAAGGGTAATCCTCAACTATTTAATTGTACTATCTGGGAATACTACAAGATGTTATCTAACATATTTAATAGGCACCATTCCAATTACCGTATTTTTTGCTCCAAAAGACGCACCTGACCATAAGATGCACCTAGGTTTAGAAGAGGAAAACAAGACAAAAAACTTCCAGGCGGAGCCTGAGAGGAGAACAGATAGGTGTTGTCTCATGTGCCAGCTCTGCCTATTGCGGAAAAGAAACAGAAGAGGCAGGCAATGACAAAGACAGAAGAGACGGGGTTCAGCACTGTAAAAGGACCCCGCCGCCACCATGGCCCAGCTGCTATTCACCAAAGATGCACAGACTTTTCCACCCACTTGGGGGGGGGGGTGTCTTATGGAGCAAAAAATACGGTAGTTAGTTGTATGTACAAATAAAATGGCCTAAGCCTTGGAACTAATGGTGGTAGTAGCAGTTGTAGTACGAAGTTGTATCTAACATATGCATCCCTGGAGTTTAGTTGTTATCTTGCAGCCATTTCATTACCAAACTAGGTAACATCATCAGTGATGGTGATGTTACCTAGTTTGATAATAATGTTACCTAGTTTCGTAATGATGTTGCCTAGTTTGGTAATGAAAACAACCAAGCTCAGAGAGCACCAAGGAATTCACAGTTCAACCCTGAGCTACCAATATTCTCTGCTATTGATAAGTGCCTCTTAAGACATGGGTCCCCAAGCTTTTTGGTTCTGTGGATCAGCGGTGGCATAGCAGTGGTTTTCTGCACACAACATAAATCCTACACATGCGCAAACAAAGCTTTGCACATTTGCCTGCCACTTCAGCAACTCAGTTCCCAATGGGTAGTGGGACACAGCTTTATCTGTCTTAAGGTAAAGTCTTCTTCAAATTGAGCTCAAAGTTTGAGGTTTACACAGAAATATCCATATAGTTTTCCTGACAGCACTACAAAGGTGGCTTATCGTTGCCTTTTTCTCGGATGTTTTTACCATTTCCAAGACTAACCTAGACTGTGTAGTTTCCTGGTGGCCTCCATCTCTGTAAATAAAACTGAGAATAACAACAAAATTTAGAAAATTATTCCTCTCTGTTCTCATGCGTAGACAAGACTGCATTGCCTTCGGGGGGCCTTCACTGGATCTATTGTTCCTGTTGAAAGATGAGGCTGAAAGGAAATTCCCATGATAGACAATGACATGTGATTCCTAAACATGTTTGCTTCCTTCAAAGGAACTCCTGCCTCTTTGTTTCAACACCAAGTGGCTCAGATATATTAGCCATTCTTCCAAGTTTTTTCTAATTGTATTTGTGTACTTCATGGCTATTTTCTTATTAGCAGCGTCGTTTTCATCTGTTAAACATTTGCATCTTCTATTAGAAACATCAAAGGACAAGAACATTCTCTGGGCAATCATCTCCATCCGGGTTCACCAATAAGAAGAAAGAAAAGCTCAGAGAGACTGAGTTAAAAAAACCCAATGAGGAATGTGGATAGGATGCCCATTATCTTATAGGGTTTGCACTGGATAAGCACATCAGGGTAGTTTCTCTTTGGTCGGGTGTACCAATGGTGGGCCTGAAATAGCTACCCAGAAGTGCCAAGCAAATTGGGAGCCCACCAGTATCTTCTCAAATATCCAGATTCTTTTTTACTACAGCAGATGGGACGTTTCACATTTTTTACCCCAAGAACTTTCCTGGTGAAGCCCCATCAAAGTAACAACCAGATCTGATCCTGCTTAGCTTTTTCAAGGTCAGCCAGGCACTGCCACAAGATTGCAATGGGCAAGGATCCACAAATGTGTTGGTGCACGCATCAGTGTGTGTTACATATGTACAGGCAGTCCTTGACTTACAACAGTTCATTTAGTGACTGTTCAAAGTTACAGCGGCACCGAAAAAAATGACTTATGACCGTTTTTCACAGTTACAACCTTTGCAGCATCTCCATGGTCATGTAATCAAAATTCAGATGCTTAGCAACTGGTTCATACTTATGACCGTTGCAGCATCCTAGGGTCATGTGATCCTTTTTGCAACTTTCTGACAAGCAAAGTCAATAGGGAAGCCAGATTCACTTAACAGCCTGGTTACTAATTTATCAACTGCAGTGATTCACTTAACAAATGTGGCATGAAAGATCATAAAATAGAGCAAAACTCACTTAATAAATTTCTCACTCAACAACAGAAATGTTGGGCTCAATTGTGGTCATAATCTGAGGACTACCTGAATATCATCATTCTACGCAGATGCAGATTTTACTTGTTTTTTGCACTGTGCACTAGATCTCACAATAAAGCTGTCACTGCATGATGATGGTTGTTATACCCTCTCCTAGTCCATCATGTTAAACATTACACTATGCTGGCGTTCGAGGGGTAGGTGGTATTCAGTGGTGGGTTTCAAAATTTTTTACTACCGGTTCTGTGGGTGTGGCTTGGTGGGCGTGGCAGGGGAAGGATACTGTAAAATCTCCATTCCCTCCCCAATCCAGGGGAAGGTTATTGCAAAATCCCCATTTCCTCCCGATCAGATGGGACTTGGGAGGCAGAGAATAGATGGGGGCGGGGCCAGTCAGAATTTTTACTACTGGTTCTCTGAACTACTCAAAAATTCCACTACTGGTTCTCCAGAACTGGTCAGAACCTGCTGAAACCCACCTCTGGTGGTATTTACATATTCATTTGCTTTTCTAATATGGTCACAGGTGGCTTCCAAACAAAAGCTGATGTCCTTTTTTTTTTTTAATCCAAATCACTATGCTCCAAAAGAAAGAATCATGGAAACAGCAGTCATTGTATTGCAATGCTTCCAACGATAGTATGGAGTTCTTGAGATCAGAGAAATGTTAGACAATTCCTCTTCTGGCTTCCCTTTAGTAAGCAAATGAGTGGGGGGGATTCAACTCTGGAGGACTCTACCTTTGAAGCTTCAGAAAGCTTACTAGAGGAACTTATGTAAAGTTGATGCATGGGAGACCACCAAGGGAGTACAAGAGAGGAAGCACATATGAGCACTTTTCACACAAACTTCTCCTATATCCTGCAGCAGCCTGGCTTCATGATTTTTATTAGACTGACTGCTTAAGCTTCCCTAATGAATTCTGTTGCATGAATTCATTGAACTGTTAATTAATTGTAATAAGCACAATCCTTCTTCTGCCATCACATTAGCACAGCTAAACAAGGGTGCATCTAGATAGCAGCAAAGAGATGTAGAACATTCTAACTTTGGTTATTCAGTAGCTGTTCGAATCATGTCAGACTTGAACTGGAAGTCTTATTCTTACCTATTCAAGCTACCCAATTATTCCAGCACAACAAAGTTAATTTCTACCATCCTGTTTTTCAGAACTTTTCATTTTTATTAGTTTTAAAAACAATGTTTTCCTGAGAAATTTTCAGATCTTTAACTTCTAATTTTTAATTTCAACTCTTGGATCAGGTTATCCATTGGTGAAAGACCTCTAATGTTACTCATCATAATGATTCAGGAGAGGATTTTACTACTCTAGTAATCTTTGTGTGTCGAAAACCAGCAGGCAAACTGCAAATACAAAACAACTAACCCAGCTTAAAAACATCTCAAGTGGAAGAGGGAAATAGCATAATAATATATTACTATATTATTGTAAAACCCTAAAGTGTATCTCCAAGACCTAAATAAAACTCAAGAAATTAAAATTTTAACATTGAAATTATAATCTGCAAAAAAATTAAAATAAAACTATCACAATTCCTAAAAACAAAAAAAAAGATAATATTTTAACAGTATAACCTATAAAAATAATACTATGGAACTGATTTTTTAAAAAAATAAATGAATCTGTGTCCCAGCTTTTGTCTTATTCCCATAGCAGAAACACATGATATATTGTAGCTATTGCATGAGTAATAAAAGGTTGTTATTTGCTATATTTTTCAACACAGATATTAAAAGTATGGAAAAAGAATAGCCTTATGTTTTGGTTTTACAAACAAAATAATTGGCAAATTAAATAATTTCCTTTAAAGAATACACAGAAGTGTGAATATCAATATTAATTTATTTTCTTCCATGTCATTTTTAATTTAGCTTCATGCTGGCTATACCAATGTTATTTTTTTTCATGGCTAGTATTTTTTAGATTAATTACATAGATAACAGTGGTCAATCAGTGAATGAACAACTGATTGGAGATTGGTATTCAATTGGCCCAAGGACTAATCCATATAAATAAAAGAAGGAGTCAAGAGAAGGATCTAAGATAAAATCAGTTCTGTTGCCATTTTAAAAATCTGAAGGGTTATGTAACTTAAACCATAGTTGATTATTTATGAGATGCTGGCACTGAATTTTGCTCACCCTTCCAAAATAAACTAAAAGATACCATGCAGAGCAGAATTTTTGTGTCTTGACTTTTGGTCTTCTTAAGCACTTAAGAAAATGTTTGTCGGATTGTATTAGTAAACCTGTTGTAATCCTGGAATATTGGCCAATGCCCACCTAAACCTCCTTTCCAGTACTTATCGATTTTGTGACATTGTTTTGTAGGTGTATGGGAAAGGCTGTTGATGGAGAAGCAAAAATGGTAGCAATAGTGAAATATTAATGTGAAACAATAACATACACCTGATACCTTGCGTACTGGGGTCTCCTATTATTTGGAAGATGGCAGCCTTAATTGAGAAGTCATGAAGTCATGAAGCTGCTTTCCAAAACGTACTCCCTCTATCATAAAACACATCTGATGCGATTGGTGAGGTCAAACCTACCAAAGACATTTGTAGTAACTGTTTGAGATTTTTGTAGTTAAATTGTTTTCTGAACTTACTTAAGGAGTTGTGATGTAATTATTTTTGAGTCACTGGTTGAGAATGCCCTTTCAAGGGCTCTGAAAACCCCCTAACAATTATTGATGTTAAAATCGATAGGTAATATGTACCTATTGGTACCTTGGTGTTTGCTAATGCATCACCTGCATTCCCCAAATCCTTTAATAGGTGTGATGCTTAATTTTGGAGTTCCCCTTCAGAGTGTTATGGATGGAATGCATTAGCTAACAAGCCCATCCGTGCCCATGTCTGGCATACCAGTGGCCATGATTATTTAACTGGAACAATTCACAGCCCCTGAATCAATGTCTCAGATTCCAAGCTGACGTTTTAAGCTACCCCCTCTAAGCTCTTGGCAATGCCATCTTTTAGCAATATATCTGTTTTCATTTTACATATTTATTACATTTTATGCCCTGGTCTTCATAAGGCTTTAAGCATGATAATAAAACAAAACAAGATGCAAGCGCAGTAGAACTCCCAGCAAAGAACTGAATTAAAGGCTGACAGTTGGAAAGTTAAAAGCTGTGTCCCAAAAATAAAGAGGTGGGGGACTCCATCTGGTACTGAAACATCTTCAGACCCAATGCAACATCTGTTTCCTGGAGAGGTTATTCTGTACTCCTATATTCCAATAGCAGAGAGGAGGAAGGAAGGCTGAGGGTGAGCTTAATACTCAGAGCAGCTTATATAGGAGTATTTGGGTATTTAGGGCTGATGGCAATAATAGCAAAGGAGACAAGTAGCTTAGCTTCAGCACAAAATTGCCCTAAGCTGCATATCTCCCTGGCTGCTCCAGCTCTTCCCTAAGCAAATTTCAGAAATTGTTAATGCTTTTTCTAGACTGTGGCCAATACAAGACCTGACTGGTTATTTTCCTGCATCCTGCCCTTCTCACTCACACAGGAAAAGTAAGCCTTGGTGGTTGGTTCCTGTGTGGTCAGTCTACCATTACCTGGGTTCATTTTGTTTCTTTTCAGAATTGTTCTTTTATCTCTAGTGCCTTGCCTTGCCTTGCCTTGCCTTGCCTTGCCTTGCCTTGCCTTGCCTTGCCTTGCCTTGCCTTGCCTTGCCTTGCCTTGCCTTGCCTTGCCTTGCCTTGCCTTGCCTAGCCTTGCCTAGCCTAGCCTTGATATTGATATTGATATTGATATTGATATTGATATTGATATTGATATTGATATTCATGGATCATTTCACACACCCCTTCCATATATAGCATCCCCTTTGACATGAATGCAAACCCTTTCTTTTCTCTTTTATCCCCATATGGTATCATTGCAGCTCCAATGCTACAACAATCAAAGCAGTAAGGAATAAATTGTTCTCTTGCTCCTCTTTACATCCATGGAAATTCTGTAATAAGGAAGAACCGAGTTTCAGCATTATAGAAACACAATAACAAATTGCAACTGAAAAGAAATTTTAAAATTCATATTGAAAGAAAAAGGAGGGGAAGTTGTGATACATTGGACAGGGGGTAGAAAAACAAGAGGACCATGTTTCACTCAGCCTAAAGGGTGACCACTGTAAGTTGCAGCTAATTCTCATTACCTGCAGTATCTATAAAGTCAGCGCAAACACAGAATTAGCAAATACTGAAACCTCAGCTAGGAATGTGTGCACGTGTGACTCAAATTTTTCACCATTGTGCATGTTTGTGAATGACTGTGAAAGTGCCACAAGTATGGAATATGGGGTTACAAGTAGTTTTTAGCAAGTAGGGGAAATATACAAATACAGAATCGACTATATCAGAGCTGGATGGAGTGCAAGTTTCTAGGGTTGAGTTCAGTTCATTGACTGAATTGGCTGTCATTGGATTAATTGCAAGATTACTAAAAAGAACATAACATAGGTAAAATGCCTTCCTAGGACATCCACCAGACACTAGAATGGAGAAAACATTATAGGCATTCAGAGCTGGGACTACTACTCCAATGGCATGACACAGTGGAGTCCATCTACTCTAAAGGGCTTAATATGACTCGGGTCAGAAAACAGCAGTTTTGCATGAAAAATGGAAAATCTGGGTGTGGGGTACATTTGCAATGACCTGGGAGAGGGAGGAAGGTGACGTCATCTGTTACCATGTTCAGGAAGGGCTGATTGGCCAAGATCTGCCCTTAGACAGATCCCACCCCACCGTACCCTCCAATCCTGTCCTATCATGACTATATTCCTGGCAGTTATCCAGGAAAAAATGCTGTCAGTTGAGGCAAATAAAATTGCGTTTAGGTAGGAAGCACACAGACGCACTCTTACCTCTGACACCAAAAGTCTGTCTTCAAATCATGATAGGCAACCTTGGGAATTCTGGATCTTGCTGTACATCTTCCTGCATATGTAGAAAGCATTGCCAATGGTGAAGGAAACCAGTTTTTCCTGGCTTAAAAGAGAACATTTGCCCCCATGGTAAGAGATAGAAGAAACATGTGAGTTCACCTTTTACAATCTGTACCCCAGAAAGTTACAAATGAGATAAATTCATAAGCTGGAGAGAAAGAGAGGGGGAAATGTGAGCTCGGGGTATCAAACACTTCTAGCAGTAAAATATAGAAATTATCTTCTAACATGTGCCATAACGCAACCTATCTAAAAACCTGATAGTGGATGTAGAAGTTAAATATGGGCTTTCAAAAGGATCAATAAAATTGGACTTCCAAAATTTTTATGTACTAGCTAAAGCAAGCATATTAGTCTACCTGTGCTTTTTGAAATGCATATCGACAACTATTGTTGTGGTGATCAAATACCTATGAGAGAAGTAGAACTTGTCAGGACAATAAGAAATTAGAAAAAGAATACTTTTCCCAAGATTAACTCTTGCGGCTGAAACAGAAGCTAACTCACTGGCTAGGATTTGGCTCTTTTCCTATTAAAATGCTTCTTTAATCATTTCAGCATGTTAGGCATATCAGTATAGATTGATACTGATCAGAATAGATTGATGGGATAGAACTACTTTTAGATACACACACACACACACACACACACACACACAACCACAATGTGCAACATTATGACTCGTATATTTCACTTGGAAAGTGAAATGGCAATGCCAAAGAACTCAGTTCTTCTTCCAAAGCTAAAACATTGATTTATGCCAATGATCTTTATTCTAAACTTTGGATACAGTTTTGAGGTAATTATGTTGGAGATGTTTGTCATTCCCTGGATTTTGGCATGTATCAGAAAGTGTAATTTGGTATTTGGATGTTAGCAGCCAGATATGATACATCAAGTGCTGGCAGTGGCTCCAGATTCTAATATTTTAAAATAACCAAACCAGGGAGGCAAACATCTCTGAAGCAATTTCTCGCGATGGGCCGGCTGAACATCCCATAATCTGTAACCATAGAAACAAATGAAAGGTAATTTCATTTTTAATTGATTCAGAATGCAGTTCAAGCATTTATTGTATATGAGCAGATGGAATGTCCTTTGGGATTTGGCTTGGAAAAGCTACCTATCCCAGAAAAACACGCTTTTGCAACTAGAAGTTGCCAAACTGAAAGCATGATCAAATAGAGTTTCAGCAGGATATATCTTTTCTTCTCTTGCCACAAATGTATTATAAACAAGGATAACTTGCTAGTCTTGGGGCAAGTGAGGATGGAAATAGCCCATCTTTTAGTCAGCCATGTGGTACTTTGGGCACCAGAAACAAGTAAGTACTGTGTATTTTCTTAAGGCCTAAGATATTCTTCTCTAATGTTGTAATTTCCAGAAGGCCATCCAGAAGGTGGAACTCTGAAAGTTGTAGTTCTCAGACATCTGAAGAGTCTAGCAAGTTTGATCTTGACTTGTCAGTGGGTAGACTTGTTCTCAAACCAGTTCAAATTCTTAACTCACTGTTTATTCCTAGACACTATATTAACAAAAAGGAGTAGAAAGAAATCTGAAAATATAGCATTTAAATAAATACCAATGGTGCTGCCAAACAAATAAACAAAAACAAAAAAACAACAACCAAAAAAACCAAGACAATTTTCCAAAAATATAAGACTCTTGGGTTCCATAGTGGCATGAAGTCTTTGATTCCACATAGGAAAATATTAAGCCGCAATGAATAAAAATAATTCTAATTTTAATTTTCTAAATCTCTACATTATACTGTAAGTTTTTTTAACTAGTTTTTATGGCAATTTTTTTGAGGGTGGGGTCGTGATATCTCTCGGGGAATCTCAAGAAAAAAATTTGGAGGGACGAATTCCTAGACATTGTGTTTCTTGTTCCATTGCTACATGTAATAAACCTCTGCTTCTAAAGGTTTCAGTCAGTATAGATATATTTCAGAATGTTCACATTCAAATGGAATCTGTCAAATCAGATTCATTGCATACTTAGAATTTAGTTTTCATCGGAATGCCTTCATTAGACACAAATAACTCCACCCCCACTCCTCCCCCAGCATGATTTGCTTTTAAAGGAGGAGGGAAATATCATTCAATTCCATCTAGTTATGGAGAAATGCCAAGTTTCTTAGCTGTTTCCTCAGCCCAGGTTTCATATAGAAGCAGAAATATCCTTAAATGTACTCCCGCTAAGAAAGCTTTTGTGTTTTTAGACCACTGCTGTGCATTCCATATTTTTTAGACAGATAGCAACACGGCAGGGTATATATATTAAAGGGTCCCCCAGGAGAGCTTGCTAGGGCCAACATTTTTCTTGTCCAATCCCAGAATCAAGATGTCTCTCCAAGGGACATGTGAACTGAGTTGCCTAAAGAAATTAAAACATACTTTCTGCATGCCAGGGAATGAAAACAGCAACTTAATTCTTCCGCTGAGTATATTTTATAACCTAATATTCCATCGTTGCAGTTGTTTTAAATATTCTTTGACAACCCTTGTTGTGACTGGCGATCTCTTCTGGAACACACTAAAATAAGAAAAAGAGTGGGTTGTTTCCTCTTACTTGAAATACAGCCATCAGATATTGCCAATAATTTTGCTGGAATTTAATTTCAAGTATATTGGGATACACTTCCAGGTACCAATTCCTCTTCACCAGGAATAAATGTAGCTTTTTTAGAAAAAAAGGGGAATATCTGAAATGACTTCACTAGCGCCATCACCAAATTTGCCTTTAAAGAAAAACATGCACTCAAATTCTTATTTTCTTTATAAAGAACTATATAAATGTTGGTAAGCTATTAGGGAGCAAAAATTAAATTAAACTGGTATTAGTGAATTCTGTAGATGTGGTTTTTCCAGCATGGAATAGACCAACACTGTACCTATTGTCAAGAAGCTCTTAAAGAGAAGAAGCTCATCTAAAAATAAAAGAGATATTCATCAATATAGTTCACAGAGATTTCCAAAGGTGCTTTTTCAAAAAGCAACTGGACTTTCTTGGGGTTTTTTCCCTTGAAAATGTTTCGCTTCTCATCCAAGAAGCTTCTTCAGTTCTGTTGAAGGAGCTTCTTGGATGAGCAGAGAAACATTTTCAAGGGAAAAAAAACCAAGAAAGTCCAGTTGCCTCTTAAAAAAGCACCTTTGGGACAATCATGACCTGATGATTGAGACTCTCCAGAGACCAGGGGTGTCAAACTCACGTCGTCACAGCAGCATCACATGACATATCACAATCTTTTTCCCATTCACTAAAATAGACATGGGGGTGGCCAGCGTATGACGCATCCGGCCTGCGGGCCACAAATTTGACATAGACATTCACAGAGATGCAGTTTTTGCAGCTGACCCTTCCCTATGCCTGAATTGGTACATCTGTTTGTTTGTTTATAGAAAACCCAAGTCTGTTTCATCCCACCTAAGAAAAATTCTGCAAAGCCCTTATTTAAAAAAATAGAATTTTCACCTTTCTGTCTGCATTTCCTTATCTTTAGTTAGGATCCCCCTTTTTTTTTTAACAGCACCCAAATCTGCCTCGCTTTACAATGCAGGTTTCCTCCAGCAGGATAGACCTGTTTTCTACCTCACTAGCTCTCTGTTGTTGGGAACTCTATTTTCCAGTTTAGCATTTTTTCCAGGGTAACCATCTCTTCCAAGGGAAATTTCTAAGCTATTTGTAGCAGATATTCCCCAATAATTTGGGTATACCGGCCTAGAAGGACATAGGACATGCATATCAGGCTCATATTACCTAGTTAAGCAGCTCAGGTAAATTTATTAGATTTATTTTCTACCTTCCCTCCAGGAGCTCAAGGCAAATCTCTTCTATTCCCCAAACCAACAATAATTCTGCATGGTAGAATGAGCCAACAGTAAGTGTCCCATCCAAAATCAGCCAGCAAGTTTCCATGGCTGGGGAAAACATGTGAATGTCAGTTTCCCTAGTCTTAATCCAACATCTTAATAAGTACACCACACTGGCTCAGTTGTATAAAACTCTAGCAAATGCATTTACACAACATGCTAAGCATGGAATACAATTATTTTTTGTATCTTAAAATATTGTGTGAAGCAAGCCCAGTTGACTGTTCGATGCACTGTGTGAACTGCGGAAATTATTAAAGGTCCACAAGGAATTTAAGAATATTGTGTTAGTGTAACTGCAATGTCATTTCTTGCCTGGTTGCTTTAGAAATCTTTGGATTGAGCAGAAATGCAGGAAGGCGCTTCAAGATTAACATGTTTATCTGTTCACATTGGGGAACATTGATAAAACAGGATTCCTGAATGCTGGGAACTTGGTAAATGAATTTAATTGAACATAGAAATTCTTTTCAGATCTTTGCTGGCAGAAGTCATGGAGATACCAGGGAATGCTTGGCACATACACCCATTTCCCTTCCCATATTTAATCCACTCATATTGCAGGCAAATTTCTACTTAGGATCTCCTAGATTAGTATGTGGCTCAGAGCTGTCTGCTGGCTTTTCCATTTATCAAATCTTCTGATGCAGTTTTTGTCTACCTAATATCAATGCTCAAAATGGGCCCAAAGAGCTGCCCTCATTTCAACTTCTGCATATTCAGGAGATAAAGTGGGTCAGCCCTTCAGGTCTGTTTCCATTCTTTCTAAAAGCATTCTCCAAACAGTCTTGGAAATTAGGAAGGGAGGAAGCTGACAAAAGCAGCAAGCAAAGCTCCTTACTTTTCCTCCTTGCTTTAGTTTTCCTTCTTATTTTTCCCCCTTAATATTTTCTGTGTTGATGGGCTAACTTTCCCCAAGTGTACTTTAAAAAAAAATCCTAGTGGTGGCTATGAATCAGCTGGCGGACGAAAATGTAAGTTGATTATTCTTCCACTTGCTCCTTAGGAAAAGAAGACCATTTTGCATAATTGTCTCCAACGTTTGCCCACCATTGTGGGTGGGTGGGCACATGAGAGCTGTCATCTTCCAACCACATACAGCATTTCTTGGAATGATTTTCAGTCTGGTATGTTGAGGAGGATGTGTAATCATGGTCAGGCAGCCAGCATTAGGAATTGGTATTGAAAACTCAAAAAACAACCTTCTCATAGGGAACTCTATTGCAAAACTGGGTGAATTTCTCTGCCCACCGGTATCTAAAAGAACACACATAATGTTTTTCAAGAATAGTGTTGATTAAGTAAGAAAACCCAGTATTTTTTGTATTTCCCAGGAATGTCAGTGGTGAAATCCTCTGAAGTCTGCTACCGGTTCTGTGAGTCTGCTCCCGAGCATGTACTTCACTAAAAAAAGGAACATTTTTAAGCCTTCTGAGTCTGCAAAGGTAAGTAGAACAGTGAGAGGGTGGGAAATCCACTGTGCCACACGATTTAGATTAGCTAGAAAGCAGGAAATCTGACGATTCTAGCTAATATAAATGGCACGTCATAGCTGATCATCGCCCAGCTGATTGTCGGAAATATCAGTTCGCCAGAACCAGTAGCATTTTTACTACCAGTTCACCCAAACCGGTCTGAACCAGTAGCATTTCACCCCTGAGGAAAGTGTTCATTTATTCCAATAGGTTACCACCATTTTCCTGTCAGATCACTTGTGCTTCTTTGCTCTAGTGATGTCACCTGAAAGCCATCACATTTGTGCTTCCTGGAGTCAGCTTCCATCGTCATCTCAGCTTCAGGCCCAAGTTAGGCCACAATTCCCTACCCTGATCCCTGAATCCCTCAAGTGATTAATTCAGGAGGATCATAAAGACATACAGTTGGGCAATTGGGTAGAAGCAACAGCATTTAAGCAAAACACTGCCTCAGAATAAGGGCAGGATCTTGTTTCAGAAAAATGATTTATTCCTCTGAAAAGACCAATGCGGACTTGAAAAATAAGACATTTTGAATAGTTGGCTGAGCTGCATTTTCACATACAAAAAGAAAAGAAAAGAAAAGAAAAGAAAAGAAAAGAAAAGAAAAGAAAAGAAAAGAAAAGAAAAGAAAAGAAAAGAAAAGAAAAGAAAAAAAAGAAAAAGCTTTAACCTCTTGCTTTCAGGGTTTTTTTTAAATCTGAAAGTCCCTTCCTGGCTACTGATCACTTTTTGCACCAAATATGTTTTCTATTGGCAGCTCCCATGGAGAAACAATAATGAAGCTGGGGCCAGACTTCACAGCCTTTATTCGCTCAGTTCAATGAGACTGTATAGCCTCCCTAATTACTGTCTTGTAAATTGCTCAGAATCTGTGTGGCTTTTCCCAGGGTTGGATATCCTATTTGAGGCTGATCCCTCCCTGCAAGAATCTCCACTGGGAAATAAAGGGGAATAACTGCAGCTGGAAGGTCCTTCCCCATGTCTGACCTTAGGTCAACAGTGGTCTGCTCAGATAGCAAGAATGACCCAAGGGGGTATGGTACCCCCCCTCCCCTCACTTATTCTCCTTCTGTAGGGTTTTCGCAGTTCCACATTTTTGTACTGGCAGAGTTCTGTTCCGTCCCCCACCTCCCTTCCCTTGCCACAGCATAGCATGAGAACAATGTACAAATGTGATTCCAATTAGGTCAATAACAAATTCATGAAGGTTCAGTCCTCACCATCTGTCCTGATAGAGAGCATGATGCTCCCTGGGACTTCCTGCCATTATTATGAAGATTCCACTTGACAAACCGTCAGCGTAAATAAAAGAGATGAAAAAGATGTCACTGGAATGGAATAAAGGGTCAAAATGAATAGGGGATTGCCTTAATTCTAAACACATTAGAAGCTAAGAGAAGCTATCAATATCTCTATAATTTAACATGGAGTCAATGATGTGTAATACACTAAACAAAGTCAATCCAGATATATCAGCAGTTGCAAACCACTCACTGATGTGCTGTGCAGTTCTTCCAAAATATATACATTGTTTAGAAATAATTCCACAGGACTTCATTTCGTCTCCAGGCAAAATACTTAGGATTTGAAGATCAAATATAAATGTTTGTGTGTACATATATGTGTATGCATGTGTGCATATATGTATATATATATACACACACACATACACACATATACATATGCGCTGAGGTACACGTATAAGAACAGTTTCCACACTATTACTTTCATATTATTATGGCTTTCCTTTTTTCAATTCCTCAATCTTAACAATTACCACATCGTAGAGAAAAAATTATATTAGTTTGCTAAAGCACACAAACGGAATGAAACTTAGCGCTTAGCTGGAGCATCTCAAAGTTGGAGTACCCGTTTAAATCCAGCTGCATGCCAGTGAGAATCTGGGAGAAATAAAATAAAAATGTGACAATTGCAAAGTTCCCTACCAAGTTTGTTTGTACTTTTAAACTGCCTCCAGAGGAAGAAAATTACTAGCCCAATAGCTAATCTGTGGGATTCTAAATCCACTGTACCCTTTTGAGCTTTTCCAGGCCAAGAGCTTGGAATGGGATTGGGAATTAGAATGACTTTTTCTGTTTTAATCACAGTAACAAGTGCGCAAAAAACCGCTTTAAACTTAATGTAAATCGTTCTAAACTTGACTGTAAAAAAATATGATTTCTGTAATAGAGTTGTCAAAGACTGGAATGCTCTACCTGATTCAGTTGTCTCAGCTACAAATTTTCACAGTTTCAGTCACAAATTGACTTCTGTGGGCCTTACTTCATACTTAAGTGGTCATTAGAGGGGGTGTGCATAAGTGCACTAAGGTGCCTATCATCCCTGTCATTGTATTTTTATTTTCTTGTTCTTGTTCTCGTTTTTGTTTGACAAATTCCAATAAATAAAATAAAAAATAAAAAAATAGAATAATCTGATCCCCTTATGATTGCAACAGGGGTGGGTTCTACCTACCCTTACTACCAGTTTGCAACGGGGCCACGCACGTGCGCTCTTCTGCACATGCGCAGAAGCATTTTGATGACATCAGGGTTGGTGGGCAGAGCCTCCCACCAGTTTTACTACCGGTTCTATAGAACCGGTGCAAACTGAAGACAACCACCACTGGATTGCAGCTCATACAAATAACCGAGCTTGAACTTTTGAGATCAACTGAGTATTGATCTGAGAGAGGCCCAGCTTGGTCTGGTGGTCGAGACATCAGTCTAGAAACCAGGAGACTGTGAGTTCTATTTTTGCCTTGGACATGAAAGCCAGCTGGGTAACTTTAGGCCAATCATTCTCTCTTAGCACAAGTCACTTCACAAGGTTGCTGTTGCTGGAAAAATAGGAGGAGGAAGGAGTATATTATATATGTTTGCTGTCATGAGTTACTTATAAAGTAATAAAAGCAGGATAAAAATCTAATAAAGAAATAAATGTGAGAAGGTACCTTAAATTAAATGGATTGAGCAAATACATGTGCTCAAAACACAGGTTGATGAATACCAGAAGATTAATAAAATTAAGTAAATGAACACTAAAGGCAAGAGAATGTTTCCTAAATACCAGTATACTACTAATTTCACACCTATCCAATGAGAAACAATTTGTCATGTGCGCTGTTGCATTTTTCAACACCTCTTTTTCATCTTCTCGAAAACATGACTTGCAATTACTTTCCAAATCTACATGGCAGACTTCTTGCTGCTATTGTTCTCCTGAAACTGCTCTCATTAAACCGAATCTTCAGCCAAAGAACCTTAGTTATGACAAATCAGTCTGTTTCTGTATCTTGTTTGAATGCATTTGCTCATAAATTTAACCAGTCTCTTTTCACAGAAGTCTGCATATTTGAAGCCATGTGAAAATCTGCATTTAAATTAGTGCCAGGCAGAGAAATTCCCTGGCAATTTTTCTTAACACTCCTCATTCAATTTGATTAAACAGAATTTGTTCTGGAAATTATCTGAAAGAAGAATTCTGGAGGAATTCTCATGGGTGGAATGTGGTCCTCTTGCCTTAATTTAGCTGCTAAGTAGCCAAGGACTGTGTGTGTGTGTGAAGAGACCATCTTTCATTGAACAAACATTGCTCCAACAATCTGCAGCCCTTCTGGCACTCCATTTAAATCCCCAGGAACGGCATCATAACGGAATTCCTCTTGTGGGGCTTTTTCAATAGACCGCTACTGTCAGAACAAAAGGCAAGCCCTGCCATTGAGAAGCTGTGAAAGCTTTTCTCTGGAAGAAATTTGGAGAAAATGTCCAGCCCATTTCCATTCCAACAAATTTGGTCAAGGATTTTCAGAAAGTAACTTGACCTCAGTTTGAATTTAAATATACACTTCCGGCTATGTCTTCTCAAAATAAACTTTTTAAAATATCTACTTTGTTGAAAATGTACATTCTTAGAGATTTGGGATTTATAGCGGAGCTGGGAACCATGTCGTTACATCTGTGAACAGCATCAAAATGTGTACTTTAAAAAATGCTGTAATAATAAGCATCATCATCCTCATAGCAGCAGTAGCAACATTTGCTCAGTCACATTAAAAATAATGTATTTTATTCTCAGGACCTAATAGAGCATCTCCTTTGCTCTCATCTGGCCCCTTAAAATTGACTAGGCGTTATTAATGAAAGGGCAAATCATCATTCTTAACCCCAGCTCTTTAACCTAGACATCTAGTATCCTGGAGCCCTATAAACAAAATATTTCTTCTGGTTTGGGCCAAAGGGCCAATCTGATATTAAGCAAAGATGACGTATCCCAGTAGATATCAACTCATATTTGAGAATCTGCCAACTGAATTAAAGCCCATTAATTTATCTCATTTCCCATGAGAGATCCAAAATATTCAAATCATCCAAAGCTGGAAATGCTCTGTATGTTGGGTTATGTTGACACAAACTACCGAGGTAGAATTACAGGCCACCTCTGTCCAACAGCCAAAACGGCCTGTTGTCTACTTGTGAATCTCTTGTCATCCACTGCCATCCTCATGTTTTGACTTCACGGTTCTAGATTGTGGTTAGAGGGGAACTATTGTAGCCTGAAAGCTCCACAAAGCCCATGAGGTTCTTTGTGGATAGCAACAGCAATAGCACACTTAGATTTACATACCGCTTTACAGTGCTTTACAGCCCTCTCTAAGCAGTTTACAGAGTCATCATATTGCCCCCAACAATTTGGGTCCTCATTTTACCCACCTTGGAAGGATGGAAAGCTGAGTCAACTTTGAGCCTAGTGGGATTTGAACTGCCAAATTGCAGGCAGCCGGCAGTCAGCAGAATTAGCCTGCAGTACTGCACTCTAACCACTGCGCCACTGAGGCCTTCGGAACTCCATTCAAAGTTCCAAAAAGAGAATGGATTGATTTCCTATCACTTTGAGAGTGAAAGTACACAAAGTCAATTTTGCTAGCCTTCAAATGCTCCACCAACAAAAGAGATAGAGACAGAACAATTTAGGCCTACCTATACATGTGCCATTGCTTGATGGTCCTCCATAATCCATACACTCCCTCAAAAATATCAGTCCCCTGAAAGTTTGCCCACCTGTGATAAAAGAAAAAGAAAGAAGAAAGGAACTGGTTGGCAACATTCAACTGAAGAAAAATGTTGCCCACTTTTCTCTTTCCTTTGACATTAAAAATCTGCATGGAAACCAAACAAGGGTTCAAGGATATAAAATCTTTGCTCCAGATCTCTGTCACTCCAACATTTATTAATTCTCCCACCAACGATAACAATACAAAAAAGATCAAGGAGTTTGGTGGCAGTTCCACTGCCCCCCTTCTATGGCATGTGTTTGCTTTATTTTTGTCTTAGTCCGAGGATTAAATTTGAGACATTGGGCCCCAATCAAAGGAAACTCAATCAAATCCTCAATGGGAGAAAAAGCAAACACTGTCTGTTAAACTGCAAGGGAAGAGAACTAAATGGCCCCAAAGTGTTTGAAACATTTATAATAATTATATTTATGTTTTCATCAGATAGATTAAGGAGCTCTTAAAATGAGGGAGGGGTATTACTATTTGAGTTCCTATGTACTATTAAGTAGATAAGAAAAGCCTGCAGCAGAATTTAAAGACAAAGACTTACAAGCATGAGAATTATTATTGCTAACAAAATTACTTCAGGCCTATAAAGTAATATAATTTGTTTATAAATATATAAAACACACACACATCTATGTAAACTATATTACTTTATAGGCCTGATGTACATTTCTGTAGCCATAATAATTCTCATAAAATAATATATATACCCATAGATGTAGTTTCATATCTATACTGATATAACAGAGTAATTGTAACCTGCCTGAAACACTGAAGAAATCTTGTTTTTTTTTTAAACTGAGCATTTGTCATTCCCAGTTTTCTGTGTATAGTTTCCTGTTCCCCTAATCTTCTCACCACAAATAAATAAGCCCTGTAGCTTACAGTTCTTGCACATGTTGGTTTCTCCTTGATCCTTACAATAATATAAGAAAAGGGATAAAGCATGAGGATACTTCCTGCCTAGTGTGGAAAATTTGCTAAAGGAGTCACCATGGGAATAAGCTGGATCTTCAGTATGGTTAAGTAACAGGGAGATTTATTTATTTATTTAGATTTATATGGCTGGCCATCTCAAATCCATAACTTTGGGAAGCTAACAATATAGACCATGAAATGCTAAATACTATATGTATGCGTGTAAAATGGTGATAATAGTGTTAAAGGTTGCAAATAAATAAATACAAGCCAGTTGTCAACGATGGTCATTGTTATAGATTTGAGATGGGAGTGTATGCTGTAGATATCCTATTAGCAAAGGAATGGCTTTAGGAACTCTTAGGATCCTTTGAGATCCAGTTTTGGTCACCACACTATAAAAAAGATGTTGAGACTCTAGAAAAAGTGCAGAGGAGAGCAACCAGGATGATTAGGGGACTGGAGACTAAAACATATGAAGAACGGTTACATGAACTGGGCATGGCTAGTCTAGTGAAGAGAAGGACCAGGGGAGACATGATAGCCGTCTTCCAATACTTGAGGGGCTGCCATAGAGAGGAGGGGGTCAAGCTGTTTTCCAAAGCACCTGAAGGCCAGACAAGGAATAATGGATAGAAACTGACCAAGGAGAAATTCAACCTAGAAATGAGGAGGAACTTTCTGACAGTGAGAACAATCAACCAATGGAACAGCTTGCCTTAGGAAGCTGTGGGAGCTTCATCAGTTGAGACTTTCAAGAAAAGATTGGACTGCCATATGTCAGAAATGGTGTAGGGTCTCCTGCTTGGGCAGGGGAGGGTTGGACTAGATGACCTATAAAGTCCCTTCTAAGTCTGTTAATCTGTTAATCTGAGATGGCATTGCAAAATTCCAAAACGATATTAAAAGTCATTTAAAAAAAAAAACAAAAATGGTAGGAATCTTGTAAGAGCACTACATCTCCTAACATTTCATAATCTGGTAAAAAAAAAAAGGTGACAACTTTGTGCCCAGTTTTTGTAGTAGGGAAAAGGAAGAAGATGGGAAAACTTTATATATTGCCTAGAGCTCCTGAGGGAAAAAGGTGGGATAACAAACATGTTTTTGAAATCTCACTAGATTTGAGGTCATAATGTCAAATTATTTGAAGACATTATGAGATATAACCCAATTTAAAATCATTTTTCTTTTGGACTTCTGAAGCACCAGCTATGCTCTATGCTTGGCCTCCTGGTTCTAAACCTATTACAGCTGCTAATAAGAATGAGGAAAATATGCTTTCCTTTCTAGGGGGACCTATCTATATAAATAAAAAATGAACGGAAAAAGATGGTTCATGTCTTCTCTGCCTTTTTAAAGTTCTCAAGTAAGATTAGTAATCTGTGGCAATTGTTTAAAGGATGAATATTTTAAGTAGCCAGGTTGTCCATCAATCCTATATAACTATGTTAAGATAACCTTGTTCCAATCTATACCACCCTTCCTTGCATCTGGAGTCCAGATGTAATGCTGATGATGTGCAATCCCTGAGTGCTGATGCAACTATTTAGCAGTGGGAACATGACACACAAGGAAAATGACGTTCATAAATAACCTGCCATCTTTGAGAGATTAAATGGAAGCATACATGTTACCTCTGGCCTCACATCTTTTACAAAGGTGGTTAAGCATGACAGCAAATGGAGATAAATTCATAAGGAGGGCAAGTTCAAAAATCAATTCCACTTCTTACAGATCATTATGAAATGCATCAGGAGAGGATTGGTATGTAGAATAAATTGATTAGTCCCGAGAGATGGTGAACTGCTCCATGGCAAACCGAACCAAAATCAAACACAAGACATGAAAAATGCACCTTGGAAACAATGCATAAGCACTTTTTGCAACATGTGGTGTGTCATGACACTGCAATTGTACCTCATCTTTGTGTTGACAGCCATGATCTCAAGTTAACCATTAAAATTCTGATTTTGATTTTTTGATTAATACGTGGGCTGACAATTTCTATTATAAATATGGGTGAATAAACAGTCAGAGAACGAAAACGATAATATTCCTGTTGGGAAATCCAATATTGGGAGCCCAAACACAGATGATGATTTATAGGTTTCAGGACTTGCCTTTTCCCATGATTGACACTGAAATAGCTAACAATAAAAGGAACTATTGGTTTATCTTTCAGAGTCCTTTGGGATGGGAGTGGGTGGAAAGAATCTTATTCAATCAATCAGAATAGAGCTGGAAGGGACCTTGGAGGTCTTCTAGTCCAACTCCCTGCTCAAGCAGGAGACCATGTACCATTTCAGATAAGTGGCTGTCCAGTCTTTTCTTAAAAACCTCCAGTAATGAAACCCCTACAACTTCTGAAGGCAAGCTGTTCACTGGTTAATTGTCATCACTTTTAGGAAGTTTCTCCTTAATTCCAGGTTGCTTCTCTCCTTCCATCTATTGATTCTTGTCTTGCCTTCTGGTGCTTTGAAAAATAAGTTGAAACCCTCCCCCTTCTTTGTGGCAACCCCTCAAATATTGAAATAATGCTATCATGTCACCTCTAGTCCTTTTCTCTAGACTGGGCATACCCAATTCCTGCAACCGTTCTTCATATGTTTTAGTCTTCAGACCTTTAATCATCTTCTTTTACTTTTTCCAAAGTCTCAACATCTTTTTTGTAACATAGTGAACAAAATTAAATACAGTACTCCAGGGGTAACTTTACTAAGGCTTTATAAAGTGGTACTAATATTTCATGTGATTTTTATTCTATGCCTCTGTTTATGCAACCAACAATTGTGTTAGCTTTTTTGGCCGCTGCCGCACGCTACTGATTCATGTTTAAGTGATTATCTACTAGGTCTCCAAAGTCCCTCTCACAGTTACTGTTTTTGAGCCAGGTTTTGCCTATTCTGTACTTGTACCTTTGATTTTTCTTGCCTGGGTGTAAAAGCTTGCTTTTCTCCGCATTAAATTTCATGTTGTTGGATAGGGCCCATTGTTCAAGTCTGACAATCTTTTGGGATCCTGATCTTGTCTTTTGGGATGTTGGCTATTCCTGCCAGCTTAGTGTCATCTGAAAATTTGATGACTCCTTTTCCCTCATCTAAATCATTTAACCTCTTCAATCAATTGACCTTGGAGAATTTATACAACCCACCTCAACCAAGGCTGCTTGAAAAAAATGAGGAATGAAGCTGAGGCCTGTCTGAAAAAACAAACTGACTGCTGAACTGCAAAAACATTTGTGACAAATGTGACTAAGTTTTATTTGAGAAACTGGCAAGAAGGCAATGAAATTGAATCCTAGACAGCAATTTGAATGGCGTAAAACATTTCAGAGCATGCTTTAAAATCTTTCTTCTCTCAGAGATGGACTGTAATTTCTCCTGCCTCTTCAGTCGCAATTCAAGGGGAAGTTAAAATTATAAAGTGATGCTCCTGTTGCATGATGGTAAAGGTACCATTTTTATTAAAGGGGTTTTTTGTTTGCTTGGGCTATAGTCAATCCTCTCATATATATTTTTTTTAAAGCAGCCTTTAAGAAAGTTACAGAAAATGACAACTGAGCTTGGAAGCTAATCAAGGTTGATCCTGATCACTGTTTGGATGAAAGACCACCAGGTTATATCAGAGCTGTAGACTGCATGGGGAATTGGAAAATGTCCCTGGAGAAATCAATGGTAACCCACACTGTTGTCAGAAAATAAGATGGATGTGTCCATAAAAGGCATCATATGTCAACTGAAACTGAAGCCTTTTATTTCAAGAATAATTTGTGGAGGAAATAGGTTCCACATTGAGGTTCTATAAAACAAAAGTCACATCATGGCTGTGTTCTGAAAATTGACCAAGTTCTATCATTTGTAGAGAGTAAGTAAGATGACCTCGATGAAATTATGCAGGACCCATTGCTTGGGTTAGTGGCCTCCAACCTTTTGGGCAGCAGGGATCGGTTCTGTGGAGAGAGGTTTTTCCATGGCCTGGAGTGGGTGTGGTTTCATATGCTGCCTGCATCCCGCGGATGGGGCTTCGCTTGTTTGTGCAGCCCAGTTTCTGGGGTGCCATCCATGGCCCAGTGCTGGTCCACAGACTGGGGGTTGGGGACCCCTGGCCTAGGCAAAAGGGACAGAAACATTTTTAAGTCTAAAACAGCCAAATAACATTTGGAAGAGACTCAGACAGATGCCTCCCTAAGAGGTGCAGGACAATCAGATTTGCAAGATTTTGTTACTATAGCCAGTTTCAATAAAGATAGGTCAAATCTTTCCTATGGAGATGATTTTTCTAATCTGGTGACCTGTTGGGGTTGACAGCATGTAGAGACCTCCTTATAAAATGTACCCCCTCTTCTTTTTATTCATAACATAGATAGGAAAGTTTGATTTGCTTTTTAGCCACACAAGGCTAGTCAGTTAAGAACTTCCCTGTGCCCACTTTCTCCTTGAGCGTCGGCTGTAAAAGGATATAAAAGGTTAAGGTTCCCCTCGCAGTTATGTGCTAGTCATTCCTGACTCTAGGGGGCGGTGCTCATCCCCATTTCAAAGCCAAAGAGCCAGCACTGTCCAAAGACGTCTCCATGGTCATGTGGCCGGCATAACTAAACACCAAAGGCACACAGAACGCTGATACCTTCCCACGAAAGGTGGTCCCTATTTTTCTACTTGCATTTTTTTACGTGCTTTCAAACACAATACATTTAAAATCCTAGTAAAAAACATTTAAAAATTAAAAACATTAAAACATTAAAACTCATTCATACCATTCATGGCCGGATCTCGCCAGATCACAAGAGTGAGATCAACGGCCCCAGGCCTGCCGGAAAAGCCAGGTGTTCACTGTTTTTCGGAAGGCCAATAGGGTGGGGCTGGTCCGGATCTCAGGAGGTAACTGGTTCCAGAGAGCTGGGGCAGCCACAGAGAAGGCCCTCCCCCGTGGGCCCGCCAGCCAGCATTGTTTAGCTGACGGGACCCGGAGGAGACCAACTCTGTGGGATCTTACCGGTCGCTGGGAGCTATGCGGTAGAAGGCGGTCTTGAAGATAAACTGGCCCTGAGCCAGGTAGGGCTTTAAAGGTAATAACCAACACCTTGAATTGTGACCGGAGACCAATAGGGAGCCAGTGCAGCTCACGGAGAATTGGTGTAATGTGGGTGTAGCTAGATATGGTAAGCTGTAAAAAGCAGTTAATCATTTTAAAGCTCCAATTGCTTTGTCTTCATCTATTTCCACATCTTTCAAATACTCTTCTTCTGAGGTCAGTGTGTTTGTGTGTGTGTCTGTATCTGTGTGTATCTGCATTAAAATGTAGATATGCATGTGGCTATGCTAAATCCCCCAGCACCTTTGACTTAACCTTAACCTTGACCTGGCAGTCTCTCTCTTGATGTTCTTCTGGGTCTTCGTCAGATCTCCTTCTTCCCATTTGTTCAAGTTTGCATGGTCCACCAAAATCTGAGCCTTCTCATCTTTGTGGTCTTCCTATGATTCCAATGGATCCAGGTCACTCTGGAACCACCAAGTCTTCAATAGCCAAAAGCTGCCCACGTTCATTTCAGGAACTGGGTATGTCTAGTTTAATGAAAAGAAGGACTAGGGGAGACATGATAGCAGTGTTCCAATATCTCAGGGGCTGCCACAAAGAAGAGGGAGTCAAGCTATTCTCCAAAGCACCTGAGAATTGGTGGAAACTAATCAAGGAGAGAAGCAATTTAGAACTAAGGAGAAATTTCCTGACAGTTAGAACAATTAATCAGTGGAACAACTTGCCTCCAGAAGTTGTGGATGCTCCAACACTGGAAGTTTTTAAGAAGAGATTGAATAACCATTTGTCTGAAGTGGTGTAGGGTTTCCTGCCTAAGCAGGGGGTTGGACTAGAAGACCTCCAAGGTCCCTTCCAACTCTGTTATTCTAAATTTTAGTTCACTACTCATTTTTTCTTCCTCACTACAACTGCAACTCTCCATTTCTGTCAGCTCATCAAGCTATTTCCACTTCCTTTCTCTCCTTCCATCCAGTGGTGGGATTCAAATAACTTAACAACCGGTTCTCTGCCCTAATGATTTCTTCCAACAACCAGTTCACAAAACTGCTCAGAAAGTTAACAGCCGGTTCTCCTGAAGTGGTGCGAACTGCCTGAATCCCACCACTGCTTCCATCCCATTACAAACTCTGGGGATAGATGGGCAAAAACAAATTAGAGAAAACAAATTAATCAAATCAGGCAGAGGTTTATTTCAGAAATAGTATTTAAAGCCAAGTACTAAATCTATGCAAAAATATCCACAGAAGGGGTCAAAAATGGCAGCTGCAACCATGACATCAAAACACCACCCCATTTTAAGTTATGTTATGTGTACAAATGCACAGAAAAAAAAAACAGTGGAGCTTCAATCCCATGATCACAGCCACCATGTTGATATTTGTTTACCCTCCACCTGGAGATGGCCCTGAGTGTGTGGGTGTTGGTGTATTGGGGGAGGCAGAGGTAGGTTGCAGCAGGTTCTGACCAGTTCTGGAGAACTGGTAATGGAAATTTTGAGTAGTTCAGAGAACCGGTAGTAAAAATTCTGACTGGCCCCACCCCCATCTATTGTCTGCCTCCCGAGTCCCAGCTGATTGGGAGGAAATGGGGATTTTCCAGCAACCTTTCCCTGGATTGGGGAGGGAATGGAGACTTTACAGTATCTTTCCCCTGGAGTGGGGTGGGAATGGAGATTTTACATTATCCTTCCCATGCCACGCCCACCAAGCCACTCCCACGAAGTCATGCCACATCCACCAAGCCACACCCACAGAACCGGTAGTAAAAAATTTTGAAACCCACCACTGGGGGGCGGGTATATATCAAAGGAAAGGAAAGGAAATCTTTATTATGGTCATAAACCATCATGTTGGGGGATATAAGATCAATCAATCAAAATTTATTACAATCCAAGACCAAATATTATAAAGGACCAACATACAATATAATAACTCTAAAAAGAAATTTTAAAATTGTGATAAAATCCTAAAGTTATTAGTCAATGTAGTATGGGTGTAGAACCAGATGTTTTCTAACAGCTGTAGCTATTGATAAGAATTTTGCAACCATCTTAGAAGTTTCTGAAGAATGATCCTCCAGGAGAACAATAAAAAAGCTCCTGGTGACAATGGCAAATGAGTTATTAATAATAATAATAACTGTATTGTCATTGTATATGTATACACAGTATACCCATACAACAAAATTCATTAACATCCAAAGACCAGGTCAATAACATATATAACAATCCCCAAACACACTCCCACCCACCACAGTTCCCCACCCCTAAACTACCCAAACATCCACACAACAGGCCAAGTAATATTGTCCAACAGTTCACTGATGCCCTTTAGTTCATTGTTGAGTGCAATTATAGCTCTGGGATAAAACTATTCAGAAAACATGTGGTCCGAGTTTTAATTGTTCTGTATCTTTTGCCAGAAGGCAACAGTCCAAAAAGATTGTAAGCAGGATGGGAAGAGTCTCTGAGAATGTTATGCAACTTTCTCAAACAGCAAGATTTAAAGATGTCATCCAGGGCTGGTGGCTGGAGTCCGATGATATTCTGGGCAGTTTTAATGATTCTCTGTAGAGCTTTTTTGTCCGCTACAGAGCTGCTCCCATACCATACCTTGACCATGCAAGAATGCCGTATGTCAGGACACTCTCAATGGTGCTGTGATAGTAGGATAGTAGGACAGAAGTAGATGCTGAGTTAATTTATCTTCCTGAGTTATTAACAATAGGAAACATTAAATTTGATCACCATTGGACATTTTAATAGAGATTCTACCTCTCAGTCTGAACAAATTTGGCGAGAGGCTTATATATCTACTGGTTGTTGCCCTAATAAGTAGCATCCCAATTCAGGAGAAAGCAAACAGTCCCTTACTTACTATATAGGTCAGTGATGGCGAGCCTGTGGCATGTGTGCCAGAGATGGCACACAGGGCATGCAGGGGGCATGGGTGCATGCACAGGGGGCAGGGCACATGCTCAGGAGCCGCACATGCATTGCATTTTGGGGGTTCACGCACACGTGCGCCTGTGCTTTAGGCACTCAGTCCAGAAAAAGTTAGCCATCACTGATATAAGTATAAGATAGTAGCAAATTCTATAGATGACAGTCCTAGAATACCATGACCAACAAGGGATCCACTGCACATAATGGACTGCAAACTTCTACTTTTTCTCAGCCTGGAAACAACAGGGGATGCCCCAAAACAAAGAGAAAGATTACTAAATAAATATGAAAGTATGTCCATGAAAAGGATTTTGGAAAACGCCTTTTTTGATTTTGTTACCTAAGTTGTTGTCATTTTTTTTAAGGTCAGTTAAAATATTTAATGCTGCAGAGAAGGAAGATTATAATAGGCATGAAGGAAAGTTTCGCTTTGTCCAATAGTTCCATGAAAAAAAACATATGTATTTTTTTAATGTAAAGTTGCTTTTTGTAGTTTAGTTTAGTTTAGTTTAGTTTATTTGATTTATATACCGCCCTACTCCCGAAGGACTCAGGGCGGTGAACAGCCACGAGATAAAAACACATAAATACAAAATTTAAAAACAGAATAAAACCGAATTAAACAATTTGGCCGAAGACAGATTTAAAACACCTCAATGAATTAAGAACGAATTAAAATTTGCATTTTAAAAAGGGGGAAAGGGGAAAAGGGAAAAATTAGGCCAGGCCAGCCTGATGGAATAAAAAGGTCTTGAGAGCGCGGCGGAAGGTGCATAGATCCGGGATCCTCCATATCTCCGGGGGGAGCTCATTCCAGATAGTAGGTGCCCCCACAGAGAAGGCTCTCCCCCTGGGGGCCGCCAGTCGACATTGTTTAGCCAACGGCACCCGGAGGAGCCCCTCTCTATGAGAGCGTACCGGCCGGTGGGAGGCTACTGGTGGCAGCAGACGGTCCCGTAGATAACCAGGTCCTAAGCCATGGAGCGCTCTAAAGGTGGTAACCAAGACCTTGAAGCGCACACGGAAGACCACCGGGAGCCAGTGCAGCTCGCACAGGAGAGGTGTTACATGGGAACACCATGTCGTTCCCATAACCACCCGCGCGGCCGCACTCTGCACCAGTTGGAGCCTCCGGGTGCTCCTCAAGGGGAGCCCCATGTAGAGAGTGTTGCAGTAGTCCAGGCTGGAAGTGACGAGGGCATGAGTGACCGTGTGTAAGGAGTCCCGATCCAGAAAGGGACGCAACTGGCGAATCAGGCGAACCTGATGAAAAATCCTCCCGGTCACAGCCGTCAAATGCTCTTCTAAAGACTGTCTAAAGACAGCCGTGAATCCAGGAGGATGCCCAAGTTGCGAGCCCTCTCCGTGGGGGCCAGCAATTTGCCCCCAATAATCAGTGATGGCACCAACTGACTATATCGGGACCTCAGAAACCACAGCCACTCGGTCTTGGATGGGTTGAGTCTGAGCCTTAGTGAACCAAGGAGCCAGATGAGATCGGCGCCGGGTCAGAGGCCGCAAAGGCACTGAATCCTGAGGATACTGAAAGCTGAGGATACTGAATCCACACCACTCAGAAAAAAAGGATAGATGGAAATTCCAAATATAAGGTAGTTCTTCAGTTAATTGCTAGAGCCAAGGGAAAACCCAGTCTCTTGCTTGACTGAGTGAACGTACTGGGGCTTAGCCAGACAAAGGAGGAGGGGCCAAGGAGCTCCAGCGGCTGCCCTGTCCCAGACGGCCACTAGGTCTCCAGTCAAGGCATGAGCCAGAGCCTCAGGAAATGGCCCACGCTCCATCTGGAACCTGTCAGGCCCCCACAGGCGCCTGGGGCAGAACCATCTTACCGGCTCCGCCTCCCTGCGGCGAGGTGCAGCAGTTGTAATTGTCAGAATGACACATCCAGAAAGTCTTGTGAGAAATGTCTTTCTCTTTCATTTCAGAATGTCAGGGATGGGAAGGGGCAGGAAAGGGTTGCTAGGTGATAGAAGAAGAAGCAGAAATTTTATGGTTTCAGCCCCCTTTCCTAAACCATAGAATGTCACATCACTGAAATGCATGCTCAGTTTCCAAAATCCGGGATCATGTGCCTTTGTCTCAACATTCTAAAACAAATGTTTAAATTCAGATGGACTCTACTTGGGCACAGCTGGAGTTTATATGAATCAGCTTATGGCTTCAGGACCTGGATTTCTTTACACACAGCTCTTTTTCAGTCAATATTTAGTTAAACCTGATCTCAATTTACAATTAGCCAGGAAGTTTAAGGAGAACGTATTTTTGCCTGCCATGTCTATTGTTTGCCTGGTCCTTCTTTCTCATATAGGAGGCTTTTTATTCATCAGTGTTTACTTGGTAATCGAAGCAATAATAATAACAGTCTTTGCATCAGCGGTTCGGTGGTGTATCTTATACAATTCTCATGAGGTTTCCTTTATTTATCCGGTAGCTATACCCAGAATTCAACATTGAAAGATAACGTTGATGAGATATTTTACTATCATAGTTATTACCTTTTTATTTTATGTGTATATTTATAACCATTTTTTGGTCAGATGAGCCCACTTATTACTACATTTTGTTTATATGGACCCAGTCAAAAATTTATTCAAGATGTATGATATAGATTTGGAAGAATCAGATGAACAGGAACAAGGTACAGTTATGTGACACATGGGTCTGTGCTCCAATACAGAGTGGAATTTGAATCTGGCCAATGGTGGGTTTCAAAAATTTTTACTACCGGTTCTGTGGGTGTGGCTTGGTGGGCATAGCATGGCTTGGTGGGCATGGCTTGGTGGGCATGGCAGGGGAACGATACTGTAAAATCTCCATTCTGTCCCCAATCCAGGGGAAGGTTACTACAAAATCCCCATTTCCTCCTGATCAGCTGGGACTTGGGAGGCAGAGAATAGATGGGGGCGGGGCCAGTCAGAATTTTTACTACTGGTTCTCCGAACTACTCAAAATTTCCGCTACCGGTTCTCCAGAACTGGTCAGAACCTACTGAAACCCACCTCTGAATCTGGCACAGGATTAAAAAGTGTGGGATTTTAGCTCACTTGAAGTAGGTCAAGCATCTCTAGCTCACCTTGGCTTCAAGTCAAACTCCCGTAAGGATTCTACTTCCAATATACAGGTTGGGAATTCTGCAAGCTGGAAAAGACTGGAACTGTGTACCCAAACAGAAAAAAGGAATAAGTTCCAGATCTCTATTCACTGGACTTAAAATATGTATATATGCACAAAATTGGAAAAACAACAATATATCAACGGAAGATAATCTGATTAGAAAAGTTTTGGAGTGTGCAGAAATGGACAAACTTACAAAGGAAATACAAGAAAAAGAGGAAACAGAATATAATATAGCATGGGAGAAATGGTATGAATGGTTAGAGGAGGGGGATAAAAGGCAAGAGTAAATGAGGAAGATATAGGAGTGGAAATGCAGTAACAAACAAGAGGAAACAGAAAAGATGCAGATCGTAGGTACGAAATTGTGTACGTTGTTATCTATATTTAATAATAAATTTAATAAATAAATATGTATATATGTAAATAAATCAATATTAGAATTTTTAAAAAGATACGTAACCACAAAGAAAGGACAAGATCCATTGTTTCTGAAGCTGTCCACACAACTGACATAATAGGCATCACTTGCATCAATTTACCTCACTTCCATAATTTACATGTTAATGTCATTTCCATACATATAAGCTCATCACTTCCACAACCAACTGACAATTAGGATGTAAAATGTCAATTATGTAATTGTGCAAAATGATAAATGGATGCAAATGACATACTGTAAATGGCATATATTTGGATTTAACAGACAGATTTAAAAGACTTTCTTGCTGCCCCTTCCCCACCCCAATACAAGTACATTGTCCATTAAATCAAAGTTTTATGGTAGTGTTTTGGTGACTTACTTATACAGTTCCTTGGGAGGGAAGAGAAGTAAGAATGAAAGAGAAGTAGTATTAGATTCAGTGACTGATTTGTCCATTATATGAGATCGTGACATCCCTTTGGATGAGTGACAGGTTTATAGGAGAAAAGTGGAAATATATATAGAGAGAGATGGGGACAGAAGTGGAGATCATTTTCTCTGCAATCATATGGTTCTTTATGAGTGGTTCTACATGTGATAGAACTCTCTTGCAAAGTGCTGAATGATTTTTTTTTAATCCTCCTGTGAGTTTGTTTATTCAGCTTCCCACTCCTCTCCTTTCCCATCCTTCCTTCCTTCCTTTGTGGCACAATATATTCTCATCTTTTCTTTTGTCAAAAGACAATATTTTTCAACTGCATGTTTTTATTTAAGTCCTCCTCCCTCGTTCATATATCCCATCTGCAAATCATTTACTCCATGAGCTTCTCTTTTTTTCACTGTGTAAAATTATAAATAATACCATGTTGTGTCTTCTTCCTGTCTTTTCACCTTGTAAGCAGTAATTTCCCATCCCATCACAGGATCACTGATAGGAAGGGTTGTGGATGTGGATGTGAGCAGTGTTCCCGGAGACATGGAGGATGGGATGTCAAATGCAGAAAGTGATTTTTTCTAAAAAAAAGCGATGTTGGTAAAGAATTACTGTGAGCTTTCAAACTCTGTAAAATGTAGACTGCAGTCAATACACCATGTATCTCAGAAATCCTTGCACTGAATTCTGTAACATTTGGAATTTGTTTTCCCTACATCTTGGTCGAGCATTTGTGTAAATTTCATCTAATAAAAAACAGGGCAAAAATACTCATAGCTAATTTGGAGAAATTAAATGGATACTTTTACTTTCTATTTTCCCTAATTCTCTATCAAAATCTCTCTCTCTCTCTCTCTCTCTCTCTCTCTCTCTCTCTCTCTCTCTCTCTCTCTCTCTCTCTCTCCCTCCCTCCCTCCCTCCCTCCCTCCCTCCCTCCCTCCCTCTCCTCCCTTATGTTTCTTTCTCTTGCATTCTCAAAGTTCTGAATTTCTTTATATGGTGCCTTTCTGCATTTTTTTTCTTGCTCTAAAGTTTCAAGGGGTTTACTGTGCTCACTACAAGTCTCTTCATCATCTGTTAGCCTCTCTGCTTGCCCAGTGCCCATCCTGTTTGAAAAATGCTATTGGGAGAAGGTAGGTGCAAGAACATTTCCCCCACCCAAGCAAGTTTCATTGATGTTTGCAAATTTCATCGATGTTTTTTGTTGCCTTTGAGAAATACAAACAAACATCAATTTATTTTCTGATTAATAATGTCTATGGAGGCTGTCGTCCCAAAGGTCAGAGCTGAAGAAGCTTCTTGGATGAGAAGTGAAACGTCTTCAAATAAAAAAAACAGAAAGTCCAGTTGCCTCTTGAAAAAGCACCTTTGCGACTAATTAAAAATGGTTTTCAAAATACAGACGAAAAGGTTGGCATAGTTTTTTTCTGTTAAATTCCATGACAGCTTTTAAAAAAGATAATCATCCATTTTTTATATTGCATTCTATTATTATGAGTTGGCCAACATATGCGATGGACAGGTAGAACTGCCAGGGATCAGCCAAGATTGAAAGCAACCTGGGACCTTCAGATCAAGTAAACCTTGAAAGTTTAATATTTAATTTGTAAGATGTTTTAAAATCCTGTACTGTTACATTATTTACTTTTGACAAAGTATCACCCTGTCTTCAGAACAAGAGGATAGTAAGAAATAGAGCTTAAACTTTAATAGAGTATATGCAGAGCAGTAAATCATTAAGTTCCAGGTTATGAATTCTGAGTAATTGATACCAAGGGACAATCTCGCCTCTTAGGATATTATCAGTAGTGAAAGCACAACCTCATCTCAGCTTCACATGCTCCCAGTGGTGACACGTCGTTTCCTATGTAGCCATGCAGAAAACATAGGCCAGATCAGCCAACCAAGGCTACAACCATCTATCTACTTAGCTGAGAGTAAGCTCTACTGAACTCAGAAGGGCAATTCTGAATAGACACGTGCAGAATATGCTGCTAATCTTGTAGGATGGTGTCATGAACATATCTTGAAAACCTTAGATCTGAGCTTTTTCACACCAAAAATCATTGCTTGAATCAACAGTCGGCAATCTAAACAGCTGCCTAGGTTTAAATGTTTAGATTTTAACCTACTGTTCAGTCTTTAAATACAATTATTCTGAAAAGTCACTGTTATTTATCTTAGACATTTGTTTAGAAATGTGATTTGGATGAATACATACTGTATATTTATACATCTACTGTATTTTACTGTTTTTCTAATCATATATCAGATAATAAAAGTGGCAGTAGGCTTCAACATGCAGCTCAAAATTCATTATTAGGGAATCCAT
This sequence comes from Arizona elegans, assembly GCA_022577455.1. Lineage (NCBI taxonomy): Eukaryota > Metazoa > Chordata > Lepidosauria > Squamata > Colubridae > Arizona > Arizona elegans. Next base: position 183,207,196 of record JAKOOJ010000001.1, read on the forward strand.
GGATCAATGCCCCAAACATCTGTTGCCATTCACAATTGTCATGATTTCTAAGTAATAAGTCTTCACATAATTGTACAGTTTAATTTCTGCAGATGTACAGTGACCATGTGGCTTATCTGTAACAATGTTGGTCGAAGCAGAAACACTGCCAATGGAAGAAGTCATTAGCCCATCCTACATGGTCCCCATTTTTAGAAGCTATCATTGCAACAGAGACATTGAGCATTGTCTTTATTTGGAACTAGAACATAAATTATTTTGGAAAAGTGAAAAGGATATATAAATATTCCTCTCTTTTTGCGGGTGGGGATATTGATCTAGATGAGATTTAACATCATACTGTGCTTCTAACTGTTGTATTTTAATTAATCCCATAGATCAATAATATGGCACTGAACATCTTCTGAAAATGACTAAGCAATGAGGATGTTAGATGAAGCCAATTCAGAGTGAAGGCAATGGTTTCTCAATGAGCACTGCTCTAACTTTGAATACCTAACCTCACAACTATCCCTAAAAGTTACTGATAGAATTATATTTTTGACTGTTTTCAAAATATATATGAAAAGCGAAACCTGTAACTAAACTGAAACTAATTTGTTAATGAGAAACATCCTACCTTTGGCTCAGGGTTACTTATGTCATCATGATAATGAACAAATTGACCTGTAAAAGGAAAAGATGAAGGAATTCCATCTTTAAATTTCTTCTCCCACTGAAGAGAAGTATATTATGAGTTCTTAATTACATATCCCTTTTTGATGATGATGATGATGATGGTGATGATGATGACAACGATTGTCCTATAAGCTCAAATTTCCCACATTCCCTATTACAATTATGATGTAGCTTACTTGTCCTCTGCTCAGTTATCATTCTTTCTTTGTTGTTAACCAAAAGGCAAAGCATCTTTACTACTTGGGGGAAAGTTCCGAGATTTTTTCTGAAGAGGACTTCGTTAGAGAGGCATAATAACTGAGAAGAGGCATAAACTATACAAGCAAGTAATTCTTAAAGAGATCTTTTGCATCTGTTGACATTATCTTCCTCCTCCCACAAATATTTCTGTTCCGAGCAGAAAGGTAAAGATATTGCTTCTTTGCCTTAAACAAATGATATTTCAATGCCAAGTTTAAATGTTGATGCATATAATTATGAGTATATACAATGCACTTAGCAGGCATTTTTTCTTTATGAAAAAAAATCCCCTGATTTTGATCACAGAAATAAATTGGTGATAAAAGCTTGAAATTACATTGGTGGACACACCTAGGGGTGGTGCTTATCCTTGATCCAGAACAATATACCTTGGAAATTACTGCTTCAAATCCTCTGATGCAAATGCTCCTTTTCCTGTTGCAATTACATAATTATTTAAAACGTTGGTAGAAAGAAGATAACAATACAGCAAGGGTTGTCTTTTTGCACACAAATGCCAGCACACTAGTCCTTCAAACTCAGCTAAAGCTATAGGAAAAACTGCACTAAAATATCAACAACTCTGCAGTATTATTATTATTATTTTTTTGTACTCGGCCTTTGACTGCATGTAGCCAATGTATTGCCATTCAATTTGCATCTTCCCTGTATCAAACTGATCCTGAATATTGAAAGAAGAGACCAACTGTTGACAACAAATCAATTGCACTGTTTACATACAAGCTGTATTCAATTATGTCTCTCTACAATGTCTGGTGAATGAGAATCCCTTTTCTCTTGCATAAAGGAGAGACAGAGGATATTGGGAGAAAATAATCAAAGGATTAAAGTGCTACCTGGATAGACATTCACCTGCATAACATTGGAGGTAGTCAATGCTGGCTCAAGGACATATGGAGCCCTAGGACACATTGATTTATGGTGCCACCTCCCCCCAATGGGAAGATTTGCATTTTTGGATAAATTCAGAAGACGCAGCAATAACACCCTCCTAAGCTTTGGCAATTAAGGCAGTGTATTCTTTGACTTGGCCTAAAGTCAGCCCTGGATCTTTTCATTCTTAACTGTGGTCATGGATGCAAAAAAAAAAAAAAAAAAAGAGCCTTGATAGTACAGTGGTCTAAAGTACCCTGTTATTAAGACCAGCTGCCTGCAATTACTGCAGGTTTGAATCTCACCAGGCTCAAGGTTGACTCAGCCTTCCATCCTTTCTAAGGTAGGTAAATTGAGGACCCAGTTTGTGGGGGCAATAAGCTGACTTTGTATAAATATACAAAAAGATGAAGGCTATTGCTTAGTGCATTGTAAACCGCCCTGAGTCTCCGGAGAAGGGTGGCATATAAATCAATTTAAAAAAAAAAAAATCACCAAGCTCTCCTCCTGAATCAGTATAGACAGCATGGTAAATAGTCATACAATCACATTTTCTGCGGATAAAGAAGTTGTGTTATCTATCCGTTTGTTGTGTTTTGGCTTTATAAAGCTCCATATCAAACACCTTAACAATAATCTAAGAAATAATATCATAATTCCTAAGCATAGCAACATAGCAATAAAACAATTGTTGCAGAACAATAACGCAAGCAGCAAGTTTAATCCAATATCAAAGGTATCAAACTGTAGTTTAAATGAACAGAAAAACCACTAGATTTTATTTTTTTTAAAAAAAATACATAATTAAAGAGAAAAAGAACAATGGTTTTATCCATTTTTTTTTTCTTTTGGCAGAGATGTTCTTAGCAAAGAATGAGAAGGCTGGTGGACTGACAAGTGCTAAAAGATTAGATTAATCTTGAAGAATTTAATTCATGTTGAATTCGTAGTGGGATGTTGCTAGAGTGGTTATGCTGAGTTATTCATTTGAGCACAGCACAGCATTTTCCCCACGTGGCATCAGCTTGGGTCATCAAAGATTTTTGAATTTCCGCTGTGAGAAACAAATTGCTTCAGCCATATGTGTGTGATTTATCCACATTCCCCCTTTTTCTGTAAAAACATCTACAACTATCTCTAATACAGCAAATTTTGTTTTCATTTACTTAGCTCCTGTGTTACTATGGCCTTAGAAAGGCAACATGCTTTCTGTTGAGCTTGGCCTTGGCATAGGATTGAGGGTGGGGGGAAAACACACAGCTTGCCCAGGATCCTGCTCTAGATTTATCAAAACAGGTAGTCCTTGACATACAACCAATTGCTTAGTGACTTCAAAGTTAAGACAGATCCCCAAAATAGCAATAGCACTAGAACTTAGACTTAGACTTCACTGTGCTTTACAATCCACTCTAAGCAATTTATACAGTCAGCCTATTTCCCCCAACAATCTGGGGCCTCATTTCACCAACCTCAGACGGATGGAAGGCTGAGTCAACCTTCAGCCCATGAGTGAGAATTGAACTGCCAAACTGCCAAACTGCTGGCAATCAGCAGTCAGTAGAATTAGGCTGCAATGCTGCATTCTAACCACTGTGCCACCATGTCTCAAAAGCTATTTATGGCGCAGTATCAATGTTCCAATATCACTTCCCACCAGTCACATGACTGCATTCGGGCACTCAGCAATTGGTCCACATTTACAGACACTTGCAGCACCCCAGTGGTCACATTACCACAATTTATGACAATTTTTTTCAGCATTTATTTCTGTTTTTTAACAGTTTTAACAAAAACTGGTCCATAGCAACAATGGGTTTGCTTAACAACCAGAGTGAAAAAGATCATAAAATAGGATCCAGTCATGTGATGACCTGCTTTACCACCATTGTGACTTAGGACTGTAATTGATGGTGGGACCTACAAGAATATCATTAGGTGGAAAAAAATGAAATATTCACTTGCAATGGAAAGAAGTTCACCATTGGGGGCCTGCTTAAGATTCTTGCTAACTACACCTGAAAGACCTCATGACCTGGTCAAACTCAATGAGCACCAACCAACTAAGGAACTATTGTTTTCAGTGTAAATTCTCTATCTTAGAATAGATAATTGCTTAGAAGTAATACCTGTCACCCATGATTCAGTAATGCCGATCACTTTTTTTACCTTGAATTCTCCTTAGTTGTATCAACTTTCTGATCTTAGCACACTTCGTTCTTGCTTAGACTGGTTTGACTTTTGACTTGTAGACCATCTTAATGACTACTCTTCTGTGTTTCTTTGTAGCTGCGAGTTACCATTTTGGGAATTTGACCTTGGACTGTGAAAATATGCTTTTGTTGCTCCCAGTTTCTACTCTAATCCAAAATAAAGAGCACCAGATTTAAGCAAGCCCTCCCTAACCTAATGTGTTCCAGATGTGTCGTGCTACTTGTATCAGCTCCAACCAGCTGGGCTGGTGGCCATATTGGCTGATGAAGGCAATAGTCCAGCCCACATCCAGAAATCTGGAGATCTAGCACATTTGGAAGGTATCATGCAGAGTACCTTCTTAAGATACTGGACATGTACAAAGGTTTTCAAATCATTAATTTAGAACATTATTATATAATGTTATGAGGGAGTTTATATTATTCTTTTTCTCCATGAGGTTTTCTTCTCTATCCATTTTTAACATCAGTTATTTATTTTCAACATGTTTCTGTTCTTGTTTAAAACGTGTGACATATTTCGGGTTACAGCTCTTCTGCAAATCAAGAATGGGAAATTGTGTCTGTTGTATATGATAAGAAGGCAAAACATTATTATTGCTGTTATTATTTAGACATGTCCTATATTGAGCCTTTTAGCTTTATTTTTTTTACCTTTTATTATAATGCCTTTGTATGATTATTGAGATCTGCCCTGAGTCATTGGGAGTTGGATGGCACCTAAGTTTAATAAATTATTATCATTACTTCATCATCTACTGCTTCTACTTGCTGGTTGTACTGACTATGTACTTTATGTGAAAGGCAGTGTACATGTTGCATATCAAATCTGATATATCTGGAGATTATAACAGCCTAACCTGAGACACATGAAATATTTTTTACATAATTATAATATCAATGAAATCGGTAATATGAATAAAAGATATACATTTAGGATTCCTAGATCTGGGCTGCAAAACCACGGACAACCCCTAGATGCAAGCGAACATCTCTTTGTTGCCATCCATTGATCTTCTCCATTTTTGCAAACTAAATCTAGTAGCCCTGACAGTTAAAAGCTAATAAAGCCATTGGATTTCTAGCAGCATATAAAACTGTTCCACTTAGCCCAACATTATTCGCTCTGATATCAGATCACCTCATCTAACTTTTTAAATTGGAGATGAAAAAATATTAGCCAAAGTTCTTGACATTCTTGATACTTTAATGATGATTAACTAAAATTCTATTGATTCTAATAGGTGAGATCTCAGATATAGCTCCCTGCCTAAACATTCCTATATGCTTGGCCATATAATTTTTTCTCAGTATAATTTAATGTTTCTATAAAATAAGTAAGTAGTGAGAGAGAGAAGATGATCATACCCTTGAGACCTTCTGCCATGGATGTTTACAACTTATAATGAAAACCATGAGTTTCTCCTTTTGTCCAACACAGCACACATTCCTATGACCCATAAGCAAAGACAGGAGACCAAGCAAGGAAGATATGATTAACCATCATACATTTTTGGAAGTTTACAAGCTTCCAAAAGTACCATATTACCAGCCAAGGTTTTTTTAATCAGCTTTTTTCTCCTCCTTTTCTCTGTATCAAATGACACAATTACACTGAATTTTCACTGCAGCTTTCTGGTTTTCAAACTAAGTACTGACTGAACCACACAGACATATTCCCTCTGCATTAATGATCTGCTAGTAGTTATTTATGCTGCACATTTGGGAAGAAAGAAAATATATTTCAATGTTGAAATAATTCTCTTACAAAACTCAACATGGATGTGAGGAGGAGGAGGAGGAGAATAGCTCTGAGAAGTTAATATCGCAAGCCAAAAAACTTGCTTTCTTGCAGGCAGAGGGCAAAATCTAGTCAACATTGTGAAACTGCAGCTGTGTGCCTCTGATCCCTTAGATCTATGTGTGCGATCATCACAGATTTTCTAATCATTTAATGGAGCACAGTCTCTTGGAAGTTTTGAGCAACTGAGCTTTGCTAAACTCTTTTTCTTTTCTTTTTGAAGAACCACATTCATCTTACCCAAGCTACGGCTAAATGAAAGGAGTGTTTCTTATTTTATGTTAAGCTCTTTTTTTAAAAAAAACTACACGTAAAACCTGTACATAGAGACAAAAAAATTATTATAAAAGTTTTTTATGAGCACATCAGCCCTAGTACAGAAAGTACTAGTACAAAATAATGTCCATCTAAGTTCATTTTTCCCCCATAAAATGCATTAGTATCAATTTCCATGCACAAAATGGAGATTTCCTGATATTCTACTGCAAAGGGATAAAACGCCTAACTTACATTTAGCCAAAGTTTCTGACAATCATATCACAATACACGGAAGCAGAATCTAGCAGAATCTGAGGAGTGGGGAAAGCTATGGGTAAGATAGGGTAAATCTTAGACGCTTCTTGTAATGGCAAAAGAGTGATTTAGGGAATCAGTTCTAATGAAGAAGGCCATTGGTCTTTCTGGAAATGAACTTGAGTCTCTGACACCCAGGTGATCCAGGGTGGATACATGGCATAACAGTGATTGGATCTATACCTAGCATTACCCTTCTAAAGCCAAAATAAGGGCCCACTGATTTGTGCTTACAGTGATACCTCAATACTCATTGTTAATTAGTTCCAGGAGGTGCAAAGAGTACTACAAACAATGAGTACCAAACAATTTTTCCCATAAGGAAAAATGTAGTGAGTCACAAGGCAGTCAACACCAACCAGTTCTAGCTTATGTGTTGAGTACCAAACATATGATGAGTACCAGGACAAAATGTTTGTGTCAAAATGCATTGAGTACCAAATTCGATGGATTTCAAAGCAGTTGAATACTAAGGTACTATTGAATTTGTTAAACTGTAGATTGTATCTTCAGATAGATAGATAGATAGATAGATAGATAGATAGATAGATAGATAGATAGATAGATAGATAGATAGATAGATGATAGATAGATGGATGGATGATAGATATGTAGATGGTAGATGATAGATGATAGAAGATAGATAGATAGATAGATAGATAGATAGATAGATAGATAGATACGTAGGTAGGTAGGTAGGTAGGTAGATGGTAGATGGTAGATAGATAGATAGATAGATAGATAGATAGATAGATAGATAGATAGATTTTTATTTTTTATTAAGTAAACAATATCTTACAGTTCAACATTTTTGGTTGAAAATGTGCAATCATGCTATATACTTATATACATGGTATCTAATAGATTACATAGATATTTTTTTAAAAAAGATAAATAGATAGATGGATGGATGGATGGATTATTTATTTTTTATTATTATTTATTAAGTTTTTATACTGCCCTTCTCCCGAAGGACTCAGGGCGGTGTACAGCCAAGATAAAAAACCAACAATATAAAAGTTAAAAACAATTTAAAATTATTAAATAGTTTGGCCAATAATCTAAAATAAAGTAACCCATTAAAATAATATTTTAGGCCAGCCCTGCTTGATGGAATAATAGTGTTTTAAGGGCGCGGCGAAAGGTACGGAGGTCGGGAATCCGATGAATCTCTGGGGGCAGCTCGTTCCAGAGGGCAGGTGCCCCCACTGAGAAGGCTCTAACCGACGGCACCCTGAGGAGACCCTCTCTGTGGGAGCGTACTGGTCGATGGGAGGCTATCGGAGGCAGAAGGCGGTTTCGTAAGTACCCAGGTCCTATGCCATGGATGGAAGAGAGAGAGAGAGAGAGAGAAAAGACTGGAGTCTTCTCCCTGGGGGCTTCCTTTACACCCCTTCAAGGAAAACATGAGCAAAAGGCTGCAACTTGAAAATTCTAGCAAAATCCCAACGTGTCACTGAGACCGATTGTGTCTGGGTCATTTTTTTTTCTTTTGCTCAGTGTCAACCCAGGTATTTTACTGCCTGTCATGGACGATAATACAGTACCTTTTCCTATGTGTGTGCAAAAGACGAATGGAGATGCTTTTTCAGTAGCAACCATAAAGTAGCATCTTCAGCTGTTCCTAAAGTATTCCAGGATGCCCACCCAGATAAGTGCCAGATAGCTGTCTCCTTACAAAGCTCCTTGCTGCTCCACGTGTTTGGTGCTCAAGGCCTCTGCTCACTTTGCCCAATGATAGGGCTGTTGCTTTTATTAATGCCTTACGGGAGACTCGTTCGGTGAGGCTTTCATCTTGCATTTACTGATGCCGTTTTGTTTGATATGGTTAATAGACATACTGCCAAGAATAGTGGGATCCCATTATCCTTACCAGATTATGTAATGTAATGCCTTGATGAAGATATGGAAAGAGTCTCATGCAAAATACATGTTACTTGGATAAGTAAACTTGGACAAGCTTTAGCACTAATTTCATGTACTCCTAATTGGCTCATATGCTTCTGTTTATGTAATGCAGATAAAGACATTAGATAAAGAAAATTTCGGTTTCCAAGTTGGAAGCCAAGGAATGGCTTTTCCACACTGACTGACTCATTCTTCTGAATGACTACAAGCATTTCAACCCCCATATATTCTATCATGCTTTCTACTACCATATGTCATTTCACTCCAAGAAATGAAAATACGATTTAGAGAATAATTTTAACATGCTGCAAGATATCTATAATGCAGTTATAAGCAGATTTGTACAGAAGTAAAGTGGGGCAGTTGTGCCACAGGCAATGTGCTTACAACAGCAAGAGCATTATAGTTTTAAAAGAGTAAAATGTAGTTCTGTTTACAGATCAGTGGTGGGTTTCTACTGGTTCGCCCCGGTTCAGGCAAACTGGTAGTGGCGGCGGCAGGAGGCTCCGCCCACCTGTCCGGACATCATCATGAACACTCTACACATGTGCAGAAGCGCCGAGCATGAGTGAAGCGAGCACGCACGCATGCAGTCACACTTCCAAACCGGTAGCAAAGGTAAGTGAAAACCACTACTGTTACAGATACGGTAGTTCTCAACTTATGACCACAATGGAGCCTGAAATTTCAATAATAAATTATGACGTTCATACATTAATGCACCCACATGACCAGATCTACTTTTACAATTTTTTCGTGGTAGTTAATTTGAATCAATATATTCCTATGAGTGTGGGTTTTTCTTTTTCCAGAAATGGGCCAAAAAGGCCAGAAACAGGCCAAAAACATAGTAAATTGTGGCCACATGAATGAAGTGCATTGAGCCAAACACCCAAAATGCAATCATGTAACTAGGCAGATGTGTGCTGCCATTGGAATTCTGGAATCAGGTCTTAAGTAGCTTTCGGGGGGGGGGGGGGGGTTGGCATGAATTTGAACGGTCACTAACCAACCGGTTGTAAGTCTAGGACTACTTGTACCTTAAGAATGGAAGAATGAAAGCTTCTAACCCCATTCCTATGCCTTAGAAAACTATGCCAGAACCACTATTAGAAATTCCAACATTCTCCCAACTATGTTTTTGTAGTTTGTAAGGGACTAGCAAGTTAGGGTTGTGTCACAACCATACCCCTGGAATTACCCTGCAGACAGATATAGAATCATCTAAAGGCACTGTAGGTCTTCAAGTTAATTTCTGTAAGGCAGGGGCAGGCAACATAGCACCCACAAGGATGACTCTACCCGTTGTGCCGTTGGAGGAAGCTGGGAAGTGATTTGATTATTTATTTAAGCTGGGAAGCTGATTTGATTATTTATTTGCATATTTAGTGAACAGGCACTCCCATTACAGCCATTTCCCGGTGACCTCAGGAGAGACTAAATGCGCTTGCCAGTCCCAAAATCTATACCCATCAAGTGTGTTTAGAATTTCTTCTGCCTTTCAAGAACATTTCCAAAAATGCTATCTCATGTGCAGCCAGCATATAGTTGTATTGGTGGAGGGGGCAAATTTGAAGCTTAATGATCTAGCATAGGAATTTGGCATAGCCCTGCTGCTTGCAGCCCAACCCATTATTCGTGAACAGAGTAATGTTCCCCGAAAAGGCCAAAAATGGCTTCTCATTTTTCAGTTTAGCATTCCTTGGCAACCAGGGAATTTATGAAGTTGAGTATGCCTTGATCTCCTCACCTGGTCCCGTACATGAAGAACAATTAAAGCCGGAACATCCTCTTTCTAGACGCTATTTCCTCAGTGGGTCTTCCAGCTGAACAGAAAACCCAAAGCTGCTGATTATATTGGTCTCAGTTGACAACTAAACCTAAAACAAGATGCTGGAGGAATTTATGTATATAACTGAAACATTCTGCTGGGGTTGGGACAAACATTCCTTTGTCGAAATTTTTGACTGTTCTTTTGGTGGCTTCTCTTAGCCACAGCTGGTCCAAGATGGAATCCCAGTTTAAATCCTACAGAGGGAGCTGAGTCAGAGGCAAAAGTTTGGATTCCCTCATCAAGTGTTTTTTGAAACCAGACAGTACATCTGTTTGGCCTTGGATGCTAGCCCACATTTTCTTTAGTGGCTTATTTTGATTATAAAAAACTAAGAGACTGAAGCAAGGAAAAGCATTCAGGTTACTAGTCAGTATCATGTATTCTCTGACAGTTAGCAGGCTGCAAAGATCCTGGTCTAAAAGAAACTATGGTCATTGTCCCAAGTACCAAGTGGTAAAGAACACTGATATAAAAAAGCAGTTCCATGCCAATAACAAGAGTTTGTTGGTATAGTTTGGTATAGTAGTAAGACACTGGGTTAGAAACAAGGAGACCATAAATTATTGTTCCACCTTAGGCATAAAGCCAGCCAAATGGTCTTGGCCCAGTTGTTCTCTCTCAGCCCTAGGAAGGAAGCAGTAGCAACCACTTCTGAAAATCTTGCCAAGAAAACTTCAGGGACTTGTTCAGGTAGTCAACAATAACCCAAAGGCCCATGTGTATGCATACATGCTTTGCCATTGCCTGCTTTTTATGCCTGAGAGTGATTAGTCCAGGGGTGGGCTGCTGGGGGTTCTTGGGGGGTTTCGGAGAACCTCTAGCTAAGATTCTGTGCAGTTTAGAGGACCCCCAAATACCACTCCTGGCTGGCCTCGCCCCCCCTCCCAGGAGTCCCCATGTGTCCCGTTTTGGTAAGTGCAGGGTACACGGAAACTCGGGGAGGGCGAAAAACGAGCCTAGCAGAAGTTCAGTAAGGCCGGAAACAGATCCATTTCTGGCCTCTATTTCTGGAGCCCGGGGAGGCAAAAACACCTCCCCCCCCCCCATGGTGCAGAAGGTCGACTAGACCACGCCCACCATGGCCACGCCCACCCAGCAACCAGGCAGAGAATCCGTTGCTAATATTTTTGAAGCCCACCCCTGGATTAGTCCAAAATCATCAGCTTTGTGCCTGAAACAGGACTAGAAGTCTCCCACTTTGAAGCCCTAGGCAATAAAGGAATTAGCCATCCCTTGCAAGGAATAGGGAGGTGGAAGAACAAAGCAGTAGCAAGCCACTATGACCCATAGCTTCGATATGGCCTAAATTGAGTGATTCCAGATCTAACCTATTGGTCTAAAATTCTAGGAACAGGGAACCTTGTTTCTGTCACATTTCCTCTGAGATAGTATAATCCCTTGTGGGCTGCCCTCCCCAGCTGGATAAAAGGACAAATAATCCTTACCAATGTCTTCACCCAATCTCTTGTATAGCAGGCCTCAATCTAAAGCCAGAGTTGTATGTGGGCCTATGGCCATAGCGCAAGCTAATCCCAGTCTAAATTTTTGTTGACATGTTGCAGAAAGAAAAGCATAAAAACAACCTTCCTGACTGAAAGAGACCTGACTGAGCTGACATACAAGTGTGATCTCTCCTTCACTGCCTCTCCCCCACCCCCACACACAAATATTTTGCTATTGTGGAGTAGTAAGCAAAATCCCTCCATGGAGATATTTCCTGGGATGAAACATTTCTGCAAATAAAAAGATCCGACTGCTTATTTTTTTTTTCTTCACCAGGATGCACAAACATCCTGTTGCTTACCATTCATCAACAAAACGTAGCACAATTCCACTTCTACAAAGGACTGACCAACTCTGGCAAAAAAGAAAAAGAAAAGGCCCAAGGCCTCCAAAGTTTCATCTGGTCCTAATTTTCCATTGACTGTAAAATGACACGCCAATTTTTTTTTTCATATTCATTGTAGCTTATTTTCATCTAGTTTACATTTCAGAATGCCCTGCTTTTCCAGCCTGATTTGTCATATTAAAAAGAAGAGGAGAAAAAAAGAATTTTATAGTAGCCGACCGACTGGCACCACCACAGCTTTGCAGTTCAGAGGATCCAAAATGACAGAATCTCTGATTTCTCATTAAAGGGTTGGGGCAAGACAGTGTGACTCGACTTGCATTCTCCCTCAGACTGCCCTAGAACTAAAATTGTGAGTGTGGGTGTGAGCCTCTGGCAGAAAAAGAAGGGAGGAGGCACTTCTGAAATGCAGCTTTCCATAAAGCTCAGAAAGCAAAGGATGCACTGTGTTAATAGACAGGACAATTGGATTGATTTCATCACAAGGAGAATCAAATTCTCACAAGGTAACTTGGGTAGTATTCCATAACTCCCATCTTCTGTAGGGTTAAAATGATGGAAATTAAATTTATCCCAGTTTGAAGAAAGGGGGAAAGAGTTTGCCCTTTTCTCTAGAGCACGGATGTCAAACTCACGGCATCACGTTGCCGTCACGTGACATATTGTGATGTTTTTTCCCTTCGCAAAGCTGAGGTAGGCATGGCTTGCGTGTGATGCATCCAGCCCAGAGGCCGCCAGTTTAACACCCCTGCTCTAGAGGCGAATTCACACTATTGTTTTGATGCAGTTAGAGGCCAAAGATGCATTTGTGTTCCTAGCTACAAATAAAGCTTATTGAGCTAGACAAGTTTCATCTCTTTTATTCTGATGGATAGTCTGTCTTATTTTTCAACGGTTGCTTTCGTATATTTCCTATCTGGAAATGAATGGACATCTTTGATTTTTTTTTTCATCAGCAAAGGCCTATGTGCTTCAAAAAGATGGCAGGGATCTGTAAATTCCTCACACAGAAGCATACAACCAAAGGTTTCACTGCCAACTCCTCAGCCCAAAGACATAGTTCCTCTTTTCCCTTCCTTGGCCTGAAAAATGACAGTAAAAGGAACACCAGCTGTCATATCCCTAAAGTGCTGAACAACAGTAAGCCCATGTACAAATCCCAAAGAATCATAGGAGAAGTAACTGTTCTGAAAAACCTCTATATCTTTTCATCAAGTCAATGAAATGGAAAGAGGTTTTAAGAGGGAAATAAGGCTCAAGTACTGTCATTGTTCCATTGCAACTTTTTGTCAGGTAAATGAAGAAAAATAGAGAAAATGTGTGAATAAAGTAGCAGGTAACCTGGGACACATTCCCAAATTATCAATTTGGCCTTGAAAAACAAGCCAACTAGTCCCTTTGTTGTTTTTCATCCTCTTTCCCACCCCCAACACCAAGCCTCCCCCCTTCTCTGAAAAACTCATGATTGTTGCCAGATTAATCTAAGGAGAAATTTGAAAAACCTGTTCATCCCTTAGTGCAGATTTTCTCAAGCAGCTGAGTTAGCTGCTGCGTTGAAACATCTGGTGTTGGTCCTAATTCAAGCTTCTAGTTACCTCCTCCAACACATACCACATGGAACAGTAAGAGTGATCAAAATGGGTGCCCAAATTCATGCTTTCTTTTAACGAATGCAAGGATTTCTTTCTGTATTATTCCTACTCAGTTTTTGTGCATTCTGATGCACTACATAATTTCAGGCCTGAAATCTACTGTTCCTGTCAAACTGCTGTAAGTAGAAAGTAAGAACTCCAAAATGAATCTTGCATCTCGCACTAGTCGTATTTTCTAAAATATCTATTCACTTTCTGGCTTATGCCGAAGATTTTTATCCTAATTCTGCTCCATTGTATGGGAGTAAAGAGACTGCTCCTTATAATGAAAAGAAAGATAGGCCAGCAAAACATGCAATGAGACGTCGATAGTACCGTGTTTCCCCAAAAATAAGAACGTCTTATATTTTTTTGAACCCCGAAATAAGCGTTTGGACTTATTTTCGGGAGGTCATATTATTTTGGGGCACGTAGAGCAAAATGGGGCTCCTCTTGCAGTCTTACCTGATTTCCAGCTCTGCATTTAAATATTTTCAGGGAGGGCTTATTTTTTGGGGAGGAGGCTTTTTTTAGCGCATGCGCTCAAAAGCCCAATTGGGCTTATTATCAGGGGATGTCTTATTTTCGGGGAAACAGGGTAGTAGTAGTAGTAGTAGTAGTAGTAGTAGTATGGCATTTGAAGCTTTTCTCTGCTTCATAATAAGGCAATTCGTAATATTTTGAAATAATAATTGCCATTTGTCTGCAAAATTATAAGGTATATTAACTATTCCAGCCACAATGATCCTTTCCCAGTGGCGATGTCTTCTGATTCTAGTATACTCTAGTACCACACCGAAAGGCAGTAAAAAGAATTAACCTTACTCCATGGCCATATTGATCAAGTATTCTGAATACTTCAATCCCAACCTACTTAGGAAGCAACAGATTGAGAAGGTTAACAGGTATTAAACCAAAGATATAAATGTCCATTATACAAGATGATAATGATGATGATGATGATGACGACACTGTGCTTTCACATCTGCATCTCAATGTTAGCTAGAAATGTTTGCAATGTTCTGATATATTCTTTGTCACTTGATCTTCTTTCCCTTCCTCCCCCCTTACCTGCATTTTCCCCTCCCCCCATGTAATTCTATCTTGAAAGGGGATACTTTCATGGAAACACATCATTAATATACCACTAGCAGTGAAATGTTTCTATCAATGCAACTCTAGTTTCACCAGCACTCAAAATAAGTACTGGATAAAAATGCAGAAATGAAACATGTCCAAAAGTATGGTTAGTTAATCAACCAATGGAATGGCAGCAATGAATAATGTAAAATGAGTTGTAGAAATGGCCATCCTTGTCTATAGATGACATTTTGGTGCCTTTGCCAAATCATCATCTGCATGACTATCTCCAGTTTCTTCTCTTGAACTGATGTCCTTGGTGGATTAAAATGTTTTTTTTTTCCTGAGTATGGAACTTTGCTTCTCCTTGCTGGATTGCAAACATAGACACCAAGAATCACAGAACTCTGAGACACACAAAAATAATAATAATAACCTTGGCTGTAACACTAATTAGTAACTGGACTATAAAATAGCTATTAAAAATATTCCCTTTGGCTCCTCTGTATCCTAAAACTTTTCTGTTCCAACTGCTTCTAATTAGGAACTGACAGCAGCTAAATTTATTTAAAATGCCCTACTCCATCTCTTTTTTGTTTTCTTCTTGTGCCATGTCATTTAGAAGACTAGGGAGCAAGAAATTTTTATTGTTTATTTATTGGATTTTTAATTTATTTTTTAAAAAACATCATAGATAACTAATCCAGTAGCCTTCTTGATTTCAGAGTGGGTTATAAATAAATACCCAATTACCGGTTTGGCGCCGCGGTGCTCCAGTCAGAGCTTCCATTTCCACCTGCTATTTCTTCTGTGACAAGAGCAGCAGGTAGCCTAATGGTGAAGACACTTGCCTCCCACTCGGAATATTGAGAGATCAATCCTAGGTAGTGGCAGATGTTTCTCTCGTAGGGCGCAAAGAAAAAATAACTGTTGTGAACTCCACGTGGTGTCAAGAAGGGCATCTGGCCAGGAAATGCCCAGCTCCACCCAGTTGCCCTAACTCTATCCTGAATTAAGGGATTACAAGAGTTGTAAAAAGGGAGTTTTATTTCTTTTCTGACAAAAAATAATTAGAGCAAACCTGAAGCATGTGAAACTATCAGCACTGCTGTGTTTTAAAATAGTTTACTCTTTTTAATGGCATATTAGTGTTCATATTATCTTCATGTCAGCCTTTCTGGAAGTTTGTTGGTGGATAGTTAAAAATGCTTAAACTAAATTAATAATAAATCTTGCTGACTGTGGCTGTTGTGAAAGTCTCTCTGGGCTCTGCTAATCACTGTGTTCTTCCAAATGTTTTCTAAACTGTTTGATCTGCCATATTCCTTCCTAGATCAAGCTTCTTCCTTTCCCTTTTCTTGCATATTTTATACAGAGACTAACTTCCCTGGTCTTCCCAATTGATGGGCAGTCTTCAGAAGATGCAACAGATTTGAACAATGGGCCCTATCCAACAAATGAAATTTAATGGGGAGAAAAGCAAGGTTTTATACCTGGGCAGGAAAAACCAAAGCTACAAATACAGATTAGGTGAAACCTGGCTCAAAAATAGTTACTGTGAGAGGGACCTTGGAGTCCTAGTGGACAATCACTTAAACATGAGTCAGTAGTATGCAGCAGCAGCCAAACAAGCTAATATAATTCTTTTTTTGTATAAACAGAGACATAGAATCAAAATCATGTGAAATATTAGTACTGCTTTATAAAGCCTTAGCAAGGCCACATCTGGAATACTGTATCCAGTTTCGGTCACCACATTACAAAAAAGATGTTGACACTTTGGAAAAAGTGCAAAGAAGAGCAACTAAGATGATTAAAGGCTTGGAGAGTAAAACATATGAAGAACAGTTGCAGAATTTGGCAAGTCTAGAGAAAGAAGGACTGGGGGGGGGGGCATTATAGCAGTATTCCAGTATTTGAGAGGCTGCCACAATGAGGAGGGGGCCTATTTATTTTCCAAAGCACCGGAGAGCAAGACAAGTAACAATGGATGGAAACTAATCAAGGAGAGAAGCAACCTGGAATTAAAGAGAAACTTCCTAATAGTGAGGACAATTAACTAGTGGAACAGCTTGCCTTCAGAAGTTGTGGATGCTTCATTGCTTCCACAATGTCCAGAGACTGGACAGTCACTTGTCTGAAATGGTATAGGGTCTCTTACTTGTGCAGGGTGCTGGACTAGAAGACCTCGAAGGTCCCTTCCAACTCTGTTCTGATTCTGATTTTATCCTTTTCACTTCATTCTTCACTTCAAAGCTCTTTCTTCACTCCACCTTAGTGTTATTCTCAATTTCCCCTTTAGAATTTTTTCTCTCTCTTTCCCTTCTCTTCTTCCTCCTCTTCTCTCTACTTCTATTTTACTTCTACTCGTCTCTTTCTACTTCCACTCCTTCCACTCCTTCTCCTTCCATTCCCTCCTACTTCCACCTTGGAAGTTTTCTGTTGTGAGATCAGGACAGAAAAGTCCAAAGGTCTTGTTTTTTTCTTATGGACCAATTAGTGCTCTCAGCATAGCCATGATGTGAGTCGGGTGATCTGAATGGGAACTCAGCTACTCATGAAACATGAGTTTCACTATCCATAGGTCAGTATGATCGGAATTGTCTAAATTGTCTAATCTATATATATATTGATGGCCTCTTTAACTTGAAGGTCACATTTTGAATACTGTCTTCTGAAAATAAAAGAAAAATGGAGTGCAATACTGTCATTGGTTATTATCAAATAAATCATTGAGGCTGTGGGGAATCTAACATGAATAATTTGGCATGTAAAATGTAAATGGATTGCTAGCCATTTAATGAGCGAATGTTTAAGAGCTGTTATGCTACAACAACAAATACTAAAATTGACGATGAAGGAACAGAAACAGTTCTATTGTATCCCCCAGAACATCAGCACTTTATCCAGCTTCCTACGAATGTGTTGAATCTGTAGTATTCTGCATCTACAGCAGTAGTGGGTTTCAAATTTTTTTACTACCGGTTCTGTGGGTATGGCTTGGTGGGTGTGGCATGGCTTGGTTGGCGTGGCAGGGGAAGGATACTGTAAAATCTCCATTTCCTCCCAATCAGCTGGGACTCAGAGGCAGAGAATAGATGGGGGCAGGGCCAGTCAGAATTTTTACTACCGGTTCTCTGAACTACTCAAAATTTCTGCTACCGCTTCTCCAGAACTGGTCAGAACCTGCTGAAACTCACCTCTGATCTACAGTTGCTATTACAATCTATGAGGTACAATGGAGATTTGGGTTCAATTTTTGGGCTCAGGTCTCAATGCAGGTGTTTCTTCTTCTGGCATTGGAGACATGGTGGAATGTGAATAAATACTAAATATTTTATGCCCTTTCCCTTTATTTTTTCATGTTCCATTGTATGGCTGTTTGTTCAAGCTCATCTTCTTTAAATCTGACCAAACAGAGTGGAACGTGAGGAATCTGGAAAACCAACAATTGGCAGCATAGTGTTTACCGAATTATGTGCTACAAGATTTTCTACAAACTGACACTGATGACATGAGAGCAGGTCTTACCTCTGTTTCTTTTTAGAACGTAAGCCAAGAGGAGCTTGACATCATCCAATTGATATTTTTTTAAAAATGGGTACTCTTTTTTCCAGAATGACTCAGATTTTCCCATCGAGCAAATCTGTCTCATAAACCACATATGCCAGCCAGCCCCTACCTAGTATCCTACAGATGCAGTGGTGGGATTCAAATATTTAACAACCGGTTCTCTGCCCTAATGATTTCTTCCAACAACCAGTTCACCAAACTGCTCAGAAAGTTAACAACCGGTTCTCCCAAAGTGGTGCGAACAGGCTGAATCCCACCACTGTACAGATGTATTGACCCTTGGATTGAGCCAAGCTTGCCTAGGCAAGGAGGGAGCCCTCCCACTTTGCCTGCACAAGTCCAATCAGCTTATTTGAAATAATTGCAAGTGTTAGTTGCTTGAGGAAGGCTGCTTCATAATTAAGCTGCCAGATGGGGAAGGCTGATATACCCATTTATAAGGGAGGCCATCTTTTTAAACTCGGTAGGACACACATTCAAATGAAAATACATTGGATTGCCAGTTTATGCTTAGCCTATGAATGTGTCAAAATGTATAGTTATTTGTAGTAACATTGTTTTGGTCCTTCATATGAAGCCATCAAGTAGGGCATGGTACAGAAATTGGAAAATATCATAATAGTCTTATCTGGCAGTTCATGATGTTTTCTTTCAAAAGGCATTAGCAATATGCTTCTCTCTCTTGGAGAACTTCAAGAGTGGATAATTATTCTTGTCTGCATTGCAATATATATTAAAACATGTTCAAATGTGGCTTTCCAGGGAGTTCTGCCAAATATTTTAAAGGCACCAGCTGCAGCTTTAGCTAATTTTATATTGCCTTTTGAGTCTTTTACCAAATCCAGTTTGCATTTGTTTTTAAATTAAAGCTGAAATGTACAACTGTACATTAGCAACATTTTACTAGATTGAATTTTTTTTTAAAATTTGATTTATATGCCGCCCTTCTCCGGAGACTCAGGGTAGCTTAAAATGTGCTAAGCAATAGCCTTCATTCTTTTGTATATTTATACAAAGTCAGCTTATTGCCCCCACAACTGGGTCCTCAATTTACCTACCTAAAGGATGGAAGGCTGAGTCAACCTTGAGCCTTGGCAAGATTCGAACCTGCAGTAATTGCAGGCAACTGTTCTTAATAACAGGGTGCTTTAAACCACTGTACTACCAAGGCTCTTTTTCAATGTAGAGCTTCCCTTTGTTTATATATTTATGTCTTTGTTTATTCATTTACAATATTCCATTTTTAAAACATTCATACATTGATTTCTTTTTTTAAAAAAAAATCCTTTGGCTAAAATATTAGCATAGAAAGAAAGAAAACGGGCTAACTAGAACGATTATCCCACATCTAACGGCATTATGACAATTAGGATTGTGAAAAAATAAAATGCAAAGGAGTTTTCCAGCTCGATAGTCAGCATTGTAAAGTTGTCTGTGCGCCATCTCTCAAAATTCTCTTACCTGTTTGTGGGCAGAGATTTTTGAATAACATTTCTATCTCCCTGCCTGCCAGCCTGCATTTTCTGCCCCATCACTATTTTGAATTCTCCACAGTTCTTCCAGGCATGTGCTCTTTGAGGTACTGGCAGAAAAACAGGAATATCTGAAGAGAATTCTGCCAAGTGGTGTTTCCATTCTGTAGAGAGAAAGAAAAACCTTAGAAATCTCTCAAGGGGAGAACAAAAATGATAGAGATTGTTATCTAAATCTAACACTCTAATTTAGAGATTATAGAACAAACATTCCTTTGCTGTTTCATACCACACTTTGCTTTTAATTTCTAGGTAATGTTTTTTTTCTTTTTTAGCTGTTTCTTTAACAGGAATGACTGTGGTGTCTTTATACATATGAAGCAGCCGGATGCAAAATAAGTCAGGCCAAGGCTACTCCTGAAGCTCAGGGCCATTATCATCACCTGCTGTGTAGGAAGGATTCTAGCATATTGTTTGTTGCGACTTGGTGGCTTTGAAATAATACTCATTGCATTTCTTTTTTTTTAAAGCATTTAATTAATTTAAAATTATCTTAGAACACTGGTATCCTAAAATGCAGGCTTTACATAATCAACAAATTTTGCTTTCATTTTCTCCTTCTTATGTATTTTTAAATGTTTGTTGTATAGTTTTCACCTTAAATCCCCAAGTATTTTTCCTATCAATCGGATAAATATAACTAATTCCTTATAAACACAATAAACTAGTGAATGCCATACAGACAGAGAGACCCTTGAGCATTGGGCACTCAATTGCATACTAAAAGTCATTTTATGAAATATTTTTTTGATTTAAGCAAGTCTGCCTTTAATGGCTTTGGACCCATCAAGCCAATCACAATAGCCTAGTACAGCGGTGTCAAACTTGTGGCCCGTAGGTTGGATGCGTCATGTGCTGGCCACGCCCACCCCCCATTTTAGCAAAGGGGGAAAAGTCATTATATGTCACATGACAACAACGTGATGACATGTGTTTGACACCCCTGGCCTAGTAGCTAAAGAAGCTGATTGTGTTGATTAACTTTACTATTGTTGTTCTAGTTGATGTTTAATTAAATATTATCCAATTTATATTATTGCTTTGATCCAACTAAAATAGGATGTGTTGTCCTTTCCCAAAGTCTGCTAAGAGCACCACGTTCATATTAGTGGTGGTCCAGAGACCCAGCTTCTCTATGATAGCATATATATGGTGCTGTGAAAGTCTATGGAATCAAGCATCCTCTCCTTACTTGTGCCTTTTGCAAGGCTGGAGAGCTCATATTGATGTAGATGGGAAACTCCAACTGTTTTTGGGACTGAATCTTTTTCTATGTTGATTTGAGGTTGGATTTACTTTTGGTTAATTATACAGTGCCTTCAGTTTTTTGAAGACGGGCACAATGGAAATGATCAAATAACTAAAGAGCAAACAAGCATTGACATCTGGCAGCTGCCTTTCCATGGCTTTGTGGTCAGTAAGAAGTGTACTCAAAGGTCCATGGAAAAATCGGCATTGCCAAATTCAGTCTTCCTTTTTGGACGCCTGTCAGAAGTACTGGATTATAACGCCCAGAATTCCTAGATAATATTTGCATTTTGGATGCACGTTCCTTCTGTTCCTTCTATCTGAATTTGGTCATTCCACTTGCCACTCAAATTCAGAGTAGCGTGAACTGTGGCCTGTTGTATACAAAGAATTTTTTTTAAACAAGAGATTACAATGCTGCTGTTCTTGAAGAGTTATATAACTGGGGGAGATGTATACAGATATCAGAAGTTGCAAATATCAACAGTCAGAAATATTATATAACCTATTATCGGGGGGAGAGCCTCTAAACTGGAATATTGCTCTACAGGTATTTGCAAAGATAGTAAATTGGACAGTATTTTTAGCAATTTGCAATGCTGGAATTTGGAAAGCCATAATCCAACACATCTGAAGTGCACCTGGTTGGCAAAAACCAGTTTATTCTGTTACTCTGTTCATATACTCAGGCACATGTCTGTGCTGGGTCAGTACTAGGTTAACATCAAAGTTTATTGGGAAATAAAAATGAAAACAAACCGGCAAATCCCATGAAAAGACGTCTTGAGACCAAGTCAACCTGGACAGAACCACTGGGAAACCAAGTGACTTTCTTGATAACTTTAGTAGTAAAAAAGTTCTTGTCTTGATATTCCTCCCATACTACAGTTTGAAATGGTATAGCACGGCGATAGCATTTGTTTTATGTTATAACTTTGCAAAGACTAACCAACTTGTTTCATCAGCCAGGACCTCCTTGATGTATGAATATCTGAAGATTTGTCTAAAGTTCAAGTTGAAATCTTGAACAGCCACTGCAGTTCGCTATCAAAAATATTGGTCAGACTCACTATCAAAAATATTGGTCAGACTCAAAACCAATAGTCAAAGCTTAGAAGACAGTTTCCTAATGGTCTCTAAATATATAATAAATATATTAACACTTTAATAAAAAGAAGAGAAAGCATTTTTGTTTTTTTACACGGTGAAATCAAACAAGCAAGCGATATGTTTATAGTAATTCTAGGCGCTTCTTGGGACTTGAATTTAAATTCAATCAAAAGAATTCAAGATCCAATTGATATGAATATGACCAGCCACTTAGTTGTAAGTAATCTTCAGGATTAATCAACACCTATAAGTGATTAATGACTTTTGCCTAAAGCTACATATAGCCTCAAGATTTGCTAATACCATGTTTCATCCTGTTAGATTTCCAGTTTAGCTATTCTATCCTTGAGCAAGACACCTAAGCAAGCATTTAGAGCAGGAATAATTTTGGAACAGATGGTAGAAATAGTTTTAATAATGAGGGACAGTAAAGATGTGGATCCCCAAAGGGTCTATATTATAATTGAAACTTATTTAATATATTCATAAGCATAGAATGGATGGTCATCTCTATGATCACCAAGTCTAAGGACAACAACAAATTATACATCCTACATATATACAAAATCCTGGGGAAAAACTGTGATAATCTCAAAAAAGATATCACAAAAAAATGAATGACTAGCCAATAAAATAAAATGGCGAACGAGAGCCATATAAACCTATTTGAGAGTGCTGAACCAATGCAAAGGATTTTGTGGCAGACAAGTGTATTTTCTGTTACTTAATTGTCTGCTTTACTAAAACATGTTATGTTCTAAAACAATGATGCCATCTTCTTGTTTATGGTAAATATAAGGCTGTAATTTAACTAGCCATCCAATTAGCTAGCTTGCTTATTGATAAATGTTAAGATTGGTATCTGGTCTCTTTACCAAAAAAATGGCAATTAATAGACTGCAGAAAGCAACAAAAATCCACAGGAAACCAGGGCAGCAAATGTCTTCAAAAGCTGATCAAATGTCATCAGAACCTGAGGAGGCAAGGGCTGATTTTCCTTGTGACAGTCATCTGCCTTATGTGGCTTTTGGTGTTCAGAATGCTAAGGGGTTCTCTGACATTATCAAGTTTGATAGAAAGATACTTGGTGTATGCCTCAGTCAGGGGCTTGTTCGTGGTGTTCACCTCTGCTCTGTCTCAGCCAAAATTGCACAGTGAAATATGGACAAATTCTGGAACAATTGCTTCCTGTCCTCCAATTGCCATGTGGTTGGAGATATCCTGGAGCAGACACCCCAGTCCAGTGGCAATTTCCCAATTTTAATCACTTGATCCTTTCCAGTTTAGTTGGTTAATTTCCTTAAGCTAGATGTAATCAGCAGAGGTCAATTTCCTGGGAGGGATGTTTTCCTGTTTCTTTCAAATCATGGAAACTTCACGCCTCCCACAACACTATTTATTAAGTTCTTTTCACCCCTGGGATCTTGGTTATTGTGGAGAGTTGTCAATGGAATCTTTACTTTGCAAATTGCAGAAGAAGGTTAATGTGTATTCCCATAAAAAGAAACAAGTCTGATGGAATAATTAGACAAATTCAAATTCCTACTAGATCATGAACCTTTCTGCACCAACTAATATCTTTCAGTCCTATTTTACATTAATAAATCATCCTGTTTGCAGATGAAATGGAGACTTCTGTGTGTATTGACTTGAGTTCCCAGGGAAAGACAGAATATGGATGTAATAAACAAGAGATATACATACAATGAACTAACTTAAGTTTTAAGTTGAGTTCTAAAAGAAAGGCAGAATACAGATATAACGAACAAGATGTTTTAAGAGATGTTCTCTTAAGATATTGGAATATGTTGCCTGTGTCAATAGCCAGTTTGGAATATATTTTGTATCCTCCTGTTGACATTTGGAGAAAGTAGACTAATTATTTTCAACTCTGTTCACTTTTCTGTTTTGTTTTTGAGATGTTTGTGATTTTCACTGT
Source organism: Arizona elegans (assembly GCA_022577455.1). Taxonomy (NCBI): domain Eukaryota; kingdom Metazoa; phylum Chordata; class Lepidosauria; order Squamata; family Colubridae; genus Arizona; species Arizona elegans. The sequence goes on from JAKOOJ010000001.1 coordinate 183,231,296, forward strand.
TTCAACAGTGGAAAAAGCTGTTAGTCATTATGATTTCATGATTCCTGAAACTGTGTGGGCAATGGGTCAGGTGCACACACACACACACACAAAAAAAACCAGAATTGATTCAAGAAAGTGAGACTTAAAACAATTCTCTCTAATATTTTATGTCCAATTTAGTAGAAAATGAATATGCAGAAATCTTTCAACTTATAAACACAAACCATTCTTTGAAGACATATGGTCCATCTTCAGTTTTTTTAAAAAAGCAATGTGTCAGTTTAGATCTGCTACACAATTTAATAAACAGCACCCCTCTTGTGCATTCACTACTGTTTCTAGTTCTACATTAGTTGTCAGCCCATTACATGCTTAGGACAATCAGCCTGTGGTTAAGAATGCAGAAGAGGGAAGAGAATAGACAAAGCATATACATTTATATGATTCAATCAATCAACAAGCCAACCACTAACTATCAAAGAGAAGAAGTAGGAAGGACACATGGACTGCTTTGTTTCAAGCACTAAATGCCCAGCCAGCCTCACTGCCAGCTATTATACAGAAAAGCTAGAAGACTCTGTGAAACCAATGTCCTGTTTCAAGCTATCCACCAAAGTTGAGTTGTGCTGATGTGTTTGTTGACAATAAAACAACATAGCATGGGTATAATTGTAGAATATTTTGTGGTTGAATATGGAAATTCCACAAATATAACTAAGGTGGGGCTAGTACACAGGATTTTGCCATCAGTTTACTCTGGGAAGCCAAAATAAACATTTAAAGCAAATGTAACATTTCACATAGCCCTTTGAATGAATTATCTATGGTTCTCATGTAAAGCCACAATAAACAAACTATTGAGAGCACACACATGACTAGTGTTTTATGAATTCAATTCCAAAAATGAAAATCAGAGAAAAATTAGTACTACTTGTCTTTTGGGAGGAATGAAGGTGAAGTGGTCCTTTGGTCCACTGTTTCTCTGAACAGCTTCCATGTGTATTTGATTACAGGCTTTTTTAAAAACACTAAACATAGAATAAAAGAATCGGAAGGGACCTCAGAGGGACCCCTGCTCAAGCAGGAGACCCTATACCAGTGGTGGCGAACCTTTTTGGCACCAAGTGCCCAAACCGGAACGTGTATGCATGTGCGCGTGCCAAATGCCAGAACCCATTTGCGTGCCATAGGTTCGCCATCATGGCCCTATACTATTTTTTTTTTTAATTTGATTTATATGCCGCCCTTCTTCGGAAACTCAGGGCGGCTTACAATGCGTTAAGCAATAGCCTTCATACTTTTGTATATTTATACAAAGTCAGCTTATTGCCCCCACAAACTGGGTCCTCATTTAACCTATCTTAGAAAGGATGGAAGGCTGAGTCAACCTTGAGCCTGGTAAGATTTGAACCAGCAGTAAATTGCAGGCAGCTGTGTTAATAACAGGGTGCGTAGACCACTGTACTATCAAGGCTCTTTCAGCCTTTCAGACAAATGATCATCCAGTCACTTTTTAAAAACCTCCAATGTTGGAGCTATTCCATTGGTTGATTGCCTTCACTATTAGGAAATTTCTCTTTAGTTCTAGGTTGCTTCTCTCCTTGGTTAGTTTCCAGCCATTGTTTCTTGTTTTGCTTTTTGGTGCTTTGGAAAATAGTTTGACCTCCTCATCTTAGTAGGAGCTCCTCAAATATCAGAACACTGGTATCATGTCTCCCATACTTCTTCTTTTCATTAGATTAGACCAGGGATGTCAAACTCGATTTTACTGAGAGCCGCATCAGGGTTGTGTTTGGCCTCGGGGGGGGGGGGGGTGGAGGCATGGCCAGGGGGCATGGCCAGCATGACATCACTCATGTTGGGGGCCACCTGTGGTGGCTAAAGCACTCTGCTAGTTAAAACGGGCTCCCAAGCTCCATTGTTTGCTGCTACGGCCTCCTGAAACCCTCTGCCAGCAAAAATGTGGGGGCCACGCACGGCCCTCACAAGCTCCATTTTCATTGGCAGAGGCACCGTGGGCAGTCCTTCGCTGTTTCCAGGGCTGCCCCGCGGGTCAGATCTAAGCACCCCACAGGCCAGATCCAGGCCCCGAGCCTTGAGTTTGACACCCCTGGATTAGACATACTCAACTCCGTTCTTCATATATTTTAGCCTCCAGCCCCCTAATCATTCTTAGTGCTCTTCTCTACACTCTTCCCAGAGTCTCAACATCTTTTTTATACTGTGGTGACCAGAACTGGATGCAGTATTCTTACTAAGGTCTTACTAAGGTCCACACTTGGAACACTGAATCCAGTTCTGTATTTGTAGATGAGGGAATGGTGGTGGAGTGGATATAACAGTTCTTTTCCTAGCTTTAGTCGTAAAACACCCTATGGCTTTGGTCTCTCTTGCTCTATGTTGTTTTCAGTGTCTGCATAAGCTACCAGATCTGCTGGAAGAAAGTGTGGCAAAACTCAATAGTAGTATATTATTGAAATACCATGCTGAGTCTCCTCTAGGCATTATTATATCAACACTGTGTAATGTCAGGAATTATTAGGCACAAGAAAATGGTACCAGTTATTATTTAAGATCATTATTATTATTTATTGGTAGTTAACAATACAGGCTATCATAGCAAATCACCCAGTAGCATTCAGGAATCTATTCTAAAGAAAAGAATAATGGCAGCTCCTTTGTTAATGTTGATCTCAAGAATTGCCTTTATTTTGCAAAAGGAAACATAATTTTGAGTGACAAATTCCTCCAAAATCCTTCCAATTCATATATGCTTCATTTCACTAGGCATGTCTATTTCTTATGCAGCTGGGTTCTCTTTCTAAATATCCAATCTAGCAAGTTGTGTTTGGCTGAAAGAGTCAATGGGGAATTCAGGAAATCATTTTCTTTTGCTTTCTACCTTTTCGATAAGGCTCCTTAAATTAAAATTCAATCATACTTCAAATCAGATGGGGTCCTATTGCAAATTCTGGTTGGAGAAGATCAGGATAGAAAAAGGGAAAATAAAATGCACATTAGATCAGTGTTTGATTCGACAGGTCTAGGATTTTATTTACACTGAGAAAAACTGAAAGATGTTAAAGGAATTTCATGGGTTGGTTGAGGTCCAGGTCAGCATTGAGGTAAATGTTCCAGGTTTCCTTTTTGATGTAAAAGCAATCCTCCCTTCCCTTCCTCTGTCCTAATATAATATATCCTTTGGTGCTATGCTCATTATGATGTTACTGGAATATGTATTTTTGAGGCAGACTTTTTTGAACTCTTTGTGGCTTCACTGTTTCAGTTGTTTTTCTGACATTTGTTGCATTATTCCAAGCCTGAATTTTTCCATTAGCTTATCTGAAGTAATTACAGTTAATCAAGAAATCCAGATTTGTTATGATCACAAATATGGCCAATCTGATTTCATTCTCTGTTAATATTACTAAGAGCAGATATGGCCACATGGGCAATTTATTCATTTACAGTAGTTAATCAAATTTATACATCTCATTATCACTATCACTACTAACTTAGACAATCAGATTCATTTGAAAATCTAGGGTCCTGGGAGTTAAGGAAGCGCTAAAGATTTTGTACATCTGAATAAATCTACTGAAGTCAAAGAGTAGAACATATCATGTCTGATTATGAATTAGATGCCTGTTTACTCAGACTTTATGAGTAATTGGAGATAGTTAGAAATTTTGGTATTTGTAATTATCATTTTTGGACTTTCCACATTTGATCACTTGCATTAAAAATAATTAAAAACTGAGGACAGGGGGGAAAAGTGGGATGTTAAGACTAACCAAGTCTTAACATCCAAATTTGCACAGCAAACAAACATCAAAGCATAAGTTGGCAGCAATGACTTAAGGATAATTTTGCAACACCCACAAGTTTTAGGGAAGAAACTTTTTTTTAAAAAAAAAAAGTCAGTTCTTCTTAGAAGAAAACAAGTTACTAGTTGATTTAGGTTGAGAGGTAGTTTGTGAAGTAAAAGAACACTGAGCAAATTTCAAGATTTTTCCATCAGGATTTTAGTGAAATCTGGCACTTCCAGATTGTAGTCAGAAAGAATTATTTTGCATTCAAAGGCAGATGTATCAGTAGAATCTGGTTATTCAGTAAGAACTCATCCATAAAACCCTAAGGATGTGCTTGAGATCCTTGTCATTTCCAAAACTGCTGTCTCCACCAGTATTCGTCTGAATGTCCCATAGGAATGAAGTCAATAGTGCTGCTGGTCTCCCTTGCTACTAGCCTTGTTCTGGCAGTCCACATTTCTGTCAGTACAGCAATTGGCCCTGCACTGAATGTGGCAACTCCCTTTTATTCTTGGATTGCTCTGATCATGACTAGTTGGGAATTTATTTTCCCTGTCACTTAGCAGCAGCTTCCCAAGTGAACCAGAGCTGCAGCTCAAGAAGTTGTCAGGAATTGGATCAGATGGAAAAGTCTGGGCAGAAAGAAGACGATGTTGGTGACAGCAGATAGCATGCCAGAAGAACAAGCAAAAGAGGCAGAATTCTTATCAAAACGGGATCACTTACTTCATAATTCGCTGAGCATGTCTACTCAGATGTAGGGGCTTGCTGCTTAGTGAATCTCTAGTTAAGTAGGTAAAAGATTGCGGTCTGCATCTAGGTCGTTGTTTAATGTATATATGATGGATGTCCAGAAAGAAGCATGGTATAAAATCAATAGTAAAGCACCTTCAGATTAATGAGCAATTGACATTGCTTTCGATAAGTGTCTAGATGCAAAGCTTTTACACTGAATACATTATATCCTTCTTCACCTGCTATTATCCAGTGAAGGGAAATAAATAACACAATGTTGAGCTAGCACATACGCTCTCAGAGTAGAGAATAACTCCACACATTCCTGATTTTTCTTTGTCCTGTCCTCCATGTAAGCCAATATTGTCACAGTACAACTAATAAAGCTTCACCATCATCTTGGTAGAAGTGGGAAACAGAATCCATTTCTTTCCAAATTCTTCAAGCATCACCTGTACTTAAATGAGTGTTTATCTAACTTTCTGCAATTGCTGACATTAAATATGTGTTCAAGAAGTCCAGAAACTACCTAGTAACATAAATATTCTTTCCCAGCAGTTTTCTTTTGGCCTTCCTACCCCTTCATGTTTAAAGGCTTTCTAAAACTAATTTTTGCACCAAAATTGAATAACTTCAGAAGTAAATATTTATTCAATCATATTATACATCTCATACATGATAATAACTCTCATCACAAATTTGCTGGTCAAGAACTTTCTTATTCAGCACTCTGGCTACAATAACCCAAGCAGAACTCCAGCCTAATAAAATCCCACTTTTAGCTTTTCATCATCACCTTTTCTATTGGTGTGTTTCATTTTGGGTTGCTTGTGCGAGATCGTAGTTCCGCTTAGCAGACTTGTAACCAGTGATGGCACACAAGATCTGTTTGTGATTGTTCATTTTCTGAATTTTGGTACACCAGTTGCTACTTGCTTTGCCATCTGTAGCAATAGCAATAGCACTTAGACTTATATACCACTTCACGGTGCTTTACAGCCCACTCTAAGCAGTTTACAGAGTCAGCATCTTGCCCCCAACAATTTGGGTCCTGATGGAAGGCTGACTCAACATTGAGCCTGGTGAGATTTGAACTGCCAAATTGCAGGCAGCAGAACTAGACTGCAGTACTGCACTCTAACCACTGTGCCACCTCGGCTCTGTACATTTCAGCAAACTAATTTTCAGCCACTGGTCATTGATAGATGACTGGCGGTCAATTTAGGCAAGTGGGAACTGAATGGCAGATCAAAGTCTGGCAAGCAGATTGCAATTGGGAGGCTGCTATGGACCACCTCGTGGACCTCTACAGACCACTAGTAGACTACATGCCACTGTTTCAAAAACCCTGATTTAAGAGGCGACTTGTTCACGGGTCTCTTTTCTTTACACTTTAAATACTGCAAGATATTTTGCTGCCTGTGGCAAAACCAGCTCCTCTTTACCAGCAGTGACCAGAGTGCTAATTGCAATCCCGCTACAATCCACCCACCTGATCTGAGGCCTGAGGTGGCTGGCTTGACTTTGTCTAATTGAGAGGTTACATACATAGCATGGCTCTGCTCACTCTGCATAATTGGTGCAAATGTTCTGCTGTTGACAGTTTCATTATTATGTTTATCTGTATTCAGCACCATCACCACATCACAGCCGATTTATTATGGACACCAACTCCCCGACTCCATTAAAATAAAGACAACCTTTAGCTGAGCATTACTTTCAATGTATACATGGTTGTAGTGAGTTATATCTAAGTATACCCATAAGCAACCACAATTAGCCTCAATGATACCAACCTGATGAAATCTGCACGGTGACGTCATAAGACTCTGCTCTTTCTTCTTGTATCGCAAAGTCACTCACAGGTATGATAGGTACAGTTGAATTGCAACACTTGTTTCATCAGCTGTCACTCTTGTAACACTTCTGTTAATAAGTAAATATAATTAGGGCACTTTCACACAACCATTGTTATCCCTCTCATACTCTCTTTATTAGTTATGCAGTGCTGAGTAAGTACTTTTCTGTTGTGTCCCATCCCTCCATGTTTCTGTAACTGGTCAACGGGAGGATGCAAAAATAGCAGCCGGTTGGTACCTTCCAGTCTTGCTCTTCCTTCAATGCACAATATTTAGTTTTCACTGCAAGAAAAGAAAAGCTTTTAAAAATTCACAAAGGTGCTTTTCCAAAAGGCAACTGGATTTTCTTGGGGTTTTTTGCTTGAAAACATTTGGCTTCTCATCCAAGAAGCTTCTTCAGTTCAGTTCTTCAGAACTGAAGAAGCGAATAGAACAGAACAGAACAGAACAGAACAGAACAGAACAGAACAGAATAGAATAGAATTTTTTTATTAGCCAAGTGTGATTGGACACACAAGGAATTTGTCTTTGGTGCATATGCTCTCAGTGTACATAAAAAGACAAGATACATTCATCAAGAAACGAAACGTTTTCAATGAAAAAAAACCCAAGAAAGTCCAGTTGCCTTTTGGGAAAGCATCTTTGGGAAAACCAGGAGCTGAATGATTGAGAATCTCCACAGGAGTTTTAAAAAACCTCAAGCAGCCCAAGTAGTAGGGAGGAGAAAACTACTCTTCAGGACAATTGGGTATGTTGTGGAGATGGTGGCAAACCATTCCAACACTTTGACTGCAGGAGGAAAGGAGAAGTCAGCGAGTAGGATAAAGCTGGAGTTCCTACCAATTGTAAATTCTGCATCTCCACAGGAAATGCTGCGAAACTATCTCCAAAGCATTTTCACTAGAACAAAGACAGGAGCTGAGCTGATAATTAATTAGCTTCCCAAAATCCACATAAGCCCTTATTCACCCCCTTTTTTTTCTGGGGTGTACAGAGTCTCTTGCTCTGACCTGCTATACTGTAGGTCCTGTGATAAGTTATCACATGTGAAGCATTCCTTCTAGGAGAACCAGAAACCATGCATACATACCCTATATTCCATCACACATTGTAGCTCACTAGCAAGGAAACTGTTGTCCTTCAGATGTTTTACACTACAATTCCCTGAGTCCTGGACACTGGCCATGAAGTCCGTGACTGATGGGAATCAAAGTGCTATACTTTAGAGAGCAACAGGTTGACTATTCCTACTTTAGGGTAATCAATAAACAGAATCCCATGTGGAGTTCAGTCCTTTTGATTGTCACTTGTTATGGGGATTGGATGCACAGAGCAGATTTACCAGTATCTTTCCTTTTCACCCACATTAAAAAAAAATACTTCTCATTTAGACCCATAAAGAGATTTGTTCATTTCCTTTAGAAATGACGGCAAGATATCAAAATGGTATTCTTCTTAACAGCAATCTTCGATAGAGTGATAAAGTTGTAATGTGAAGAAGACACAGTTATGCACTCTAGCTGAGCGATAAAAATCTTTTTTCTATGTAGAGCCCACACTGTCTAATGACAAGCTTTTTTACAATACACGAAAACAAGAAAAACAATATAGCATATACTGTACAGTCAAAGACTCCTGGTAGCCCAAATGAAATGCTTCATAATTTCCAGTAGAAATAATATCGATTATTTGCATGGAAATTATATATTTCTACATGAAATTACTTCAAAAAGTAACTTGATAAACAAGGAAAAATTTGAATGGTAGTAAATAAGCCCCTACAAATGGCTGCCAGAATTCTAGGATCTCAGAATTGTTCTATACATCACAACAGGCTTTGGCCAAAGGTAGTTATTTGATCTGTGCTATGAAAGTCTGCTTGTCATCACTCAATTCAGTAGCTGACATCAGCAGAAGATCTGGTGAGGTAAAGACTAGTTCTACAAATAAAACTTCTCATGAACATAATTTCATATATATCTAACGGAAATTACAATTTGAAAGTCTCCAATATGACAAGTGGAAATGGGGTCAGCCCTTAGCTTCTAATCTCCAAGAATGTTGGACTCTAGCTAGCCAGCATTTCAATTTCCCATAAAGCACTGGGACAAGGCAACACAGGGATCCTTGTTAAAACTAGAATTTTAGGTAATGTGACCATGCAATGCTACTTGGAGAACTGCTACTACCATTGTGTCTATCACCACATGAGAAGAGCCTCTGGAACCTGCCAACAGAGAAGGTTCACAAAAACATTTTACTCGATACCTCATGCCCATATACAGTTGGTACAAAAGGAGACAAGGATCATTCTAGAGTTATTAATAAGCCGCCCTGAGTCTTCGGAGAAAGGTGGCATATAAATTGAACTAATAAATAATAAATAAATAAATAAGAAAACCAGCAACTAAATGCAAATTCATCCGTCCAGTCAATTATCAGTACTTTCAGACATTATGTATAGATTCCCATTGTCTTACGCCATGCTGGTGCAGTGGTTAGAATGCAGTACTACAAGCTAACTCACTGCTCACTCCAGGAATTTGATACTGATCAGTTCAAGGTTGACTCAGCCTTCCATCCTTCTGAGGTTGAAAAAATGAGGACCAAGATTGTTGAGGGCAATATGCTGACTCTGTAAAAGCCCACTTAGAGAGGGCTGTAACAACTATGAAGCAGTAAGGTAAAGGTAAAGGTTTGCCTCGCACATATGTGCTAGTCGTTCCCATTCTAGGGGGTGGTGCTCATCTCCATTTCAAAGCTGAAGAGCCAGCACTGTCTGAAGATGTCTCCGTGGTCATGTGGCCGGCATGACTAAATGCCAAAGGCGCACAGAACTCTGTTACCTTCCCACCAAAGGTGGTCCCTATTTTTTCTACTTGCATTTTTTACGTGCTTTCAAACTGCTAAATTGGCAGAAGCTGGGACAAGTAACAGGAGCTCACCCCATTATGCGGCACTAGGGATTTGAATCACTGAACTGCCGACCTTTCGATCGACAAGCTCAGCATCTTAGTCACTGAGCTACCGCGTCCCCTTATGAAGCAGTATATAAGTCAATATTGTCCTTTTTTCTCCATCACTTTTTTCTTTCTATGCCTTATATTTTTAGATTATAAAACGTAAAGCAGGAATTGTCTTCTTTTAATAATCTGTAAGATACTCACTGCTTTTCAGTTGAAGTAGTAGTATGAAAGCTTACAAAGCCTCAATCAATGACTTCATTTGAAATTTGCTTGGGTGAAATGCTTCATTTATCTCCTTTCCTTGAGAAGCTGAGGCAGTATAGTCTTCACCACCTATAGTACTACCACCACCATTCTTTTCAGAGCAACTCTGTGAAACAGAGGAAGCTGAAAGATAATAACTAGTCCAAAGTTATCAAGCAAGTTTTGTAGCTGAACTTCCAGCAAACACCCTACATTCCAACTACTATACTGAAACCGTTGCTTATTTTGAGAAAACCTTGATAGGGTACATTTGCTCACTAAGGGTGGCATAAACACTTCTTCTGATGAACCACACAGTACAAACTATGCTTCATTTACTTATCTATGAGCACTATGTGCTTAGAGCTCAAAACATTGTTAGAGACACCACACACCCACTTCATGGTCTGTTTTTGTTGCTCCCCTCTGGGAGGAGGTTTCCAAGTATTTCTAGCAGGACTACCAGATTCTGTAAGAACTTTATTCCCGATGCCATCCATCTGGTAAACCCACAAGATTTGTTTTTCTCACCATGTACATGTATACATCCAAATGAAACTGTGTTGTTTCTCTGTGTCATATAATATATATGGGTACATGCATAATTTTGTTTTTATTTATTTATTTTGTCATGTTTGCGTAGTATATACAGTATTAGACCCTTTGAGAGCTGTAGGTAATGAAATTTCACTTTAATGTATGCTGATTAGTGTACATTCAAAGTGACAATAAAGTTATTCTAAGTCTAAGTCTATCTTGATTTCTACGAAGACAACATGAGAAATTAAATTAAACAAATAAAGCAAAAAGACAAAGGAAGCTGAATCCACTCCAGGCAACTTTCTGTAACTCTAGTTTCAATCTCCCCAAAGCTTAACAACCTGAACCTTGGAGTTTTGCTCTCCTGACACATGTGTATGTAGGAGAAGGCATGCCAAGAGTAAATTTGTAACATATGGCATTTATGCTTCACATGTAAGCCTGACCTTACAGCTGAATGGGACTGTGCCAACTTCCCAGGAGATATTGAGTGGGGTGTGCTTTGAGGCAGGGTGTTGCCGATTGGATGACACTGATTAATATCTTTACAGAGATCTAATCAGGAAAAAGAAGATCGGAGACAAGATCCTGAAGTACAGTAGCAGAAGCATTAGCAGCACACAAAGTCAAATGATGACCAACTTGGAGGATGGGAAAGGTCAATTCCAGATTAATTCAGGAAGCTATTACTATTATTATTTTAGGAAAAGCTGAAAAACTAAAGCAAAGATGGCCACACACAGAACATTAGAACAAACGATCCTGCTAAGGGTTTTGAGGTTCGATTTTCAGTTAAAAAGCTGAATTACTCTGAATTGTTCCTGCTGCCACCTGAGTTGTTGCTGCTGCTGTCAGGGTAAGCCAGAGACCCACTTTCGAAGAAAATCCAAAGCAAGACTTCTGTGGCTGTCCTGTGGCAGAACAATGTGCCACTAACCCATTTTGAACCCAACATTGCACTGCTTTTCTGCAGCACTCATAAACTGAGAAAGTTCTAAAACAGGGATATCCAACCTCGGCAATTTTAAGACTTCTGGATTTCAACTCCCAAAATTTCCCACCTAGCATGGTGAAGTCTTAATATTGCTAAAATATACTTAGGAGTTCTGTGTCAAGCTGAAATGATGAATTGCTACAATCAGTTGGGTTTGAGCATCTCATAAATGCGCCACCTCCTTGTCTACACATCTTATTTAATCATATTACCCTTCTATATTTTTACACAATAATCTGAATTCAGGACATGTTGGGCTTCCAGAAGACTATAGGGCTGGAAGAGGCCTCGGAGATCTTCTTGTCCAACTCCCTGCTCAATGCAGGAAATTTATATTACCCTGGTCAAGTGATTGTCCAATCGATTTTTGAAAATCTCCAGTCATGGAAAACCCACAGCTCCGAGAGGCAAGCTGTTCCTCTGATTAATTGTTTGCGCTGTCAGAAAATTTCTCCTTAGTTCCAGGTTGGATCTTTCTTTAATGATCTTCCAACTGTTACTTCTTGTCCTGCCTTCAGGTGCTTTGGAAAATAAGTCAATCCCCTCTTCTCTATGATAACCCCTCAAGTATTGGAAGTACTGGTCATCATATGATGACCCCCCCCCCAAAAAACCCCTTCTCTTCAATAGGGTAGACATATCTAGCTCCCTCAACTATTCATCATTTCCTTAAACTTCAGACCCCTAATCATCTTTGTTGCTCTTCTCTGCACTATTTCCAGGGTCTCAGCATCTCTTTGTATCATGGTGACCAGAACTGGGTGCAATATTCCAAGGGTTACCTCACTAATGGAGCATAAAACAGTCCTATCATCTCTTGTGATCTTAATGCCATCTCTCCGCTGATTGGCATTTTTGCAGCTGCAGCACACTGCTGGTTCATACTTAAGTGATGATCTACTAGGATACCCAGATCCTTCTCCCAGATCTTCTCTCAGACCCAGTACCCAAGGTATTATTAAAGTGGACCTGCTAGGAATTAGCTCTGGAATTCTTTGCTTAAAACACAGTTCTCTGCCACTAAATTATAACTTTCCCAAAGGAACCAACTACAGAAGCTGGAACATGGCCTGGAAAAGAGCAAACCATGGGCCTTGCAAGGCACCTCTCCCTTAAACCCATTCTAGCTTCCTGGGTATGTAGACAAGGTGGGGGGAGACCGAAACTGTGCCCCAGTTTTGGAAAAGATCAAAATACATTCTGCTGATACATACCTGAAATGCAATGACAGCCCTCTTCAGAGTAACTGTAATTCATTTATTTCTTGCATGACAAGAGAATCGTTTTTTAACTGGAGCTGGGATGGCATCTACAGCTACACTGAATGGTTGTATTAAGCATACATTAATTATATAGCCCTGCTAAATCAAAACATTGGCTTTCCAACAATGAGCCATTCAATAATCTAACACATGCTTCATGGATGAAGCTTTTAAACTTTATTTTGCTATAAGGGAAGAATGTACATGGGTGTGGTACTCCAAGAACCACATGATTTCTTGAAGTCAAGTTGAAGAGAAAATGTTTCTATTGTTTCCCAACAGAGAAAAGAGGAATTCATATGGAACACTATAAATTTCCAAAGAAGCTGAGGCCTTGAAGTTTTGTGTTTTGTTTTTAATAGAATCAGTCATCCTTCTGCTGCTGATATAAAAATGCCCTCCAAATGTGTTGGAACTATAACCCCCTAAATTCCCAGCCATTCAGTGGGCTCCCATTAGGGAGGGTTGAATTCCAGATGTTCACTTAAGGGCACCAGCAGATTTTAGTGCCGAAAGGGCCTTCCAAGCAATGATACTTGGAAGAATTTTCCAAACATAGTTCAGATTTAGCAGGAACTGTTATTGGTGAGACTCGACTTTCAAATGGCCGATCTGTATTTTGTGGCGTTGGGGTGAATGAGACCCCACAGCTCACATGAAGAGACTTCTACTTTTGCCAGATAAAATAGCATAAATCTGTGGATTTTGAGCCATGCGGATATCATCAAGAGTCATAATTTGAAAAAACCCTAACCCTAACCCTAACCCTAACCCTAACCCTAACCCTAACCCTAACCCTAACCCTAACCCTAACCCTAACCCTAACCCTAACCCTAACCCTAACCCTAACCCTAACCCTTGCATTTATTAAACTATGATGAGTTATTAGTTATGTCTTTGCCATTGTATGTTCCTTTATGTATGAGAGTCATTTGAAAGGGTCTGATGAAAGATCTATAAAGGCCATAGGCAATAAATGTACTTTATTTGCTAGCATAAAATATGCAACATGTGCAGAAGGGAATGGACAGCATTCTGTAGTATAAGTAGCCATGAGAGTAAACATTAAATTGGGAAATCCCCAGGTTTCATCTTATCTGAGAATTTGGACTAAATAATTGTTCCCATGCAAACTGTTTTGATTCTGTGCAGATGTTCATGGTCTGTTTAGATCAAGGAGAATAGGGCAGAACAATGCCTGTTGGCCTTGTGCCTAACATGCAGTCCTTGCAAAAAATGAAGAACATAAGTTGTATAAAGGGAACACAACTCAATGTTTTCTTGGGAGAAGACAGACACAGAGAATATCCTGTTTCTGTGAACAACTGTATAGGCCCACTAGCAATCAGCAGAAGCACTGACTACTATGAAAAGCCTTCCCAATTTTCTTGCAGGAGCTCAGAATGTCAGAGGTGGGGGGAAGAAAATGCCAAGCCTAAACTCTAATACTAGCTGAAATGAGAGTTACATGAAGGACAGACGATGTTTCCAGTGAAGCAACAGTTGTTAATACAAGGGAATTTAACACAAATACTATATATGCATGCATTCCAATTATGTACTAGATGCAGTGTTGGTATTCAGCCAGTTCTATCAAACCGGTAGCGGCGGCTCCACCCACATGCTCACATTTGCAAACCGGTAGCGAAGTAAGTAAATACCATCCCTGACTAGATGGTTAAGTTGAATTGGCTAACACCACCCCTTCAGTACAGTCACAGACTCAAAGGAAAAATATTATTATAACACACCACTCTAATCCATGGTAAGGAACTTGCGGTTCTCCTGATGTTGAGCGAACACACAGCTTTTCTCATCACTGGCAACGCCGATTGAATCTGATGAAACGGGTAGTTAAATAATATTTAGAAAACTACCTATTTCTTTCCCCAACTGCAATCAATCCCAGGTTTTATTGGAGGCATGAATAACCATGGTTAGTTTATGCCTCTAGCAAAGAGGTTGCAGCTGATGCCTGCCAAGTTGCCAATATGGATTCAAGGACACCCCAGGACTGGTTTCTTCTCTGCAACTCCATTTGGAATAGACGAAACACTGTGTGATAAACTTACAGGTCTTCTTCTCCTCCTCAGGGAATCATTTGCTCAGCTTCATCCTGTCCTTCGTCTGATAATTCAGCATTTGTACAAGTCATTTTGTATTTGGGAGACAGTGAGAGAGTGAAATAAAGAGAGAGTGCTTGGTTACATCCACATATCTTAGAGCAGCCGGCCCTGCAAATTCATTTGAGATCCCATTGGGATAACTGAAGCAGACTAGATTGGTTGTCTTGATTCGGTCCCACCCACTCTGCTTACTCAAAGTTGAGATGCTTTCCTGAGACTTCAGTTGGAGCTGGTCTGAGCAGAAAACTTTGAGCATCCTAATATCACTACATCAGAACCGCAGCCTTCTCCAATTCCATTGGGTGATTTTCCATGGCATCATACTAGAGATGTCTCTCCTAGATGGCTTAAATAACTGTGGTTTATTCTTCTGTCAGCACTTTTACAGCCAAGTCTTTATAATGAAGCCACAGAGTTCTGAGTCAAGTGCATTCAGTAACAACAATGTCCTTACTGGAAAGTGAGAGCTGCTTCACATCACTAGGCACACATCTGTGACAAGTAAGAGATAAGAAGGGAATAATGGCATCATTTGGTGAAAGACGTGTTACTCACCATGAGGGAGTTACGCAAGGCAAAGTGCATGGACAGCAAGAAAACAATTAGCTAATATAAGGTCCCACGGATGGTTTCCAAAGGCCATTAGACTGCCAGAATTCCATTGTACTGAGGCTGTTTTGCAAGTCACAGCTTTGAATATTTAATGTATCTAAATATCTCCCTATATAATGGTAGTAGAGATAATAGTAAAAGCAGATAGATGTAGAGTATCATAGGAGAAATGATCCTGTAATCTTTGTCATGGTGAAGAATTTTTTTGCCTAAATCCCCCCCCCCCCCATTATTTCTTCCTTTTGGCAAGGGATCCCCGTCAGTTAACCAAGGCCATGCCAGATTCTGGATATAGAGGGAATATGGAAATATTCCAATATGGCATCTATCATACTGGTAAAATTATTGGGGTTGGCAGGGAGACAATTCATTTAACTGATAATTATTAAAGGGGTCAGAAACACACTATTTGAAAACTTCTGTCCTAGTACCTATTTTTTTAACCACCTGAATGATGTGTATTTTCTAAATACTGTCAGACCACTGTAAATAAAGCCTAAATAAGTCTTTCTATTACAACTAATTTTATTATTAAATTCATTGTAATACCTTCCCACCTGCCTGCCTTATATATACAACAACCTGATTGTGTGAATCGTTTTCTTTCTTGCCATTATGGAACTTTCCCTCTGTATCCAAAGCATGTTCCCGTTTGCCTGATTTATACCAGAGGCAGAGAAGCATTTTTCAGCGATCAGTCATTTAATATTAAACAAAATTATTACTCACCTCTTGAGCAAGATCATGCAGCTGCAACCTAGGTAATTAATTTGGGAGAGTGTCTCAGCGCAGTTTAGGGCGTTGGTTTGATCCTATCTCTAACTAAACACATACACATTTTTAAATAACTAGAAAGTTGAAATGCTACATTTACTTAAAATGGACTGAAGGCCAGAAAGAAGCAACTTCATATAAAGAGGAAATCTTTCTTCATTCTGGAAAGTGAAAATAATCAACCTCTTCCTGCCTAAGTTAATAAAAAGAATAGAGGCATTTTTTTAAACCACTAATTCTTAGACAGACCCTCTCTTTGGACAAATAAGTAATAATAACAGAGTTGGAAGGGACCTTGGAGGTCATCTAGTCCAACCCCCTGCTCACGCAGGAGACCTGTACTAGGGATTCGAATCGCCGACCTTTCTGATCAACAAGCTCAGTGTCTTAGTCACTGAGCCACCTAGTCAGATTGAGATACTGTAACTGCCTAAGGCAACAGACACAGTGCAATAGGCAAAGAGCATGGCAACCAACTGATGCTGGTATTGATATCTGGGGTATTTGGGATAGGAAAATAGTCAGGCTTTCAACTGTATATGGTTTTTTAAAAAAATAAAATAAAAAATGGAAGTCTATGATATTTATTTATTAAATTGTATTTGCTTTTTAAAGTTATATGCCGCCCATCTCACTATCAAGAGATTGTGCGCAGCTTAGAATGTCATGCCTTAGGTAAGTCTTCAAAACTAGGGCCTGGTGGCTCAGCAGACTGATAGCATTGTGATTAACACCAGCTGTCTGCAATTACTGTAAGTTCGAATCTCACTAGGCTCAAGGTTGACTCAGCCTTCCATCCTTTCTAAGGTAGGTAAATTGAGGACCCAGTTTATGGGGGCAATAAGATGACTTTGTATAAATATACAAAAGTATGAAGGCTATTGCTTAACGCGTTGTAAGCCGCCCTGAGTCTTCGGAGAAGGGCGGCATATAAATCAAATTTTAAAAAAAATTGATAGCCAAGGACTATAAGTTCTCATCTATGTGGACACTTTAACAGTTGGCATTCCAAAATATATACCCTCTAAACATGTGAGGTTCTTTTTAACCTTCCATAACTACCACCTGGAATGCAAATGAGCCATTTGAATTTATTTTCAATCATCACTGTATCTTGACTTGACACTATTCCATTCAATATCTTGCTTCTAGCAGGGCTAGAGGGTGAATTCGGCCTCTGTGTTTGAAAGGCTTCGCCATTGTAAAGACAAGACAATGGAATCACTGATTCCTGTTTTACTTTACTATAATTTTTAATTAAGATATTAATTATGAGCTATTAACACCTCTTTTTAGCCTCTTTCCTGGACAGACAGAATAATTTTATCCACAGCTTCTTTGAGGTAATGAAGATCCTAAAATACCTCATGCTGTTGCTAAGTTTGTAATTGTAGTCTATAGATTCGTGATGGCGAACCTATGGCACGCATGCCACAGGTGGCATGCAGAGCCATATTTGCAGGCACACAAGCCACTGCTCTAGCTCAGCTCTAGTGCGCATGCACGTGCCAGCACGTGTCACCCCTCCCTTCCTAGAAGTCTCCACGTGGCCCTTTTTGGATGCCAGGTAAGTACAGGGCTCATGCGGAGGCTCTGGGAGGGCGTTTTCAGCCTCCAGAGGGGCTCTGGGAGGAGGGGTGGGGAGGCTGTTTTCACCCTCCCCAGGCTCCAAGAAAGCCTCTGGAGCCTGGGGAGGGTGAAAAACGGACCTACTGGGCCCACCGGAAGTCAGGAAATGGGCCATTTCCGGCCTCCAGAGGGCCTCCGGAGGGGCCGGGGGAGGCCATTTTCACCCTCCCCAGGCTCCAGGAAAGCCTCTGGAGCCTGGGGAGGGCAAAAAACCAGGCCTAATGAGCCTACTGGAAGTCTGGAAATGGGCTGTTTCTGGCCTTTGGAGGCTTCAGGGCGGCTTGCTAGGCCCAAAACAGGGCGCGGGGATCGTGCTTGCATGCGCAGGGGAGCGCGGTGGGGTCACGTGTGCATGCGCAGGGAGGCGGGGCACAGGGGGGCATTGAATTACGGGTGTGGGCACATGCACACGTGCTATCGCACTTTTGCTTTCGGCACCCAAGGAAAAAAAAGTTTGCCATCACTGCTATAGATGTTGTGCTCTGTTAATAGCAAAGCAGGCCAAGCATGAATGTACAGCTTTTTATCATGTGTATTATATTATGTTTTTGTGCTATCTGGATCTATGACCAGTAATAAGCACTTGCAAACTAGTAATGTTGACTGATTTATGCTCCTTACAAATCTGTCTAATGCCTTTTTTAAAAAACCATCACAGCCAATGGCTCTCACCACCTCTGCAGGGAATAATATTCCATAATATAGTAGTGCAGCATACACTGGAGTACTTCATTTTCTTGAGCTTCTCATAAAAGTTTTGAGTGGATAAATAAATGATATGCTATTAGCTTACAACTCAACAAAGGCACAGTTGCTTCCATTGAATGCTGGGGGTCCAATTGTCTCTTTCGTCAGAGAAGTACTTCATATTTTAAAAAAATATTGGCCGTATCCTCCTAAAATATCAGCAATAATGTATTGTTAAAAAGAAATACTTTTTTTTAAAGGAACTCTCTCACACCTTTGACTGTTGGCCTTCAGCCATATTTTAAGGTGGAGCACCGTAACCCCAGAATGAACTGAGATAAACTTCATGCAAATGTTAACATCATAGATCAAATACAGGAGTTGGAAGGAAAAGAGAAACTCGAAGGGGGGAAAAGATTGTTGCACTGACTGGTGACATTTTCTCCCTCCTACTAGAGTTGGTGAACTATATCCTACCGTACTGTAATTTTTATAGAGATAAATATATGCTGTTTTAATTAGACCCCACTTGCAGAAGAGATGGTGAATGGCATATATTTTTTTCTTCTAGCAGAACTAGAACTATTTTTACCTATGCCATTGGCCGCTTTTTGCCTTGCAACTGTGAGAACATGACAGCAAAAATTTCCAGCATGGCTGAGTATATTAAGCTGTTTGAATTTTTCAATCTTCCAATAGATGATTCCTTCTTGAATCCTTCACCATTGTTTATTTATGAATTATGATGGTTTGTATGTGTATACGCTTGTATATGATTCACCGCATCACCCTGAGTATATTTGTCTTCAAAACACAAGAGTATCACACAGATACTCTGTGAAAAGCAAAGATGTCATTGTGTCTTTAAGTTTTCAAAACGTGTTACCTGCATTATTTGCTTGTAATTCTTACAACAATGCTACAAGCTTATTGTTCCTCATTTTTCATAAAATATTAGGGGCTGAGTGAAAGTGGGCTGTTCCTGGATCAGTAGTATGCAGTGATGTACAACCGCATCAGGGATTTCCTGATTAGTTACTCAGCAAGGGAAAATGAAAAACCTACCAGGAACCTTTGATGGTCATGCATGTTCCCTACCAGCATTTTGGATCAACCCAAATTAGCATGATCAGAACTCCTTGTCCAGTTATATCAGGGGTGAAATCCAGCAGGTTCTGACAGGTTCTGGAGAACCGGTAGCGGAAATTTTGAGCAGTTCAGAGAACCGGCAAATATCACCTCTGGCTGGTCCCAAAGTGGGGTGAGAATGGAGCTTTTACAGTATCCTTCCCCTGCCATGCCCACCATGCCACGACCACCAAGCCACACCACAACCACCAAGCCATGCCCACAGAACCGATAGTAACAAAAATTGGATTTCACCACTGAATTATATACTATTAAAATTATCATATTTGTGTATAACTTTTTAACTGGGTGAAGCTGTGCATCATAAGGCAACAAAAGTACAAAACGTCATAAAACGTTTCCTGTGGTCAGGTCTGAATGCTTGTGCTATGAAGTTCAATATGAGCAATATTCAAGGTAGATACTGTATGTATGTATGTATGTATGTATGTATGTATGTATGTATGTATTTATTTATTTATTTATTTATTTATTTATTTATTTATTTATTTATTTATTTATTTATTTATTCCGGGTCCTCATTTTACCTACCTCGAAAGGATGGAAGGCTGAGTCAACCTTGAGCGTGGTGAGATTTGAACTTGCAGAAATTGCAGGCAGCTGGTGCTACTTAATAGCACTTTAGTGTGCTGCGCCATCAAGACTCTTCAAATATTCAAATATTTTTGAATATTTTTCCTGAATTTTTAAGAACCTTTCAAGTATATCTGGTAAGGAACTATATTTGAAACAATGACCTAATAGGTAGTCTGTTATACACTATAAGGCTTAACTGGGTTGACATATTAGATCCCGCTCAATTACAAAACTAAAATGTCAGTGCTGCATACATCTTCAAGGTCTGTTGAAGATCTATTGTCATATTTGGAGGGCAGAATGATTCCCTAGGACAAAAGACTACAATACTTAAGCTTCAGGTTGTGAACCAAAATAATTGTGGGAAAAACTATAGATAGCTACAAATCAGTGGTGGGTTTCAAATTTTTTTACTACCGGTTCTGCGGGTGTGGCTTGGTGGGCATGGCAAGGGAAGGATACTGTAAAATCTCCATTCCCACTCACTCCAGGGGAAGGATTCTGTAAAATCTTCATTCCCTCCCCAATCCAGGGGAAGGTTATTGTAAAATCCCCATTTCCTCCCAATCAGCTAGGATTTAGGAGGCAGAGAATAGTCGGGGGCGGGGCCAGTCAGAATTTTTACTACCGGTTCTCCAAACTACTCAAAATTTCCGCTACTGAATACAATAAGGGATTCTAACACATTGAAAGGTATAATGATAAGGCAAGAGGATTACAGAATAAAGGCATTTGCAGACGATCTGGTTGTTACCCTAACACAGCCAATGGAATCGATAATCCAGATGAAGGACATTATACAAGACTTTGGTAAAGTTTCAGGTTTCAGATTGAATCAGAGAAAAACTAAGATGGTAGTTAAAAATATGACACAAGATCGTAAACTGGAGTTAGAAAGAAGGGCAGGTTTTGAGATTGTACCAAAGGTAAAATATCTAGGAGTTCAGGTTGCAGAATCAAATATGAAATTGTTTCAAAATAACTATGAGGCGTTGTGGCGAGAGGTGCAAAAAGATATGGAGATTTGGAAAAAACTGCAGCTGTCTTTACTTGGAAGAATAGCAGCACTTAAGATGAACATTTTGCCAAGATTTCTTTTTTTGTTTCAAATGATTCCGGTGCTCAAAAATGATAAACAACTAAAAGCATGGCAAACTGGTATCAACAAATTTGTCTGGAACGAGAAAAAACCAAGAGTAAAAATGAAAATTATGCAAGACATCCCAGAAAGGGGAGGTCTCAAACTTCCAAACCTACAATTATATTATGATGCAACAGCTTTGACTTTAGTAAGTGATTGGTTTGGAGGAAAAAAGACTGGAATATTGAATGCAGAAAGTTTCGATTTGGAATTTGGATGGCACACTTACTTATTTTATGACAGCAAAGTGGATAAAGTATTTAAAAGCCATATACTTAGAGATTCTTTGCTGAGAGTTTGGAAGAAGCACCGAAACAACTGGAATTACAAAATACCGCTATGGCTGGATCTTGGTCATACCTTGTGGAATACAAATATAATGTCACTCGGGGGGTTTTTATATAAAGAGGTTCTTTTTGCAGATGCGGGCAGATGGCAGCTGAAGACATTACAGACATTGTTGGCTGAAGGGATTAATTTAACTTGGTTACAATATAATCAATTGCAATTGAGATGGAAAGAGGACCAAAAAACTGGTATTATGATGTATGAGGAAGAATTAGTTAGACATATAAAAGAGAAAGGCCCAATGCATATTAAAAGACTTTATAATGTTTTGTTAGAAAGGGATTCAGAAACTGAACTAGTTAAAGACTGTATGGTTAAGTGGGCACAAAATTTTGAGGAACCAGTGATGTTGGAAACATGGGAAAAAATTTGGGTTCAGAATGTTAAATTTACACAGTCGCAGAATCTGCGGGAAAATTTCTACAAAATGTTTTATAGATGGCATTTAGATCCAAAAAAATTGTCGTGTATGTACCCTAGTGCCCAGCCTAAATGTTGGAGATGTGACTGCTTAGACGCTACATATTATCATGTTTGGTGGACCTGTAAGAAAGTTAAGGCTTTTTGGATAAAAATTTGGTGGGTCATGCAGAATGTTTTGAAGAGAAGGATTCAATTTTCTCCACAACTGTTTTTATTGGGTATAGTTAAGGGTTTTACATTGGGGGAAACAAAAATGATATTGTACATGATAACTGCAGCAAGATTGTTGATAGGTAAATACTGGAAAAATGAAGCGCTGCCTTCGATTGAGGAATGGATTTTGAAGATGGCCAGTTTTGCGGAGATGGCGAAGATTTCAGCATATTTAAAAGACTGTTCTCAAGAGACTTATGAATGGGAATGGAAGAAGTGGATAGATTATGTTCAGAACAAATATCAAACTAGGAAGTACCAAATAGCTTTTATTTGAAAATGTTATATTAAGATAGAAATATTTTAAGGTTGAGGATGAAAATTTATTTGAAAATGTTATATTAAGATAGAAATATTTTCAAGGTAATCAGGATGAAAATTTATTTGAAACTGCTATATTAAGATAGAAATAGGTTAATGTAATGAAGATGAAAATTTGTAAGGGGAGGGCGGGGTTCAAGTTTTATATATAAAGGAGGGTTTTTCCTTTTATTTGACATGACTATATTGTGAGGAAGTCTGGGGGGAGGGGTGGGTTAGGGTGGGTTAGGGAGGTTGGGAAGTTTGGGGCGGGTTGAGGGGGGGGAAAAAGGGGTGAAAATGTAATTGTAAAACTTTTGCAATAAAAAAAAAAAAAAAATTTCCGCTACTGGTTCTCCAGAACTGGTCGGAACCTGCTGAAACCCACCTCTGCTACAAGTACAAGAGGCATATTCCCACCCCACCCCCACCCCCACCCGGAATACTAGAACCGAAGTTCATCAGATAAGATGAATGGCAAGAAATTCAGGCCAGGCATAGTAATCATATCACATAATTAATCTGTAAAATTGGCTGTCAGTGCCCATGATGGTGACTGTATTTGGATAGTCGAAAAGTGAGGGACAAAAGGGAAAGGTTAAGATTTTCACATCAGAACTATCATTTGCTTCCAGAATTGATAAGTCTCTAAATACTAGTTTGATAGGATTCCAACAGGCAATATTCTTGCATCCATGATGTCATGACTGTAGGCTGCTCATTCATCTCTATAGGGCCACTATGGAAACAGGATGCTAAAGAAATTATCCTGTTTTGGGGAAACATCAATAACTAATATTTCAAAGTACTATTGTATTTGAACAAAACCAGTTTTGTAAGGTCTAAGGAAATTAGCAGATGAGGCTTTGGGATATGAAGAAATCACTGCAGCTAATCTTTATGATGCCCAGTTATGAAGCAATCCTTATCCAGTAAAGATTAGCAAGTACAACAACGCGGGCCCACAGCACTATATCATATTCTCAGCCTTAGACTGAGTGTAACTCTTTTTCTGAGCTCTATTCTCCCAGTGCCTTTTAAGCAAGATTTCTTCAGAAGAAAAGGATGAGGAAACAAGAATTCCAGCCGCTGAACTATATAACCAGCATATGTCAAAGGACCTTAAGGCAGAGTCGTCCCAAAGGTGCTTTTTCAGGAGGCAACTGGACTTTCTTGTTTTTAATTTTGAAGACGTTTCACTTCTCATCCAAGAAGCTGCTTCAGCTCTGACAGGATAGTGGGGAATGGATCCACTGAGCCGTGGTGGCGCAGTAGTTAGAATGCATTATTGCAGGCTACTTCTGCTGACTGCCAGCTGACTGCAATTTGGCAGATCGAATCTTACCAGGCTGAAGGTTGACTCAGCCTTCCATCCTTCCAAGGTGGGTAAAATGAGGAGCCAGATTGTTGGGGGCAATAGGCTGACTCTGTAAACCATTTAGAGTGGGCTGTAAAGCACTGTGAAACGGTATATAAGTCTAAGTGCTATTGCTATTGCCTCCTGAAAAAGCACCTTTGGGACAACTATGACCTGGATGACTGAGAATCTCTACAGACTCTTAAGGCAGAGCCTTCTTTCTTTTCTTTTTATTCCCCTTTCTGTGAATAGGAATGGTTTTTTTCATTGATATCAGAGAAGGCTACATCTGTTGTTTTTCTACCTGTTCTTCATCATCTGGGAACTAATCTTTACTTCCTATAATAGTTAACACTTTGATTGAAACTTGCTGCTACACATTTGCATTGGGCTTCTTGATCAGGCATTGCACCAGACTTATGCCATATATATATGAGGGTATATTAAGTAGACATACATTTATTAAAAGAGGGGACATAAACACTCCTAGTGTTCTTGGAGGTCTCTATATGAAATCATAATTGAAAACATTACAAAAAAAGAGACTGATTGGGAAAGCTTTCTTTCAAATATGGAAATCCTCTCAAACGATTCAGAGGATTACAGTTAGCTACAGGGCATGGAAAGGAACCATATATACTTGCCTGTGCATGTGTACCTAATTTGTAATTTTAGCAAAACTAATCCTACATTTGCATCTAAAAGGTTTATTCGCAAAAAATTGGACTGCATCCTACTACATTGGTTAATTTCTTAGTAGTTTATTTTCCTAATATACCACCTTTCCAATTTCTTAGTAATTTATCTGTCCACCATTTTCACAACATTTTCAACTGGAAAAACACTGTCTCCCTTGGATTCTTTTCTTGGCAGATAATACTTGGCTCAGAACTATGATTCTGAGGAGCATCTATGATGGGCCAATTATATATATATCAGAATGAATATCTTTTCTTTGCAAGGATTAACGTGTTGAAAAGATGCTGTACCCAGCAATTTGTACAATGTGACTTGTACATGTGTGCTATGTCTTTCATAAAAATACTTTTAAATACTTTTCTTAAAGGCATCTGTTGATCTAATCCTTCTCCCTCTTCACTATTTTAATCCTAGTAAGAGATATCATTATTATTTCCACAAGTTTCTGATTTCATTTCAAGAACAGCCAAGAAAATATTTTGGATCTCAGATGGTTTTACTTCCGAAGGACAAAGAGCTGCTGTATCAAATTCATATCTGTTTAAGGGGAGGCGGGTACCAAGTTATAGTGTACTATATTTCTACCCAAATAGCTGAGAATCTGCCAACTTAGATCTCCAAGGCTGCTAAATTTCATCTTTATGATAGGTCAATTTGATTTTGCCTTCTCTTCAACTGCAGGAATCCATAGCAGTCTGGCACAAGAAAAATAAATGGCTTCCAAATATACTGAAACTGATAAGTTCCTCCAGAAGTTAGGTAGTTTAGACCCTTCCAGTTGTGATTGAATGCCAAAATGTGTCAGCCCCTGTCGCCATGGCCAATGAATGGAAATTATCAAGAGTTGAGATCCAACTGTATCTGGAAAGTCCAATAAGTTTCTCCCTGAGTTACCTTCTTCCAGTGAGCTTTTATTTCAGTGAAATAATTTAGGACACTATATAGCCTCTTTTGTATTCTGAGCTAAATTTCCGTGAACTAGTTCTCTTCAGGACTGTCTTACCCTTCCTCTTGATGCTCTTTGTGTTTTCAAGGATTTCTCTAACATTAATGACATATTATAAGCTTTGAACGGTATTACGTTGTTGTTTTTTTGCTAATGGAACTATGAGTCAGCAGATCATAACCACTAGTTTCCATTGGCTCTCCTACTCTGATATCATAGTATGCAACATTGCAAAGGACCAAGTCCCAACAATCAATTCTTATGGAGCAGTGGGAGAAATTATCATTCATTAGCTGTAAGGTCCATCACAATCTTGGCTAAAAAAAAATAGCTAAGAATTCCCTAACACTGCTCAAATGAATGTCCTAGGAATTTTTTTTATAGATGGATACAGCATTTCAAAAATCTTTTTAAAACAGGATTCCACTACTATATTCATAGTGTTGTACCGTAGCTTTATTTTTCCTTTAAAACTACTTTTAGTCATGTCAATTATCTGCCTTAATGAGACCACCCCCTTTTTTTTGTAAAATTAGTTTTGTCTTTGGATTGGAGCAGAATCTTCTTCACGATTCCAAAACAGAATAAATGAGGTTGTTAAACAGTGACTTTCCATATTTAATATGGAAGCATATAAAAGAGAAAAACCCACATCAATACATTACTTAGGTTCTGAACAAATATGCAGTCAACTTGGAAAGAAAAAGCAGTTCCATATTTGACGTACCTCTTTCCATCACTGTGCAAATGGATTTTTTAATGGCTGTATTATGCAACACCAGAGGATAAAACCTGTGTTTTCAGTTGGCTGATCTGTCCTGTTTTTTTGAAAATTTTCAAGGAACCAGTTTTGCTTCCCTTTCATGCTTTGATCAACATCCAGCCAGGAGATTCTATGCACATACCCCCAGAAGTAAGTCCTACTGAACTCAGTTAATTGAAGACAGCTTTGTGTGGCTGCTGTTTATGAATTCTGAAGAGTTGCAACCTTCAACCAATCTGCCAAGTTGAGAAATGCTTCTCTACAAGGAAGCTGTTGCAGATGTTCAACTTAAACTTTCTTACCTGAATGTCTTTTAATTTTTTTCTGACTTTAAATGCTGCATTTATTGTCTTCTTAGCATTTATTGTCATCTTAGAATTTATTGTCATCAATCAATCAATGCAACTTTTTCCATCCTTTCCCTTGCCTACTGGTTGTCTCTTGAGTCATCCAATGTCTTTCAACCTTTAAGGAACGTAGCAAGGAAACACATGGCAACTATAGAAATATAGTAATGAAAGATAGAAGATTTCCCTACTCTGTATTTTGTCCAACTTCTCCATCTATGTGTGTATTCCTTTACAGTAAAAGCATCCCACATACACATACCAACATTTAAGCCTAGGAACATGAGTTTGCACTTTAACTAATACCCACCCACCAAGCTCAACTGTGCTCTTTCTGGGTGGCTCAGAGAATAGCACATTACAGTGGAAACACCCATTTATTTCATTTATTTCATTTACTGCCATTTATAATATTTTCCACTATTTGGAGATAATGAATTCAGCCATATATATATATATATATATTTTGCCAAGGTTATATAGCTGATTTATTGCCAAAAAATTATCTGGGATCTCTTTCTCTCTTCCCTCTCCTATTCCCACTTCATTTTCTTCCTTTTTGGAGAAAAAAAGTTATTGCCCTTGCTCTTCCAAGAAACCTTGGAGGCTTTGTTTTTGTAAAAAAAATAATAATAAAACTAATACTAGTCCTATTAACAATGCACTCCAATTAGTTTGAACTCTCCTGTAGTTAGAGAAGGAAGCAATCCCTACAGGATGCTGGCTTCAAGAGTTTTAATTGTTTGAGATAATTAACTACAGGCAAGAAATCTGGAATTGCTATTAGCTCTCTTTCTTGCACGAGTTCACTAATAGTCTTTTCAGATATATTAGTTTGTCCATATCTTTGATTTTTATTATTCCTTTTGGCTAAACTATTACTTAGAAGGCAGCCAGTATTCTGTTGGATAACCTCACAAACGATATCTGGTCTCATTCTAAAATTTACTATAAAGTAAAAGTATACCCATCACAACCTTCAGAACAAGTCATCATCCAGAGAGTTTGGGGAAATAAATTTGTAGCTTTTTCACTGATCCAAAAAAAAAAAAAATACGGCTGTTGAGTGGCATTTAAATTTAATAAATTATTATTATCAACAGCAACAATAAAGTCCCAGTTAAACTTAAAAAAGCAATTCAGGGTGTTCTTACATTCTTGTGATTTCCTACAGATAAATCACATTTGGAATCACTCCTGCCTCCAGGACCTTTAGAATACTCCGCTGTTCTTGACTGCCAAAATTGAAAAATGCAAAACCTGGAAAAAAGGAAATATCGCCTGGCCATTTTTGCTGTTCTTGGAATATTAGTAAATCAACCCAGAAGCATAAAAAGATGATCAACATGAATGGGCATAAGTCAGTCATGTTCATTTATCGGTTAGCTTAACAGTGGAATCTTCTGGTCTGTTTATTTTCTTGTTGCCTGTGTCTGTTTTAATGAAAAAACCCAGGGAAGAGTTTACCATACTGTTTAGAAGCAACAGAAGATTGGGTTTCCTAGGTGTACCAAATGGCTAGAGAGCTAAACCTATCATTAACTTCAAAGTATTACCTGAGTGTTCACCTTCACTGCTGCTTCAGTGTGAACTCTTTATACAGTGCCTGCCTTTCCCATAATACAGTACACTTCCTAGAATATTCTTGTGGCAATTTAGCTGTGATGGGCCCACACGCCATTGCTTTCATTAGGCAGATCGTAATCCAGAGATGTAGCTAATGATTCAAAGTTAGTGCTAGAAACAGAACATCTTAGAAGTGGTCTGCTGGTTTATGTATCTTGAGTAACATAACAAGTTCCAGAAGGCATGGTTCTTTATTTCAAAAAAAATCCAAACTTTTCCCTTGCCTATATCCTAATTGCAAATGTTTCTTGGTACCATGCCTGTAGGCTGTATAAGAAAAGGATGGATCCTGGAGATACTCTCATAACCTTATTTTCATTAGCTTTAAACTTAAATACATTTTTTTCATTACTTTATTCACATATTCAATAATGTTGAATATATGGTTAACAGATTGTTAGTTTGTTATTTGGAAGGCAATTTGTTTTATTCTGTTTAGTGGTTAGGCTTTCTGTTTTATGGCTATTTCAGGAAAATGCTGCCTTTTGTTTAGGGAACTGTCAGTGAGTCATTCTGGCCTCATTGGTTTTTTTAGTTGTCAAGTGTGCAATCTTTCAGTCTCATTAAATTTTATTTTTTATTTTTATTTTATTTTGAATTTGTATACCGCCCTTCTCCATGAGGACTCAGGGCAGTGAACAGCCAAGTAAAAACATCAAGTACAAATATTAAAATACAATTAAATATATATATATATATATATATATATATATATATATAAATTTGGCCCCATTAATTAAAAACGATAAACAAAACACTTAAAAACACTTAAAAAATTAGGCCAACCCGGCTTGCTGGAAAAGGAAGGTTTAAGGGCACGGCGGAAGGCACTGAGGTCTTGGATTCTCCTTATCTCTGGAGGCAACTGATTCCAGAGGGTAGGTGCCCCCACAGAGAAGGCCCTCCCCCTGGAGGTCACCAGCCTGCACTGTTTGGCTGATGGCACCCCGAGGAGGCCCTCTCTGTAGGAGCGCACGGGTCGATGGGAGGTCGTCGGTGGCAGCAGGCGGTCTCAAAGATAGCTAGGCCCTATGCTTTAAAGGTGATAACCAACACCTTGAAGCGCACCTGGAAGACCACCGGGAGCCAGTGCAGCTCACGCAGGAGCGGTGTTACATGGGAGCGCCATGCTGCTCCCGTCACTACCCGCGCTGCTGCATTCTGGACCAGCTGGAGCCTCCGGGTGCTCTTCAAGGGGAGCCCCATGTAGAGAGCGTTGCAGTAGTCAAGGCGAGAGGTGACGAGGGCATGAGTGACTGTGCACACGGAATCCCGATCAAGAAAGGGCCGCAACTGGCGAATCAGGCGAACCTGACAAAAGGTCCCCCTGGTTATAACCGTCAGATGTTCCTCCAAGGACAGCTGCCTATCCAGGAGGACTCCCAGATTGCGAGCCCTCTCTGTGGGGGCCAACGACTCGCCCCCAATAGTCAGTGATGGAGTCAACTGACTATATCGGGATGCCGGGAACCACAGCCACTCAGTCTTGGAAGGGTTGAGACTGAGCCTGTTCCTCCCCATCCAGATCCGCACAGCCTCCAGGCACTGGGACATCACTTCAAGGGCGTCGTTGGGGTGGCCTGGGGTGGAGATGTACAGCTGGGTGTCATCAGCGTACTGGCGGTATCTCACCCCAAAGCCACGGATGATCTCGCCCAGCGGCTTCACATAAATGTTGAACAGGAGGGGCGAGAGGACCGACCCCTGAGGCACTCCACATATAAGAGGCCTCGAGGTCGACCTCTGCCCCCCTGCCAACACGAACTGCGACCGATCGGAGAGAAAGGAGGAGAACCACCGTAATACGGTGCCCCCCATCCCCAACTCTTCCAACCGGTGCAGCATGATACCATGGTTGATGGTATCAAAAGCCGCTGAGAGATCTAACAGGACCAGAACAGAGGAGCAACCCCTGTCCTGAGCCCTCCAGAGATCATCAACCAACGCAACCAATGCCGTTTCTGTGCTGTGCCCAGGCCTGAAACCCGACTGGAACGGATCTAGATAGGATGTTTTCTCCAGGAATTGAGGAAACTGTCGCGCGACCACACTCTCAACAACCTTCGCCAGGAAGCGAAGGTTGGAGACA
Source organism: Arizona elegans (assembly GCA_022577455.1). NCBI lineage: Eukaryota > Metazoa > Chordata > Lepidosauria > Squamata > Colubridae > Arizona > Arizona elegans. The sequence goes on from JAKOOJ010000001.1 coordinate 183,261,494, forward strand.
GGACGGTAGTTGGCCAATATTGCCGGATCCAGGGACGGCTTCTTGAGGAGAGGCCTCACCACCGCCTTTTTCAAGGTGGCGGGGAAGTGACCCTCACTCAACGAAGCATTGATAACACCCTGGAGCCAGCCTCGTGTAACCTCCCGGGAGGCCAGTACCAACCAGGAGGGACACGGGTCCAGTAAACATGTGGCCGCACTAAGTCTCCCCAAAATCCTGTCCACATCATCGGGAGTCACAGCATCAAACTCCTCCCAGGTAACATTCTCAAAACTATTCCTCGCCACCCTGCCCTGATCTACCCAGTCAGAGTCCAAATCCCCCCGGATCTGAGCGATTTTGTCATACAGGTATTGTCCGAAATCCTCCGCCCTGCCTTCCAAGGGATCCTCCCACGCTCCTGGATGGAGCAGGGAGCGGGTTACCCTGAACAGGGCGGCCGGACGATTTCCTGATGATGCAATAGAGGCGGAAAAGTAATTAAACTTTGCCATCTTTATCGCCACTAGGTAGGTCTTAATATGCAACCTTACCAGTGTTCGGTCAGATTCAGCGAGACTGGCCCTCCAACCGCTCTCTAGGCGTCTTTTCCAGCGTTTCATCTCCCCCAGCTCCTCGGTGAACCAAGGAGCTGCGAGGGATCGACACCGGGTCAGAGGCCGCAAAGGCACGACTCGATCCAAGGCCCCACCAGCCACCCAATCCCAGGCAGCTACCAGGTCCTCGGCTGAGTCGTGTGCCAGATCTTCAGGAATTGGCCCAAGCTCCGTCTGGAACCTATCAGGATCCATCAGGCGCCTGGGGCAGATCCATCTAATTGGGTCCGCCTCCCTGCAGCGGGGTGTAGCAGTTCGAAGGTCCAGACGAAGGAGTGAGTGATCTGACCATGACAAGGGTTTCATGTCTATATCCCCTATAATAAGACCACTCAAACACTGGCCAGAGACAAAAATCAGGTCCAGCGTGTGTCCCCCCCGTGAGTGGGGCCATGAACTAACTGGGTCAGGTCCATGGCCGTCATGGAAGCCATGAACTCCTGAGCCATCTCTGACGTTTCACCAACGGACGGCAGATTGAAATCACCCATGATCATAAGCCTGGGTGTATCAACTGCCACTGTGGCTATCACGTCGAGTAGCTCAGGCAGGGCCGTTGCCACGCAGCAGGGAGCCAGGTACGTAAGCAGCAAGCCCATCTGAACCCCATGACCCCATCTCACAAAGAGGGACTCACATCCAGCAATCTGTGGCACAGTGGTCTCCCTCGGACCAAGACCTTCTTTAATAATAACTGCCACTCCCCCGCCCCTCCCCTGGGCCCTCGGTTGATGGAATGCTCTGAAGCCTGGTGGGCACATGGATGTGGATGTCTGCACACATATACACATACACAAATCTCAGGAGACTACAAAATCATCATCATCATCATCATCATCATCATCATCATCATCTTTCAAAACAAGGGAATACCTGAAATGGTTCATAATTTGACACACAAGATTAGATAGATAGATGATAGATGATAAATGATAAATGATAGAGGATGGATGGATGGATACCTGTAGAGATAGATAGATAGATGATAGATAGATAGATAGATAGATAGATAGATAGATAGATAGATAGATAGATGAAAGAAGGAAGGGGGGGAGGGAGGGAGGAAGGAAGGATACCTGGAGAGAGGGGAGGAGGGAGAGAGAGAGATATGGATGGGCAGGCAGACAGGCAGATGATAGATAGATAGATAGATAGATAGATAGATAGACAGACAGACAGACAGACAGACAGACAGACAGACAGAACGAACTATGGAACAGACATTCTTTATGTATAGCAGTTTTTCTAACACTCCATGAGGTTAGAGCAAATAATATTTCAAAATCCCTCAATCCCACAGTAGCATAAACTTTAAAAAAGGGGGAGCTAGAGAAATACTTCCAAAGGATGATCAATGCCTATTTTTTTTTACAGATTTGTATTAAAATGGAATTGGAAAGCTAAATTTGCCAGAAGCACATTCTTTCTTTCATTATACCATCACTATTAGTTTTGGCTCTATTTGTGACTTTGTGGGAAGGGGGAAGGGAGGGACATCGATGCCCTGCTGAGAATAATCTACCATCCAAACTATACTCAGCACTAAATTTTCTGATTCACTGGGCCAGTGTGAGTATTGAATTAATTTGCTACTGATTAGACATTGAAGGGATATGGAAGCAAACCACACTGAATGGGAAGACATTCTACTACTTGACTTGATACATATAGTCAGTCTCCTCCATCTGGGAAAGATCCAGATTTCATAATGCAGAGAAAACCCACTGAAATCTGTCAGTTTAAGTCATGTCTAACGTGTCCCATTTATTTCAAAAGGGATAATTATATCCAACACAATATTCTTTGGAGGCTTGTTTTCTTTTCATACAAATATCAAAACAAAACCATCAGCTTTCTAATTGTACTAGAACAATTGTTTGTTTGAATTGTTTATATGTTGTTTTTAAAGCACATTGACAACTGTTGGGCATCCATTTGTTTGCAAACTACATTCCGCCCCCTCCCCCAAAAAATAATTTCAAAATGGGTGTGCTCAGTCCTCAACCATCCGCTCCATTTTCCTTAGTGGCCACTCTTTTGCATAAACAATCCTTGAATGACTTTTCTGAAATTTGGCACAAGGTCTATTGTAGCTAGAGAGTTAGTCCCCAAGAAACCGTGATAGAGACTTTTTTCAAAAATCGGATTTTAATGGAACTCAACGATTTCTGAGTCACTTTTATGAAATTTGGCATGTTTGGCCCCATTTTAAAGATCTAACTAAGATCCTATTTGGCTGAAAAACAAGGGAAAGGAAGGGAAGGGAGACGGAGGAGAGGGAGGGAGGGAGGGAGGGAGGGAGGAAAGAAGGAAGGAAGGAAGGAAGGAAGGAAGGAAGGAAGGAAGGAAGGAAGGAGGGAGGGGTTATTTGTGTTTCCTGAGTCAATGGAATGGATAAAACTCTGTTTAAACTTCTATTCTTCTAGATTTAAGTAAAAACTATAGCTTGATCATTTCAAAAGCTCCAGATCAAGTCATTACTTCAGTCTTTGAATATCCATAATATAAATGAACAATATCATGTGTTGTGTGTATAAATCAAATATCATCTTTGGAGAAAAATCCAGCCTTCAATGAAAAACTTCACATTTCGTTTCCAATTAACTTTTTCTACAAGGTCGTCTGTCCTTTTGCTTTTATTTAAAGTACTATTTCACTTTTTCAAAGGAATTGATCTGAACAGTGCAAGATATACTGCCTTCACAATAGTAAGCCTCTGTGGAAAGATTTTGTCCCTTAAGATCTTTCTTGCTGCTGTCATGCAGAATAATTTCTTCTTATTTATAGTACATACAAGTGAGACTTGTCCCGAAATATTGCAGTATATCTTCTCCTGCTCTCCTCCTACAGATTTCTCTTCTAACTGCCATTTTATTATATTCCACGGCTACTGAGCAACGTCAGACTTTGCTAGACTGCAATTTGAAAAGGCTGGTGTGTTGCCACTTTATTTACTGATTTATTCATTTTATCTATTTTTATTTTTCCCTAGTGTTCAATCTCCCCAAAGTATACACATATCTCCCTCTTGATTCTCACTGGTTCCATTCTGAGTTCCATTGAGTTGGCATTTATCACAAACATGAGTTCTCAGTGCAATTTGGCAGCCCTATTGTATGGCAGTAGCTAGCTGAGTTTGGCGGATGTTGAAAAAACTAAGCAAGGTCAATCGCAGGCTAGACGGAGAAGTTCCCCATGTTGCAGCAAACCAATCCCATATTGTGGTCAAAAACTTCATGGGCATATCAGTGGTGGTTTCAACCTTTTTTACTACCGGTTCTGTGGGTGTGGCTTGGTGGGTGTGGCATGGCTTGGTAGGCGTGGCAGGGGAAGGATACTGTAAAATCCCCATTCTCTCTGCTGAAACCCACCTCTGGGGCATATCCATCATGACATCAGCTTAATTTAAAGCAGACTTTCCCTTCCCTTCTCGGATACTTAGGGATGTGCAACTCAAGAGGCTTACATTTGATGATATCCTAAATATATATCGACATCATTCACACATAATACACACTTTTAGAATTGCTATAAGGGGGTGCAATAGCTCAGTAACTAAAGACGCTGAGCTTGTCAGCTGGAAAGCTGACACTTTGGGTTGGAAACCTGAGCACCACATGACAGGGTGAGCTCCCATTATTCACCCCAGTTCCTGCCCATCTAGCAGTTCAAAAGCATGCAAATGCAAGTAGATAAATAGGTACCACTTAAGTGAGAAGGTAACAGTTCTATATACCTCGGAATATAATCATGCTGGCCACATGACCATGGAAATATTTTCAGACGACACTGGCTCCCTCAGCTAAGAAACAGAGATAAGCACCACTCACCCTGGAGTCGGACATGACTGGACAGGGGAAACCTTTACCTACATAGTATGGAATTGCTATGGTATCATGTGCCAGATATGAAACAGAAGATGGCTTTGAAATATGCCTGTCGGAAATGTCAGAATAGGGAGCATGTGAAAGTTTGTTACGCTACCCGGCATTGTTGGTTCTTTGTGCTTAGAACTGCCCACAAAGTCTCCTGCCATTTCAAGTGGAGATTTCTCTTCAGCTGTGCTTCCTGAGATCCTTTAATGATCAGACTGAATCTGAAACCCTGAGGATGCAATGATTGTGCTCTGTGTGATGTCCTTTCTCCTTTTATTTTGTAGTTCCTTACCAGTGAAAACTAGAAAATGCATGGAGGGAATGATCTGATAAGTCTGACTAAACTTCCCTTGAAAGGAACTTTCTAAAGACCTTTCTCATATAATAAACTCTATCCAGATATGCCTTTCATGCAGAAAGATCCAGATTGGTTGGCCCTGTCCTTGATATGGGGGAGTCAGTTGTCCCTGTTCTCAGCCACTACATCAGGGGTGCACAACGTTACCTGGAACGACAGGTACAGTTGAGCTTTGAGTGGGCCACGAGGGTTACATTCATAAAAATAGTTGACAACCTTCTCCCCACCCACCCCTTCCCTTCCATTCTGATTCTCAGAGGCTGCCTGGACAATTCCCTGCAGTATTCCTGAAAAGATTTTTCAAACCAAGGCCTCCTTCTGGGACTGAGAGAAAATGACTAGCATCAGTGGTGGGATTCAGCAGGTTCAGGTGAACCAGTAGTTAAATTGCTGGCTGGCTCCACCCCTCCCCTCCCCACCCCTTCCAGGAGTCTTCACGGAGGCCTCCTAGGCCCAAAACAGGGCACTGAGGGGTGTGTGTGTGGTGCCCCCCACAGCTGTTTTCACTCCCAGGAGGCTTCAGGGAGGCCTACTAGGTCCAGGAGGGTGCAGGAGGCCAAGTGCTGCCTGTCACCCCCTGACCATGCCCACCATGGCCACACACACCCAGCCGGTCATTAGGGCAGAGAACCAGTTGTTAAATTATTTGAATCCCACCACTGACTAGCATGATGTCACCTACCTGGCTTTGTATCCAAGGTGGGACTAGAGGTCATGGTCTCTCAGTTTCTCGTCTGGTGTCTTAACCACAGCACCAAACTGGCTCTACAATCTTCTAACCACTTGCCAGTTTGAATGTTTCAGTTCAGGCTTCAGAAAGTAGTGCTTTCTGCTAAGACAAAATCACAAGTCCCTGCAGCTTTCTTGATCTGAAAAAAAGCGATTGGCCCAGGGTCATCCATCTGGCTGTGTGTCTAAAGCAGGACTAGAACTCATGGCTTCTAACCTGATACCTTAACCACCACACCAAATTGGCTCTCAGAGACAAAAGCTAATTTGGGTTTAATTTACTGTATATATAATTTTAATTAAAAATGAATTACTTGTTCATTAAATAATTTTCTCCTCCTGTTGCATTAATAATGCTACTTTGATGGTAGTTTTGGGGACCAACACATTTGGGTTCTTGGTGATCTGCATTTCTGCTGTACCTAGAACCAGTGGTGGGTTGCCCCCGGTTCGGACCGGTTCGCAAGAACCAGTAGTAAAACCGGCACGAGGTTCCGCCCACTGACCCAGATGTTATCAAAGTTGATCTGCGCATGCTCAGAAGAGTGTGTGCGGGCGAAGTGAGCGTGATGCGAACTGGTAGTAAGTAGAACCCACCCCTGTCTAGAACCCGTGAAATGAATCCTTTGTGCGAGTAGCTGTGATCAGACAGTGGAGTCCATGTGCCTGAAAGGTCAAATGTAACCAGGTTTTTGTACTAATCAAGATTAAAGTCCGTTTGTAAATAGCACCCTATGGAAATGGGAGATTCTTTCCAACTGAGGCTGAACATGTGGAGAATAAGCAGTGGTGGGTTCCTCCCGGTTCGGCCTGGTTCAGCCGAGCCGGTAGTGGTGACAATATGATGTCACCGAACCGGTTCTCTTTGTTCGGGAGCTGGGCCCTCCCCCCCACCCCCCGCGTTATTCTTAACTTTTATTTGGTCCTGCTCTCAATCTATTCGCTGTCTCCCGAGTCCCAGCTGATCGGCTAGAAGGAAAAAAACTGTTTAAACTCTTGCCGCGGAGCTTCAAAGGGCCGCCCTACAGCTGATCAGTGTTAAAAGGCAGTGTGGTGGTAGACCAGTGTGCTCAAAAAACAAATGAGTAGACCGGTGCCTCCAAAAACAAATGGGTAGACCGGTGCCTCCAAAAACAAATGGGTAGACCGGAGCGCTCGAAGAACAAATGGGTAGACCGGTACAGCTCTGCAAGCAGTTAAAAGCCTGGTAGACCAGTACCTCTGCTAAATCCTAAAGAATTGTCACATGACCATCAAGCCACACCCACAAAATAAGCCACACCCACAGAACCGGTAGTAAAAGAATTTAGAACCCACCCCTGAGAATGAGGTTGGGAAAGCCAAAAAGATCCTGTTTTCTCTACTCAAGTTTATATAATTTTGCAAGTTTGAAAGAAATGACGGTAACTTTTCTGTTGAAAATAAGAACACCTACTGAGCAGGCTCAAACCTCTACCCCTAGAAGATGAATATCACATTGCATTTAGGAGTATTGCAAAGTGAAATAAAGCATTTTATTTATACAACATTTTCCAAACTAAAAGGAACATAACAGATGTGTAAAAGATGTAAATATATATATATATATATTTGTTATGATTAGTGCTGAATGACAAAACAAGTTGCATGGCTATTCATTAAACAAAATGTACCAATTGTGCCTGTAGGCACATTATAACTCACAAGTCCTACACTAATCATCATAAAGTGTTATAATTTCACACACACAAAAAAGGCCCTTTGAAAATGTAATTTTTGATCCAAGAGCAAGAGTCTAAAGAGAATGCAAATGAACAAATAACTAACTAAATAAGTGATCACATACTCCATTGCAGTCTTTTTTTTTTTTAATTACTTTTTTTGACGATCTATTCAGGGAAATTTAGGAGTAGCAATAACAGAACCAAAGTGGCTGAAAGTAATTTTTCCAATTCGGCATTATTAGTCTATATTAAACATTACTATTCCTGTGGCGGTTCCTCCAAACAGAATGGCTCATGAATTTTAGCCATCTCCTTAAGTTTCAGTTGTTCTCCCTATCAGAAAGAGAGTTGCCCTGATTTTATTAAAACCCAGTTAAACGCAACACATTGACTTGGAGTAAGTTCAAAAAAGAAGTCACAGATATAGAGATCTTCAGACTTTAGCTTTGAGGATGTAGATTTGGTCAGCTAAAAGCTGATGGTCATGTGATGATCAAAATAATACTATGTAGCAGGGGTGGGTTCTAAATTTTTTTACTACCGGTTCTGTGGGCATGGCTTATTTTGTGGGTGTGGCTTAGAGGTCATGTGACTAGGTGGGCGTGGCTAGTTGGTCAGAGTCATTTCTGGAAGGTCCTCGCACTTATGACCCGACTCATTTGTTTGCTTTTAACACTGATCAGCTGTAGGACGGCCCTTTGAAGCCCCGCGGCAAGAGTTTAAACAGTTTTTTTCCCTCTAGTCATCAGCTGGGACTCAGGAGGCAGCAATAGATTGGGGGTGAGACCAAATAAAAGGTAAGAATAACGTGGGGGGGTGGGGGGGAGAACCAGTTTGGTGACGTCATATCGTCACCGCTACCGGCTCGGCTGAACTGGACTGAACTGGGAGGAACCCACCACTGCTATGTAGCATCTTAAAGGAGATATATTTTGGCATTGGTTTTTATGTACTTCCTCTTCAGGTATTGCAAGAAGTGTAGAAAGATATATTATAAACACTTTAGATCGTGGTAGGATTCAATCGGTTCACACCACTTCAGCCAAGCCAGTTGTTAAATTACTGGCTGGCATTGCCCCTTTGCACCCCATCCCTTCCAGAAGTCCCCAAGTGTCCCGTTTTTGCTCCCAGGAAGCTGCAGGGAGGCCTACTAGGCCCAAAATGGGGCGCAGAGGGTGGTGCCCCCCCCACGGTCCATTTTTGTTCCCAGGGGGGTGTAGGAGGCCGAGTGCTGCCTGTCACACCCCCTGGCCATGTCCATCATGGCCACGCCCACCCAGCCAGTCATTATGGCAGACAACCGGTTGTTAAATTATTTGAATCCCACCACTGACTTTAGACCCATGTTCAGTGAATGGGTCACTTTTAATCTTTGTTGCAATAGATTAATATCACTTCCCCTTGGGGACTTCCGGTTTGCTGCTGGCCGCCGCCAGACGTTCCTCTGGGATCGTCAGCTCCCTCTGCCTGTATAGAGCCGCCGTTACAGCGGATGGCGGCTCGAAAAAACTCCGTTTCCAAGAGGAAACGGAGAGAGAGCCGGCAGGGGTGGGTAGAACTCCCCGCAGAGTCCCAAAAGTTTTTTTTTTAACTTTTGGGACGGAGCGGATGAGAAGCCCCATATCCCCTGCCGCTGCTCCGGGCTTTGGGAGACCTCTGCTTATGCAGAGCCAGGCGTCAAGAGCAAGCCTGTGAATCTAAAAGAATAATTAAAGAAATGAAGAACTGGACCCTTAATACTGAACCGCAAGTATCTCACCCTTTCAAAAACTATTTAAAAGAAAAGAGCAGAGGAAAAGAGGGAAAAAGAGCCTTCTAAAATGGCGTCTGCTGTGGCTGGAGAAGGGCTAAAAGGGAAAGTCCTTCCGTTTTTCATTATTACAATGTAGCGGAATAAATATCATTGGCTACATTTCTAGAGAAACCTCGCTCCTGTGCTGCTCAGAAGTTTTTTTTAATGAGGGAAAGTCTTTTTGTTTTCTATTTCTTCTCTTATTTTTGCTAAATCTTGTCTGTGTGGGAAATGGCATTAGGATTTATACAGCTGGACAAACAGGGGGGGGGAATTTCCCCCCTTAAGAAATTGCGCCAACAAATTTCAACTCTCCAGCGTCAGAAACCCGATTTTAATATATTAGAATTTATCCTTGAAGAGATTGTAAGAAGGGATGAGATTGTGAATCAGCAACTTGAAAAATTTAAGCAGGAAATTAAAGAAATTGGTGAATTGGTGAAATCAGAGTCTGACTTCTTGAATAAAAAGATTTCAAAAGTTGCTAATGGTTTATCAGGCTTTCTGATTCGGATGGAGGCAAAGACTGAATTATTAGAGACTAAAATGAAGGAAGTCGAGGAGAATTTGGATGACATGACTCAAAAAATTAAAAAGGATTTGATAAACATTCAGGATAATAGCTTGGAAGACAAATCTAAAATGGAGACTGACCAAAAGATTGGTAATGAGGAAAATGTACAACAGAGGATTGAAAGAGAAGTTTTAATGATTCAATATAATTTTACAGAATATGCAATTAGATTGAGAGGTCTGCAGGAAAATAATAGAGATGATTTAAGGAAAGTATCTTCTGAAATTCTGGCTGGGATCTTAAAGGTTCAACCTGATGAAGTGTATTGCAGGATTGATAGAATTTATAGAATAAACTCCTGGTGGGCAAAGCAAAGGCAACTGCCTAGAGATGTGGTGATCTATTTTACAGATAAAGAAATTAGGAATAATATTGTGCAGAACTCTTTTAATTCCAATTTGCAATTTCATGGAAGAAAGATTTGGATTTTCAAGGAGCTCCCGCCCAAGATGTTAATGGAGAGGAAGAAATTTGGCTTTTTAGTGACTGAATTAAAAAAAAGAAATATCCTATTCAGGTGGGACATCCCAGCTGGTTTAATATTGAGATATCAAGGCGTAAGATATCAATTGCACACTGTTGAAAAAGCGGAAGATTTTTATCAAAAAATTCTAAAAATGAATTTAACACCTTTAGGCATAATACAGGATAAGCAAAAGGAGTTGGAAATAAAAGGAAAACATCAAATTACAGAGGCTGTGATGGATAAATTGTCTTTGGACTCCTTGGAGATCCCAGCTGGACTGTTTATAAATAAGAGAGCAGTGTCATCCGAACCCAAGGTGATGAATCATCAAGTCACAGACAAGTGCGCAAATCAATCAGTTGATATACAAGTGATGGAGAAGAAAGATGAGATGATAAAATTAACCCAACAAGAACAATCCACAAAGCAGAATGAAAATCAACCAGCAGATATACAATTGGTAAGCAAGAAAAGAGGATGGAAATTCAACCCGAAAAAGAAAAAGAAAAGAAACAGATCTTATAGAAACAGCAATTTCCAAACTAAGCAACAGTGAAGCCAGGCGCTTTAAAAAATGAATGAATATTAGAAAAGACAGTGGTGGCGAACAATTGTCTGATACTATCCTGAGGATTGTGGCAGATCTCTGCAAGGCCATGATTTTGGGAAGTGGAAAGAGCCTCACTTTGTTGGATTTGAATCATCTAATTTTTTCTTATTTACTTTTTTTTTCTCTTGGAAATATATTATAACTACTTTGAGTTATAAGGCAGGAGAGTTTTGCTGGGGCATGCAGAAGATCTGGATGTTACTCAGTAGGATGACGGGAATTTACAATCCTGATGAATACCACAACTATAACCATACGGATATATTCATAATTATAATGTCACTCGGGTGGTTGTTTTTACTTTTATACAGGTGTGAGGATATCTACTACTGATGGGGGCAGAAGATGACTGAAGATTTTGAACAAACTGTTGCACCAGCATGTTATTTTACCCTATTATGGGTGATGGATTTAACAATCTAGTGGAAAGACATCAAAGAAGATATTATATGGATCATAAACTTAAAGTTATTGTCTTTTCTCTTTTTACATAATGAAATGCATATATAGATATGTGTATATCTTAGTAAAGTGGGCAGTTGATTATATTTAGAATCGTATTGCATGATTTTGTAGGAATTGAAGGGCTGAAATAGGTTAGTTTACTGATTGTTATAAAATGGGATGCATATATAGATATGTGTATATTCTAGTAAAGTGGGTAGTGGATTATATTTAGAATTGTATTGTCTGATTTCAAGTCATATATTTAGAGGAGTGGAGGAAGTGGACAGAATTGAACAAATTTGGTTGCAGGGAGAAGGCCGATTTAAAATGTTATATTAATATATATAAAAGATTAAAGGTTAATTTGTAATAATACTCAATAAGTTTAGGGGAGGAGAAAAAGGGCAGATTACCGTAAAAATGGGAGTTATAAGATTAACAAGTTAAGGGTCAGTATTCCGAGAAGGGATTAAGGGAAAGGGAAGATATTATGTATGTAACTAGTTATGAAATAGCCTATTGTTGTGAAGAAGTCACAGGGGGGGTTGGGTGGAAAGGGTGGGTTAGGGAAGAGGGGGGGGGAAAGGGGGAAAAACTTGTATTTGAAAACTTTTTCAATAAAAAAAAAAAATATCACTTCCCCTTGAAAATGATAGTGACAAAAAATATGAGCCCTCCAGGACTAGCACTAGACTCATGATCTAATAGATGATGGACTCTGGACCAGTCACTAGCTTCAGTTCTATGTACCCCTTTGCCTTGTCGTAGTGAGGATAAAAGTATGTGATGTTGAAGACTCCCAGAGTGTAAATAAAAAATAAGAAAAGAGGATAAAGAGAGGAAAGGAAAACAGGAGCTATTAGACTCTGGATTGGAGTACTCTTCCCTCCTTCACTTTGCTCATCAACAAGTCTATGAGATGGTCAAGAAATTTTAAAAAATACTACTAGCTTATTAAGTTTTGTGATTCTATACAAATTGATATAAATACATTAATCTCTATAGATTAAGTCCTCAGTGGTCCTTGACCAATGTCAATACTGGTTGAGGCCAATAGGACTTACGGTGAGAATCTACATCACAATGCAGAAGGCAGCTCTGCAGTAAAAACTATGGTATGCAGTATTCTTCTTAGGAAAAGATTATTATTTCTAACAAAAAAAAAAGAAAAAGCATGCCCACAGTACACTGGTGGTACTAGTTCCCTGCGTACCCTTTCCAAACATTTATTGATTTATGGAATCTATATCGTCTTTCTGTTAGGGAAAGGTGATCTGATTGGTTAACAAAAACTTTAAACCCAAAATCCAACAAACATACTCAATGTGCCTGGTATAATCAGCTAAAAATAGATGAGTCCTTTAACCTCATTCTTATTGTGTTGCCCCATTACAGTAATGTATGTCTTATTCACATTTTAAAAAATTGAAAATACATGTTCATCAATGTGACCCAATCAAAACTTCCCCCACAGCACATTTATTTATTAATTCCATCCAGTTAATTCAGTAATCAGGTTAAGCATGTGCAAATGCACCCTAGGTCTTAAACATTTGTGATAGGGTCTTCTACAGGGGTGAAATCCAGCAGGTTCTAACAGGTTCTGGAGAACCGGAAGCAGAAATTTTGAGTAGTTTGGAGAATCGGCAAATACCACCTCTGGCTGGCCCCAGAGTGGGGTGGGAATGGAGATTTTGCAATATCCTTCCCCCAAGAGTGGGGAGGGAATGGGGATTTTGCAGTATCCTTCCCCTGCCATGCCTGCCAAGCTACGCCCACAGAACTGGTAGGGAAAAATTTTGAATTTCACCCTTGGCCTTCTATCTATTTACGGTCTTGTAAAGCACTGCTCTTGCTAAAACATAAGAGCTACTGCCAGATGTTCTGATTTCTGTTCCCTCCAGCCAGAGCAATAGAGAAATCTTTGCAACATCTTCTCGATGGCTTCCCATCAAAGCAGCAGAAGCCTTGGGTCATATAGTCAGCATCTCTCACAAATTACCAGCTTCACTTTCAAGCATGCACCCTTCAAAAGTGAAGTTGCAATGCGAATTCCTTCACTTCTTTTTCCAAAGAATAATTCACTCTGAGGTATGGTATCCCCTTTTCCCTTTGTTTGGAATGAGAGGGGAGAGGGAAAAGGTTAGGAAGGGGGTTTTACGCTTTTGGTCTATAAATTATATTCACTGTACTGGAATAATAAGAAAAGGGGTGATGACTTATAAGAAAAGAAGTTTAAAAGTAAGAAGGGGTCATTCATAGCCAAGAGAGAGCCAAAAGTATAGAAACTACAGTGAAAGGAAGTAATATGGGAATCAGAAGATGAACAGGACATTTATTGGGCCATCAGTATTGCTGCTGCAACTTATACTTCTGCCTCCACCTTTTCAAAGCCCAAGTGTAGAGGCATGGTGGCTCAGTGGCTTGATGCTGGAGATGGTTCAAGTCCTAGCACTGCATGGCAGAGTGAGCTCCCATCACTTGCCTCAGCTTCTGCTCAACTTGCAATTCGAAAGCATGTTTTAGGTGAGTCAAGAAATAGAAACCACTTCAGTGGGGAGACAAGCCGGTGCTTTGTGCAGGCGGTTAGATGGCTCTGGACCTTCCTGACTGTGACGCCCATTTGTGAGGCAGCTTCAGAGGAGGGAGAGGGCCCCAAATGACAATGTAGGAAAGCCGCTCATTTTTTTTTCTGATGGGAAGCTAGCTCGCCCCCTGTGGCACACCTTGGAAAATGCGTGAGCACGAACGAAACAAGGCTAGCACTCTTAGACAGCCAAACTACATCTCTGCATTAGCATTGCAATCTCCTGGCTAATGTAACGTCACCCTACGCTAAATAAATAAAAAGCCCAAGTCTAACATATTAACTAGTTTAATGAAAAGAAGGATTAGGGGAGACATGATAGCAGTGTTCCAATATCTCAGGAGCTGCCACAAAGAAGAGGGAGTCAAGCTATTCTCCAAAGCACCTGAGGGTAGGACAAGAAGCAATGGGTGGAAACTAATCAAGGAGAGAAGCAATTTAGAACTAAGGAGAAATTTCCTGACAGTTAGAACAATTAATCAGTGTCCAGAAGTTGTGAATGCTTCAACACTGGAAGTTTTTAAGATGATGGATAATCATTTGTCTGAAGTGGTGTAGGGTTTCCTGCCTAAGCAGGGGATTGGACTAGAAGACCTCCAAGTCCTTTCCAGCTCTGTTATTCTATTCTAACCCATTTGGTATCCCTGCAGTGCTCACCTCTATTCCAGGCACTCCTTGGCATCACTAAATGTGTTCAATAATACTCCCTGTACAATGGCTGAGACCAGAGGCTTTGAAAGGGGCAAGAGAGAGGAAACATCTTTTGACAATGTGTAGTGGTGCACATGGGGCATAACAAAATGAAACAGAAAGAATGGCCAACTCCTGAATATTAAAACCCAACCATAGGCTTCTAGATAAAAAAGGAGAATATAGCTAGGGGAAAATGTTACTATATTGCAGTGATGGCGAACCTTTTTGGCACCGAGTGCCCAAAATGAAGCATGCGCGCGGGAGTGTCGAAAACCTGAAGACCAGCTGGCTGGTGCATATGTGTGCTGGCTGCCTGGTCATCAGGTTTTTGGCGCACACATGCGCGCCGGCCAGCTGGTCTTTGGGTTTCCAGCACTCCAGTGCATGCAAAGACCAGCTGGCTGGCATGCATGAGTGCGCCAGAAACCCGAAGACCAGGTGGCCGACACATGTGCCCACAGAGAGGGCACCATCATGGCTATATTGTAACTCTGGTAGGATCATAAGACTGGTCTCTCTCAAAGGCATGAATATTCAGATGAGCTGATAAGGATAGATGGGAATCCTGGCATGGGGAAGTGAGGTCGGTCCTGCAGGGACTGTAATGTCTGCTCTAGTTAATCAAAGTTCATGCATTTTTAACAGAAATATTAATCCACAGCCCTGAGTTTCTTGATATATATATTTCTTGATATTGCTTTATTTTAAGCTCTCAGAAACAAAATAAAGGTCCGGCTCTTGGATATAACTTCCCAGTACTTTTAAAGAAAAGGAAATGTCCTTACATTTATTTCCAAACAAGAGAATTCCTTTGTATTACAAAGAAGAGTTTGGTACCAGACATTTTATCCTTGGACCGGTAAATAACCACAAGACAACTCTCCCAATTTTCCAACCCCCAGATATTTCTATTTATTTCCAGAGTTTGAAGGAAAAAATGCTCCTTTGGCATCTCAAGCTCACCCAACCCAACTCAAGAGACCCAAGCAATGCCTCAGGAAAGAGCCACATCAAACAGAATAAGTCAAACAAATTTTGGGACTCCTTCCTCTGGATTGGCCAAGAGGAATGTAGCTGAGGCCAAGATATGTAAGCTTGCCACCAACTTTTCAGACTCCTAGATTTTAGAGGAATCTAAATTATCCTTAACTGACCTTAATTAATTTAATAGTAATTGACTTTACTTCTGGTTTAATTTAAAATAAATTTTGCTGTTTGGTGTTGACATCATTCAACATCAAAAGAGTTGAAGAGCCATGATGGCACAGTGGTTAGAATGTAGTATTGCAAGCTACATTCTAACCACTGCCAGCTGCAAGCCCACTGCCAGCAATTTGATCCTGACCGACTCAAGATTGATTCAGCA
Source organism: Arizona elegans (assembly GCA_022577455.1). Lineage (NCBI taxonomy): Eukaryota > Metazoa > Chordata > Lepidosauria > Squamata > Colubridae > Arizona > Arizona elegans. The sequence continues at coordinate 183,277,290 of JAKOOJ010000001.1, forward strand.
TTATATCCTTCTGAGGTCGGTAAAATGAGGACCCAGCTGGGTGGGGGCAATAGCTGGCTGTGTAAACTGCTTAGAGAGGGGTTACAGGGAACTGCTTACAAAGGGGTCTTTGATGACTCACTGCAGCCAAGTGGGTGTGACTGAGTAAGCATGGCCATCGGAGTGCCGCTAGGTGGGCATGGGTGAGTTGGTGTGGCCAGATCGACGCAAAGGATTAGGTGCAGCCCACTAGGAGCAGATGACTCAGGGTGGCTGACTTGAGGCAGCTGGGTGGGCATGGATAAGTGGACGCAACCATGTTGGTGTGTCTGGCTAGGGGGCGCTAGGTGGGCACAGAACAAGTCACCGTGGGCAACTGGGTGTGGAGCAAACTTGACATCCCGCCAAAACAAAAATCACCCAGAGATGTGCTAGCAAACAGTAAGAAGGGAGGTGGCAAAATTTGAAAGGCAAAGGGTGGATTTCCCACCCTGCCCTTTAGAGCAATGCTCCCTTTTTTTCTTGCTGCTTCCTGAAAAGTTTCTCTGCTAACTTTGGCAGGGGAGGAATGGCTGACTGGATTCCCCCCACCCTATTTGGTTAAATTCAGCAGATTGACTTTCCTTCCTTCCTTCCTTCCTTCCTTCCTTCCTTCCTTCCTTCCTTCCTTCCTTCCTTCCTTCTTCTATGTTATAAATATAACAGGTTGTCAGGAAGGATACTATAATTGACAGTACAGAATTGAAAGAGGAGGCAAGGATGGTTCAGCTACCTTCATCCAAGTCCTGATTCTGGTTATCAATGGGAACAACCAATAAGGTTTTTGCCCCATGCCCGTATCTGAATCCAGATAATCAAGAGGAGGGAGGCTGCCATATAGCTAAGACCATGGTACATCAGCAACATCCCAAGTTTGGCCCAGCATTACAAGTTTGGCCCCATAACTGGTCAACAGCAGCCAATTGTTCAGCACAGCATCTAAGGTCTCCTGGTGAAGAATTGCCATACCACTTTCCCTGCCTCTTGGTCAGGACTGTTGCAAGATACTAAACCTGACTGGACAGACCACCACAAGGGAGAACCATACCACACAGAGAGACAGATGCACATACACTTTTTTCATCCAATCAGGTTTCAGTAATACATGCCAGGTCTGTCCTTTCATCTGGTTTTATTAGAGACAGGCCTGCCATTCAGTAACATCACTCTGAACCTGCAGCCTCCAGCAATCTGATTACCTGGTTCTTGAGTTAAGACCGATCAAGTGGAGGAAGATTTCCAGTCTTTTATTCCCCAGCACAACTTTCTCCCAGCTTCCAGATCCTATATTACTTCCTCTTTTCCATTAGAATAGAATAGAATAGAATAGAATAGAATAGAATAGAATAGAATAGAATAGAATAGAATAGAATAGAATAGAATAGAATAGAATTCTTTATTGGCCAAGTGTGATTGGACACACAAGGAATTTGTCTTTGGTGCATATGCCCTCAGTGTACATAAAGAAAGATACATTCGTCAAGAATCATAAGTTACAACATTTAATGATAGTCATAAGGTACAAAAACTGTAAGCAATCAAATCATATTAGGAAACAGTCAATCTTCCCCTCCATCTTTATCCTCTCTGTAGTCCCCCCACTCTACCCCATATCCAGGGTTGGTTGCAAACACCAAACGAGGAAAACAGACCACATTTTCCTCTTTTCCACTCCCAGGCAGCCACTGGTTAACAATAGCACTGAACACCTCCATCAGCTCAACCCATTAAGACTAAACTGATTCTCACCCAGCATTTTAGCCTCTCATCAGTCAGGAAAGTGGACATGACGGCTTCCACTCGTAGGTGTGCAGGCACACTGGTCTTTATGAAAAGAATTATCCACAAGACATGCTGCCTTACATCAAAAATACCCTCACGGACGCCAGCATTTTCTTTAAAACGTTCAAAGGAGAAGATTATCAAAATTGCTTTGTCAATTTTTGCTGACCTGTTCTTTGCATTCTTCCTATTTCATGGCCTAAAACTGACTTCTCTGTGATTTAAGCTCATTGCTTTTTTTGTCCTGTATTTGGTGGATTAGATGACTATTGCATCGCAGTGCGGAGAGAAGCGTTTTTAAAATCAGGCTTAAAGTTTAGTAGATGATACAACTAGGAGAGATCAGCAAAGAGCGCCTGCTTTCTGGATTCCTGCCCACCCTTGTTAGGATATTCCTGCAGCGTCTGCCATATTACCATGTAAGAGCAAAAACTCACAAAAGCCTTGCAGATCTGCCCACTCGACATAATAAGAAAGAGCTGACAAGGATAAGATTGGGGCCGACGATTCCAAGGGGTTTTGTTGTGCGTTTTTCCAAGCACCGAAAAGCATGCTTGGCATTAATTGCTAATTCTATTTCAGTCAGCTTGGCTCCGATACAAAAGCAACTGGCCGTAACTAACTAATAAGGGGTCTGTGGAATTATTTTGACTCTGTTGCATTTTCAAGCAGAAACATCAGACTTTAATCTCAGGTGCCTAGTTCTCTTATAAATATATTAGCACCATAATGGAAGAGTTTTGAATGGGATTATAACTACAGAGGCAGCTGCTGGGCCGGCCAAAGGTGTGTACGGCTGACAATACGGTTTAAGGAAATGAATGTGAGTCCAAGTGGCAAAACGGTGGCATTGCACACATGCAAAGAACCTCATGGCTTAATGATAATGGGATCATGACACGATGCATATTTCAATGGACAACCAAATATGCTTAGAAAAGCAATCTCTCGGCACGCCCATCACCCACTGCAATTGCCACTCCTGGGGCTCAAAATTGTTCAACAAAGGACACACACATTTGAAAGAAGGGGCGGGAAGAAGAAGCTTTCATGAGCACAAGGCAACATGAATGGGGTGTTATCAAAGGGAACAGGCCTTAGACTCTGCCCCTCTTTCTTTAATATGGCTTTCTCCACTGAGCTGCCAGAGCTCTGGAGCAGAGATTAAATCCAACAGGTTCTAACAGGTTCTGGAGAACCGGAAGCGGAAATTTTGAGTAGTTCGGAGAACTGGCAAATACCACCTGTGTCTGGCCCCAGAGTGGGGTGGGAATGGAGATTTTGCAATATCCTTCCCCCAGGAGTGAGAAGGGAATGGGGATTTTGCAGTATCCTTCTCCCTGGAGTGGAGTAGGAATGGAGATTTTGCAGTATCCTTCCCCTGCCATGCCCACCAAGCCACACTACACCCACCAAGCCACGCCCACAGAATCGGTAGTAAAAAAAATTGGATTTCACCACTGCTCTGGAGCCACACATCCTACAACTCTTCAAAAGACATTGATGGCCAGAGGAATACATGTGTTGTGTACATGTTAATAAATGGTTACAACCTGTCAAAAGGCACCTCATAGAAGCGTTCCTGGGATAACTAAGGGTCCATGAAAATGTAATGTCCACATAAAACAATGTTGCCCACAGGTAAGTTTCCAAGATGAGTGCACTAATCCTTTCAAATGCAGCATGCTCTTCTTCTTCTGCTTTATATCTGAATATATCCCTTACTTGACAATCCTCTCATGTTATGTCTCTATTAGATCTATTAGCTGCCCTCCTCCAAAATAGAATTGTCCCTTTTCATTCAGTCACACACACAAAAAGCTTTTTGGAAATAAATTCACGGGGCAAAATTACATGTGACAAAGGAGAACTTTGTCTGATTGAAACAGTGTTGGGAGACCAACTAACTTCCTCTCAAAGATATAGGTCTGACTCATACATCACATACTGTTTATCCATGGTTTATTGAAAAAGTATAATTGTCTGGGTTCATATATAACGCTAAGCTATAAACCATGTTTCTCAATCACAATCACCCTAAAACAAATCAGAATGGCATAATGCCATGTACTAACCAGAGGTAGATTTCAGCAGGTTCTGACCAGTTCTGGAGAACCGGTAGCAGAAATTTTGAGTAGTTCGGAAAACCAGTAGTAAAAATTCTGACTGGCTCTCCCCCCATCTATTTTCTGCCTCCCAAGTCCCAGCTGATCAGGAGGGAATGGAAATTTTACAGTATCCTTCCCCTGCCATGCCCATCAAGCCACGCCCACCAAGCAATACCACACCCACCAAGCCACACCCACAGAACCAGTAGTAAAAAATTTTGAAACCCACCACTGGTACTAACCAATCCATACTGATTTTCTAAGTGCTATTTTTCTTACACAGAGAAAAGATTTATATACATCTGTGACTCTTGGCAACAGAATCTTAAATCACCATAACTTACAAACAAACTATGAAGCAGGTGATGAAGGGAAAAAAAAGACTAAATCAAATTTCTAGGGTCCTTAGATACAAGGGATAGGTGCCAAATACCAAACCTGTAGAATCAAAAAATCACTGTTGAGGATGCCCAGCTGAAACAGTTTCAAATATTTTGGAAATTATCACCTCAAACAATAGTCTTTGGACAAAGAAATTGAGTCCAGGATCAGCAAGACCAGCCAGACACTGGGGAAGTTCAGTCAACACAACACATCATCTGTATCTCCACAAAGCTGAATGACTACAAAGTTGTGGTTATCCCTTCTCTCCTACATGGAGAGAGCTCTGTACTGAAGGGAAAATCAAGCAACTGGAGAAATTTCACATAAACACTCTCTGCTCCATTCTCAGCATTCATTGTCAAGATCATGCCTCCAACCTGGAGGTCTTAGATTGTATGGAGGCCACCAGGAATAAGTTCCTTATTACCATAGCACAGATAAGATGGGTGGGACACATAATCAGAATTGATGACATATGCCTTACCAGTTGCTGTGGTCAATAGTATACTGGAGCCTAGGAAGAGACCTCAAGGTCAACAACACAAGCATGAAAAAGACATTGTTAAAGAAACCCTATGCCATAGTGATATCCAGCCAAGAAAACTAGAAGCTGTAGCTGATGACAGAACCTGCTATGCTATGAAGCCTCCACCAGCTTTGAAGACATGTGCCACCAAAAACTGATAGAAAACCATGAATGGCATCACAAAATAACACCCACAGTTACTACAACAATGTATTTCCATGCCCCCATTGTGCTAGACTCTGCACTTCCAGGCTGGTATTGCAAAGCTGGTATGTCCACAGATGAATTGCACAACAGTGTGTCTTCTTTGAACCCAAAGGATTACATTTTGATATTGGGATTAATATATTGAAGTGACCCAGGAAAATCATGATTTAAATATTCTAATGGAAACTCACTGAATGACTTTGAGCCAGTCTCTTCCCCCCGACACCAATCTACCCATAGGGTTCTTATGGGAGGAAATGAGAGAAGGGGTATCACCAGGGGTGAAATCCAGCAGGTTCTGAAGAACTGGTAGCGGAAATTTTGAGCAGTTCGGAGAACCGGTAGCGGAAATTTTGAGTAGTTTGGAGAACTGGCAAATACCACCTCTGGCTGGCCCCAGAGTGAGGTGGGAATGGAGATTTTGCAGTATCCTTTCCCTGGAGTAGGGTGGGAATGGAGTTTTTGCAGTATACTTCCCCTACATGCTTACCAAGCCACACCCACCAAGCCACATCCACAGAACCAGTAGTAAAAAAAATCTGGATTTGACCACTGGGTAGTATGTGCATTTAGCAATCTACTATGCAACTTCTGAAAGTGCATAAAAATGTATGTTAGGAAACAGTATACAACACACAAACGCACACAGATTTACTTGAAAATAATGAGCAGGAGAAATGTCTTCCCCAATGCCCCCAAATGTTCAAACTTTTTTTTTTTTTACGAATTGCTACAGGAATGGGTCAAAATGAACTTACCATTGGAAGAATAAGAAATTAAGCCAAGCAGAACTTGATCAGGCTTCATCCCTTCCTATACTTCTTAGACTTCACCCCCTTTAAATAGTCACACTTTTATTAATTTCATCAATTATTTGCTGTAATGAATGAAATCCTCAACTGGCCTGTTATCTCAGTGAGCACCTCTTGGCTGCAGAGAACCCTGATAAGAGTCTTCACAGTTTCCAAATGCTGTCTTAGATAACTGATCTATATCTTTCACCGCACTCTTCCTTGATCATTTGCAGAAGGAAGTTTCATAACTCCCATTGTTAATTATAATGTACTGTATAGAGATTCAGTACATAAGAACAAGCATGAAAATAATAGGTTGATAGTTGTCTCAATCCCATAGAATATGTGTATGGTATTTTCAGATGAATACCTAAGGAAGCAGCGCAACACAGGATGTGCCTTCCTTTCTCCTGCTGACACAGATCATTGTTACCACCATTAAAAGCTCACCATTGATTTGTGTAGCCAGGTGACACTTTCCCCTTCATTATTCCAGCTGAGCAAGGAGTTCTAAAGGAGTCCTAAAATTGGCTCTTCACCTGTAACTTCAAACTTACAGAGCCTTGGAAGACATGCTTATAACTAAATGCAATACTATTCTCTAAGGCTGGATGAAGTTAATCAGACCAAATGTAACCCTAGCAATGGAGATCTTTTTTTAACATGACAACCTAGATTCACCACTTTAGAGAGTAGCTTGACCAGGCAAGAGCAGTAGAACTAACCAGGATATAAATAGAGTCATCATCAAAATAAGTATGAAAAGGGAATAATGTAATCTCCTACTAATAGTGGAGAATATTTAAGCCTATCTAACTTTGATTAGTTTGAATTGGTCAAAGTTATAAGCAACACCAAAATCTGATTTCATGCTAGTAAAAATGTACTAACAATTATTCAACAGGGAATCACTTACTGAGGGAGATGATGAGTTCTCCTTTTTAAGCAAAAGCTGACAACCATCCTTCCAGGCAGGGGTGGGCTGCTGGGAGTTCGCAGGGGTTCAGCAGAACCTCGAGCTAAGATTCTGTGCAGTTTGGAGAACCCCCAAATCCCACTCCTGGCTGACCCCGCCCTCCCTCCCCCCCAGGAGTCCCCACACAGCCTGTGTTGGATGCAGGTAAGTGCAAGGCATACGTGGAGGCTCAGGGAGGGCAAAAAATGGACCTACTGGAAGTTCAGGAAGGTCTGAAATGGGCCTGTTTCTGGCTTTCAGAGGGCCTCCGGAGCCTGGGGAGGACGTTTTCACCCTCCCAGAGACTTGAGGAAAGCCTCCGGAGCTCGGGGAGGGCAAAAACACCCCTCCCACCATGGTGCAAGAGGCTGACTAGGCCATGCCCACTATGGCCATGCCCACCTAAGCAACTGGGAAAAGAACCCCTTGCTAAAATTTTTGAAGCCCACCCCTGCTTCCAGGATACTTCATCTGGAGTACACCAAGTGTGGCATTGAATCTCCACAGTCTACAAAGGCTTTATAACTATAATTCTAAGGTTGTAGATGTTGTGTCCATAGAGATATTTTTCATCTGCATATAAATTAAATACATATGTATTTGCTTTTTCTTTCCACTTCTTTCTCCTTACTCAATGGTGATGTTCATGTGACATATTGAACCACAAATTAACCAAATGTATTTTGGCCTAGAATATAAACTAGTATGTAAACACAGACCATATGGTTAGTTTATAGCTGAGGGTGTTGTGTGAACCCAGATAATTAGGCTAAGCCAATAAACCCAAGATAAACATACAGGTTAACCATGAATATGTATGCAAATTATGCCTATGCAATTGACTGGTCCAAATATTAGAAAAACATCTTCTGATTCAAGAATTAAGGCTAGTAATGTCGCACAAGTACTGAGCCCATCTAGAATGACATGATTTGAATGCGAATATGCTGTGGTTGATCTCAGTTATTTTACATAGGGTATTTCTACATTCATTGTGGAGTTTCTCTGTTTCATGTTTTTAACCATATGTAAGCTGTGCAGCTGCTCACCAATGTGAGAAGGGTGGTTTATATATTATCTAAATAGCTAAATAAAAGGTTGCAGTTTTAGAGAATTACAGTTGGAAAGGACCTTGGACCATTGCAGACAAATGGCTGTCCAATCTCTTCTTTAAAAAACTCCAGTAATGGAGCATTCACAACTTCTGGGTGGCTGTTCCACTGATTAATTGTTCTCACTGAACATGAAATGTCTCCTTAATTGTAAGTTGATCAGCTCTTTGATAAGCTTTCCTTTTTAAAAACTTCTTGTCCTGCTCTGTTGTCCTTGTCCTGTTGAGGGATTGGGGGGGAGGGGGGAGACAGGATTTTTGGTGCAATTTCACTCAGACAAAGGAGACATTTTTGTTTTATCTATAAATCCTAGAAGACTCCAGTATTGGTATAGGTCTGCACTTTCCCATGGTCAAATGGAAACTCACCTGGCTGACCAAGGAGCAGTGGGACTCAGATAAACTGGAGCTGGAAGGCAAAGGACTATTAATAAGATGAAAAATGACTTCAGTTATTGACCTATTTTATTTGCAGCATTGTTAGTCTGCTTTTTACTTGTTAGTCCGCTACTTGTCTCAGCTTCTGCCAATCTAGCAGTTCGAAAGCATGTAAAAAATGCAAGTAGAAAAATAGGGACCACCTTTTGTGGGAAGGTAACAGCGTTCCGTGAGCCTTTGACGTTTAGTCACGTCAGCCACATGACCACGGAGACGTCTTCCGACAGCGCTGGCTCTTTGGCTTTGAAATGGAGATGAGCACTGCCCCCTAGAGTCGGGAATGACTAGCACATATGTATGAGGGGAACCTTTACCTTTACCTAGTCTGCTTCAATACAGTCAGAAAAGAGTATGAATGATCAGAAAGGTTAATTAGCAGCAAATATTCCCAATCTGTTTCCCTTCAGATGTGTTGGAATTTCAGCACCCAGAATCCCCTGCCAGAAAGGTCAGTATACATTAGTTTGGTGAAAGCTATGACATGCATTAACCCACTCTAGTGAATGAAGAACGTAGTATTTTATATCTATAACTTGCAAGGGAAAAAAAAAAACACCAGTTTGGCATAGTATAAGATTTCATAATTTGAAAAGTGAAAATAATGGCAGTTTTAAGTCTGAAAAATGTATTTTTAAAAGGAAAATCAGAACTTACTTGGGCTGTGGTGAAAACATGAATCTAAACTAGAAAAGATACTGGAGTAGGGAAGACCACCAGAGTAGATCATAATTGCATATCTACCCATAATAAAACTACACTTAAGTTCTGATTTGATATCCAGGAACTCATTTCAATGATCCAGCAAAATTGTTAACTCACTGGCTCACAAAGAAAGTGCTACCAATTAAGCTTTTTAAAAAAAACGCCTTTAACAGTCAGTTTTAATTACACAAGAGATTCGCCAATCCATCTCTAACTCAAGCTAAAGATTTGACTGGAAAGGTCTGGAACCAATTTACATGCTTTTAATGTTGCGTCTAGACTTTAATAAGTGGTTAAGCACAAAGCAATGCTATGTAAGGATCAAAGTATCTCTGATGCGTAGGTAGAAAAGTACCAACCTCCAAACTCCAAAGTGTTTCGCATATTCATTATATAGTTATTCCTCATCACGTGCTTCCAAAAAAGCAGTGTTTTTGGTTGTTCTGGGCTTGAGCACAAGAGACTTGCTATCTGACACCTCATCTTGTGCCACCCTTATGCATTGGTTGCTACTGAGCAAGGAAAATTTTATAACTGGAATTTCTAGGTCTGGTTTCGGGAGCCTTAGCTCGACAATTCCTGTCCAATCTGCTCCTGCAGTTATCACCTTAAATGCAGGTTCTTCAAGAACTATACAAGAGGATTTGAGTAGTTTTGAAATTGTTGTTCTTAACTTTAGACTCCAATAAACCTACAACCAAATTAATATCAGCTGGGTCCACAACTTGCTAAATTAAGCTAAAATGAATTGAGTAGTTTGTGACTTAGCGCATAATGGAAACCCAGCCACTGATTTAGTATGGTGTGTGAACAGTGGTGGGTTTCAAAAAATTTTACTACCGGTTCTGTGGGTGTGGCTTGGTGGGCGTGGCAGGGGAAGGATACTGTAAAATTTCCATTCCCTCCTCACTCCAGGGGAAGGTTACTGCAAAATCCCCATTTCCTCCCGATCAGCTGGGACTCAGGAGGCAGAGAATAGATGGGGTGGAGCCAGTCACAGTTGGTATTTACCGGTTCTCCAAACTACTCAAAATTTCCGCTACTGGTTCTCCAGAACTGGTGAGAACCTGCTGAAACCCACCTCTGTGTATGAACCATGCCAGCGTGTTAAGTCTTAATAGCACTGATGCCTCGCTTAAGTGAACATAGCCTGTGTGTTTTGTTAGTCTAGTTGATGATCTGGTAGGTTTTCTGTGCCCAATTATACAAAGTAAACTTCTCTCCATGAGTTACGTTTTGAACAGGAACATGCATGTACTTGTTTACTACACGGGCCAAAATTTAAAAACCTATAAAAAAATTTATAGGTAGCGAGAAGCCTCCAAAATTCCCATGGTCACCTTTTAATTCAGAAAAAGCAATAGAAAGAGATGTTGCTCCAAGGAATCACAGTGAGATGATAATCTTGGATTCTTTTCACTGATTTCTTTTCTTATATATAATTAGCAACGCTTCCTCTCCCACCTTCTAGACAGGACCCATCCACCTTCATTCAGGCCTTTTTAACATTTTACTACCAACCTGCCTTCCATTGAGGACCTGTATACTGCCCGAGTCAAAAAGAGGGCTGTGAAAATATTTATAGACCCCTAGCATCCTGGACATAAACTGTTTCAACTCCTACCCTCAAAACGACGCTATAGAGCACTGCACACCAAGACAACTAGACACAAGAACAGGTTTTTTCCTGAATCCCATCACTCTGCTAAACAAATAATTCCCTCAACATTGTCAAACTATTCACACTAGGCTGCATTACTATTACTATTAGTCTTTTCATCGTTCCTATCACCCAACTCCTCCCACTTATGACTGCATGACTGTAACTTTGTTGCTTGTATCCTTATGATTTATATTGGTATTGATTTCCTAGTATGACATGATTGCTTATTTGTACCCTATCACTATCACTAAGTGTTGTACCTTATGATTCTTGATGAATGTATCTTGTCTTTTTATGTACACTGAGAGCAGGGGTGAAATCCAGCAGGTTCTGGAGAACTGGTAGCAGAAATTTTAAGTAGTTTGGAAAACCAGCAAATATCACCTCTGGCTGGCCCCAGAGTGGGGTGGGAATAAGGGGTGAAATCCAGCAGGTTTTGACAGATTCTGGAGAACTAGTAGTGGAAATTTTGAGCAGTTCAGAGAAGCGGTAGCAGAAATTTTGAGTAGTTCGAAGAACCAGCAAATACCACCTCTGGCTGGCCTCAGAGTGGGATGGGAATGGAGATTTTGCAATATCCTTCCCCCAGGAGTGGGGAGGGAATGGAGATTTTGCAGTATCCTTCCCCTCCACGCCAACCAAGCCACAACACGCCTACCAAGCCATGCCCACAGAACCGGTAGTAAAAAAATTTGGATTTCACCACTGGTGGGAATGGAGATTTTGCAATATCCTTCCCCCAGGAATGGGGAGGGAATGGGGATTTTGCAGTATCCTTCCCTTGCCACGCCCACCAAGCCATGCTCACCAAGCCACACCATGCCCATCAAGCCACGCCCACAGAACCGGTAGTAAAAAAAAAAATTGGATTTCACCATTAACTGAGAGTATATGCACCAAAGACAAATTCCTTGTGTGTCCAATCACACTTGGCCAATAAAGAATTCTATTTGATTTGATTCTATTTTACTTTTTGACATGCATAGTATCATATGTGGTCTTTGAAAATATCTCAAAAAGCTATCAGTCACTGCAGAATTATGTGACCTATTCAGCTATTCAGAAGGCTGGATTACAGAGCACATCAACCAAAAATTTGCATATACACTATCTTCTAGAAAACGCTAAATCAGGGATGGCGAACCTATGACAAATATGTCAAAGATGACAACCATGATATTTAGAGTGATACATCAGCATTCACCAACACCTGACAAGTATTCTCAAAAGCACACCCTGTTCCTGTGTGATTTTTGAAGGCTGCAGAGACCACCCCAGAATGGTGTGGCTTCTTGTGTAGCCTCCAGATCCTGCGGAAGTTATGTGAGAAGGCTGTTCATATGTGGCCTCCAGAGCCTCCCAAAATGAGTTTGTTTTACTGTATTTCATAACTAATTGAATAGACTGCATTTTTTAAATAAATGAATATGTAAAGACTTGTTTTACCGTACTTTTGTTCAGGCGTGAGGGGATGTGAGACGCCAGCAGAGTCAAATTAGGTATTTTTTGAATGTTTGGCTTGCCAAGTCCATCAGGGTCTCCATTACTGCCCTAAATGGATTGAATATTGAAAGGGAACAAGGGCTACAAATGTTTCTATCTATTCTCTGCCAATTTTTTCTGTTATGGTATTTTTGGCAAGTATCAAATATCAACAAGGAGATCCAGGTTCACCACCATTCATCCTAACATTGATATTGTATATAGATATCATCTTTACTGTCTTCCCAAATATTTCTGAATGGCAGGCTTTCATGTTGGTGTGAAGCACAACAGCCTACCAAAGGAAACCTGGTTAAGCCAACTTCCTTTGCTTTCCAATGAACTTAGTTTCAGCAAATGCCTTCCTAAGTGATAGTGTTGCCAAGCTACATTTTTTGCTTTTGTGTATTTTTAGAAGCTTCACATATTTTGAGGTTGTGGTACTATCGCGTGTGTTGTGCTGCTGGAAGAATGCTCCAAATCACACAGAAAGATGATCAATAAAATAACAAGAAGAAGAATAGCAGTAAAAATCTTGTTAACGTTGTGACCTAGGCTTCCTGAGTCATTAAAATACACGAGTAGTCCCAAAAACCTCTTTTATTGCAACAGCTGTGAATTACGTTCATTCACAGCTGAGTCCCAATTAGTTGACAAAAGTCCTTTGGGAGAAGTCACCAACCTTTATCTCCCTTGACACTCTGTCAAAGACCTACTTGGCAAAGCCACACAGATTCCAGAATCAAACAGAAATGCCTTTGCTCCTCTTTTAAGCCTTATGGGACGGGCCAATCATCTCCAGGCCTTACTGCCAAGTTATCCCTTTTGTTTTAATTGTTTGTGCCTTCTGGCAGTTCTGCGCATGCACATACTAGGAACAGGCTCCTCCTGTTCTTCTGCCTCTCTGCTGTCCAACTCTGGAGGCTCCGGAGTCCGTGCATCACTCCCAGATGGCCCTGGCCTCATCTCTGCCTCCAACGCAGAGCCCTTGTCCGGGCTTTCCTCAGACTCCAGGACTGGCCCATGTTCCTCCCCAACTCCTCACTGTCTGACTCCGCTGCCAGCTCCGCAGGCTGCTGGCAGACCACAACAGGTAACAAAATATAAAGCATAGAGGGATTAGCAATAAACAGCAAATCAGAGCTTCAATCCAGACATCTTCCCAAAGGATCCATTCAACAGCATCTCCACACATCATGGTGAGCACAACAGATGTTGAGACTAGGTTAGAGGAAGTCTGCATTCCTTGCCAGCTTTATATTGTGCCTCCTATATTGTTTCTACTGCTTCATCTCTAAGAAAACCAAATCAGGTATTGTTGCATTTCATATTAAAACAAAAACATTTGACATGCTACAGGTTGCCAAGCATTAAGGCTGCAAAAAATAATTTGAAATGCCATTCCCATATCCTGCTTAGCTTCCTGGCAAAGGAAGTTGCTAAGGAGCTTATAAAGGGTTGGTTGATCTGTATGAACTAGGGAATATGTCCTATTAAATTCAGCAGGACTGCTCTTCCTTCAGGATTCCTTCAGGGTTTAATTTCCAAAATTTCAAATTTAATTTGTTATTTGTTAAATAACAAATTTAATTTGTTATTATGTTCCATAGTGGAGGAAAAACATTAGTTCCTCCACTAGGAGGAGGAACTACTTGCAAAGGTAAGGAACTTTTAACTGTCAGATGTTGATGACCAACCATTTTCAATGGTGACCAAAAGAGAGAAGACTCTCTCCATCTGCTCTTTCCCATCTTCCCAGACCTCCCTGTCTTTTTTTTTTAATTTATTTATTTAAAACAGTACATCAAACAAAAAAGGAATAGTCAAACAAACGATCGCGACAGAAACTTTACATAATATTTACACTTTCTACGGTATGTAGGCTTCAGTCAAATTTAACAAAAATTAAACATAGTCCTGGTTATACTTGACTTTTTGGGTGTCTGTTGTTCAACCAAACATACCATTTGTCCCAACATTGGAAATATACGGAGTCCTTTTGATCTCGCAATGCTTTAGTCAGTCTGTCGGCTTCCGCATAATCCAAAATTTTCTCCAGAATCAAATCTTCAGCCGGCAGGTCTTTCCCCTTCCAATGTTGGGCGAAACATATTCTTGCTGACGTGGTGATAAATACACACAGACACCATATATTTGTGCCTATATTATCTGGCCTAATGTTCAGTAGATAGTACTCTGGTTTCAGAATTAGGTGATAACCTGTGATTTCCATAATCCATACCTGTATGGTTTTCCAGAATTCCCTCGTCCTGGAACAGGTCCACCACATGTGGAAATAGGTGCCGATCTCCCCGCACTTCCAACAGTTTGGTGAGAGATTTGAATACATTTTAGAAAGACAAGCAGGTGGAAGGTGCCATCTATACAGCATCTTGTACACATTTTCTTTATATGATGTTGCCCACAGGAGTTTCATATGTTTGAGCCAGATTTCTTCCCATTTGGTCAAATCAATTGGATAACCAATATTTCTCCCCCAGGCAATCATAGAATCTTTAACTATTTCATCCTCTATCCGATAGTCTATTAGAAGTTTATATATCCCTGATAACATTTTATCCTCTTTTCCTAGAATAATATTGTCCAGATCATGCTGATTCAAATTAATACCAACTTGTTCCCTATCTTTTTTAAATTTCGAGCAAATTTGGGCATAAGCCCACCAATCCAGTTGTCTTCCCTGCAACTCCAACTCATTTCTTGTTTTCAGACTGCCATGGGGGTCCAAAAGTTCCCGGTAAGAGAGGTGATTTTCTTTGTTATATAGAGGCCTATACATTATAGCTTCGAGTGGGACCAGCCAGGAGGGGACTGAAAAGTAAAATTTATCCTTAATTTTCCTCCACGACTCAATTAGAATATTCCTCACATAATGTCCTGCAAGGCACCTGTGCTTTGGGATTTTATTTTGCCAAAGAAAATAATGCCATCCTTGATGTAATCCCTCACCTTCCAAAATCAACAACCTCCTTCTTCTCAGCAATATCCAATCCCTAATCCAGACTAAATTTGCGGCCTGATAGTAGTATTCCCATTTTGGAACACCAAATCCTCCTCTTTCTTTAAGTTCTTGAAGTACCAGACCTCCCTGTCAAGTGTTGAGGAAATAAGGAGATTCAGGCAGTTCAAATGAGTACAAAGATTGATTGCAAGCTTAAGGTCTCTACAAGAATCTGAGCTACTAATGATCAAAGTAAATTGGCAGTAGATAAGAGTCAAAGGAATTCACAGTGGGCTGGACTTAGATCTCTTGTGGGCATGCAGGGCATCATGACTGATAACACATTTGTCCCCTCCCTTGGGCTCAGTGTGGTCATCTCTTATACACTCCCATTGTATTAGTCAGGGACGTCTGTAAAGGACCTCTACTCTTCTTTATTGGAGTGAAAATAAAAGGTGTTGCTGCATTAGAGTCTCCATTCACTCTCAAATAATTGTGAGCAAGAACCTCCTACAGCCATGATGGCGAACCTATGGCACGCGTGCCACAGATGGCACGCCGAGCCATATTGGTGGGCACCCAAGCTCAGCTCCGGCCAGCTGATTTTCAGGCCTTCTGGGCCCACCGGAAGTCAGGAAACACTCTGTTTCCGCTCTCCGGAGGACCTCTGGGGGGGTGGGGAAGGCCCCAGGGACCTAGAAAGGCTCTGGAGCCTGGGGAGAGCGAAAAACGGGCCTACTCGGCCCACCATGCCATTGCATGCCAAAAGAGGGGGGAGCGCATGCGCGGGTGGCTGGACACATAGAATTATGGGTGTGGGCATGTGCATGTGCAATCCCCTCCCCATACACCCCGCTTTTGGCACGCGATGACAAAAAGGTTAGCATCACTGTCCTACAGGTTCCTCTGTTTGGGGCAGGAGACCCAGGTATGCTGGAGGTGAGACTCATACATACAAGGAAGCACAGGAATGTCCAGGGTGTTCATTCCACTAATAATACTCTTCTCTTTCCTAATTATCTGATACTTTAATCTAAGACCTTAGTGGGTGACAGTCCCGTTTCTTGTATTCTTTTCCCGACATCCATAGGGAAAAAATGAGAGCTTGATCGATGATGTGCCATCAAGTTGGCGTTGCCTCTTAGTGACCATATAGATTTTCTCCAGGATGCTTTGTTCCTAACCTGCACATCTATACAAAAAATACCCTACTCCGCTTAAAATTTTCAAAAATCATTAAAAAATAACAGCTGTCCTGTGGTGGCAGCTGAGGAGATACTGAAGAATCCTCATTAGCTTACTATAGCTTGCTTTGGCTTAGCTTAGCAAAGCAGGTTGGCATGATATATTAAAACTTGTCACCTACCTCTTGGTGGTGCCAGCAATGGTAAGTTAACCAAGTGAAACGCAAGGCCACAGAGGCTTGAGAAAGTAGCATTTGTACCTTCCCATTTTATCCCATTCTGAAAAATGCAGTGCCTGTAAGCCCCCAATCATGCAGACAATCTCCCCATGAGATTAAAGGAGTTTAACTAAGTGGTAACAGTCACTGGGGTGTTACCCATGCCAATATCAGAAAGCCTAGCTCATCACTCCACTTCCCCTCAGCCTTGTCCAAATATGGAAGAGATATTCCCACAACGTATATAGCTTGGAATTATTCCAGAAGCAGCAGAAAAGCCCACAAGTCTGCAAACCACTTCACAGCCCCCTTGATTCAAGTTCAGTTGAATCAAAGTGAGTCACGGCTTTGATTCATTAATCCGGTTCAACAAGGCCATGGGATCAGGTTCAGCAAATCAAAACTTTGCTAAACCCTAGATTACTCTAAGATATATCAATACAGTACAGATGGAGATTCATTCCTTTTGCTTTCGGTGTGAACTCAAATCTCTCTCCAGGTGATGAGTTTCTGGTCTTTTCTGCACACTTTACCTTCTCACAGCTACCTTCTCCTGCTTGTCAGTTTGTTTGGGAGGAAGGAGACTTGAAATCTTCCAGACCATTGTGACCCATGTCTCCTCTTTACTACTTATTAGCCAATCGGCATATTTCAGAACCCCTATTTGTTGCTTTTCTTACCCAACCAACTTCCAAATGTGTGTTCATTTCCATAAACTTCTGAGTTTTCTTACCCTAATGACATATCCATATTATTACTCAGTAGTCCATTCTGTACATAAAGTTGTTGGCACTCTGGGAATGTGCTCCCTACCACTAGGAGTGATGATGATCACTATCTAACTGCTCAAATGTAATTAACTATGTTATCTTGACAGACTTGCAAATGGGTGGCTAATCTTGCCCAGCTTATATAATACATAAAGGACTTTTTGTTTCCCCCTACTGAGATCAGTCCTTGGCAGGCTGACCTTGAATCCACAGACATTGATTGAGACATATCAGGGTGAAACTGATTGGAGCAAAGAAGATCTCTATTCAAAGTAGAAAGAAACAGGGGAGGTGAAATTTACAAATATTGTATGATGTTCGTTGCTTATGGAAGAAAAGCTTGCAGAAATGCTATCCAATGAATGCAACCCAATTTAAACCTTCCTACAGGAAGGGGCCCCTGAAACTAGCAAGTCCAGTGCAACAGTTCCAATTAAAGCATCCTCCACAGATAGCTGCTTCGCCACTGCTTGTACAATTAAAATCAAGGAGAAACACTCCTGGTAGTATTAAGTATGTACAGACCACACAACGGATGGGGGGAGGGAGAGAGGGGGGGGAGAGAGGGGGAGGGAGAGAGGGAGAGGGAGAGGGAGAGGGAGAGAGAGAGAGAGACTTCCAATGTCTAAGAGGCTGCCACAAAGAAGAGTGGTTTAACCTATTCTCCTAAGTACCTGAAGGCTGGAGAAGAAGCAGTGGAAACTTATCTAGGTTCTGCAACCTACCGGTAGAAATAAGGAAAAATTTCCTGACAGTGAGAACAATTAATCAGTGGAGCCCCTTGCCTTCAAAAGTTGTGGATGCTCCAACACTGACAGTTTTTAAAGAAAAGATTGGACAACCATTTGTCCGAAATGTTATACAGTTTCCCACTTTAGCAGGGGGTTGAACTAGAAAACCTCCAAGGTCACTTCCAACTCTGTTATTCTGAGAAGTTTGGAAGCTGATTGGGTAAGAACATTGGCTTCTGAATGGCTAGTAGAGAAGAGATATGGACACAATGATCTGGAAGATTCCAAATCTCCTTCCTCCCATTCAGTTGACTGAAAGATGCTTTAAAACAGGGCTGTCAAACTTGCAGTCCGCGGGCTGGATGCATCACACGCCAGCCACGTCCACGCCGTTTAGTGAAGGGGGAGAAGTCCCGATATGTCATGTGACGCCGCCGTGACACCATGAGTTTGACAGGGATTAAAATCTAGCAATAATTGGTTCCACTGTCAAACTGCTCTGTTAGGAAAGTTCCCTTTGCCTGACTACCATTCTGTTGGAATCTGCCTTCCTATAGCTCAAATCCAGTATTCTGTGTTAGTTTTGATCTTCCTCTGTATGACATCATTTTAGATATCTAAAATACTTTCATATTTCACAGGCACACAGTCTTTCCAAGATTGAAAGTTTCCAAATTCTTTAACTTATCCTGTTAGGCCTTGAATTTTAGTTCCCTGGTTTTCCTCATTCCCCTTCTATAAATATGTTCCAGTTTGCCTGAACACAGTACTGATGGTATCATTTGACCAAAGCAGGGTTGGTTCTCCATTATTTGGAAACTGTATTTCTATTGATGCAATATAAACTTGTGGTGTAAACACTGTAAACAATGTAAACACTGATGACCTATTTGTTCCAAGATCCTTTTTACAAACTGGTTTCAAATACAATTTATTAATTAATGTTCTCTTCTCTTAACATGTAAATATAATCTTCATTAAAGGATTAGCTTGTTTAATTGTGCCCTCAATCCTTCTTTTTTTTCCCTGTAATGTGAGGGACTAAATACTCATTATAGCTATAAAAACAATTTAAGCATAACAGTGCATAAAATGTTTGATTTTATTTTGTGAAATAAAAAATGTATACATGTTGGAAGCAGTAAGAGACTAAACAGATGCGGGGCTGTATTTGCTGGGCTGAGGGAGAAATACAGGTGTAATATCTGATAAAAATTAAACCCAACACTCTTATCTTCTGTGGTGACTAGGCCTTGTTCTGGTTCCTTTCTTTGTTGGTTCTTCTCTCCTTTTCCTTTTTACTTTACCCTCCCTTTCATTGATCTTCCTACCCATAGTTGCTTCTGCTTTTCCTTACCTCTCATCTCAGAACAACCGTTAGTCTTCAATCTAGAATTCAATAAGAATTCTTCTCTTCTTGGCTTCTGCCTTCAACCCTCTCCTCCCCTCCTTTTACTTTCTTCTGCTCCAAGCAGACTTTAATCAATTTCTTGGTGTAAAGGTGTGTGTGAGCTTTCTCAAAACTCTAGATCTGGACTAGAAATAGGATTCAGCATGGGAATCAGCATGGGAATCAGCAGGAATCCTAAAACAGAACTCTTCCATCAGCAGTTACACTGAGTAATATCCGAGGTAGGGATACGGTATAAATAGAGAAAGCTTTTCCCTTCCTCAAAGGTGCCACCTCATGACCACATCAGTTTCTCAATGGAGATGCAATGAGGAACTGCGATGATCCATCTTCTCCTCTTTACACAGAAACAGTTGGAGTAGAACTGAAGTGGGAGCCTCTTGCTCTTGCCCGTTTCTCTAAGAAGCACTTTTCTCTGTGCAGAAAAAGGTGGGAAGCAATCCACTTTGTAAAATGAAGATAGTCCAATAACATGTAGATCAAAAATGCCCAGGTGAGTATACCTATGAAAAATCAGCAGACACAGGAAGATATGTTGTGATATAGCAAAAAACAAAATCCAGTATATACATCCAAGACAACCCATATATAAAATGTACATATATGAAAGCAGGAGGAAGGCAAGGACACCATGCATAAGCATTCATACATTCTTTGAGCAGTTCACAATTGGATACTATGAAAAGTAAGATACTATCCAAAGTAAGTTCAAGAAAATGAAAAACTGAAATTGAAAGATTTATCTGATAAAAATGCTTTTTTTCTTGTTCTGTTCAGTCATTTTTGGTTCTTGGAGGCAAGACCCTGCAATTTTCTCAGAAATGTTTCTCTGAAGTGGTTTGCAGTTTCCTCCTTCCTAATGCTTAAAGAAAGTGATTGGCTCAAGGTCACTCAGCTGACGTTTTGCCTAAGGTAGGACTAGAACTCATGATCTTCTGGTTTCCAGCATGATAGCTTAACCAGTACACCAAACTGGCTCTCAATTCAAATTATACTTGCCTAATAAATTGGATTTATTTAATTCAATGGAAGAAAGAAAAGCTTTGAAAAGCAACGGCTGACAATTTTCTTCCAGTTTGTTGACTTCCTTGTTAAGCTGTGCGTACGGTAGTTGTCCAAATATGCGTGTTTGTTCAGTTTGTGTCTTTTTGTTTGTTTTATTATTTTGATAACTTTGCATCTCTTTATTTTTACCCTTTGATTTTTATTTCATTTTTCACTTGATCACACATACTAGTGAACTTCCTTTTTGATAGTGTTCATTTCAGTCTTTCTTTCTAACTTTGGTTTGCTTCCCTCCCTCTGCCAAACTTCTTTCGTCATGCAGCAATTAACCACAGCCTCATAAATCACCACACAATCTGCTTTACTGGCCTGGACCTGCTGGGTCACTCCTTGTTGATTCTCCTTATGATTAAACTGAATCGCACATTAATCTTTGTTTGAAATAAGCTTACTGATAACTACTCTCTCCAGTAGCTGTTAAGCTGTTTGCAAACAAAAAGTTGAAGGATTTCAGTGACCCAGGTGGAGATAATGTGACAGGTGAATTTAGTCTCAGGTTTGCTGAACTTCAAAGAGAGTTAAAACCTGAAACCTTAGCAGATTCCTTTTGGCTTCCTAATGGAGCTTTCAGCTCAGCTTTGCACCTTTTTATAAAAAGTGTAAAAGTTTGTTTATACATTGTTCAGGGGTGCCCAAATAGGAATTGGCACCTGCTTAAAGCCAGGCTCACAAGCAGGCATGGAATGCTAACAACTATAGCACAAGGATTCTGTCTTAGTTGCTTAATAAGGGACGAATGAACTGAAATGAACCCCTTTGGTTATATTCTCACTTGTTAGGATGTGAATTACTGGCTACAAAAGAGATTTGTTTTCATTATATATTCATACCACATCTTCAGTGTTTCAGAATTGGCAGTTTCTGATGGCCATCTTCTGGCAACAGTGATCACTTTTCCCTAGAATGGTCCACATGTTGTATTCTTCTGAGGAACAGTAGAGAAATAGTGGTAGCCACAGTAGAAGAACCGAACAATATTACAAAGTTGTATGATAAACACTCTACACCAGGCCATTAGGCTTCTGTTTCTATCAAGAAGGCAAAAAGGTTTTTAAAGGGAAGGACAATGCAGCACAAATATTTGTTGTTGTTGTTATTGTTGTTGTTGTTGTTGTTGTTGTTCTAGAAGGCACATAACAACCAACTCATTCAAGAAACAAAAGCTTAGTTGGAGGATTTTCACTATCAGCTCCCAAAACACGCAACCAAAAGTTTGTATTGGGATCTTGTATCTAAAGGAAGTTACTGAGAGGCTTGGGGTACCTAGGGACTCAAGGAAACTGGTGGCAAAGTCCAAAGAAATGTAAATAAAATGTTTCTGTTTGACCAAGCCAAAGAGGAAAGGATCAGAGACGGAAGACTCATCCATATATTTGTGCAGTGGTCAAAGTGCAACAAAACCAGATGTTGTACTGAAGCTGCATAATATCTGTTGTAGGTGATGGTGTATCCATTAGAGGTGAATTTGATGGAAATTGCTGTATGGGCATTAGTTGTTACAATTGGCTGCAAAGACAGTCTGTCATCCAATGGAATTTTGGGACACAGCAACCAAGACAGAAGGGAAGTTCGAGAGACAGATGAGACGATCAGAAGGAGCGGGAGGAAGCTAGTCAAGGCAAAATGATACAAATATATTAATGAGTGAATTAAATAATGAAATGGTTTTAACAAATGGATGATGGCATCATATTATGACTTAAATAAACACACACAAAGTTGATGTGTGCCCCCTTTGTAAATGTACATCAGGGAAATGATAATGGTCTGCTCCAGAACTAATTTATTGCAGAAAAATCTATTGCTGTTCATGGTGCATTTGCAATGTAATGGGGTTGCACATTTCTGGCTTTATGGATTTCCAATCAGATTACGTTTTCCACACACTGCGAGTCTTATATGAAAGCAAACCAAATGAGAATTATCTCCATTGTATAAACACTGAGGCTGCTGTGAATGCAATCTCTGTGAAACTGGAAAGAACTTTCATTACCTTAGTTGCATGGTTACAGATATGGGTAGAGACAACCAACATCATAAATCTGGCATAGTAATACACAGAATATGCAAATGATGACCTTTTGCAATACACCCAAGGGCTGAATACACAAGGCTTGACCTAAATCAAAATCAAACTTTACTGAACTTTTCAAGAGACGTTCTGAAGAAGATGCATGTCAAGTTATCTAAAAATGAAACAAAACTCCAGATGGATTATGTGTTTAATTTGCTCATATTTCATGTATGTAAATGCTTATTATTTGGTGGAATTAACTTTATGAGACGAATGTTCAGAAGAGATGGATGGTGAAATATAGATTTAAGTGTCTAAACAAATTCCATATCAGTTTTCAAAAGTTAATCAGAGATTAACAACTGTTACCACTGTTTTCCTGTGAGATTTTAGCTCAACTGTTAACAGTGAATGCGTTCAGCATTTGCATACAAAATGCTGCAAGATCTCAAGTGAGAATACCCAAGACTCATAAAATGTTGCCATTTATGAGGTTTGCCACTGTTACTAATGTTTTAAATATATTTTTTAATTTAATGTTGGGAGTCTGTAAGACTTGATTTAGAGGTGCATTGGGGTGGTTGATGCCTGCAGCTACCACGCTATCAATCCTTTCTCTAATTCATATATGCCATCTCACTGATTATTTTAGTTGTGCAGAAACTTCTCACATTTACGGACAATAAAATATCACCTCCCTTCCTATTTAGGTCAACAAAGCTGAGAAAGACAAACATTTGATGATTGCCTGGAGCTTATAAACAGCGGCAGTTTTTAAGAAACCTTTAAACTTCATCCCACTAAAAGTTTCATCTGCTCATTAGACTGCATATAAAGTAAAGAGAGAAGGAACTGAAGTTGGCTACTGTAGTATGGTGGACAATTTTAGATCAAATTAACGCCTGCACAGAATGAAGCAGAATGTGTACCAAATTACCTAATCTCAACTGAAAAGTTTTGCAACCAATTTCATGCTCCATAGCAGTAGAACCAGAGAAACATGTCTATAAGGCTATCTTACTTGGGGTTGGTTTTTTTTTTGTTTGTTTGTTTTCTTTTTCTCTCCATAAAATCCCAGGGAGGAAGAGGAGCACATTCACAAGTCTATCAACAGGACTGATCAGCTACAGCTCATGACTCCTTTTTTGTCTCTATGGTGCGCCATCTTGTCTGCCTTGCCATGTCCCCCAGCAAAAGGCCAGAACTACCATTGTCCCATCCTAAACTCTACTGTTCTTCCTATCAAAAGACAACAACTGCTCTGTACTGCTCAGAATTATATGAAATCAATGGAAGCTTTTAGGGACAACTTTCAAATCAACACACTGCTCTAAAATAATATTTGAACAATCCTCAAATGGAAAGGTTTGGTTGAATTGTGGTCTACCCAGCAAATATAATTAATAGCTGGACATCCATGCTTCACTACGAAACTATGTGCTCGGGCTTGATAAATTGACACTTGCAGCCTGAAACGTAATGTAGAATGTGTAACTCCATAGCATCAGAGTGTGTTAATATAATGCAACTGGCAGTTGGAACAGAAGGGGAAGGGGAGTAGAATGTCCCAGCTGCAGCATCCATCGGTATTCATCTGGCTAGCATCCTGGCAGTGTGTGAGAGAGTTGAGGGGTGTTTGGAAACTCAAACAGTATTTGCTGTTTGAGCAAGGAGACAGGAAGAAGGCTGAGCATGGCTTAGCTCAACTGTTCTGTAGTAAAGCTGCTTGCTGCTGTGAAAGTAAAACTGAAAGTGAAACTCCTCTCCTCTGCTTGTGTTTTGCATTTGGAACAGATTTCTTTTGAGGTGGGGAGAGGGAGTACAACTCCTTAGCATCACAGCGTGTTAATAATAATATAGGAAATACTAATGCTCTGATGGTCATTTCGAAAAATTCTTTCTTAGTGAGTACCTAGAAGCCAAGAGGAACATATATGGCAAATTTCAAGTTTGTAGGCTTTACGGTTCTGGAGTTTTCGTGATTAATGTATGAGTGGTTTTCACTTTTATATAGATTCTGTCTCCATAGAAAATATACAGTATCTATCAATGTATCACATCTATTCATCTGAAAGCAATAATCAAAACTCGGATTCTATCCAAACGTGGTTTGTTCTTTCTACCAGTGATCTTTTTCTCCAAGATCACCAAGTTTTCAGAATTGGCACCCAAGATATTTGCGGCATATATGGTACATTTGGAAAGAACAAGCTTAAGGCACCCCTCTCCCTTTAATTTAGCAACTCTGACCACTAAACAGAGATTGATTAATCCTTTTCTTTTAAAAAAAATGTTGTTAGATTTGTATAAACTTCCTTGTATGAAAACCTCTCAGCCAATCTGTCTGAAATTGGTTAGGTTTATTTATTTAGAAGAAACAGCTACACTTGTAAATGCATGGCGTGCTGTTCAAAAAACAAAACAAAATTGTGGATACTTTTCTTAAAAAAAGAAAGAACTTGAAGGAGGGTAGTTCCCAGTCTTATTCCTCAAAATTGCTTCTAAACATTTCTTTGATTCCTGTTAAAAAGCAAACAAACAACAAAGCAGCAGTCTGCATTTTTCCCATGCCAGCTAATGGGAGCCACAAACCTTGAATTGCCTTGAATTAGATTCCACATCAGAGAGAAGAGCTCGGAGTTGCGTCAAAGAGGGATCGCTTCTAAAATACTGAATTTAGCTCTGAACCAAATCTTGATGGTAGATAAATAGGCAGAAGCATATGAGCACAGCCACACCTATTTATTTATGTATGTATATATGTAATTATGTGTTTGTTTGTGTATGTGTATGTGTATGCATGTATGCATATATGTATGCATGTATGTATTGCAGGGTAGCAGTAAATAATCTAGCAGCAGAATCCAATTATTTATGGATTTCAGGAGGGTCTCTTTTGTTGCTGGTACGATTATTCCTGAAAACCGATGCTCTTTATGCCTGACTGTAGATTCCTTCTGTTAAACATGAGTGTGCATAAAGAAGCATGGTTTTGCAAAAGAAGGCCTTTTTTTGAGCCTGAATCCATTGATAACCTAATCTCCCCCCCCCCCCCCCATTTATTAGAATACTGAAATCCACACAAAAAAAAGGATGCAGGCAGCTGGTGCTAAAAGTGAGCAAGGGTGCCTTCCTCTCCCCAGTCTCCTCTCTCTTTTCAATAAATCATTGTAGCAATAATGTGACACGGCCCCTGTTATCCCTGCAGCTCTAGCAAACAGCTTTTCTTTGCCCCTCTATTCAAGCTACCGCCAAGGCTGCAGGAGGGTAGGCAGGAAACTGCCTGTAATTCAATTAGAAAAGCAAGCATGAAGTCAATATTCATGGCAGTGAACCAGGAATCTTGCCGGACAATGAAACGATAATGAGGATGTTCACAAAGGAGATATGTTCGCTTGGTGATAAGTTTTTAAAAGAGTTGCTACAGCATGTGACCAACGTATAAAACTGGCAATTGGCTTGGAGACATATGGGGATTCATCCGCCAGGGACTGAGGCCCATGCACTGGCATACATATTTGAGGCAGAAGATGAGCTTGAGACTCAAGAGTATCCCACCATTGTTGCACAGATCTTATGACGAAGGTAGTTTGGTCCTTAAGCCCATGAGGTTTTGGAGAATCAAAGCATTTTATTTTTTTATCACTGGCATTGAGGCTGCTTCTTGATTGCTAAATTCACTTTGGCTGGGAGAAACTCAAGGAGGGCTTGGAAGAACTTTCATATGCAGTCAAGCTGAGGCTCCAGATCAGGGGTCACACCAGGAGCTACAAAACCCTTCCCGTGCCTGACTATTTCTTGAGTGGCCACAAAACTAGCATATGTAGTTGAATTAAACATTCCGTTTTCTTCTGAAACTTTTCTTTTCTTGGATTTATCCATGGTTGGCCTACCCGGGGTTGAAAAGCTCAATAAATCGCGTGCCGGCGGGTGTCGCACATTAGCAGTTGTGATGTCTATTTTGAGTGACAAGGAGCCACAGCAGAGGGGTGAAAGAGCCACATGCGGCTCCAGAGCCGCAGGTTGCTGACCCCTGTTCCAGACAAACTCAGTAATTCAAGAATCGAGAAGAACTCGATATACAGAAAGATATAGAGACTTGGAAAAAAACTGCA
The DNA here is from genome assembly GCA_022577455.1 of Arizona elegans. Lineage (NCBI taxonomy): Eukaryota > Metazoa > Chordata > Lepidosauria > Squamata > Colubridae > Arizona > Arizona elegans. The sequence continues at coordinate 183,303,930 of JAKOOJ010000001.1, forward strand.
GCTGTCCTTACTTGAAAGAATAGCTGCAGTTAAGATGAATATTTTGCCAAGATTTCTTTTTTTGTTTCAAATGATTCCGGTGCTTAAAAGTGATAAACAACTGAAAGAATGGCAAAGTGGATTGAATAAGTTTGTCTGGAACGAGAAAAAACTGAGAGTGAAACTGAAAATTATGCAAGATGCTCCAGAAAGGGGAGGTCTTAAACTTCCAAACCTACAGTTATATTATGAAGCAGCAGCTTTGACTCAAGCAAGTGATTGGTTTGGAAGGAAAAAGACTGGAATACTAAATATAGAAAGTTTTGATCTCGAATTTCGTTGGCATGCTTACTTATTTTATGAGAACAGAGTGGATAAAGTGTTTAAAAGCCATATACTTAGAGACTCTTTGATCAGAGTTTAGAAGAAGCACTGATTCAAATGGAATTATAAAATACCGCTATGGTTGGATCTTGGTCATATCATGTGGAATACAAATATAATGTCACTCGGGGGGGTTTTATATAAAGAAGTTCTTTTTACAGATGCGGGCAGATGGCAACTGAAGACATTAGAGACACTGTTGGACGAAGGGATTAATTTAACTTGGTTACAGTATAATCAACTTCAACTGAGATGGAAAGAGGACCAAAAAACTGGTATTATGTTGCATGAGGAAGAATTGGTTAGACATATAAAAGAGAAAGGTCCAACGCATATTAAAAGGCTTTACAATGTTTTGTTAGAAAGGGATTCAGAAACTGAATTGATTAAAGATTGCATGATTAAGTGGGCACAAAATTTTGCAGAGCCAGTGAAGTTAGAGACATGGGGAAAAAAATGGGTTCAGAATGTTAAATTTACACAGTCGCAGAATTTGAGGGAAAATTTTTATAAAATGTTTTATAGATGGCATTTAGATCCTAAGAAATTGTCGTGTATGTACCCTAATGTTCAGCCAAAATGTTGGAGATGTGATTGTTTAGATGCTACATATTACCATGTTTGGTGAACCTGTAAGAAAGTTAAGGCTTTTTGGATAAAAATTTGGTGGGTTATGCAGAATGTTTTGAGGAAAAAAATTCAATTTTCTCCACAATTGTTTTTACTGGGTATAGTTAAGGGTTTTACAAAGGATGAAACAAAGTTGATATTGTATATGATAACAGCAGCAAGATTATTGATAGGTAAATATTGGAAAAATGAAGCTTTGCCCACTATCGAGGAATGGACTTTGAAGATGGCTAGCTTTGCAGAGATGGCGAAGATCTCAGCATATCTAAAAGATCGCTCACAAGAGACTTATGAAGGGGAATGAAAAAAGTGGATAGATTATGTGCAGAACAAATATCAAACTAGGAAGTATTAAATAGCTTTTCACTGAAAGTATTATATAAAAATAGAAATATTTGAATTTTGTGAAGATGAAAAATTATATGGGGGATGGAGGGGTTCAGGTTTTATAAAAAGGGGATTTTGATGGGATTATATTCTGTAGAAGTCAGGGGGGAGGGGAGGGTTAGTGGGGGTTTGGGAGGGTTAGGTTGGGGAGCTTGGGGTGGGTTGGGGGGGAAATGGGGTGAAAATGTAATTGTAAAACTTTTGCAATAAAGAATCGAGAAGAACTAATTTGATAAAGAAAAGACAGCAATAAGACGGGCAAACGTGTTGATAAACCAAAGTAGTTTAGCAGCAGCTAGGGCTCAAATTGAGGACAGAAACATCTCCAGGTTTCAAACTTTTGTCAAAATATCGAAAGCAGCTTTTTGCTTGTTCTGGATCCAACATCATGTTGTGTGTACAAAAGAGGCAGAAGCAGCACAACTCTGACTATTTGATGTGACTGGATCCCATCCTGCAGATGATCTTCTTGAGAACATCCAGGTTTCAGATCCCCATCCAGTTAAAGATTTCATTGGGTGAACTTTGGGTCATTCACTTTCTTCACTTCAATCTAGGTCAAAAGGGTTGCTGTGGTGAGGATAAAATTGGGGAAGAAAGCCTTATTTTTTTTATTTATTTTTTTTGTTCTCAGAAAAAAAAAGATCACAAATAAATAATGTATCAACAATAGATTTCAGAAATGTGAAGTTTGCATAAACCGTTTGGATGAGTTTGAGTTTCCCTAAAAATTCAACACAATGCAGCAGATTGCTTTCCTTAGCTCAGTAGCAAACTACCTGCTTTCTTGATCAAGGATCACCCCCATCATGTCTTCAATTAAAAGCATCTCAATAATTAATAGGTAAGATCTCCACCTGAAACAATGAACAACCTTTCCAGACATGCAGGGCTAGATCAGCATGTATTATTTAAAGTGTATTGTTTCATATAATTTGCACATCCTTTTTTCCCCCGGTGCCACTACAGTATACAGATTAAGCTGGTTTGGCAGTGCTTCCCAGATTTGCAAAAGCTGTTTGACTGGCGAGCACTGCAGGAGAAACTGTGGTGAAAACATATTGCGCAACAGGCCATAATGGGCTCCAGCGTCTCATAATCCCAATAGCTTCCACCAATGAGTAAAAGCAAGGATTGTTTTGAAAGCCTTTCTCTAATAGCCGGGACCACTCTGCATTTAGACTTCATTAGGAACTCTGTTTGTATTTGGCACAGCAACTCGGCGAAGCCAAGGATAAGCCTTAGCCATGTTCTCTGCTGGGAATAGGATGGGACTGTATGTTGTGCTCAGACGCCGCTGAAGACTGAAAAACAAGGGTTGCTTTTCTTCAGCCCTCTATTACTTGGCCAAGTCGATAATACGCTGGAGTCAGTCTGCTCATGCAGAGATTCTAATAACACAATCTTCTGACAACCCATTGTTTAGCATAAGCTATAGCAGCAAACTGCAGTGACATCCACACGATGACATGCAGTAACGATGACATCATGCTGACACTGCTTGTATATGTCCTGAAGAATGATACTGCATTTGTGGAATGACTCCTTCATGCAAAAAGAGAACCTGATGCTTTTTCTAGAAATGCTATCGAGTGAAGAGATAGATAATAGAGTTTAGAATTTAGAATACTAGAAGTAGCCCATGTGCTTCTTGGTTGCATTTATATCCCTCTCAAAGAGGTGCACATCCAATCAATCGATCAGAATAGAGCTGGAAGGAACCTTGAAGGACTTCTAGTCCAACCCCCTGCTCAACCAGGAGATTCTATACCATTTCAGACAGGTGACCATCTGGTCTCTTCTTAAAATCTTCCAGTGATGAAGCACCCACAACTTCTGATGGCAAGCTGTTCCATTGGTTAATTGTCCTCACTGTTAGAAAGTTCCTCCTTAGTTCCTCCAGGTTGCTTCTCTCCTTGATTAGTTTCCACCCATTGTTTCTTGTCCTGCCTACAGGTGCATGTCACCCCTAGTCCTTCTTTCCTCTAGACTAGTCAAATCAAAATCCTGAATCAGTTCTTCATATGTTTTAGTCTCCAGGCCTTTAATCATCTTAGTTGTATTTCTTTGAACTTTCCAAAGACTTCCAACTTCCAAAGCATTTCTTTGAGTCTTTCCAAAGACTCAACATTTTTTTTAATGTGGTGACCAAAACTGGATGCAGTATTCCAGATGTGGCCTTACTAAGGCTTTATAAAGCATTACTAATACTACATGATTTTGATTCTATGCCTCTAGTTGTACAACCAAGGATTGTATTAGCTTTTTTGGCTGCTGCCGCACACTTCTGATTTATGTTTAAGTGATCGTCCACTAGGACTCCAAGGTCTCTCTCACAGTTACTGTCTTGGAGCCAGGTTTTGCCTAATCTGTACTTGTAACTTTTGCCAGATGATTGTTTTGAAGTGTTTTCTTTGAGTTCATGATGTGGCAGAAATATGGCACTAGACTTTTTGCTAATCCTCATTCTGCCTCAGTGATGAGGATGGCAAGTGGGGATGTCCCTACAGTTATAACACAGGACAAGTTCAGGAAAATGCTTGGTTGATTCTTCTACCTTTGTTATCATTGCCATTGTTACCTTTCGCCAATTGTTTTCTTTATCATATGGTGTGGCAGTGATGGGAAAATACAGACAGGTGTTTCAATTGGTTGGTTTATCCATCTGCCAAACTTCCTGATTTAGGACATAGACCTAGATCTTTGAATGTGGGACGAGGGCCTTTCTGAAAGCACATTAAACCCATCTGTTTTTTTAAATGGCCTGCTAACAAATCATAGGGGTGGGGAAGTGGGGAGGAATGTGAGGAAACTATAACTAACCAGCTCTGGTCTCCAGGGAATGGGAGTGTTGGCAGTGAGTGGTCATGGATGGCAATACCTAGAGTAGCCCAGGGAATAGGCAGAATGGATAGCAATGGTGCTACCAAAACCCAGTAATAAAAACTGCAAAAACCAAGCCTTGTAAAATCCCCTGTGGGCCAAACCAGCACAAAATGCTGCAATGTGCCCTCTGTGGATAGAGCCACCCACATAGAGTTTGTAGAATTTAAGAATAAGTTTCCAGTTTAAATTGTATAGTTTAATACTAAACTAATGTATATAAAGAGACCAGATCACATAGAAGTGTTTAGGAAATACAAATCACATCTTATGCAGACATCAGTCTCTATGGAATACAGGTGTTTAGGTTCTTCTGTAGTTTGAGCTAAATGGTCATAGAGACAGTGACTGTTGAACAGAAGGAGGAGAGCTGCCTGCAGAAACCTAAAGAGGCCAATAAGAACTAGGTAGACCTTATCTCAATTGTGTCACCAACATTTGCCAGGAGAAGAGAGAAAGCACTGAGAGGACTTTAAGATGGCTCAGCAATGGGCTGGGGTGACATGATGGCAGTGTCATGAGGATATTACATTAAAAAAATACTGGGAATGTTCAGTTTGACTCATCATTATAAAAAAGATGTAGAGACTCTGGAAAGCGAAGAAAAGAGCAACACATTAAAGGGCATATGAAGAATAGTTGCAGGAATTGGGTTTGTCTAGTCTAGTGAAAATAAGGACTAGGGATTACATGATAGCAGTGTTCCAATATTTGAGGGGCTGCGACAGAGAATAGGGGTCAACCTATTTTCCAAAGCACCTAAAGGCAGGATAAGAAGCAATGGGTGGAAACTAATCAAGGAAAGAACCAACACAGAACTAAGGAGAAATTTCCTAACACAACAATCAACCACTGGAAACTCTTGCCTCCAGAAGTTGTGGGTGATCCATCACTAGAGGGTTTTAAGAAGAAATACTAAACAGCCACTAGTCTGAAATGGTGTAGGGTTTCCTGCCTGAACATGGGGTTGGACTAGAAGATCTCCAAAGTGCCTTCTAATTCTGTTATTCTCTTTATGCTATGTTTAAAGGGAAATGAGGAAGCTATCCATTTTCTATTCAGCTATTTTTTCTGATGTATTTAAAATAGATGTGGATTTCTATAGGTGATTTTAGTTGATTAGCTTTTATATGTTGTTTGGGAGCAAGGAAGAAGGACAAGCTGTGTAAGACATGTTGTCCACTCATGTGCATGAGTAGACATCATAAATTGCTTTAACTAAATTTTCAGAAAAACAAACTTGTTCTACTAAGTATTCCACACAGCTGGTGTTTAGTGACTTTAAAAAATATACTCCAAACTTAGTATTCTATGATTTTGCAAGTGAATCACTATGTTCCTCAGAGAAGAAAGGTCAAAGGCCCCTATGTAAGTCCTGCCAGTATCAGCTGGAAATTATTACATTATTTCCCTTTCTTGTTCTTATTTTAAAGGCAATGTTGTCAGATTTCCAACAGTCTAAGTGTCCAATAAGATGTCCTGAGACCACACCTACCCTTTTGGTCAAAGGATATTAGATAATATTCCTTTGTATTCAATTATGAGAACACTCTTAATTTAGGAGAGTTGTTTAGGATGGTTGTTTTAATCGTGCAATTATTCTCCAGCATTGTATTTTTCTCTCTGTGAGGTGTTTTAGGTGTTTTGCATTATTCAATTAATAGTTTGGGGAGGCTGGTCAAAATCCATAATCCCAATGTTTGCTTGTACTGTATATTAAATCTGAGGACAACAAAGTGGTAGGAAAGAAGGAAAAAAGAGATCTTTCATCAGTTCTGTTCTGCTTTTCCTTCTTCACTCTTGTTCTTTCCAGAACCCAAATTGAATGTGCAGAAATATCCTGCTGTGCTTCCCCGGCCTCCCTATTTGAAGAAATCCAGAGAGTGATTCTTTCAGCCCTCTTTTCCAGGGGAGGAAAAATTCTCCAAAATCATAAAGACAGATAAGAACTGATTTTTTTTTTCTTCATGGAAGATAGCAAATACATTAATAACCAGTCTTGCTTGAGTCCTGACCCTTTGTGTTTTGACTAGTTTTAGTTTCCCGGGCGAACCCTATCTGGATGGTTATTTCAAGCCATGGTAAAACAAGCTCTACAAAGTAGGTGCCATGAGGCCCTCTCGAGCGTGCTGGACTATAATTTCTAACAAGTTCAGTTATGTGGGCATCTGAAGGAGCTTGCAGCTTTCAACATGGTGTCCCACTCTGCCCACCTAAATGGCCAGAGGTGGCCTAGCCCAAACCCCATCCCAGTGTTGTTCTAGCTAAAAATAACACTGCATTAACACACAAACTAGATAGAGAGATTTTCTTCAAAAATCAGGTTTGTGATCACCTCTACATACGTTGAACAAGTAACAAGCTTACAAGCATAGAATTATGTGTGTGCACATTCACACATGTGCACTCACCCACCCATACCCATACACACAGACTTTTATTTACATGTGCATTCTTTATCTACACCCAGAATATTTATAAGAAGGGAATAGATATACTATACAAAAATCTGCTGCCATGATTTAAAATGGGAGAGAGCTTTAGGTTCATTTATAAGAACATCAAATCATTTTTCAACCTGGTAGCCATGGAAATGTCAGAGACCCCTTTTAAACATTCAGTACTATTCAGCCAAAACCATTTTAGCATATTCATACTTCCAACTATTCTTCTTTTTGATAAATATGATCAAAATTGAAGTGCACAACAGAAATGACTGGGTAAACTAGATTGCAGAAAAGCAATTTTCTCTAAAAAATTGCCATTTGAAGAAATGTCAGGAAATTTCCCTTTCTTAAGATGCATGTTCCACCTTCCACCTTCCCAACTTTATTCATTTATTATTGTAATGAATGAATGAATGAATGAATGAATGAATGAATGAATGAATACTATTTCCAAAGTGGACACATTCTCATTTATCTAACTTTCCCCACCCCTTCTTCCTCTTCCTCCTCCTGTCTTTTTGCAAAGCTCAAGCTATTTCAGGTTCCTTCCTATATTTTTATGTTATAGATCATTCTTTTCAAAAAGCTGTTCTGAATGATAGAAATTGGTTTTATGATACTAGCAAATCAACTTCTTCCACTTTTTAATTCCTTGAATCAGATTCCTACCTGGCATCAACAGTGTAGATTTACTAGATGGTCAACAAATGAAGCAGCAATAAACTGTTAATATCTATTTACAGACAGAGAAAATACTCTTAAAATGACAATCCTGTATCCTATTAACTGGGACCTCCTTCCACTGTGAGAATGGACCTAAGTGGCTTTGTGTCAGGATGCATTGTTGCAGAGAGCTGCTGATGGCTCAACTTTGATCTGTGAGGATATGTTTGAGTCTGCACATGTACTTAAAATACGACCAGCCTTTGAAAGACTGCTGACACATTTAGCAATCTCTGTACCTGCACAGCAGTGTCTCCTGTCTTTCAAATCATAGTGATCCAATAGCAAGCACTAAATAAATTTCAGGTATTGTATTCCCCTTTGGAGTGCAGAAAGCTGTAGACCCATTCCCATGAAAGCAGGTTCCACTGAGCCCAGAAAAACCTGTGTGTAGGTCTTGAAGTTTATCTCCAAATCATAGTGTGCATTATTTAACTTTGGCCTGATTGAACCCTGTGGAGTTCAATTTTCCTACTTTAGAAACCCAATACCACAAATATTGTATGGTAAGTAATGAGATTTGTCTTCAGAAGTTCATAATAATGGTTCCTCTTGAAGCATATATCACACTAATTGACCTTCCATGTCAGAACTCTGTAGAGAATAGAATAGAATAGAATAGAATAGAATAGAATAGAATAGAATAGAATAGAATAGAATAGAATAGAATTCTTTATTGGCCAAGGGTGATTGGACACACAAGGAATTTGTCTTGGGGCATATGCTCTCAGTGTATATAAAAGAAAAGATATATTCGTCAAGAATCATAAGGTACAACACTTAATGATAGTCATAGGGTACAAATAAGCAATCAAATCATATTAGGAAACAGTCAATATAAATCACAAGGATACCCGCAACAAGGTTACAGTCATACAGTCGTAAGTGGGAGGAGATGGGTGATAGGAACGATGACAAGATTAATAGTAGTGCAGACTTAGTAAATTGTTTGACAGTGTTGAGGGAATTATTTGTTTAGCAGAGTGATGGCATTCAGGAAAAACTGTTCTTGTGTCTAGTTGTTCTGGTGTGCAGTGCTCTATAGCATCGTTTGGAGGGTAGGAGTTGAAACAGTTTATATCCAGGATGCGAGGAGTCTGCAAATGTAAATCACAGCCTTCTTTTTGACTCGTGCAGTATACAGGTCCTCAATGGAAGGCAGGTTGGTAGTAATTTTTTTTTCTGAAGTTCTAATTATACTCTGAAGTCTTTATCTGTCTTGTTGGGTTGCAGAACCAAACCAGACAGTTATAGAGGTGCAGATGCAGACTCAATAATTCCTCTGTAGAACTGGATCAGCAGCTCCCTGGGGAGTTTGGGATTCCTGAGTTGGTGCAGAAAGAGCATTCTTTGTTGTGCTTTTTTGATGACGTTTTTGATGTTAGGTGTCCATTTTAGGTCTTGAGATAGGGTAGAACCTAGAAATTGGAAGGTCTCTACTGTTGATACTGTGTTGTCTAGTATTGTAAGAGGTGGTTACAGTCTATTCTATTCTATTCTATTCTATTCTATTCTATTCTATTCTATTCTATTCTATATGCCAATTTTCTTTTAAATTTTTGTATTCTTTTTGGTAATGTTCTGCTAGTTAAACCCAACTAATCTACAATGATGTTGTTGATATGAACTATTATAAACAGTTTAAAAGCTTTTATTCTGAAATATTAACAGTCTTCAATTTAAGTATGACTGGCTTTAACAAATGAAATCTCCTGGATTTTAATTTTTAAAGGCATATGCATCAGGCAATACTCATCCCTGGATGGATTTATGGCCAAGCATGGACACTGCTCCTGTTGACAAGCATAAAGTCTAAGGCAAATTCAGGTGACAGGAAAGGTCTGTCTTTCATGGTATATGAGGTCTGCCTCAACCATTGGAGGTCATCAGCTGATGTTTCAACATGCAGTTGGCAATTCTTTCCAAAACAGTTAGCGGGTTTGTTTACAAAGAGAAATGTTGAAAAAGTAGGCTCATACAACAGAACAGAACAGAACAGAACAGAACAGAACAGAACAGAACAGAACAGAACAGAACAGAAAGTAATACTTTATTGGCCAGGTGAGTTTGGACACACAAGGAATTTGTCTCTGGTGCAGAAGCTCTCAAAGTACATGCAAAGCAAGAGAGTAATAATCATAATATGATACAAATAAAAGGGGTAGTAGAGCAGATGAGAAGGATGATAATAATATTACAGTCATACAACAGGGGTAAATAGACATAAAACAATACTGTGAGGCTTAGATATTCAACAGAGTGATGGCACGAAGGAAAAAACTGTCCCTGTGTCTAGATGTTTTAGCATGCAATGCCCTGTAGTGGCTGAATGGGACTGAAGACAACATTATCTCATCTCCTTCCTTAAAACCAGAAGGTCCCCATCTGTCTGTCAATTTAGCCAAACAGAACATAACAGTGATATGCACAAATGAAGTGAACAATTGTACTCTATCTAAAAAATGTCAGAACAAATATGTAGCTCCAATAAACCAGAAACCAGGTAAACCAGGGATAGGAAACCTGTGGTCTACCCCATATTATAGAACTGCACCTCAAAGCACTCCTCAACACTCATATAAGCCAAGTTACTTTATAGGAGGGGAAATAATCTCTATCCCAAAAATATTTATCATACAATGACTATATTGTATTAAATATACAATAAATACATTAAATAGTTTAACTATTTAAGATACTCTGCTCTACTCCCTTTTTTGAAGGAGCCTAGTTCCAAAGCCTAGTGGAGGTTTCTCATTTGTTGAGATGGGAAGCCATCACACCATTTCAAAATGGAGGGAAGCCAGCAGCCCTACTGCCAAAAACCTGAAACAAAAAGCCTCAGCCCCACTCAAAGCCATGATGTTCCATACCCACTTCTCCTCACCTTGCCCTCTGCAACTTTTGCGCCTACCGGAAGTTTGAATAGGCTCTGGAACGTATCTTTTTTTTCTCTCCTTCTTGACTGTGTAAGGCTGAAATTTCTCTCCTCGTTCATCCAATCTCAGCCTTGCACCATCAAGCCCCCTGATCCTTTCCAGGGACCCTGTTCTGTATCATTTAAATTGCCTCAATATAGAAGGCCACCAAGGTCAAGGAAGTACCGGGAGTTAAGTTTCTTAAGTGCAGTGTGTGAGACACCATCTGACACTGTTTATAGATAGAGTTTGCCTCTGATTGACCACAGGATAGAAGTTAAAAGCATCAGTCTGGGAGTTCAAACACGTTAACCTCTGAAGTGATGTTTGAATTAGTGTAATAAAAAGGCTGAGGTGGAGGGGGAAGCAGTTAGGATACCCCAAAAGGGAGGTTAAATTAAAAAAAAATTGGAAAATATTTTCAGAGGTGATGATTATGTCTAAAGGTGAAGGTGCCAAATGCTATACTATCAGGGACTCTAGGATAGGAATGTATTCATTCATTTTGTGAATTATGAGACCAGACTCCAGCCATGACAAATAACATAACTGACACAATACAGAGAACTTTTTTTTTTTTTTTTTGCAGGTTACGGAATCGGCCTCAAAAATGTTGGTAGCAAACATGTTTGCTGATTCCAGGGATCAGTCAGCCAGCCCCAAGAAGGGCTGTGTACTTTGGATAATCTCCCAATTAATTTAATATTAGTTCCAACAGAAAGAAAAAGAAGAGTCTGGTTCCAAAGGCTCATTTTACTTTTTGGTAACTTGCAGCATCTCATAAAGAAATGGGTGAACAAACTGGCCAATAACGAGCACTGTGATTGGTCAACAACATTCTTCTGAACGGCTTCAGATGAAAGCATGCAAGAAGTGGCACCCAAGCCAGCTAAGGATGTAAGGATGTATGCACTGCATGGAGTGTACATTTGGTAAGTGATTAACCCAAAGGTGCTATGATAGCCACCAACCTGGCCCTAATCACCCACCCATCCTCAAATGGATTGCTGTAATGTGCTCATTGTGTGGCTGCCCTTGAAGAGTATCTGCTTCAGCTTCAGCTGCTGCAAAATGCAGAGATGCGGGCTGTTTATGTGTGCTGCACAAATTGCACACATTACATCTTTGCCGTGCAAGTTGTATTGGTTGTCAGTTTGCTTCCAGGTCCAATTCAAGGTATTGGTTATGACCTTTAAAGACCTAAATGGCATGAATCCAGGTTATCTGGGAACTGCTTTGGTTTACATCTACCTGTCCCATGGGGAGGTTGGCAGAAGATGCATGTTGTGAATCCTGCCACCTAGGGAGTTTCAACAGGTGAGATTTAGGAGGAAAGCCTTTTCTGTCATGATCCCCACCCTGTGAAACATCCTTCCGCCTGAGGTGAGGCAGGCCTTACAGGAGGCCTTCCACCTCACCTGTTGGCCTTACAGGAGGCCCTCAAACATAGTTTGGCCTGCAGATCAATGATAGAGTGGAAACTGTTTAGATGGTTACATGACGGTTGACTGGAATGTACTCTCTGTATTACTACTTTTTCCTTTTTTTTTTTTTTTTTGCCTTTTAAATGTAATTTTGGTTGTATTTTTAAATATTTTTTTAACTCTTTGGATTGTTTTATTGTTTACGCTACCCAGAATAACTGCTTAAGATGGGTGGCTATATAAATGTGATAAATACATGATAGATGACATAGATGATAGATAGATAGATAGATAGATAGATAGATAGATAGATAGATAGATAGATAGATAGATATAGATAGATATAGATACATATGGATGGCTGGAGAGATGGATGGATGGTGGGGGGAGAGAGAGAGAGAGAGACAGACAGACAGACAGACAGTGAGACAGACAGACAGACATGCTGAGAAGTGATACTTAATGGAAGAAGAAGCCAAGCCAGGGAAATGTGCCAATAATTTTCCTTTATATGCCATTTCAAAATCATACCATTGATTTTACCATAAAATCAGCACCATTCCCAGCTTCTTTTTTTCTTGAAACAGAACAGGGATCTGCAATCCAGGCCTCAGAGTTTATGCTGGGATAAACTCTGCTCACTTGAAGACCGGAAAATACCATGTCCATGCAGCCATCTGGCTGTACATGGGAAGCCCAGCTTGATCTCACTAATGCATGTGATCCATATGCTAAGAAAATGGCTGAGTGAAGTTGATACTTTTTACTGTATCTCTCAATTCAGCCAATTTATTCAGTCCTTGCACGAATGCCCTATTATGGAGATTTGGCAGATCTTTCCCCCCACCTTTTCTTCTTCTTTTTTTTTTTTTTTTTGAAAAATGGAGCAGTTTCAAATTGCAAAATTTGTGTTTCCAAAGAAACAGACCAAGCTCCTATTGAACAAATAAAACCTTGGAAGTGCCCCAAGAGAATTTTTAAAATATCCTTCATAATGCAAAAAGGACAAAAATCTGTCTTGCTTCTCAAAAAAGTGAGAAAATGACATAGGTGGCTATAAATTTCAGACACACGGTGGGTGTGGTTGTTTGTGTCTGGTCCTATGCATGCATGTGTCATGGTGACGACAATATCTAACTGAAGGCTTTTTCAAGCAGGTAAGTATGCAATAAAGATTATTCATATTCAAACCTGTCTGAGAAAAGATAAATGCAGGCCACTAGTCTATGATAGAATAGAATAGAATTAATTGAATAGAATTTATTGGCCAAGTGTGATTGGTAAGGTGACCAGACGTCCCGCTTTTGGCGGGACAGTCCCGCTTTTGAGCAATTTGTCCCGCGTCCCGCGGCGTTTTAAAAAAGTCCCGATTTTTCATTCTGCCTCCTGGTTCCCAGCTGCCTCCTGAATCCCCGCTGATGGCTAGAGGGAAAAAACCTGTTTAAACTCTTGCCGCGGGGCTTCAAAGGGCCGCCCTACGTTAATTAGCTCGGCTTCCCCCTCTCAGCTGATTTGCACAGGGCTCTGCTCTTGCTAAATTGCTCAGTTTTTTTTTCCTCTTTGTGCAAACCAAGCTCAAAACGAAACTGAAAGTAAAACAGGCTCTTGGTTTTGCGGTTTGCTTGCAACGTTGGAAAATTAGGCAGCAGATTTATTTTCCTTTTCCTCACCAAAAAAGGTAAGTGCAAACAATGGAAAATTATTTAGGGCAAAAGAGGAGAGTTCAAGATTTTAAAACACAAAAGAAAAAAAAGCTCTTTTTAACTAGGGAATTGTAATAATTGAGATATTATTAATTGTATACTGTGTTGAAAGCAGAAATGGTTAAGTTGTGGTTTGGAGGAATATATGGGGGAAATTATTTGGTTTATTATTATTGGTAAGTATAATTAATTGATTTGTAAGAAATTGGATTGCATGGAAATAATTGGAATATTCATGTTCATATTGATTAATATACAAAAAAGATAGTTATATAACTAATTGATTTATATTAAAATGTTGAATTTGTATTAAACAACTGTATTACATAATTACATAATTAACCAATGTGAGGATGGATATAAAAATAGATGACAATGGGAAGGGGTATAAAATAGAATAGAAGGGAAAAATTGAATTTGATTAAGATTCAATTTGATAGAGATGAGGATGAAGGGTAAAATTGTTTTTTTAAAAAAATAGATGAGGAATAAATATGGCAAAAAGGAAATATAGAAATTGTAAATTTAATTGAAATGACTAAACACTGTTTAAATTTGTGAACCAGCCAAATATTCTGTTCAAAGAAAATACATTGTATGTATGTGTGTTTCTAATTATTGCTATTTATTCATATTTGTTCTCTTTTATTCTTTAAAGTTTAACAATTCATTCTTTATCTTAATATCTTTATATTTGTTTGGGGTTGGCTTTCTTCCCTTTCATCTTTTTTATTGTACAGCAATCTTTCTCCTCAAACCTACCACCTCTCTTTTCTTTCCTTCTTACTTTCTCTTCCCCCCCTCTTCTTCTCCTCCCTACTTCCTCTTCCTTTCTCCTTCTCCTCCTCTCTTCCTCCCTCTCTTAACCGTCACTCCTACTCTAATTTCCCTTCCCTTCCTTCATCCCTCTCTATTACTGTATCCTTTTATGCATATGGACTACTCAGAGGGCTGAAAAAGTTATTTTTGACTGGTCCTCGCACTTTTGACCAGTCCTCGAACTTACGACTGTCCTCACATTTTACATTTTTGCCCTATCTTGTCATCATGGTGAAGAGAAGCAGTTGTGAAATGAGTGACATGGTTGTTAAGAATGCTGCACGGGCATAAATGTGAGGATGGTCATAAGTGTGAGGACCAGTCAAAAGTGTGAGGACCTGTCAGAAATGACTTTTCAGCCCTCTGAGTAGTCCCTATACACACAGCCATGGCCACCCGGTCACATGACCAGCTAGCCACGCCCACCCAGTCACATGGCCTCCAAGCCACGCCCACACAATAAGCCACGCCCACAATGGTGTCCCTCTTACCAATGTTAAAATCTGTTCACCTTACCCTATACACATAGCCATGGCCACCCGGTCACATGACCAGCTAGCCACGCCCACCCAGTCACATGACCAGCTAGCCACGCCCACAAAATAAGCCATGCCCACAATGTCCCTCTTTACCAATGTTAAAATCTGGTCACCTTAGTGATTGGACCCACAAGGAATTTGTCTTTGGTGCATAAGCTCTCAGTGTACATAAAAAATAATTAATCAAGAATCATAAAATACAACACTTAGTGATAGTCATAGGATTCTAAATAAGTAATCAAAATCATACTAGGAAACTAAATAAAACAATATAATTGTAAAGATACAAGCAACAAGGTTATAGTCATAAGTAGAAGGAGATAGATAATAGGAAGGATGAGAAGAATAATAGTAATACAGTCTTAGTAAATAGTTTGACAGTATTGTGGGAATTAGTTGTTTAGCAGAGTGATGGCATGGGGAAAAACTGTCTTTGTGTCTAGTTGTTCTGGTGTGCAATGCTCTATAACTGATGGTGAACCTATGGCACGGGTGCCACAGGTGGCACGTGGAGACATATCTGTGGGCACGTGAGCGTTGCCCTAGCTCAGCTCCAGCTTCCAGGCCCACTGGAAGCCAGGAAATGGGCCGTTTCTGGCTTCCGGAGGGCCTCGGAGGGGGAGGAAGGCTGTTTTCACCCTCCCCAGGCTCCAAGAAAGCCTCTGGAGTCTGGGGAGGGCAAATAATGGGCCTACCGGGCCTATTGGGCCCATTAACTTTTTTGCCATCATGTGCCAAAAGCAGGGTAGCGCAGGGGGTCACGTGCGCATGCGCAGGGGTGCAGGGTGTCATTGAATTATGGGTGTGGGCACGCATGCACGCAACCCCCCCACGCTCCCCACGCTTTTGGCACATGATGGCAAAATGGTTAGCCATCACTGCTCTATAAGATCGTTTTGAGGGTAGAAGTTGAAGCAATTTATTTCCAGGATGTGAGGTGTCTGTAGGTATTGCTTTGCCCTTCCCCAAAATAACTTCTTCCCTATCTCATTTGTAGGTGCTTTTCAATTTTGTTGACCAACCGGTCTCCTGGTTCATTGTTGACACTGACAATAGAAGATGTTGTTTTATTGCTGCTTTTGTTTTGAGATCTATGTGTTTAGTCATGTTCCTCCCCACACACACACCTCTGTATTTTTCTCCACTTTCTCCACCTCCCCATTCTTCCTGCAGGAAAATGGGGGGAAAAAACCCCAAACCCAAATACTAGAAGAAAACATTTCATGAGGCTTCCCCTGGAAGTTAATTGACTTGCAGAAAGGCCAGGAAAGGCACTTGTAGAACACAGGATTATCCAGTGAAAGGCGCGATAATTCTAACCTGAATCCCTTGGCTACCTCATTATGAAAATAATTTCAGCCACTTCGGTCAAATCTGCCAAAAATGTCTTCTCTGGGGAGAAAAAAAAATATGACTCTCATTTATTTCCATCAAATGAAACTCTTCCTCAGCAGTAAGTATATGGATGTAGGAGAGAGGGGGGAGGGGTACTGGAGAAGAATATGAACCTGTGTATTCTGTGTGCAGTTGAATACAGGGATAACAAAACAGCACATTATACCTCTGCTCCACAACCTGCAATGATTGCTAGTTTGCTTCCAGATCCAATCCAAGGTTCTGGTTTTGATCTTTAAAACCCCTCATGGCATGGAACTGGGCTATCTGAGGGACCTCTCCAGTAATGGGTTTCACTTACCTTTACTACCAGTTCAGAACTGTGAGCGTACACGGTGCTTCTGTGTATGCGCAGAGCATCCACGATGACATCCAGGTGGGTGGGCGGAGCCTCCCGCCACTACCAGTTTGCCCGAACCAGGGTGAATTGGTAGAAACCCACCACTGGACCTCTCCCCTAGATCTGGCAGAACTATGCTCCAGGTCCCATCTCCTAAGAAACAACATCTAGTGGGACCCAGAAGATGGACCTTTTTTCCCATGGTGCCTGCCCTGTGGAACATCATTTTCCTCCACCCCAAGACAAGACTGGTCCCATTCCTGACCTCCTTCCAGACGTCCCTTAAAACCTGGTTATGTCAAAAGCTTGGGGAAGAAGTCCTTGGGTTTTTTAATAATACTTCTGTTTTAATCGTAAAACATTTTTGTAATTGCTCTTTTCATGTTTTTATTGTATGCTGCCCAGAATCATGTTTTTGTGAGATGGGCAGCATGTAAATATAATGAACAAAGAAGCAACCAGATACAGTATATATTATAGGTGAATGTCTATGAAGGTATTGCATGAGTATACGTAGATAACCAAAGGTATCAATATGGTTTAGCCCTGCCAACTGAAGGCCCTACTAAGGTATAATAATCCTGGACCTTCAGGATGAAAATGGATCCTAACCCTGGGTGTCTCTTTGACTGTAAATATAAGGTAAAGGTAAAGGTTCCCCCACACATGCATACTAGTTTCCATTTCTGGCTCTAGGGGCGGTGCTCATTTCCATTTCTAAGCCGAAGAGCCAGCGCTGTCCGAAGACGTCTCCGTGGTCATGTGGCCACCATGACTAAATGTGGAAGGCACATGGAACGCTGTTACCTTCCCACCAAAGAAGTCCCTATTTTTCTACTTGCATTTTTTACATGCTTTCGAATGCTAGGTTGGCAGAAGCTGAGACAAGTAACGGGAACTCACTCTGTTATGCAGCGCTAGGGATTTGAACTGCTAAACTGCCAACCTTCTGATCAACAAGCTCAGTGTCTTAGCCACTGAGCCACCACATCCCTCATATATATATATATATATATATATATATATATATATATATATATGTATATGTATGTGTGTGTGTGTGTGTGTTTGTGTGTGTGTATATATGTAATGTATGTATGTATATATATATATATACAGGATATCATTCCAATGAATTTTTGCTGCAAAATTAAAGCAATCTATAGCTGGTTGTACCTCCTTATTCCCTCCCTACCACACCACTCTGAATCCAAGAATTCAAATTCAATATTCCAGTATAGAACATCAACCTGGGTTTGTTCTAGAAAGACAATTAATGAGACCATAAATCGTAAAGAGAGAAGGAAGCTGAAGCTTCTTCAGCTAGAGTCTGCCCTTCTCTTCTCACTGGGCATTACCACCAACTGCCCTATGAAAAAGATCCTATAAAGAATTGTCACAATGCATGTATATGAAGGGATCTCACTAATTTAAAAAGTTTATTCCCCTCCAAAATCCCCTTGGATGAGGAGTTGGTAAAAGGCCTCCAAGAATGATAACCTGAATGCATTTCTGTCAAGCAGCATTAGGGTTGACCAGAAAAAAAAGCCACTGTTGATTCTAATGGAGGTGAGTTAATCCATTTGTTTCAATGGAAAAATTATGGCCAGTGGCGAAAAGTCTAATTGCACAATGAACATCATCAGTTGATGTTTATCCTTCAAATAAAGACAAGTGCAACAAAACAATGTACAAGTAGCATAATAGAGTCACAATGGTTTTGTTTATTAAACAGCTGGGAATCCAATTTCATTTAATTAATGGACCTTGTAATGAAGTGGTAAATGCAAATGGACCTGCCAATCATCCTAGGGCAGCCTTCCGCATTATAGCAGTTTCAGGCTTTTTATGTTCAATGGATAGAAAACTGGAAAGTGGGGGCATGCTTACTGGTTATTTGAGCAACTGGAGAAAACATTATAGGTGTGTTGCAAGGAAAATCAAGCTATTCATGACATTCATTTTCTTTTGCTATCATACATAGAATTCCTCTATCACAATATTGTCTGTCTGTTGTCCTACTGGACAAGTTGTCCTAACAGACAAGTTCCATAATTGCCAGTTACACTGGCTGGGGATTATGATACTGCAGCATGGGATGTTCCAATAACACCAGGTTGAGAATGCTTCTCTGTCTTGCTTTGACCCATCCTCCTTACTAATAATGCTTAGGACAAACAATGCACCATATGAGCACAGTGTAGGAAGTGCGTACATTGCGTTGTGCAATAATTCCAAATTATTTTATTTTAAAATTACAAATTGGAAGAAGTTACTTGTAACACAAGCCACTACTTAACTGTTTAGCATGAGACTGGGCAATTTCAAGGACGACAAACAGTCAGGCTATGATAAGCTCCTTTGAAACTATTAGCCTTGGTACAGGGGAGCTGTAGTATAGCGAGTCTGCCATTTAAATGGGTTATATGTTTGGAAACATGGAAGCATCCCCTATGCACTTTAGCAGTCTTTGATTTTCTCCCTATCTTTTCTCAGTAACTGTACAATTTCTAAAATATATCTGCCTTTTATAAAATACCCTCCTCCCTGCAGGATAAAATATCCTGTCCCTTCGGCAAGGCTTGTATTAACAGATATTTGACAGAGGCAGAAACATGATGGTTAAGCCGATCAAGGCAAACAGAGTTTAAAATGCTAATGCAAAACTTAAATGATTATCGTCATATTCACATCCTTATTATTGTTGCCATCATCACATGAATCTGATCCTCTTCTTTTTCTGGAGACCATTGTCATTTGAACCATTCCATGTTCTTCTCGCTGCACCCAGTGTCAGTGTTGTATTTTTTCTTCAGTTTGTGGTTGTTCAAAGTAAGGGGCAGACAGAAGAAGAAGAAACTTTGAAATAAGGTTTAAGATTATATTTTGAGAAATTCATCTTACTGTCTGGAAAATGTTGAACCTCGCTGGATCATTTCAGACACTGAGCCATTCTTTTGGGTGGGAGCTCCATCCCTCAAAAACAATGTTCTGTTCTCAAGGTTGGCTGATCCCACCTAAGAATAAATGCAATGAGAAGTCTCCATCCTGCTCTCAGACATTTCCCAAGCATGACTCAACGTGGAGTATGTGTTTGACTTTGTTTTGTTTTTTCAGACCGGCTCTTAGGGAACTGGTATGGGGACAACCATGCAGGATTCCCATGTGAATGATAAATTCTCCCACTACTCCTGTATAACCAAAATATTTCTTCAAAGACTGAAATACTCTTTAAAATATGCCTTATTTTTGTGGCTCTATTTTAATTCTGCGGCTGGGTTTCAATCAAGAAAAATGTTTCTTGTCTCGAGCTTATGAATCAAAATAGTACCTTAAAATAAATAGAGAAAACGTACAGCTTTGGAAACACAGATAACGTTGCTTCTTTTTTATACGTGAGACCTATGCAGTGAATTTATGGGAAAGAGATTATAGGCCAGAAATCTGGCTCATGATCTCTAGTCACAACCTCAATTCAAATATTATTCTGTTACGTGCATTTAATGTTTCTATTCTTGACACCCAATGCAGCTAACAAAATACTTACTTTGTTTATTTAGGATTGAGGTTCTAGAATCCTCACATCTAAGGATACTAAGATGGTTCTGTTCCCTCCCTCTGAGGTTGGAGGTAGCAATACAGCCTCAAAGGGTGAATGCCAACTTAGCATCTGCCTTTTGCCTTCTTGCCACTCTTCCTGTCTGATCTTTCCAAGGATATGAATTCCTGATCTTCAAAAAAGGTTGGAAAGGGAACAAGACCAGGGTTAAGCAGAGGGAAGGGATATGGAATGGAATAGAAAATAGAAAACAGAAAACAGAAAATAATAGAATGGAATGGAATGGGGATGGGGATGGGATGGGGTGGATGGGGTGGAGTGGAGTGGAATAGTGTAGTGTAGTGTAGTGTAGTGTAGTGTAGTGTAGTGTAGTGTAGTGTAGTGTAGTGTAGTGTAGAGAAGAGAAGAGAAGAGAAGAGAAATACTTTATAGGCCAAGTGTTATCGGACACACAAGGAATTTGTCTCCGGTACATAAGCTCATAGTGTACATATAAACTTCAAGTAATAGGTCATAAGTCATAAATCATAGTTACAATCATTAGATTGTAATGAGAGCTGTGGTAGCGCAGTGGTCAGAATGCAGTACTGCAGGCTACTTCTGCTGACTGCCAGCTACCAGCAGTTCAGTAGTTTGAATCTCACCGACTCAAGGTTGACTCAGCCTTCCATCCTTCCAAGTTCGATAAAATGAAGACCCAGATTGTTGAGGGCAATATTCTGACTCTGTAAACCATTTAGAGAGGGCTGTGAAGCGGTATATAAGTCTAAGTGCTATTGCTATTAATCATAAGTTACAAACAACAACTGATAAATCATAAGAAACCAATAGATGGGATTGGAAGATGAGAAAGGATGAGAAATGAATACAGTCAAAGATCAAAAGAAAAAGACGTAAATGTTTTCTTCAAAACATAAAAGTTTAGCAAATATTCCTTTCCCCATACTTTTACCCCTATTCTTGGGAGGCATTTAGGAATTGTTGAAATGCTCCATCATTAATATTCTCAGTTTCCCTCAAGGATTACTCTGTTTGAAAACTGATACCCAACTCTTCCAATGCACTTACATGGCACAGGATGGCCTGTTACAATTAAAAGCATTAGTGCAACCTTATCACGCACATTTGTTAAAAGCAAAAAACCAGGAAACAGGTTCAGTCGATAAAAACATTCTAAAAAGGAAGATCTGCTAAATAAAAACAACCATTGACTTGGCAAGAGATATATTTGGAAGGCACAAAGATACCGCACACCCAACTTGCAAACATTTCTCTCAGGGAAAGTACCTGCACACAACCACAAAAGAAGGCCATTTTCTCTGCTGCTGCAGCATCACCAGTATTATCATTATCTGCAAAAAAGAAAAGGAAAATGAGGCGAAAGGATAAATGCATCTACCTCATACATATTAAATATTCTCTGGTAACATGATACAATTAATTTACTAGCATTTAGTTAACGTTGTAACAAGGAAGGAAAAAAGAAATAGAATGTGTACCCAGCCCAGATTTTGAAACAGGCCTCCAAATCGGATTGCTTGTTTAAAAATAGATAAGTTTTATATCCGTTACATACGTTGATGGAGAAGAGATAATTTTCTGGTCTTCTGTTATATCTTTTTGTGTGTGACCATAAACACGATAATCTATTTCTGCTGCTTTCCTGCTAGAGTTTAAACCTTTTGCATATATTTTCTAAAGAAAAAAAATAGCATTTGCAAAAAAAACAAAAAAAAAACAAAAAAAAAACAGAAGGAATAGAAGGAACTTTTGTGCAAGAGACATGTGGCAGTGTATAACCACATGAACCAGTGTTGCCTTTTTATTTATTATTATGTATTATTTATTTTTATCCCATCTTTATTATTTAACTAACTTGAATAACTCAAGGCAGTAAACTAATCCAACACACTTTTCTCCTCCTAGTTTCCCCACAACAACCTTTTGACCAGAGAGTGTGAAGAGAGTGTGACCAGAGGTGGGTTTCAGCAGGTTCTGACCAGTTCTGGAGAACTGGTAATAGAAACTTTGAGTAGTTCGGAGAACCGGTAAATACCACCTCTGTCTAGCTCCGCCCCATCTATTCTCTGTCTCCCAAGTCCCAGCTGATTCAGAGGAAATGGGGATTTTGCAGTAACCTTCCCCTGGAGTGGGGTTGGAATGGAGATTTTACAGTATCCTTCCCCTGCCACACCCACCAAGCCATGCCACGCCCATAGAACCAGTAGTAAAAAAATTTGAATCCCACTACTGAGTGTGACTGACCCAAGATCACCCAGCTGGCTTTCATAGTTGAGGCAGAACTTGAACTCAAGGTCTCCTGCTTTCTAGTCTGGAGCCTGGCTCTTTTGAGTGCCATTTGTCAACAATTAGTAGAACCTGCCAATTACTTGTAAATAAAAGCAAAGGTGCTCAATGCATGCCAAGAATAATCTTTACTGAATTAACTGTAATTTTAAATATATTGAAATAAAATATGATATATATTTTTTTAATTTGATTTATATGCCGCCCTTCTCCGAAGACTCAGGGCGGCTTACAATGTGCTCAGCAATAGCCTTCATCCTTTTGTATATTTATACAAAGTCAGATTATTGCCCCCACAACTGGGTCCTCATTTCACCTACCTTAGAAAGGATGGAAGGCTGAGTCAACCTTGAGCCTTGGCGAGATTCGAACCCTGCAGTAATTGCAGGCAGCTGGTCTTAATAACCAGCTTAATAACAGGGTGCCTTAAACCCCTGTACTACCAAGTCAATATTTGACTCCTGATGTTTGTGTCCTGCTATTAGAGTTCCTCATTCTATGGCTTCATAAAGCTCATTAATCGTCACTGAAATCATCACATCATCACATAAGTGTTGGGAACATTTTTGTGGTGGCTCAGTGACTAAGACACTGAGCTTGTCGATCAGAAAGGTCGGCAGTTCGGGGGTTCGAATCCCTAGTACAGGTCTCCTGCATGAGCAGGGGGTTGGACTAGATGACCTCCAAGGTCACTTCCATCTCTGTTACTGTTACATAAAGGCACATGAGTCCTGTCCAGGTGGTATTCAAAGAGGTGCAAAACCCAATAAAAAGTCCTTTTAAAAAGGTTAAGTGAGGGGACCAAAATCACTCAGAGCATTTTGTGCAAGAATGGCAAAATGCTGGCATCCATGGCAGGGTCACCTGCAAGTATTTTTGAGGACTATCCATGGCTTCCCAGTATTTCTAAATATCTCAATTAATATATCTTAACTACCGTTTCTGGGGATCTGTTAAAAAGAACAGAGTTGTGTCATAATTGCCAAATATTAGATGCATAGTTTTGCAGACCTTCAAAGAGCAGTGAGGGTAGCACCAAACTGGGTGGTACCAGAACTATCTGCAGTTGGAGGGCCTTGCTTCTGCTGAGGGAAAACAATTTAAATAGGACCTTGGCCAAGCAGGTTCGATTAAAATTGGGACAAGTTACTCTTACAGGGATTCTTCGTTCATTATTGCCAAGGATATTCTTGGCGGGGCAGGGTGGGGTGGAGGCGTTCCCCCTACTCCAAAAAGAAACTGCTCATTCCCAAGGCGGCTTCCACTTGGTTTACAGATTCTTAGGGAGGAGATAATGGATTTACTGGGTTGGTTTCATCGAAGAAATCAATCCAGTAAATAAATTATCTTCTCCCTAAGAATGCCCCATCAACAGCCTATAACCCAAGGTAGTCTGAAGGCATCAGGATCGAGGGGAAAAGAAGCAGTTTTTTGCCCGCGAAGCGAACTGAAGACGTTGGAATGAATATTTATGCCGCGCGCCCGATCGGACTCACCCCTCCCTCCCCTCTGCCCGGGCATCACGCGCGCGGCTTGAACTTTTGCTCGCGGGGAAAGGCGCCCCGCTCCCGCTTCGTCCTCCTCCTTCTGACTGCCTCCTTTGCAACTTTAATTTGTTTGCTTTAGCGTTAGGGAGAGTGAGAGAGACCTCGAAGAGAGCCGCGAAAAGCTGAAAGCCTCCCGGGCAAATGCATTCCGCTTCAGGGCGCCCACGACTTCAGGACAAGAGGCAATTAAAGGCCGGGGTGGCCAATGGCAAGCAAAGCGAACGGCCGGCTGAGCGTGGAGCCGGACCAACTTATAATAGAGGGAGTTTGACAAGTTGTTCTTGTGTTTTGACCGGCCCTGCTGTGTCATTAATTCAGCTGGTGCCCGGGTACTTACAGTAAGCATTCCCCTTCGACATCTCCGAGCTTGCATGTGACCACATGTAAATGTGCATTTTTATTTTATGGCGCTGTAATCGAGGGCTTTTAAATTCCCCATGGCTGGAAGGCATGCTGTGAAGCAACGCGAGCTCGTTCAGGGTTCAGCTTGGACGACCGCTGGCTTGTTTGACTGGGCCTACCTTCTTTGCCGGTTCTTTGTTCCCTATTAACTCTGTGAACAAGCCTCATTAAGGAAGCAGGCAAGTCTATTTGTAGTTAAATACCTTTATTTCTTGGGGCGTTAGAGACGAAGGCCCATCTTTCTCACTGGCTGCTTCAGAAATGGCGAAACCTGGTTCTGAATGAAAGCTGAAGTTCCAGCTTGCTCATATTTTTCATCTCCTTAATTTGACTCTTCAAACCGGTCAGTGTGGGTGCCTTGGATAAAATAATATTAATCGACTTGATCGTTTCAAATTATACTTTGCATGGGGCCTCTTCTATAGGTGGGACTCAAGAGTACTTAGACACTTTGCATCCCATTTAGAAATACCTTACAACTACAAGTATATTCAACCAAATCTCTCTTGAAGCTTGACTATTAGTAGAATAGAGAATTTTTAAAACACCTTACAATTTTGTAAATTTTAATTATTAATTTTTCAAAAGAGAAAGCAACCCCTTATTAGGAAGTCTTGCATCAGAAAGGAAATATTTTGAATTTTTTTTTACAATACAGCATGACCTGTCCTTAACACTAGTAAAGTCAAAGAAATATATTCTTCTTCTTTATTATTATATAGAAAGAAGAGACATACGTACATATAAAACCAACTCAATATTTAAACCCAGAACTAAATTATGGCAACATGGGGTCTTTTCATACCTGGTTTATTTACTTAAACACTTAAACACAATTTGTTAATATGGAGATAGTCCCTTTATGCCAACATTATTACAAATAACAAATATCTACCATAAGAATTGCATTATTAAATAATACTGTAATGATTTGGAATCACCACAAACACAAAGGTTTTAGATGCTGTTAATGTATCTGGACCAAATAGTAAATTCAAATTAAATTTTTAACTAATCCAAATTCTTGTATTAACTCAGGTGATTTACATTTTTGCTTGGCCATTTATTTTGTAAAGTATTAATACCTCTCTTGGTCCATAAATACTAACAATATTAATAAGGACAAAAAGAATTTATTGGGATTATCTCATAGGATAAATTTATTAACAGTCAGTAACAATCTGTTGCACAACAGTCAAAATTGGACTTCTAGCTCAACATTTTAAGTAGTCCTTGAAGCCTGTAATGTTAGAAATACAGTAGAATTTTTGATTAAAAGCAGAAGGGTCATGTTGCTGATAATGTTTTTTTGAACTAATCACCTGGTTTCATAGAGTAATAGAAGTCAAATAAGTACTAGAGGTCATTTTCCCCCTGCCCTGGGTTTAGTCAACAGTAAGGTAAAGGTTCCCCTCGCACATATGTGCTAGACGTTCCCAACTCTAGGGCGCGGTGCTCATCTCCGTTTCAAAGCCGAAGAGCCAGCGCTGCCCAAAGAGGTCTCCATGGTCATGTGGCCGGCATGACTAAACGCCAAAGGCGCACAGAACGCTGTTACCTTCCCAACAAAGGTGGTCCCTATTTTGCTACTTGCATTTTTTACGTGCTTTTGAACTGCTATGTTGGCAGAAGCTGGGATAAGTAACGGGAGCTCATCCCATTACGTGGCACTAGGGATTCGAACTGCTGAACTGCCAACCTTTCGATCAACAAACTCAGCGTCTTAGCCACAGAGCCACCGCGTCCTATTATCATAGTCACCAGTACATATATCTATATATACTATATAGCCGTGATGGCAAACCTATGGCACACATGCCAGAGGTGGCATGCAAAGCCCTCTCTGTGGGCACGCGTGCCGTCACCAGCTGCTTTTCTGGTTTCCAGTGCACGCATGCACTAGCCAGCTGGTCTTTGGGTTTTCAGCACTCTGGCGCACATGTATTCCAGTTTGGGCACTCAGTATTCACCATTACTGCTATATAGTCAAACGTACATATATCATTTACCAAATATTTTCCCAGATTTGTCCATCTGCATATTGAAAGGTGGAGCTGACAACATAAACGTGCCCTAAGGTGTACATCCTGATCCATTCCCCTGGAGGATCTTTGAGCCCGTCCATTACCTATGCAGGAGCTTGTAATCAAGCTCTCTTCGTGGCCTGGGTAATTATTCCCTAGCCTTTGCTACCAGGAGTAAAAAAATCCCGTTTGTCATAGCTTGTTTTCAGCACTCCCCTTATTTTCACTGTAGTAGCATTCATTAGAATAAAACAAACCTGTGAAAACACTCACAGTTTATGGGTTAGGAGTAAATATGCATATGGTCACACCCCCACATGATAAAGGAATATTCATCTACTGTCACTGATTTAATTCCCACATCTTAAGTCTATGCCAGTGATGGTGAACCTTTTCAGCACCAAGTGCCAAAAAGGGGGCACTTCGTGCGTGCTTATCAGGGCTGCAACCAGGAAGAGGAACTGCCCAGGGGGCATACTTGTGCCGGATAAAATACTTCCGGTTTCCAGCACGCGCATGCCAGTAAGTCTTCCGGTTACTGTCGCACATGCGCACATGCTGATCAGCTGACCGGTGTGCATGCTCATGCTGGAAAATGGAAGACCAGCTCTTCCAGTTTCTAGCACTGCCGCAAGCACAAAGGCCAGCTGATCGTCACATGCTCATGCGCACCAGAAACCCGGAGGAGGAATGGCCGACGCCGCATGTGCCAGGCAACATGGCTCCATGTGCCATTTTGGGCATGCGTGCCATAGGTACGCCATCACGGGTCTATGCTGTATATAAATGCTTCGGCTACTTTCACACGCTTAGTAAGCAGGAAATAAGACTCGGGGCAGGAGGTGCTTCTATGTTTCATCTAGGATAGTCTTACATAAATGAGGGGGACTCTTTCTCTCTCTCTCTCTCTCTCTCTCTCTCTCTCTCTGATCATAAACCTGAGCACCTAGAGGCAAAGTGGCCATCATCTGCTGGAACCTGACGAGCAACAGTCTGCCCCTTGTTTGAAGGCAGCAGACCTCAACCCCACAGGATGCTTTCAGTATTAATCTTCCATGAAAGAAGATGGAGATGCTAGGGCTGCAATATTCTTTCCAGGCACTTTAGATTCCCGTCACACCAGGGAGAGAGCATTTCTCAACTTCAGTGACATCTGCCACACACAGAAAGACGTGAGGCAGATCTAGGGGTGGAAAGAGAAAAAAGTACTCTCAACAGGATTTTTTTTCTCCACAACAGAGAATAGTGTGGCTTTCTCAGAGGTTCCATGTAGCATCAAGCAAACCCAACCCAGCTCTGACCTTTTTCTTCTACTGGGATTTTAGTGCATTTGCTGTAGATCTGAGCTCTCTAAAACAAAACAGAATACACATCCATTCAGTGCCAATTTTGTTTTCCCCTTTGCAGCTTTTATAGGTTTTCTTTAGCAGGGCCATTGCAGCAAGTAGGAACAGCACTTATTATAGTTTAACTAATATTGTTGGCTGACCTGGATCACTGATGTGTCAAGGTTGGCCTTTTCTCCCAAGCTCCCCTGAAACAAGCCTGGGAAAGATCATTTTATAAAAACAGGAAAAGGGGAACAGATGACACAAGGATGTATTCATGGTGGGTGCTTTACATCCATCTGCACCAACCATAAAGTATCATCATTGCTTCGATAATAAAAAGCATATTTGCCTAACCGATTACAGTTCACTTAGGTTAAGATGAAAGGAGAACAATGAACATGATATGGATGTTACATATGTTAAATCCTACAATTATGATGAATGAAATAAGATTGAAGTTCAAACACACTGTGGCAAATGTAAACAATTGGATTAGTGGGGTTTATTAGGACATAATTTAAATGACTGAGATGACACTGGTATCACAATTAAGGTCAGGGGGCAGGCATTGTTGCCTGATGCACAGCTGAGGGAGAAATGAGGTCATTTTGGAAGCTTGCCAATAGTAGAAAGTAAGAAAAATGAATTTGGTGGTAATTATTATACCCAATCTCAATAAAAGATTTTGGCCTTCCTGCGAAGTTGGTGTCCTAATCCAGGGGTCTCCAGCCATGGCAACTTTAAGACTTGTGGACTTGAACTCCCAGAATTCCTCAGCCAGCTTTGGGAGTTGAAGTCCACAAGTCTTAAAGTTGCCACGTTTGGAGACCCCTGTCCTAATCTGATCCTTCTAGTAGAGCTAACACAACTTTTAAACAATGAAAACCAGTTTGGAGTTAATTTTTTATTCATAGACCAAGAATGTTAAATGAGATCTGCCTACATTAACACCTCATCAGGCTTGGAATGGGATTATATTTATTTGTCCATCCATCCATTCATTTTATAAAGCCACCTGACACTATAATGACTCTACTAAGCAGATTACCAAAGGTGTATGTATTTTAAAACTTCCTTAATAAAACCATACTACCTTTGGATATGTCTTAAAACATATCCATGTTGCCATGATGAGGATCTAGTCTGCTGGAGAACGGTGGTTGCCCATGTAGATCTTCCCAGACCTTGATAACTGTTTTATAATACCCTCTGGAGATAAATTCCTATAGTAATTCTTCCTCGGTGCCATATACAGTAGGAAATGCTTCAGCAACAAAATGCCAATAAAAATCTGGCACTTTTTCCTAATCAAAATTCCTTATCATCCTTATTAAACAGAAAAACCTCATCCAAATTTTATTTCTTAAAAAAAGGAAGTAGTATATATAATAATATATAATGTTTTAGAATATTTTAAATATATATTTAGTAAACATGGCCTATCATAGTTTTATTTTTTGCCTGGGATAGTTCTTAATCAATTGGCAGCATAAAACATTTAATATTTACACAGTTAGAAAGAATAGGATAAAAATAATCCTTCAGCTTCCATGTTTTAGATGGTCAGTTTCCCAAGATTCTTCAATTGTAACAGCTTAGGGAAGCATTCCCTTGTTTCATTTAATTTTTATATTAAGAAGAATACATTCGTTTGCTCATTTTTATTTGAAATTTATTATCTCAGGTTCTGCAGATTAATGCGTGAAAAGATTAGGTTGTCTTTCAAAGCAAGCATTCCATGCTGAAATTAGCATGGAATTTTTCTACCTCCACCTTTGTTCATATTGCTTTCAAGTAATACTGGATGAGAAGAGCATATGTTTTGCAGCCATTTTAAGCAATGATTAACCAAAACACATTTCTGGGTTAAACTTACCCCCACCCTGTGTTTAAAATTGCCTTTCAAGCATTGTAGCAACAAAAATGGTGGGGGGGACCCACAGTAGTGGTATTTCCCAGGGAACAATGATAAGCATTCCGAACACATAGGAACCTGTGATTATGCTAAACTGCTTAAATAAATTAGTAAGATAAATACATGAATTGTAGAACAGCTGGTGCAAATGTATGCAACTAAAAACAACAGAGGCCTTTAAAACACAGGGAATTATACTGAGGTCTTGATGAAACACGTCTTCTTTACTTTTTTGAATTAGTTATCCCTAATGCGCCTTTTTATATTTGTATGCAATCTTGACTTGTGAACAAACTTGCAGCTATCTCTGCTTTTTCCCCTCAATTCTTCTTTTAAAAAAAAATAAAAAACAATGAATCTGGCATGCTGGGAATACCTGAAGGTGTATCTTAACAAAATTAGAGAAATGTGGCTTACTTGATAGTGTCCTTCACATGTCTTGAAAGTAGACCTTTCCAAATTCTGAGAACTGCAGTCTCAACATAATTAGAGCATACAATGCTGCCTGGGTATGGATACATTGGATATGAAAGGATTCCCAAGGAATTACGCCCATTATTTTCTTCAACATCTTTATTCTTTTTCATGGGCCTGAAAATGTCAGCTTCAAATTTCTATCAGTAAGAACGTCTATGCCAACAATGGAAGAGGACAGTTATTTTGAAAGATTTGATATTTATAGAACATAATTAATTCCACTGCCCTCGTCCATCTAAGACATCCTTCCTCATAGAGTATTAACTTGAAATTATGTATTGAAAAGGTTAAGTAAATAGAACAACTCACTCTTTTTGCTAATATATTTTAACATTTTGTCCTTTGTCTGCATTCTTTTTGCCTATGCATATGGAAGAGCGAGGGGTAGTAGCACTCATTTTATGGCTACAGTCATAATT
The DNA here is from genome assembly GCA_022577455.1 of Arizona elegans. Classification (NCBI taxonomy): domain Eukaryota; kingdom Metazoa; phylum Chordata; class Lepidosauria; order Squamata; family Colubridae; genus Arizona; species Arizona elegans. The sequence continues at coordinate 183,334,482 of JAKOOJ010000001.1, forward strand.
CTTTAATTTTATCAGCAAAAGCCACAAATAGCGTTCTAATGACATTATTAAACAGAGCAGGACCACGCAATTGTTTTCTTAAAAAATATATTCTTGAAAGTTTAGAGCAATGCTGGTTGGGAAACTCCAGGAGCTCCCAAGTCCAGATAATTTTGAGGTTGCCAAATTAATGCATCTGTTTTACATCCATTGGAGACATACATATTTCTTTTTCTTTTTACAACCCTGTAGTTTCTTAATTTGGGGTAGAGATGGGGCAACTGGATGGAACTGAGTATTTACTGGCTGGATATTTATTAAATTATGTGCTGCCCATTTCACCAATATGGCAACTCTGGGCAGTTTACAAATGGTAAAAAAGTAAATATAAAATAAAATTAAGAAAAGTTATAGAAAAACTAAAATCAAGGGGATAGACAGCATGGGAGTGAGATTTTCTTCTACCCCATCAACCACTTCCAGTGGAGAGCGTCCCCTCAGGGCCACAAGCTAACCGACAAAGCCATATTGCTTATTTCTCCAAAACCCACACAAACTTAACTTGCATTGGGGGGGGGGAAGAGATGATTTTTGAGTTATGATTAGAGGAGCCATATGCCTATCCCATTCCAGAACAGTACACAATTTGTTTATGTCTTCTAGATCATTGGCTAATCAAGTTAACTTTGTCTGAGCTCAGAAGCTAAGCAGGGTTGGCTGTGTTCTATATTTGGATGGGTGGCTAACATGGAAACTCAGGCAATAAACGAGTCTCGGAAGTAAAAAAAAAAAAAAAAAGCCTCCAGAAAGAAGGCAATGGCAAAGCGTGTCCATATTGTTGCCAAGAAAAGTATAGGGTTATATCCAGTGGTGAAATCCAATTTTTTTTACTACTGTTGTGGCCCGCCAGCAGCCTGCGCGGATCGTGGCTGATCCTGATGACGAGGAGGCTGGTGTGGGGTCGCGGCAGCAGCTGGTGCTTGCTTCAGACAGCAAGGAGGCTGAAGAGGATGTGTGCCAGAGGCAGAGACTCAGCCAGGGCCTTCAGAACCTCCAGAGGTTCCTTCAAGTGGAGAGAACAAAGTGGAGGAGCCGCTCCGTAATGCTCGAGCATGTAGGGCTGCCAAAAGACAGGAGTGGCTACTCAGGAGGAGGAGGTCTCCTCAAGAGTAAGGTTGAGGATAATTGGCCACTCCCTTAGCCTATTTAAGTCACACACAGTAATTTCTTGCTGGAAACAACGTGTAATTATTACAGAGCATTTTGGAGAGTGAGTGTCTTATCGTATCTTGTTTTCTGGGCTGGTTGCAAACCCTTGCCAGACTTTGTTTATTCTTGGTACGTTATAACTTTGATAAGGACCGTTGGTGTGTGTCACAATCCTTGGGAATCCGGCGCTGGGGCAGAACAACTACCAGTTCTGTGGGCATGGCTTGGTGGGCGTGGCAGGGGAAGGATACTGTAAAATCCCCATTCTCTCCCCACTCCTGGGGGAAGGATATTGCAAAATCTCCATTCCCACCCCACTCTGGGGCCAGCCAGAGGTGGTATTTGCCGGTTCCCCAAAATGCTCAAAATTTCCTCTACCGGTTCTCCAGAAACTGTCAGAACCTGCTGGATTTCACTCCTGGATGTGTCTAAAATTATCTAGTATCAGAGTCCATGATTCATAGACTTGTTACTAAGCTGTACCTTCACTTTGAATATTCCTGTGATCTATACATGCTATTCACTCTTGTCTCTACAAATGTGTCCTCTGTAGAGGAATATAGAAAGCAGGTTATGTAGAAAGCTATCGTTAGCATTCTGGAAACACTGCAGCAGCGCTCAACATTTGACCTGTATCCAGTGGGGAGGAAGCTTAAAGCACCGATCGAGATTGGAAGCCTAGGAGCAAGAATATTCAGAAGTAATTTCCGTTTCTCATCCTTGTCCAGACTCACCACAGGCAGGCTCTCAATGGATGGTAGCCTTCCCCGTTTTTCTTTGCTCTCCAAAAAGAAAAAGGGGGGAAATCCATAAGTAACTGTGCAGTTTCACGATTCCCCTTTGATCGGCCTTTGCAACAGTGACTCTCACTTTTTGCTGGGGTTAGATTCCTAGATCCCAACATTAATACAATAGCAAAACCCTCATCTCCTGAAGCCTCATTAGATCCCCACCCCCTCATCTGTTCCACTACATTCTTTGTGAGACTGAGCGGTCTTACTGTGAGCAGCAATAAGACTTATAAAAACAGCTTAAGTAATTGGATTGCTAGATGGTATTGGATTTCTGACAACAAATGATATCCATCTCTATTCTCCTTGCTGTATCTTTGTTCCTGCCCTGAATTTATTTAGGGAGGCACTTGGGAGGAGCGGGGGGCAGCCTCTGTCAGGAGAGAGAGAAAGATCGGGGGGGGGGAGGGCACAAAGACAGGGCCAGATGAGGAACACTGGGGAAACCAGTGCCCTTCCAAGAAGTTAATTACAGCGAACAAAAGCAGCAGACGATGACTTGTTGATCATTACCATAATCACATTACTCTACTCTTCGTGCTTTCCCAGCAGCGGTGTGCCTTTTCTGCCTTTTGTTTGACACTTGTGCATCCCATTAATTGTTTGTCACCCTAAAGTCACCAGCGAAATACGGACTCAAGAGAATGGAATTTCTAGTGGGAAAACAAGGATAGAATTTATGTGGGAAGCCACTGGGCATTTTCGATAAATAAGTCTCCCCACACACCCTCCCACTGGAAAATTCTAGGAGAAAATATACAAGAATACCTTCATTTAAAAAAAAAAGAGCAAAAGATTTGAAGGTTTTCATTTTTTTTCCTGCCAAGAAAAAAGGGAGATTTACATAAGGAAAGGGAAACACCCATAAAATTGTCAGATCCTTTTATGGTGCAGACTTTCTAGGTTATACTAATAGTCTATGTAACCTTTGCTTTCATCAGAGTGCCATGCTTGGAGGCATGTTCTACCTTTAATAATGGTAGATTTCATGCTGATTTGTCTCTCTCTGGTCTCCTGTGAATTTAGCTCTCATCCAGAATCTTCTTTTAATGCAGCTGTAGCTTAAAGGAGCAAGGAACAGAAATGCGTACAAGTCTGGTGGCAATGAGATTTTACAAACGAACAGCATGCTAAAACATTTGATGAAAAGGATAGTTAGAAAAGGGATCCCTGATGGTAAAAATCCAGTTACACTTCTTTAAAAAAGAAAGAAATGGATTGGATTCAGATTCAATTGTCTGGATTTGGATTCTGTTGATATCCATGGGTTGAGCCATTCATTTCTGTGCCAAGTAAGTTCAGTTGATTGAGTCTATTATCTCTGATCCCAAGCTCTTATGTTCCATATGCTAAAGCAGTGTTGCTCCCCCCAGAAATAAACTAGAGAATCTCAGTAAATTAAAAATGCAAGGTATGGCACTGGGGGTCCTACAGGTTCATGAAATTGCCTGAGGATCAGTATTAGCAGCAGAACAATTTCAATAGTGGTCAAGAAGTCACCATTTAATGCAATTGTTTATTGACCAATTATCCCCAAAATGAGGGCCTGTAGCTTTAGATCTCTCTGCGTCATTCTGAATACAAAATCATCCACCATGGTAGACTGTGTACAGATCATAACAGATCTTCCATGTAATGCCCCTTGCAATGAACTTGCCTGCCCATATTCTGCATATCTGTGAAGAAGTAATACCTCCGGTTTCAATAAAATTAATTCCCAGCTCAATTTGTATAGGATTTTTAACCATGATTATGAATCCCCTTCTCAGAGAGAATTAATATTTCGATTCTTCTATATAGAAAAGAAAGTAAGAAAGTACTATAAAAAGGGCTGGTAGGGGAATACCCATCCTGCCTTCCCAGGACCCAGTTGTCCCACAGCTAGAATTCTTTGATCTTGAGGCTCACGCAAACCTTCTTTGAAAATCATTATGAATAAGATGTTCATGCATGTTCCAAAAGGAAGTGATGTCACTCAGAAAACCACCATAGAAAAAATTCTTGGAATGATATGGTAAAACTGATCCTGTGTAAAGAAAGCGCTTCTTCAGTATTTCAGTCCTTGGGTTTTCTTCACTTGATTTTTTGCAAATCTTATTTTCCATTATTCTTCTCCTGACCCTTTCAGTTTTATAGCTTTGATCCGACAAACAAATGTAAGTTGTTTTAGACATATTGCGGACATTCCTGTTTTCTGCTAAAGTTGACTCATCCACTGCGATCATTAGAGGATTTCTGGCACAGAATATGAAATACTGGCAAAGCAAAATATCTGAGGGGGTTTCAGAATTTGAAATATCTAAATGCAACCTTTCATGTCCCCTGAGATGCATTACTATTAAGTGCATTTTGTACAAATGATAATTAGACAATATTATCCACATCATAGCTGCAACGTATACCTAGTAGAATTATCTGTTAATTATTATCAATAACTACTCATAGATCAGCAGTTAAATCACCTTGAATGAAATTCTAGAAATCAAATGAATAGCATTCTGTTGGTTCGCTAATCATCCAATGCTTTCTAGAAGATAGAATTCCTAAGACGTTATCCCGTTCTTTCATGAGTGGTATCCTGTTGCTATGCAATGGCCATGACCCTAGGCCCTGACGCACATTGATATCTATAAATATGCAACAATTTTCATGGGAAAAGCAAAATTCACATTGACTTGTCCAAATCACACTATGACATTGTTAATTCTAATACAGTTATTTCTAAAGCAGAGATGGGCAATTATGTCCCCTTTACAAGCTGTAGACTTCAACTCCCATGCTGAATCAGCCATGCTGGCTCAGGAAATCTGGGAGTTGAAGTTCCATGGAACTTCATGGCTGACTCAGGAATTCTGGAAGTTGAAATCTACAGGTTGTAAAGGGGACATAGTTGCCCACTAAAAAAGGTTGAGTGCACTTACAGAGTTAGGAATCTATTCTTTCAGCTATTGACCAATGGCTTCATTGCACTTTAATGTATCACAGGTAATCCCATGTTGTCCCAGGCAATAACAGTGGCTTTTGCACTCAGCATACACAGCAGTTACTGCATGTCTAATCTAGTCTTCCCTGGATTAGAAGTACAAAGTTGCATTGCTTGCCACAGATAAGGCTAATTGGGGCTTGTTTCAGGCCTTCCCAGGACACAGCAAAGCTGATGTATGATAGAAAATCCTCAAGATCAGTTTAAGTGGAGCCTATACTGCAGTATATAAAACAGACAGGTCTGGTGCTATTCTAACAACCTTACAGTGCTACCTCCAAACACGAGAAAAGCCTGCATACATATTAGAAGCCTTGTAGAAAACTGGGCTCTAGATAGAGCCAATACACTCTACAGCCTTAAAGTATACACAAAAGATCCGATTTTCTGATCAATGGTTTCTGCAGTTGATCCTGGGAGATCTCTCCGAGGATGGTACTCATTGAAGCTAGGGCAAATGCCGATCTTTAAGGTCATGAGGCATTCACAGGATTAGCAGAATGGAGGGTGGCAACATCCTCACAACCACTGATCCTCTCCAAAAGAGGCATATCCAGATCACTCCCCTGCTTCTTGGCTTCCTTTCTGACTTAGGAGGCCATGTTGGAATCAAAATTAAAAGTTGGTTACAACGTTTCCAGGAGAAACTATTACTTTTCCGTCCTATACAGTGCACCAAAGTAGGCAATCTGCTTAAGCATGGATATCTTTTCCATGCAATCAACATGCCTTTGAATCTAGCATGGAAGAAAATGCCGAAGTGCAGATACACAGGACTGCAGTTTCTTTAAGGGGGCCATTATGTATCAATTTGGCAGCAGACGGAATAGTCATTAATTTTCTAGCAAAGCATCAGACGAGAAAGTTTTAGTTCTCATTTTGCAGTTCTTCGGCAAACTGGCTTTCATTGTAATATGAAGACATATATACTTATGGCATCACTCTCTTCCCTGCTGGCCTTGTTTGTTGTTTTATGCATTTCTGCATCATTTAGAGTGTTCTCTTTGATGTGCATTCCTCCTGGATGTGCCATTTCCTTTCCAGCTAATCAAAAGAAAAAACAGTTTGTTTGAAAAAAAGGTTTGAAGGTTCATAGGGCAAAAGCATCTATTTTTAATTCAAAGTAAGAGTGGCAGTCCTGTCTTTCTCTTTCCCCCCAGCATCGTCATGTGTCTGTGAGAGGGGTGTGTGTGTATTTTTCCATTATTATCCATTATTAGACATCAGCTAGTGTAACTCTTTGGGTCTCTTACTTTTTTAAGGATTTTATCCTTAAGTAACATTGTCTATTGATGCTTTTACACTGCTCTGGACAACCTTGCTTAATTTGGCTATTGAATTAATCAGTTTTCAGGATTTGCACTATGTGGCAGATCATAAAATACTGCAATACTTAGCATGCTGAGGGTTTGCCCAAAACGTACATTTTACATTTGCCCAAATGTAAAAAAGGAAAAGTGGGAATCAAGGTTAAAACTAACCAAGTTTAGTATTTAGGACAAATGCATTTGTGGCATCTCTAACTGGCATGGTTAAACACATGACACCAAGTCAATCTGGTTCTGAGATTCTCTAGACTGAGTTGCAAAGCCAGGTCCATGCTGCGGTTAACCACTAGAAAGATTAAATGCTGAAAATCTTGTTTGCTCAAAAACTCAATATACATCAGTGCAGCATCATTAAAACAGAAATAATATGGGGGGGAGCTATTTATTTAGAATCCAGATATATATATGACTAATTAAGTCTTTGTAAATCCTCGGATGATTTGTAATCATAGGCCCCAAGGGAAATCTAAACAAATATTTACATACTATATGGTGTATTGGTTCTCTAATGCAATTATAGATCTATTTCATGTGTAGATATGAAAGTGTGTGTGTGTGTGTGTGTGTTGTTTGGGGTCCTAAAACCATGTCATAGGCCCTGGGAGCTTGTGATATGTACCAGCATTAGCTGTAGATTTTTAATATTATTGTCAGGCAGAACTGTTTATCCTACTTTAAGAGATACGACCATGTGTTTATCTGCTATATATTTTACGGTGCAGCATCTCTCATTCATTTGAAATGCAATACTCACAAATATAGGTCCACTGGTTCAGTTTGGAACGATATTGGGGAGTGACAGGAATTAGGTACCACAAATTCAAATTTTAAAATGTATAGCAATTTTGCACTCAATTATATAAATTTCAGTTTTATGCCAGTTGGCCATTCGAGTATCATATGAAGTGACTTACATTGGCACAAGCCTTCATTTCTATATGCATAGAATACTCCTTCTATCTTTTGTAGCAGAAAGTCCTAAGAAAGCTAGCTCCATGCATTTGGTTTTGCATTCAAAAATGTATTTTTTTTTCTATACCTTAATGAATGTTACCACCTAAGAGGAAAGAGTCCATAGAGAAAACTTTTGTGTTTGTATCAACAAATCAAATAAAATTAAGTCGACGAGTTTTATTTGGCCATATTCCTAAATTGACTCCGTGACACCAGTTTTTTGCAGAATTAAGTCCTTCCACCAAGGCTATTTTCACTAGTATGCTATAGGTAAAACCCATTTTTAAAAAAAGACAACTTTGATTATAACATCAATCAATCATTTCAGACATATTTCTGTTTTGTATTTAAAGCTTGCATAAGCCTACAAAGCTTATGTATGATCAGTAATTGTCATGGCCAACAGGTTTACAACCTAAAAGTTGCAATATAAAGAAAACTATAGAAAGAGGAAGAGGAAGAAAACTGCAAACTTAAGAGTGTATTTTTAAAAATGTTTAAAATCCTAATAACCAGCTAGAATTGAAATCATTTGAAGTCTTCAGGTTTATGTTGGCTGACCAGCATACATGACCAATGGCACAAGAAGTGACTCTCACTTCTATGTTTTCAGGCCCAGAACTGTTGCCAGAGGGAGAACAGTTCTACATTCATATTCTATATCACCATCATGTATCAATATATGAAGAGTGAAAACAACATATTGGGGAGAAGTCAAAGAATAGCAAGAAGTCTTGAGTCTTGAAACAGCTGTAGGTTCCTTTTATAGACCAGTAAATTCAGCCCCTGATCATTTTGCTAGGGATCCAACCACATTGATAACGTCTCCTGAAGCAGCAATGGAAAGGGGAGCTTTTATTTATTACCATAATTTCCTCCTTTCACACTTGGCCAATAAAGAATTCTATTCTATTCTATTCTATTCTATTCTATTCTATTCTATTCTATCCTATCCTATCCTATCCTATCCTATCCTATCCTATCCTATCCTATCGGTTTAATTTTATGTCCTTCTACCATCATCCAGCCAATCAAGATTAGGTAGGAGCCAGCGGAATAACTTGCTTAGGATTCCAACCTTCATTGGGATCATAGTTTTAAATTAAGGTATTATTTGAATGATTAAATAAGGACAATCAGAGACTTCTGATAAAAATGGGAAATTTATGGAGAGAAACCTCATTAATTTTTCTATAGTGAGTTAAAGAACCATATTCATTCAATTAATTATTTCACCATTCATTTGAGTGTTTATGAGCGTTCTTGACTGCTACTTTTATGTTATTTTGGTTGTTGTGGCTTTTAAATTCTGTCTGATTTTGTTGATTTTTACTCAGTTTGAATGAGGACAGGCTAGATTAGATAGATAGATGGATGGATGGATGGATGGATGGATGGATGGGAGGGAGAGAGAAAGGAAGGAAGGAAGGAAGGAAGGAAGGAAGGAAGGAAGGAAGGAAGGAAGGACGAACTCAGAGTTATGTAGAAGATTCATAAAACCAGGGGAGGTAGAAAAAAGTATTATAGAAATATAAATAGGAAAAATTAAAAAAAATCAGAATGACAAAATGTACTCATTCTTGAGCAAGTTTTATGCAATGCTATTTTCATAAGAAAAAGAATGACGGCTTCCAGTTAATATCAGAGATACTGCCCTAATGTAGAGTAATATAAAGATACATGTGAAAAATAAAATAAATCAAAGATTAAAAAAATAAAACTGTATCAACTTTATAAACAGTAAAAATAGATAACTATATAAAATGACAGTACCAGATGGTTAATGTTGTTTATAGTTAAATAGATGAGGCATAAAAAGGCAGGGAAATGTGAAAAATTAAGAAATGTTCAAGGGACATATCATTTATTTATTAAGAGTATTTGCAGTCTACCCAGTAACAAAGTTGTCTGTATAGTTTATCATGCCAGTGAAATATTAAAATACGGTAATCAACCATAAAACAGCAGAGAACTCAAACTATATGCAGTGACAATAAAAAAGATTCACAAGCCACACTGAGAGATATACACATCTTTTAAAGCAATTTAAGAGCTCTAAATGCACCCCACATTAAGAAACAGAGCAGCCCAGAGGTGGGTCTATAAAAGGAACTAAATTTATTTTGGAGAACAGGAGGAGGGGAAGCCAGAGAAAATGTTGATGGAGCAAAAATAAATACAAAAACCAGAAGTGTGGTAACATTTGAAAATCACAAGGACATACAATTTCACGATGGATTGAGTGGAGATCTGGATCCCCTCCTGATCAGTAGGAATTCAAACTCTCAGTCAAACAATAAAATATCCCTTCTCTATCCTAATCCCTGTATGAGTCTCTATAAATCAATAACAATTGGGACAAGCTAAAATACAAAGGAGTGCAGATAAACATTAGTACAAACACCGTTTCTGGTCCTGAAACAGACTTTCTGGGTAGTTGAGCATTTACATTCTTCTTCATTAGCCATGATGGGTTGATTTGCTATGAAAAAGTCTGAAGAATGCCCACCCTCAAATGAAAATCATGCCCATATGTTTGTCTCTTCAGTCTCTTCTCCATTGGGTGAATCAGGTAGATCTGATTCTACAGGTATCTCCATGCTGTTCTTACTCAGCTCCAGATAGATAGATGATAGATAGATAGATAGATAGATAGATAGATAGATAGATAGATAGACAGACAGACAATTCTTTATTGGCCAAGTGTGATTGGACACACAAGGAATTTGTCTTTGGTGCATATGCTCTCAATGTACATAAAAAGAAAAGATATATTCATCAAGAATCATAAGGTACAACACTTAATGATAGCCATAGGGTACAAATAAGCAATCAAATCATATTAGGAAACAGTCAATATAAATTGTAAAGATACCAGCAACAAGGTTACAGTCATACAGTTGTAAGTGGGAGGAGATGGGTGATAGGAACGATGACAAGATTAATAGTAGTGCAGACTTAGTAAATAGTTTGACAGTGTTGAGGGAAATATTTCTTTAGCAGAGTGATGGCGTTCGAGAAAAAACTGTTCTTGTGTCTAGTTGTTCTGATGTGCAGTGCTCTATAGCGTCATTTTGAGGATAGGAGTTGAAACAGTTTATGTCCAGGATGCGAGGGGTCTGTAAATGTAAATCACAGCTCTTTTTGACTCGTGCAGTATACAGGTCCTCAATATTGCAAATATGCGAAAAGCAAGGACCACTACAAAACAGGATATCACAATGGAAAAGCCACATAGCCATTGGATGTTCTTTTTAAAGGTGACTAGCGAGCTGCATTTTCTAGAGAGCCCACCCAAATTCAGCAACTATGTAAATGAGTTAGGAGTGCAACTCCTAGAATTCTTTATTTATTTTTATTTTATTTATTTTGTCAAGCATAAATTAGATTACAGATAAAAGTATAAACATGATTATGAATACATGAGATGCTTACGAATAAAAAAGGAATATTAGGACAGGGACAGTAGGCACGCTGGTGCTCTTATGCATGCCCCTTACAGACCTCTTATGAATGGGGTGAGGTCAACAGTAGACAGTCTAAGGTTAAAGTTTTGGGGGTTTGGGGAAGAAACCACAAGTAGTGCACTCCAGGCATTGACCACTCTGTTGCTGAAGTTGTATTTTCTGCAATCAAGTTTGGAGCGGTTAAATTTGTATCTATTGTGTGCTCGTGTATTGTTGTGGTTGAAGCTGAAGTAGTCATTGACAGGTAGAACATTGTAGCAGATAATTTTATATACTGCATTTAGGTCGGATTGAAGGTAGCGTAGTTCTAAATTGTCTAAGCCCAAAATTTCAAGTCTGGTGACATAAGGTATTCTATTGCGAACAGAGGCGTGGATGACTCTTCTCGTAAAATATCTCTGGACTCTCTCAATTGTATTAATGTCCAATATGCAGTGCGGGTTCCAGACAGATGAGCTGTATTTGAGAATTGGTCTAGCAAATGTTTTGTACGCTAGAATTCCTAGCCCAACCATATTCATTGAGAATTCTGGACAGCACCAGGTTCCAGAAAATTGCTGTAGAGAATAATAACTACTACTCAGTAATGACTGCATTTTCTTTTGTTTGTGTAGGATAGTGCTTCATTTTAAAGTTGTATCTAAACATTTAGTTGTCCCAAAAGTAGACAACAGCAGAGTAAATTACCAGGCTATAGTATACACACTGTGTCCGTGTGTGTATGCATATCATTGAATAGTTAAGACAGCCGCTCTTCCTCATTCATCTCATTGCAGAAATTAAAAAGAACTCATTCAAAATGTAGCCAACCTTTCAGTAGATTGAATTTACAATCTTAAAAAAAAAACCTTGAATTTTTTATTGGCATCCTCTCATTCTGCTACTTGTTCATTTCTTGCACTGTTGCTTGAGAGTTTTTGTTTTGCTTTGTATCCTCTAATCATCTTTAATGCCTTGCATTTTCTTTAGTTCAGTCACCCTCTATTCTACTGCATTAGGCCTGATCTCCAACATGCAGCTCCAGCCTTTGTTCTGTTCTCATTAAATTATGCCCTTGTGTCTGGGCATACCCATTTTTCACTGTGAAAAATTCCTGGTTAAGAAAACAAAAATGGGATTTAACAACTGTATAATTAAAGATGGCAGGGGGCAAAGCATCTTAAAGACAATATTAAGCAAAAGGAAAACTAGACAGTGAGAACAAAGTCATGATGAACATATTTTTTTCACTGTTGACTATGATTTATTTGTCAAATGTAGGTACTGCACATCTACCTCTCAGATGAATGTACTCCTAAAGTATGTCAAATTATTGTTATTGTTATCATGCTCATATATTTAATTATTGTTATGTTTATCACACTCATAATAGAAGGGAAAATATTAGGGGAAAATTAGAGGGAAAAGTTAGAGAGAACCTTCCATGGCATCTGCATCTTCATTTGGAGACATGCTGTATCAATTGAATCTCTCTTAAAAAGCAACCTCGGTCAAGCATAGCGAGATCATCCTTTAATGCTGACCTGTGCAGGGATGTCCACAGAGTGTTCTCCATCAAGAAAGTCAAGATGGTGGCTATGACTTCATGGTTTAAGCCCTGAGTATTTTATTGCTGTTGATACCCTAAGTGGCAAAGCTTCAAGCTTTTCTTTCTTTCTTTCTTTCTTTCTTTCTTTCTTCCTTCCTTCCTTCCTTATTTTTCTCCCCCCCTCTCTCCCTCTCTCTCTCTCTCTCTCTCTCTCTCACACACACACACAATGCCTCTGCTATGCACTGATGCTAATAAGTTGACTTTACTAAGCTCATTGAATCTACCAAGATATGTAAGAATTAAGGAAATAAAATTCTAGCCTCTTTTATAGCTAATTTCAGTCAAAGATCAAGAAGGTTGATGCCTACAAAACATGAGAGGGCAGTTCTGCAAGGTTCATTGTCTGGATTCTCACATCACACTGAGTCATGATTTAACCACAGTTCATTGCATAATCCACAACTAGCTGTATTCATCAAACATCCAAAGCTATTCCTGATCCACATCCACCCTGGCTGGCTTCACCCAACACACTGAAACAAAATCAGACAAACTACCTTATGTATGAACCAAGTGATTATCCTATTGGCATGAGCAAGAACTACAAGGGAAGGATACCATGTTCTTCTGCAGCCGCTTGTCATTGAATAGAGCTTGTAATGGATTGTCCTCCAGAACTAGCTCTTCTGTAGTGGAGCAAAGTTCCAAGTAATTCCCATGTCACTTTTGGGTTTATAAGAGGCACATGTTTTAACATGCTTCCTTTCCTTTAGGCATTATGCATGCAACATGTTCTCTGTAAAGTTCTCAAAACAGTAGATAATGTGAATTCTGTTATCTGAAAGGTAAGAACTTATATGATGACACGTTTCCCACAGATAAAAGATTTCAACATATGGGCTGGGTTTATACATTGGGCTAATTCTCTAAGCCCAAACCAATGCATTGCATTATAGTTTAGTGGGATACATTAACTCAACCACAGAAAGACAGTGTGTCGAGAAGGTTAGAAAAGAATCACTCTCAAGTCCATGTTTTCTCTTCCCACTTCCTCATTCCGCTGCCTATGGCACTGTACCAGTCCAGAATTAGTTCCACACTTATTTGGGGCACAACATAGAAGGGTTTGGGATTTAAGTCAATTTAGCTCTGATTTTGTATGAAAACTGGATTTTCCCTTTAAACTGTGCCTGTGGAAAGCTCTGGGCAGTCTGTTCTTACCTCACTACATTGTCCAGCTCCTGGATTAAGGCAGCCATTACTTTTTCTCTCTGCTCTCCCCCACACAGGACATCTTAACATGCGCCTAGAAGCATCTTAGAGTGGTGCAAGAAGAAGACTGACTTTTAAAGTTGTCTTTGCCCACCCTAACCACTGCAGCAACAGAAAATCAAGGTTGCAGCTATTGGGGAAAGCTCCTCATTTCAACCTGATGGCTCCAATGGGTTTTTAAGAGCAGAAAAAAATGGTGGAGAAGAATGCAGGATGCTTTCCCTCCTAGCTATTACTGTTTTGTTTCACTGGCAACCAAGAAGACAGGTGTACTGAAAATGTGGACAGGGCAGGAGTATGTTAGCAAAACGTTTTATTTCTCTTTGTATTGGCATGAGGGTAGAGGATACAAACTGTATACAATCCTGTTCACTATTTTTTAAAAATCTGCAGCAGGAAAGATGGTCACCGGATAACTTCAACCTAAAATTCACGTTAAAAATTCACGGACTGGAAGCCCTGAGTGTTTTGTGTAGAAGAGGTACATTGGGGTTTGGAAACATTTAATAAAAGAGGAATCAACTGTCTGTAATGGTACTATTCAAGTTATCACTTAACAATATAATCTACTTTTATTATGAGAACTAGGCCAGAGAATAAAACATGCAAATGACATTAGCAAAAGTTCCATCCTGTACCTTGCCTCTTAATTAGTGTGAGAGAAAGTCAGAAGCCCTAGTATTTCCAAACTGGATTATGTCCTTCCAAAGCGAATAGGTTTGGAATAAGCTGTGCTGTTGCTACAACAGCTGCTCTGATTTGAGAATAAAAGAATGCAGGCTTTGTGTTGCGGGATCTATTATTGATCAGCCCAAGGTTAGGAGAACAGGAGGGAAGGGCAGTTCTCCTTCTTTTGAACTGTGGTATGTGCTTTTCAGGCTCACATGATCTAGCAGAAATAACAAAAGCGACCCCCGCCCCAACTCACAAGCTGCTCTCTGCAGGACTGCACTTGTTGAAAATTAATCAGATGCATCCATTTGGGTAATTTCAGACTCTTCCTCCATTTCTCACAACTGGCTCTATTGTGGCGCCATGTAGTACAACAGATGGGTCTGCAGAGCTTCTGATGGAGGGAAGAGCTCTTCCCCCACAACCACCAAAACCCAGGTTTTGCTCATATCTGAAGCCTTGCACACATATTAGCAACCCCCAGAGTGCAGATTCCTTAGCATGTGCTTCCAATGAATATTGGAAAGGGGATGGGACAGAAGTCCCAGTTTTGAATTGCACAGAGGATGGTCTACGTAGCAGGTTGATGAACACCTGCCCTCCTTTACATTGTACAATTTCAGGACCAAACAAAACGCACTAGTTCTAGTTGAAGTTGCATCAGATTTAGTTATTTCCCCCATACCTTTAGCAGAACTCCATTACTGTAGGTCCTGCATGTAGTAACCCCAAATAAAACACTTGCCCTGGGTGAGCTTCCTCAAGTGGCCCCAAAACAAAAGAGCAAATTGAAAGGGAGAAGATAAGAGCCAGCTTTGCTCGTGCATTTATTTATCAACTTGCTAGATACATATCCTGCTTTGAGTTCAGGAGCTCACCCCCACTAATCTGATGTGCACAAAGGCAATGAACATTTTTCTCTATAGTGGAACAGCTTCAGCTGCTCCAATGCGTACATAAAAGGCTAGGCTGCATTTAAAAGCAGGACAGGAATTCTAATAATTGCCATCACCCCCAATAATACATTTTGGCTGACAAGTAGCAGATCCATATCGTCAGATCTCCAGGCAAGACTTCCAAAACAATTCTGCCTCAAGAATAATAATCTGAAGAAACCAACTAAAGAAATGTGGGTATTTTTTTTCCTACCCTGGAGAAGGAGAGAGTCTTTGATACCTATCTCCTCTGGATACATTATTTTTAAATGAAAATCTCAAAATGATAGGAATGTGAAAGGATCATGGTTTTGCATAGCTGCATAGCTTGGCTAAAGGAGTTGCACTGTTTTAGCCAGATGCAGGTGCTATATCTGTATATTAAAGCAAGCTTATTGGTTAGGTAATTAGTCACCTAAGAGAGAACACCAATTTGCATTCTAAGAATTTAGAAGATCAACATGACCTGAAATAATTTTACGTAAGAAAGAAATGTAGTCAGAGAAGGAGGTGTTTTAGTTTGAGGTAGAATACAATGGCTTTTGCTGAAGCAATACAATTTTTCTAATATTTAGGATTACATTTTAAAAGTTATAATAAAGCAGCTGAGGAAAACAAACCAATCTTAACATAAAATGTGCTGGTTTTGAGCTGCAAGCCTGCCGTACTTCTCCTGTCTCAATGTTACTCATCCTTTCCTCTCAATATAGGTAACCTGGTTTAGGACAGATGATCATTAAAGGATCAAATCTGACATTTAACAATCATACTGCCACAAGTTATGTCGTATTTCCATGCAAGTGCACACATCAGATTGCAGGCTGATTTTCTTATCTGTTGCACATTATGCGGGTCATATTTAATTAAAACACAGAAGATCAGAATAGCAAATAAAATTAAACCTCAGACTTATCTACAAAGTCAATCATGCAATGCTAACCTATTCAATACATTAAATATTCAATTTATAATGAATACTGTGTTTACTCAAAAGGACATATTATTGGCCACAAAGTTCTGAATGTAAGAGGATTTCCCCCAGAAGACAATTCTCCATTTTTTTAAAAAAATGAGATTATATTTGAGAAAAACAAACCTTCTTTTCAGATAACCACATTAGCCAGCTGAGAACACTTCTACAAAATGGTATTAATGCAGCTTTCAAAATAAAAGGTGTATTTGAATAATTTCCTCAACAGATTTAGAAACAAGCAAGTATTTATTCCCACATTCATGAACTTTCCACAAATGGAGTAAGGAAAAACTATTCAACCCCTTTTCACAAATAAGACCACAAGAACGTAAGAGTATTTACAATGATTGCCTTACCACAGACATGAATAGTAAATTAGATGGCGACATTGTCCCATTTAAAGCACCAGACTATTTCTTGAAATTTTAATAAAGATTATCTCAAAGCAGACTTAAACAGATCAATAGGTAATTTTTCAAATCATAATACAATTTTTATTATGGAGCACCAAGGTACTTGCTCAGTATTTGCCAATAAAGATACATCTCTGAGCTGAAATATATCACTCAGTCAATTTTTATTTCATTTAGTCAGCCATCAACTTAATTCTTATAATTTACAGAGAAACTATGGAATTGGCTCAGGTGAACATTTGCTATTTTGTTGGGGAGATGAGACAATCGCTTTGGAGGAGTTTGAATTAAACCAGTGTTTCTCAAACTTGGCAACTTTTAAGATGTGTGGATTTCAATTCCTAGAATTATTGGTTAGGGAATTCTGAGAGTTGATGTCTACACATCTCATAATTGCCAAGTTCTGAGAAACACTGGTTTCAGCCACTCCAAATAGTCTCTGAATGAGATGCAGTAAGCTTTTTTGGCACAGAGTTGACAGAATGCGACTTTGAATCTACTCATTATTTCTGGATTATTTTATGCAGTTTTCCAAACATTTCCAATTCTGAACAGCAAAAGCAAACAAACCAAAACTTTGGTTTTCTTTTTTAAGGGATTACTTTGGAAAGGTTAACCTTGGGCTAATTATTTTCTTTGGGTATTTATGTTTCTCAGTAGTGTTTAATGAAAAGATTTGTATTAGTGTCAGTGCACCGTAAACTACACTGGTTTTAAAGAGCTTTTCTTCCCATAACTCTATTAACTATATTAAATGTTGTCGTCTTAAATCCACAAAAGCTGCCTCCTGACCAACAATCCTTATTTTTTTGTTTCTAAGAGTTCCATTCAGACATCACACTAAATCAAGGATGAATTAATGTCTGAAAGTAGGGTCGTAGTAATGTCTGAATTAGCAAACAACCCACTGGAAAGATGGCAGGCTAAAATCAGACACAGCTACAGTATATTCATAACCCATTGCTTGCTTAGAAACTCCCAATCTTTCCTGTTCAGGAAGGAAATCGAAATGATATCAGAGGCAAGAACAGACAGAGTGTACATCATCCTCCCCTTCTCTTGAAGTGAAGAAGCATCACAGTATAGTGCTTTCACCCTCCAACGTTTTGCTGTGGCTTCTTGTTCTTATCGAATACTGTTTAAGGTGGCTGTCTCATTCTATCCAATAATGGAGTTGTCTCTGTGCTAGAAATGCAATACTGTTGAAGATCTTGAGCAGATGTTTCTGGGTAACCCCCCTCTCCCAACCTACCATGTCTGAGCAGATTTCTCCATAATGGATGGATGGTAGGGGCTCTCTAAGAGCTGGCAGCAAACAAGAACAGCTTCTCTGCAGCTAGGAAGTACTCATGCTGTCGTAGGTGGCCACCTAAGAACACTTTATGTTGAATTCTTGGCTGTCAGATTTTTATGGCTAAGATTTTGAAGGTCAGCTAGTGACCTTTTGGTGATAGAAGGGGGGTACATCTATAGGCATGTCAGCATGTGTTGAAAGATCCATTTGTGTCAACTAGTATAATGCATACTGATTTTCCTTTGAAGCCCCTACTAAAACTTTTCAAAAGTTCCTCAGGAGTGAAGCCTGTCTTTTTAGTAGTTATATCCATGAAGAGCTATACCCACATCTCAAAAACTTTGTGGCCCTGGCCATTCTCATAATCACAGGGCCAAGTAGATGTGTTCATAAATATGTGCGCTCCATACATGGCATCTGTCCCATAATACATATCATATCATACAATATTTTTATGCCTAGAACTTTGTTGTAGATCCTTGGGAGTTTACAGACTTGGACACAAGGCAATGTCTTATCCTTACAAGTTGGGGAAGAGAAGGCCCTCAGTCTAGGGTCCTTTTGGGCAATCAAAAAAAAAAAAAAGGCTAAGAAAGGAGAATCCCTTTAATCGTAGTTGGAAAGCTTGTGATGCACACACAATCGTCCACTAGTTACTCTCAGACATGGAAGGTCTGAAAAATGCAGGAATTCAAAATGGGGTGCTCCACACGATAGTGAACTTTGCAGAAATAAGCCATTCTTCCTATCTGTCGCAAATCGGCTTGGCATTTCATCACAGAGGTGTCTGCAACCACTCTTTGTGGGTATAATCCTTGAATACTGTACCCAAAGATGGCTTTCCAGAACACGGTTGTTTGACATATTGGTCTTATGAAAGCTTCCTTCCTTCACTCAACTTTCTAATTATGGATACCAATTTCCCCTTGGTTAAATATAGTGCAATTAAGAAGGGAAATCTCCCAGTTAAATACCTTCCAATTAGTTCCTTGCCCGCTTAACCCACTCCCATGTTAAATGGTTATGGAGGCCCAATTCTCATCCCATGCTGGCGATGAAAAGTTTTGCTGGAGTTCAGTTGCACTTGGTAATTACAAAAATTAGCTTTCAAGTTTAGATCACTCGGCTGTGCAAATAGGCTCCTCAGGTGGAATGCACATCAGTCAACCATGAAGCTGGAGAGGCCCTATTCTTATATTTGACACCACCACATTCATTCAAGTGAAGGAGATCAGTTTCAGCATAAGAGCAAGATAAAAGTGGCCTGGGGGCATTTATGGAGGCCTCTTTAACTAAAAGGAAGTCTTGCTCAACATGTTCTCTGAAAGCACACCTTGACATACAGTAGCTTTAAATCCTCGTAAAGGGATTAGCTAGATGGGTGGCATCTACTCTCCACTCAGAAATTCAACAGGGTGTATTTTCTAATACATTGGGAGAGAAACCATACCAGTTAAATTGTGGTCTGCCACACATCTCTTAAATGAGAAGGGGTGGAGCAACCCAGTCAGTTGTTGAATACCTGCCGTTCTCTAATATAAGGCATATTAAGTCAAAAGTGGTAGTACATGAAGAACTATCCACATGCCTAGCATTATGATGATAATTATCAGCCAGGTCACAGCTCTCATCCAAAATTGCAAGGAAAATTACAATTTCTTTAGCCCAGAGAACATTGGATTTTTATTTTATTGGTTTTCACAGCATCGCTTTACTGTCTCTTGCAAAACTGAGCTCCATTATTTCATTTCTTAAACCTGTCCTATTTCTAATTTGGAACAAAAGTGCCTCGGGTCAGGGTGATCACATCTGGATACCTCATACCGCTCTAATGCTCATGGTTTCCATGGCATGTTTTAGAATGACGGTAATCTTATGCGGCAGTTTCTATTTTACAGAATAGGAAGGTGAACAAGATCTGAGTGGAAGGAAGAGTGAAAGCTGCATAAAATGCTGAAGGCTCCCACTGGGCCACTGTTCAATCTAGAATGATTGCCGGGATCCTTCTGAGGTTAAGACGAGTTTAGTGATACTATGCTGTCAATTATCTGCCACTTGCCTGGTTTGGAATACAAATTTATGCAGCTTGTAGAGCTTGGTTGCATTATGAATTCTTCCTCAGAGAAATTCTCCTCTTGTCTTGGAATTCTGGAGACTCTTAGGTTAGCTCCACTAGGAAAAGCAGATCTGGAAATCAACTCCCAAAGATTACAACTACAGTAGTCCTTAACAGAATCCAGAGCCAGCATGCGGCACAACTCTGCCTTGACTTTGTTGGTCCCATTAAAATATGACAAAATGTTGAGAAGGCACAGGTTAGTTTGCATAATATTAAAATAATAACTGACGGCAGCTAGAAGCTGCACAATTAAAACTAGAGTTGGTACTGTGTACTAGCACACAGAGCACCTCAATTCTGGTGTTTTAACCCTTTCAATGGATCTGATTGTATTTATTATTATTATTATTATTTTATATATTGGTTCGATTTATATTCAAAGTGTTGGTTACCACCTTTAAAGCGCTCCATGGCTTAGGACCTGGGTATGTACGAGACCGCCTTCTGCCACCGATAGCCTCCCACTGGCCAATACGCTCCCACAGAGAGGGACTCCTCAGGGTGCCGTCGGCCAAACAATGTTGACTGGCGACACCCAGGGGGAGAGCTTTCTCTGTGGGGGCACCTGCCCTTTGGAATGAACTGCCCCCGGAGATTTGCATGATCCCCGACCTATGTACCTTTCGCCGTGCCCTTAAGACCCTCTTGTTCCAACAGGCTGGGCTAGCCTAGAAACTGAATTTTAATTTTCTTGGGTGTTTGTAGTTTTTAATATAAGGGACAAATTTTTAATATATTTTAAACTGTTTTTTAAATTTGTGGGTATATGTTGTTTTAATATGGCTGTACACTGCCCTGAGTCCTTCAGGAGAAGGGCGGTATAAAAATTTAATAAATACAAAATACAAATATGCCGCCCTTCTCCAGAGACTCAGGGCAGCTTACAATGCATTAAGCAATAGCCTTCATACTTTTGTATATACCTGCTTAGTAGGGCTTTTTGCCCCCCCCCCCCCAAGCAGTGTTCTATTTTATATAAAGGCAGCTTATTGCCCCCACAAACCGGGTCCTCATTTTACCTTCTTCGGAAGGATGGAAGGCTGAGTTAACCTTGAGCCTGGTGAGAATTGAACTCGCAGTAATTGCAGGCAGCTGGCAGCTAAGTGTTACTTTAACAGCAGTTTAGTCTGCTGCGCCACCAAGGCTCCTTGGTGCAACTAATATATCTTGCTCAGGAATCTGCAGCATGGCATACTCAGTCCCATGGTCCTCCACATTCAGCAGCTTCAACATACCTTAAAAATAAGTAAGTAAGTAAGCAAGCAAGTAAATAAATATTTAAGTAAGTAAGTCCAAGATCTTGTGAAATTCCCAAAGGCTCTTATGCCCCAAAAGATTGCTAGCTCCTTTCCCCATTGATGGAATGACTGCAAACCCCTCCAGATTTATACAGAGGTGAGATTTACTTAGAGGTTGATACACTCAGGATGGTAATGTCTCCTCTGTAGTTTAGAGGCATCGAAGGCAAGAAAAACAGTAGAGAGAAATATAGTTGTTTATAAACATGGTAAATGCAGTCCTTTAGTGACTCATCTGGCCATAAGCCTTGCTAAAATCAATTGGACTAACTTTTCAATCAATATACATAGGCTATAAGCTATAGATAAGCCATCTATTGAGAGTGAAGAACAAGATTTTTTCTAAATGCCCATTCCAATTTGTAAGTGATAAAAAGACTCCAGCAGTTGTCATAGCAGCCCTGTCCTTAATGTTTAATGCCCATGAATATTGTTAAAGCTTCAGAGCACCTCAGCTGGTGTCAATTTTGGGTGGCTCCAGTGATTTCACTCATATCATGTTCTTGCCTAGTTCTGGCGGTTGTAGCAAGCGATGGAGAAGTCTGCCTTTTTGGTTTTACCCAAGCTTATCTGCAGCTCTCGTCATCATTTGGGAAGGTAATCAAGCTGTCTTTTGACAGTTTGGGTTTGCTACACAGAGGATCTTTAAACAGCAGCCAAAGTCATAATGACAAACAGCCTTCAACGCGGCTGCCCTGCAGTGGGCTTGCCAAGTGGGCTTGCCAAGCTCACACGACCTTTACTACGCAGTGGGATGCTCTTCTACTCAAAATTAAACCTGTTTAATGGGACAGACTTGGAGCTATGTGTAGGACTACAACCCTGCAGCACTCTGCTTCATAGATGGAAGCCTTTTGCAAAGGGACACTAGTACAAGTAGTCCTCAACTTATGACCACAATTGTGCCCAAAATTTATGTTGTGAAGTAAGACATTTCTTATGAGTTTTGCCCCACTTTACGATTTTTTTCTCACCACATTTGTTAAGTGAATCACTGCAGTTCTTAAATTAGTAACACAGTTGTTAGGTGAATCTGGTTCCCCCCCATGGATTTTGCTTGTCAGAAGGTCGCAAAAGGGGATCACATGATTCCAGGGCACTGCAACAGTCATAAAGGTGAGTCAGTTGCCAAGCATCTGAATTTTGATCATGTGACCATAGGGATGCTTCAAGAGTCATAAATGTGAAAAACAGTCGTCACTTTTTTCAGCGCTGTTGTAACTTCGAACGGTCACTAAATGAACTGTTGTAAATCGAGGACTACCTGTACACTTTAAAGCAGGGGTGAAATGCTCCCGGTTCGAACTGGATCGCCCGATCCGGTCCCGATGGCGGCGGGTGGTTCGGAGAACCAGTAGCAAAAATCCCTGCTATCCCCCCCCATGCCCAGCTGAGCCGCGCAATCATTAGAGGCTTTTTTTTTTATTTTTAAAAGCATTTTTTCTACCTCTTTGGCAGAAAAAATGCTTTTAAAAGTAAAAAAAAAGCCTCTGATGATCAGGCAACTCAGCTGGGATCGTCAGAGGCTTTTAAAAGAAAAAAAAAGCCTCTGATGATCCCGTGGCTCAGCTGGGATTGTCAGAGGCTTTTAAAAGCATTTTGTTTTACAACCTCTTCGGCCAGAGGTTGTAGAAAAAATGGTTTTAAAAGTTAAAAAAAAAAGTTGCCCACGCCCATCCAGTCACATTACCCACCCACCCCCAAGCCATGCCCACAGAATCGGTAGTAACAAATTTTACATTTCACCACTGCTTTAAAGGCAAAAAGGAGCCAACAAGATGCAGAAATTAAGATGTTGGACTTTCACCTGAGAGTCAGATATGAGTCTCTCCTCAGCCATGGAGCAGCCGAAACTATTTTATAGGAACATTGTGGGATAAATGGAAGGAGAAGACATGATGTGTGCCAGTTTTCTTTCTCCTGAAGAAAAGACAGGATTGAAATCTTACTAGGTTAATCTAATAAGCAAACAAATCCCCTTAGCATTTTGTCTTCTGTCTGGGCAAGAGAGGAATTCCTGAGGTTTAGACTTTTATGAGGGAGACTCATGGATAAATGAATGCTTCTCAGTATAGAGAGGATCCCATTATGGTTTATTAGGGAGCAAGATCATGGCTTTTCTTTCTGAAATCCCGATTGCTGACCTGTGAACTTGTTTTTGTGATGACCCTCCAACCATTGGTCACATCCATATTAGCATTCATCCGAGCTTGGGGGCCACATAGGTTTTCTAGTATTAGGTGTTTAAATTGGTGGTCTAAAACAGAGGTGGGGAACAATGGCCCCTTTATTTTATTTTTATTTTATTTTTTTATTTGATTTATATGCCGCCCTTCTCCGGAGACTCAGGGCATCTTACAATGCGCTAAGCAATAGCCTTCATTCTTTTGTTTATTTATACAAAGTCAGCTTATTGCCCCCACAAACTGGGTCCTCATTTCACCTACCTTAGAAAGGATGGAAGGCTGAGTCATCCTTGAGCCTTGGCGAGATTCGAACCTGCAGTAATTGCAGGCAGCTGTTCTTTATGATTTATGGACTTCAACTCCCAGAATTCCCGAGCCAGCATGCGGCACAACTCTGCCTTGACTTTGTTTTCTTGGTCCCATTAAAATATGACAAAATGTTGAGAAGGCACGGGTTAGTTTGCATAATATTAAAATAATAACTGACGGCAGCTAGAAGCTGCACAATTAAAACTAGATTTGGCGTGCTATTGCTTGTAAACACAGAGCACCTCAATTCTGGTGCTTTAACTCTTTCAATGGATCTGATTGTCTTTACTGCAACTAATATATCTTACTCAGGAATCTGCAGTATGGCATACTCAGTCCAATGATCCTCCACATTCAGCAGCTTCAACATACCTTAAAAATAAGTAAGTAAGTAAGTAAGTAAGTAAAAAAATATTTAAGTAAGTAAGTCCAAGATCTTGTGAATTTCCCTAAGGCTCTTATGCTCCAAAAGATTGCTAGCTCCTTTCTTCATTGATGGAATGACTGCAAACCGCTCCAGATTTATACAGAGGTGAGATTTACTCAGAGGTTTTGAAACAGAGATGAGCACCGCCCCCTAGAGTCGGGAACAACTAGCACATATGTGTGAGGGGGACCTTTACCTTTACCTTTTTAAGCACCCAAATTCTGAACATGTGATTGTGGAGATGCTGTGATGGTCATAAGCGCAAGGACTGGTCAAAAAGTGCATAGTTTTTTAATGTCATTGTAACTTTGAACACTCACTAAACAAATGGTTGCTACTACCGTGTTTCCCCCAAAATACGACCCTGTCTTATATTTTTTTGAACCCTGAAATAAGCGCTTGGCCTTATTGCTATGCGCTCAAAAGCCTGATTGGGCTTATTATCAGGGGATGTCTTATTTTGGGAGAAATAGGGTACCTGAAATAGGGTGCAGACAGGATTAGATCTAGTGGCCCAGCAACAACTAAGCACTCACCACCCCAAGAATATCACTCCTGTGCTCCAGGCCCTGTACTGGCCTTCCTCTTAGCCTCTGGATGCAGTCAAAGTCCTTCCTGTCTCTGTACAGCCTGACATGGCCCTGCCACCAAGATACCTACAAGACCATCTCTGGCCAATTTTCTGTTTCTATTTTCCCAGAGGAGGTGCTGCTTTTCAGTGGCAACACTTTATTTCACGGAACAGCCTCCCATTAGAAACAAGATTGGCCTCATCTCGATCTTCCGGAAATTCCTGAAAACAGACGTATTCCAGAGGGCCGCTAGAAAGCGGCAAGGTGTCTGGTTTTGGTGACATTTCTGGTTTTAGAATGGCATATATTTCAATTCCTACGGTGGACATTTTATTTAAATGCTTGGCCTATTTGAAATTACTGTAAACTGCTGAGAGTCTTGCAACTGCAGCAGAGACTGGCAGGTAGATAGATAAAATATATTTATAGATTATAGAAACCCCTCTGGCAGCAGCTTTACTGCAAATTCTTTCCTCTGTGGTTAAGAAAAATACATTTTTTTAAAAAAGGATCAACTGGTTTGAAGTATAACAAATCTAGCAGATCAACTACCCATGAGGTTCCTTTACTTACTCTGCACCTCCATCTCATGTAAGGCTGGTAGCAAACTGAATGGCACTTCCGGGCCCCCAAGGCCAAATTACAGTCAGTTTGCTCCAGCATTATTCCAATCACATTTAGGATTCAAACAAAGTCTGTATACAGGTAAGCCATGAGTAACTAGTAATTTGATTATTGTTGCTGGTAATAAAACTGCTATATCTCTGCCCTTTGGTATACCGAGTAATCTTATGATCTCTCTGGTTCTTGAAACCGAATGGAGGCAAGGAGTGCCACCAAAACCTTGCCCCACAATTCAAAACGTCCCCATCTTTTAGAGACAAAGTATGTGAAGAAGCATAAATTTCACCAGATCCTCAAGAAGTGGCAATAAGTCCCTAAAGGAAGTGAGGAGCCATAAAGTTGGAAAGTAATAAACTTGTAATCTGCCCCATTGGGGTTCCAGCCAAATCCTTTCCTAGTATTTTATTATTTATTTTATTAAACCAATTTATATTGGTCCCTCATCTTGAGATACAATAGTTTTATTTCCTGCACTCACGTTCAGGCTACTCAATTTAGATATTAGTAGTAGTAATAATTATAATATTTCTGTGATCCTCAACATTCGAATGATCACCTTGGCTTGTAAAGAATGGAAGTCAGAAAATACAAGGGGCAGCGTAGAGAAGCTGATAATTTGGTGTTTTGTTTTGTTTTCTTAATAATATTGAGTTTATCCAATATAATTGATTAGAAATTGTGATACTGTCTGTTTACTGATTTCTGGCATCCCCAGCAGCAAGGTCTGCTGAGTGGTTGTAAAAGCAAATTTCTTTTGTGGAAGAAGAGTTCTATCAATGATTATTTAAGCATTTCAAAGAAATGGAACTTCCATGAGCAGATGTAGTGCACTACTGCAACGCTCTCTACATGGGGCTCCCCTTGAGGTGCACTCGGAGGCTCCAACTGGCGCAGAGTGCGGCCGCACGGGTGGTGATAGGAGCGACATGGAGTTCCCATGTAACACCTCTCCTGCATGAGCTGCACTGGCTCCTGGTGGTCTTCCGAGTGCGCTACAAGGTTCTGGTTATCACCTTTAAAGCGCTCCATGGCTTAGGACCTGGTTATTTACGGGACCGCCTGCTACCACCAATAGCCTCCCACCGGCCAGTACGCTCCCATAGAGAGGGGCTCCTCTGGGTGCCGTCGGCCAAACAATGTCGGCTGTCGGCCCCTAGGGGGAGAGCCTTCTCTGTGGGGGCACCTATGATTTGGAACGAGCTCCCCCCGGAGATACGTAGGATCCCGGATCTGCGCACCTTCCGCCGCGCGCTGAAGACTTTTCTATTTTATCAAGCTGGCCTGGCCTAAATCTTCCCCCTTTTTAAATGTGGAAATTTTAAATTTTAAATTTGTCTTATTTATAGGGTCATGGGTAAGGCGTTTTAAATTGGGGAGCCATTTTGGATTTAATTCTGTTTTAAACGTATTTTAATGTTAATATTGTATGTTTTTTAATTTTGGCTGTTCACCGCCCCGAGTCCTTCGGGAGAGGGGGCGGTATAAAAATCTAATAAATAAATAAATAAATAAATAAAATAGTATACCTGTAAATCATAGTTGCTGGAAAATGATAAGAGGGCTATGCCTTATTAGCTTCTAAGGATGTAGAAGTTCCTTGGGTTTTGTTTTCTCCCACATCCCATCTTTTAAAAATGCAACTTTTAACCATCTCACTTACGAGTTCTGTGGAGCTTGGGAAATTCCTAACGAAACAAACAAACAAAAAAATCTTACTTCTTTGCACCCTCAGCATTAAAATGGTACTGCTATTCCGAGCCTGGAGCCTATACCTGCCTGCTGTCGGAAAGGAGGAACCTGTTCCCAAAAAGGAGATTGGCAACCCTATTTTGCCAACACAACCAGCATGGCTCAATGCACAGGAATTCAAAACGACGCACTTGGCTCTATCTGCCCAACCTGTTTTTCTCCTATATACCTTTTTTTTTTTTTTCTGGTGCTTTTAGGGCTCGTTTATGACAAAAAAAACGAGTTTGTG
This sequence comes from Arizona elegans, assembly GCA_022577455.1. NCBI lineage: Eukaryota > Metazoa > Chordata > Lepidosauria > Squamata > Colubridae > Arizona > Arizona elegans. Next base: position 183,361,796 of record JAKOOJ010000001.1, read on the forward strand.
GGTTTGGGTGAGCTCTTATCAAAAGCTAATCAGGTTCTCACAGGAGTCTCACCTCTCCTGATTCAGAAGCTTCTGGCTAGTCTCTGTGGGAAACAAAACCCTGGATTTGGTTGGAATGCTCTGTAATTCTTACCTGCTCTAGGGACAGAAACCCCACAACATTTCTTGCAGCAGATGTTTGACAAAATAAACAGGAAATTGAGATGCATCTAAATAACCTTCATGGCTGAATCTGATTCAGTATACACATCAGCTTTGCCTTTAGCAACCGAGGTAGCAGCAGACAGTACAGATTTTTTGGGGGGGGGGGGGGGGCGGGGGTGTGTATGTCTTCTTTTGGCAAAGCATTCACAGCTCTCAGGATGGGTACATGTGATGAGGCCAAGGGAGTTAGTAAGGCTGGATAGGTGGAGTTGGAAGGGCTACGCAGTCAGGAAATGCTCAAGGAAACTGCCATACAGCTTTGGGATAGGAAGCCAAGGCAGGGGGGTCACACTAAACGTTTAGCCAGGATTGGTAAAGGAGGCAATTAATCATGGCTTGCAAAGCGAGGGTCACATGCAAACTAAGCCAAACCACACTATGGCTTAGCTTAATGCTGTAAATGAACTCAGCTCACACAGAAAAATACTTAATTCCTTAATAATCTCATTGGGGTGTGTTCCAATAGACAAAAAAGCAGCCCCAGTGGGAATGACATTAATTTAAAAAGCCTTAAATCCCCCCTCTTGAAGAGACAAAGTTATTGTCCCAGGTTGCGTCCTTCAAGAAAGCTATGTTTGGGTATTATTATATTTTTGCCTTTCATTGAAGGAACTCCAGGAATTAGCCTTCTGTCCCTCTCTCCTTTTAACATCGTCTTAAATACTTTGAGTAGGACAGGTGAAGAGATAGCTCCAGACCCACAGTGGAAGGAATATTCACAGGGTGTAGTCTGTGTCAAGAGAGCCTCCACAACAGTGCAACACACCAGTGGTGGGTTTCAATTTTTTTTACTACCGGTTCTGTGGGTGCTGCTTGGTGGACGTGGCTTGGTTGGTGTGGCAGGGGAAGGATACTGTAAAATCTCCATTCCCTCCCTGATCCAGGGGAAGGTTACTGCAAAATCCCCATTTCCTCCTGATCAGCTGAGACTCGGGAGGCAGAGAATAGATGGGGTGGGGCCAGTCAGAATGTTTACTACTGGTTCTCTGAACTACTCAAACTTTCCACTACCGGTTCTCCAGAACTGGTCAGAACCTGCTGAAGCCTCTCTGCAACACAAATGGAACAAAAAAAACAGGGTTGTTTGTGATCAATCCTGCTAAGCCAGAACATGGCTTCCTTGATTTTGGTTTGTTCCATAAAACATAGCTGCTGTAGTGTGTAAATCATCATTGATGACTTGGTGAGATGTGTGATGACCTTCAGGACTTAAGACACACACTCAGTCAGTTGTGTGTGTTTTTCCATATTTTTTTATAAATTTGTAACCCACCCAGTCATTACAGAGTTGGGTATCATCAAAATTTGATTAAATAAACTTACCAAGCCATTTAAACAAGCTGTGGCTTAATGTAATGCCTAAGAGTAGCCAAGATTATTCAGTCTACTTTTGAAGGAAATATACAGCTTTTCATATGTATGTATGATACATACATGTACGTATGTATGTAAATTTGGGCCTAGTTCTCCTTAAAGCAATTTAGGCTGTCTCATTTCATACTACAGATAGGGGACTTCAGGGTTTTCATATTCCTCTCTGTAAATAAATATTGGCAAGTAAAAAGCCCAAGGTTAGAATGGTTACACTAAAAACCCCTGCCTGCATGTGTGGGAATCTTCTAAACTCAGCCATGTTTAACACAAAGCTCTGTCACCTGAGTCCTTCCACACAGCAGTTTGAAATGATGTTGCTGAGTTAAAGATTTCCTGGTTCATTAGGAGCAAGGTTTGTCTTTCAGGCTCAGCTGTGTGTTAGTAGATAATGTCAACTTTTTATTGTTTTTATTTTTAATAGCTCTGAAGTCCAAAGAACCTTGTTAATGGGCTGATTAGAAATAATAACCAATAAATGGGATGTTGCAAGGATTACTCTATTTTATGTACATTCCAGCTCTTAAGAAATTGAGAACATGAACAGGGATTGTTCTTGAACTATTAAAAGTCCACAGACAAAAAAAAAATCCTAATTGGTACAAATAACCTGGGCCTTTCTGCTTTGAAGTAATTGGTGTTTTCATTCCATAGAATCCTTATTCCCAAATTATCATCTGGCACAGTGTTTGGTTTCCTTAGAAGCCCCATTCTAACTGGGTCTGCCTCACTTCCTAATAAAAGTATTTTACGCCTGCAGCTAAAAAGGAGATTGCCTAGTTGGGCTCCCTCGTAGGATCACTACTGCTCCAATTGCACAGCAGTAGAAACACTTAAGAGAGTTGTTCTTGGCTGCTCCTAGGAGAGTGCAGCAACTCAGAAGTAATCCCTGCTTTGCTTGCACTAATTTTTATCAGCCTCCCCACATTGCATCAGGTGAGTAACGGCTTCTGGACTCTCCTGAAAGCTCTCCCATTGCCAAAAAGAAGTTTTCCAGCCAACTTGTGCAGAGTCAGTGCTCTAACACATTTCAGGAAAGGAAACCTCTGCAGCTGAAATGCCACTTTCCCAGCTGAGAAAGTCTCTCTCCAACACACACCCTCTTTTTTCCTCAGGCTGGCAATTTGTCTTCAGACAATGATTTCCACCACATGCCTCCTTTTCCCAGTGAGATTATCTTCACTCGCACACATACACAAACGCACACCCTTTCCTCTAGCTACTGCCATATAGCCTTGAGCTTGTGCAGGTTTACTTGTGACAGGTAACCCTGTCTTCAATTCAAGAATACGTACTCAGGCAAGGGGACACGGAACTGTGGTGAGGGCCTTTTGTTTACAGGCTTCCATCTAGCCCGGTCAGCATTATTTTTCTCCCTTTTAAGCTGCCTTCTTAAAACCCACTTTCTGAGGGTGCCAGACCCTAAGAAGACTGTGCTGATAGCCAGTCAAGGAAAAGGCAGCAGCAAACCATAGACAAATCTAACAAAATCATATATATATTTTAGTTTTTAATCGTAATAGAACACATACAAACAACCGCTTTAAATGTAAACAGCTTTAAACCTGATAGTATTTTTTTTATTATTTTTGTAACAGTTGTCAAAGTCCGGAATATCTTATCTGAGTCACTTGTCTCAACTATTAACTTTCAGCGTTTTAATTCCAACTTAACTTCTGTGGACCTCATCTTATATTTAACAGGTTCCTAAGGGGGCATGTGTAAGCACATTAATGTGCGTATCATCCCTGTCACATTTTAGTTTTTGTTCACTTTGGTAATTTTTGTTTGATAAATAAATAAATATACTCCTGCTGCCTCTCATGGGTGTCTAGTATTTTTGCAGCCCAGAAAGTGTAGTGTGAAACTTTTACTGATCCCTACAAGTTCCTGAGATGGCTGGGATCATTTGGGCATAGGGAAAGGTGCTTCTGTACAATCATAGATTTGGGTTTTTTTTATAAGTAAGAGTACAGAGGTATGCTTTAAAAAAAAAGTTTAAAACTTGACACATAGAAACACACTTCACCTAAGCATATATTCTAACCTTCATCCACTGGTCTCCCAAATTAAGCCACTCTTGGAAACAGGATTTATTAAATGGCTGTGTGAGCTTGTTCATGTCAGCTCACATTCTTATGCAATTCATTTTTCAAAGCCCTATACCAGTGATGGCGAACCTATGGCGTGTCACAGGTGGCGCACATATCCATATTGGTGGGCACGTGAGCTCAGCTCTGTCCCACTGGAAGTTGGCAAACGGGCCGTTTCTGGCCTCCAGAGGGCCTGGGGGGGGCTGTTTTTGCCCTCTGCAAGCTCCTAGAAAGTCTCTGGAGCCTGGGGAGAGAGAAAAACAGGCCTACGGGGTCCACCCTGCCATCGCATGCCAGGAGCAGGGGGGGTCGTGTGCACATATGTGAGGGTGGGGCACATAGAATTATGGGTGTGGGCACGTGTGCGCGTGACTCCCTCCTCCCCCATCTCCTGGCACACGATGGTAAAATGGTTAGCCATCACTGCCCTATACTGTTCATTCAAAAACAACAGCAAGCGGGTAGATCCCAATTCCATAACCCAAAGTCAAGAAGTAGCAGCCCTGGGAATGCAGCAGATTCACCAAATTAAAAGGTGAGAACAGGAAGCAATTCCTTACTAGTGGCAAAGTCAGGACAAGTTAACTTACATTTGGGTGATACTATTTCAGACAGCTAGGGAAAGGCATTCACTTGATGTAACGTTTCTCCTTCCCCTCTCTAGAGAAGAAAAAAGTTAAATAATGTAATTTTCCCACCTAGAAAATCAGGGTGTGAGAAAAATTCTAGTTGCTGTCCCTTATAAACTACCTTTCTAGATGCCAGGAACTATAATCAGATTAAATGATTGAGGTGGAAATGACTTCCTCTTTAGGTAGTGTTGTGTATTACTTTCTTCACAATAAAATGGGGGGGGGGGGTGGCCCATTGCAGTATGCTTTCTTGTCCTGAAGCATAACTTTGGGCAATTTTACTATAAGAGAGGCACTTTCTACCACGTTTCATTACAATCTGAAGTTGCCCAGCATGAAGATTGCAACCCTGTAGATTTCTTCAGCAGTAAATTGGGCTTACCAAAACGCTACTTCTTACTGCGGAGTAAATACAAGTTTCCCTCCAATTTCCACGGCCCAGACGAAATTCCTTCCTGCCATAAAAGCAGTTTTTAAAGTGATTTAATCAGGATAGAAATGCTATGGATCCTACTTGAGAATTAAAAAGCTGTTCTTTTATAGCTCTGGCCCCCACCCCACCCCCGGCACGTGCACTAAATTATTCTTTGCACCTCTCATAAACTTTGTGATCGGAGTCGTGGTAACTACGATTTCTTTTCTTTTTTTTAAGCAAAAAAACAAAAAAAAACAAACCCACCCTTGTCACCAGCATTCATTTCGCCTTCCCAGGCTGTGAGAACGGGCTCCGCTTCTCGGAAAGATTAGGAAAGGGCACTTTTCTCTCTCTCTCTCTCTCTCTCTCTCTCTCTCTTTCTTTACAGGAAGAACAAAAAAAAAAAAACCCGTCTCGTTGATCTTTTTTAAAAAGAACCTATAAGTTTCTCTTGACTAGGGACACACTTTGCCAGATGCGTGAGCGCGCGCATGTGTGAACATTCTTTCCCACATGTTCTCCGGGAAAGAGGGGGGAGGGGCGGAGGGTTGGGATGAAGCGGCGTTTCCAAAACCCCAAAATGAGAAAAAGATCGCCAAATGAGAAAAAAGATCGCGGGTAGGATCCGAGGTAGTCCTATTGCAAAGCCGCCCTCCCAACACTTTGCAAAAGGGACGGCGCTTGTGAAAGGAAGCACCTTTCCCTTTCACACGTTCTTTCCTTAGTTAGAAGATCAGACGGCGCAAAGACTTGGTGGGTTTATGGATTATTAGTTTTATTTTTATTTTTTTTTTGCAAGCAAGCAAGCCGCTTGGTGCAAACCTACAGGATCGGGATGAACAGGAGCGCGAACGCAAATAATGCGGTCCAGCTCGCCTTCCCCACCTGCTCGCCTTTACTCACCTATTGCAAATCTCCGCCTTTCCTCGCCTTTTCGCGCATCTTGCCCTCCCCCATTCCTCCCCGGGTGGCCGTCGCTCCTCCTCTTGTCACCCTTCCAAGAAAAGGCAAGCCTCCCCCAGGGACCCGAGGCGGCGCTGCCGCTTCCTTTCCACCCTCCTCCTTAATGCATATTAATGGCAACGCATGCGCCGCCTGTCCCTTCCCCTCCTCTTGTGGCCATGGGCTAGCGCGAAGAGGCATTCTGTTCAGTGGGGTTTGCGGGACGGGCGATCGGTTCTCCTCCTTTCTCCGGCTGCTTTTTTTTTTCGTGTGTGTGTGTGTGTGTGTGCGTGCGTGTCCCCACTCGCCCTCCTCCCCCTCTTTTCTTGCGCGCGTGTAATTTTTTTTTTATTGGTGTTGTCGTGGTCGTTCGTCTTTGGGTGTCGTCTATGTGCGTGTCGCGGGGGGTGGGGAGGGGGGCTCGCCCGGGTTATTGTGTGGCCTTGATCGAGTGGTGGCAAGTGATCTGCAAAGAAAGAGAGGCGGAGAAGGGGGGCAGAAAAGGACCAGAATAACCATCGCTAGTTATATATATATATATATATATATATTAAAAAAAGAAGAAGAAAGCAAAGGGGGGGGGGAAGAGGGGAGGCCAAGGAGAATAATAAAAGGAGGCTGGGCTGCTTTGCATTGAAGATTGGGGCGCTATTGAAAAGCTTTTGAAAAGTGGTGGTGTCTTCCCACCCGCGCGTCCTTCGAGTCGGGGAGTATATTAGAGCCGGACAGCGGCTGCCACAGCAGCGGCACCTTGGGAGCGTCTCTGAGCGAAGGGGACTCTGCAGGAAAGAGGCATGCTTTTATCAAAGAGACGACCGCAGCTCACGGAGTTTTCCCTAAGTCTTTTTCTTGCGCTATTATGCTTGCGAGTAAAGGTACGTTTGCACATCTTTCTCTTCCCCGCTGTAGCTTAAAAGAGTTTGCTTCTTTCTTTCTTTTTTTTAACAAAAAAAAAACTTACAAACGCATCTCGGTTCTCTCCTCTTTTCTCTAGCGATAGAATTAGGCGTACTTCATTTTGTACAACCAAATTGGGGAGAGGGAGGCTTTTGAGGACTTCGATGAACCTCGTGGCTTTACAAACCCCGGGGTTTTTTTTTTTTTTTCTTCTTTTTCTTGCATTTTCATTTAAAAACGCTTTAAATGCAACGTATCTTCCCGGTTGGAACAGCCGGAGATAAATTTCTAAAGCAGCTGCCCCGCCCTCTTCGCAGATTTATCTAATTACACTCAACTTTCCAAAGATTGCTCCATTTCGCTTTTTCCTACAGGAGTTCTGCTTTTTTTTTTTAAAGCTGATTGCAAAGCGACTTACAATTTGTAGGGTTGCATGGGCTAAATTAGAACTGTGGGTTTGTCCTGTGTGGGGATTATTGCGGATTCGAAGAAATGGGGTTTTTTTTTATGTTGTTCCTTCCGGAGACTACAGCATGACACCCTTTTCCAACTCTGATTATTAGAATTTCCTTTCTTGCTTCTTTTTTTTTTCGCGGGGAGGGGGGGGAGGGAGGAAGAAATGCATTTGTGACTTTAGTTATCATAGCTTATTTGGTATTTTAGAGGAAGGGTAGAAATCTGTCTTCCCATCTGCGATGTTAACCTTCACTGATCCGGTTTTCTTTTTACAACCTGTGTGACTAAAACTCTGTTCCTCTCCCTCTTCTGGGGAGGGTCTCTCTTAACAGGTGACTCTAACATCGGGCCAGTTCGAGTTTGAGATCATATCCATGCAAAATATAAACGGAGAATTGCAAAATGGAAATTGTTGTGATGGGACCCGAAACCCAATTGATAAAAAATGCACCAGAGATGAATGTGATACCTATTTCAAAGTTTGCCTGAAGGAGTATCAGTCCCGCGTTTCTGCTGAGGGCGCTTGCAGCTTTGGATTGGGATCTACCCCCGTCATCGGTGGGAATACCTTTAATTTAAGATACAGCCGGAATAATGAAAGGAACCGGATTGTCCTCCCTTTCAGTTTTGCCTGGCCGGTGAGTTGAAGCATTTGAGGCATCCTGCCACATTTTCTGTGTGTGTGTGTGTATGCGTAGGAAAGTGCTGGCTGCCTTCAGTATTCTTGGTGGAGTTCTTGGCTTCCCTTTCTCTTCTCTGTCCAGTCCAAAGAACAAGGATTTGGCAAGCATATTCAAAACCTTCCTAGGCTAGAGACCTACTGTTTGGTCCCATTTAGTTTCGGAGAAGTAGGAACTTCAGGTAGCTTGTACCACCTGAAGTATAATGTACTCTGTGTGCATTTGCTCTTTGAAAGTATGAGTGAGTTCCCTTGAGAATTACAAAGGTCACAAGTTCATGTTACCATTTTATTTTTCTTCCCAATTAGTTCTTGTGCCCAGGAAAAAGGGAGGGGCAATTCCTCTCCTGGTCCCTTGATGAAATGTAGCTTGCCAGAAAAGGGCATGCTTGGGGAGTCCTCCCCAAAGGGTTCTTCTCTGTATTCTCCCTGGTACTCATTGGAGCTGTTTGCAGTGCCACCTTCTCAAAGAATCTTGGATGCTTATAAAGCAGAATGAAAGCCAGAGACCCACCTTGCAAATCTCCCCTTGTAAGCCATCATCTACACATATATATGTATGTGTATTTGATTGCTGCTGGCTAGGCAAAAATCTCTCTCCCCTGGAATCACGGTTCTTTAGTGTTAACTGGGATATCTATTCTAAAACACAAGGATTTACATTGGGGAAGGTTTGAACTTTAACTTTTGGAGCAGGCCCAAGAGTAATATTGGCTTTAAATAATCCAGTCTTTAAATAAGTGGTGAATCCATCTGTACCTTATGCATTTCACTTATTCTTGATGAAGCTGCTTTGAAGTTGAGGTTCTTGGTTTATTTCAGAATATGCTATGTTTGCTCAGGTCCAAAGCTTGAACAGTACTTAAAAAACAGAAAAGCAACAACTTTGGCCAGACATGTGGGTTCCATCTAATATCCTTGTTGAAGATGCTAACAGTTGTATGTTGCGAGTGGTTTCAAAGAGTATTTCCTGGTTACTTGGAAATCCTGATAATCTGCCTCTTCTTGAAGAGGGACCCCCCTCCCATTGGTTCTTTGGAAGAGATGCAACTATGAGGTCTCAGACACAAGATTGTGTTTTCTTATTGGCTCAGATTACTAAATTGGAGGCCGCGGAGGAATAGGTGGGAGGGATGCCCAAGCCACCGCCTCTTCTCTCTAGTAGTTACGAACAGAATTTGCCAAATGCTGCTGTACTGCCTCCTGTCTGCCTATGTGGTAAAAATCTTCAGCTCACTCATTTTTCTCAGCGTTTTCCCCCTCCCAACTTTTCTTTGTTTTTTGGGGTGGGTGGGGTTGAAACCAAATCCATGTATTTAAAAAGATATTACTTAGTACAAAAATGTTCCCTATTCAGGGCTGTGGGTTGAATTTGGGAATAAGATACAGCCATGCCAACCATGCCATCAAAGGGGTACATTTTTTAAAGGGTGGTGTTTGACAATGGTCAGGGATTGCCACAATTTTATTACAAATTCAGATTTTTTTTTCTTTTTCTCTTTAAATTGAGAGAAGTCTGTTGAGGATGCCTTGTTTAAGAAATCTGTCTCAGGTGTCATAAAGCAAATTGTTTCTGCCTCATTACCAAACAGTGACTTGCACTTTTGCAGAAAGGAAGCAAGGATTGAAATTGGTTGTTCTAGGAAATTTGGTAGAATACAGCTCCACACATATTTATTTATAACACAATCACTGTCTATATTTGGAACCAAGTCTAACTGAGGTCAGTGGAGCTTTACTTCCAGATAAATCACTATAAAAATTGAACCTTTGATCTGGAAAGAAAGTGGAGATTATTTAAAAGTAAAACACATTTGTCTGCTTCTCTTTATGTTCCAGCATGGCCATGTGCCTTTCTTTCCAACTCATTCAGAAACGCCAACCTGCCTTGTGTAGAAAGCATTTTGAATTAGACATGACTTAATCTTAAAATCTTTGCCTCACCAGGTTCCTTATTAGGTCTGTCTCTACTAGCTGTTGATTATTTTTTTTATTTTTTTTTTGAATTTGCTAGATAAAGCAAGCATTATGGTAGACAGTATATGCAGGCAAAAAGACACACCGAAATGGATTTAGGGTTGGCAAAACATTCCTGAATCATAAATCTGATTCAAATTAAAGCTAGTTTCTACAGCATGGACTGTTTTCTGTGTTTTCCTCTAGTGCTCCTGAGGCGTGGTGCTTTTTCCTCCCTTTCATCCATCTAGCTGGGCGTATTTGTTTTCTTATTACAGCTCTCACTTTTGTTGTTACCTGTCTTCTGCAGGCGTGCTTCAGGCCTCATGCCACCTCTTGTTCATTAAGTGTTAGGCATGGCCAAGGCATGTTTTGGGATATTGAGCTACAAAGGCAATCCATGGCATAACTTGCACAACTCTAAACTTGTTAACCAAGGAAGTTGTTCCTGAGACTTGGATTAGGTGTCTACTCTGTTACTCATAGAACAGTTATTGTCTTCTTTTTGATGATGGGTGGGTAAACTTCCTAGCTTGTAACAAACTGGGCAGTTTTTTGAAAGTTGGTGTAAGCCACTGCTTGACTTGGATCCCCCCCCCCCCCCCATTTCAACAGTAGGAGACACATAAATATGAATTGCTATTGCTTTGAGTGATGTTGAGGGAAGCCTCTCTAGTTTGTTTTTAACAAAATCTTGCATCTTCTATTTACTAAAGATGTTTCTCCCTGTGGTCTTTTTAGAAACTACACTTGCTGCAATAATATTGTGTGACACAGCATTTTGTCTACCACTTTTTCCTAATAAACCATGAATTCTTGTTTTCTTTGAGTGAATCAAAACAGTTATTTTGGTTTTAAAGGGAGGTGTAGGAAGTAGGTTTGAAATTTGGTTGTTAAAACTTCCCATTGCCTGGTCTGGATTTTGATGTAACTGGATGAGTAATGATTGCGGGGACGGAGGGCTGTAAATTTCCTTTTAAGAGATTGGAGATTTGAATTAGTTGCTAGGAAACAGGACAGCAAATCAGCAGGAAGGAAATAAAGGGATCCCTCCAGAACACCACACCTGCAATCATGGCTAAAATTAAGTAGAAAAAAAATGGAACTGGCTAACATTTAGAAAGCTTGACCAACACTTCAATCAAGGAATATTCTGTGTATTGATTATAAAATCTCACAAAGATGCTTAGTCTCTAAAGAGACAATATTCTTAGCTCTTATTCCTTAGAAGGCATTTGTTTAAAGACCTCAATCCAGTGCATAAATAGATTTATCTCCAGTATTTGAACTATATTGATCTATTGAAGTAAGCAGCCATTATTTATTAAATGAGGGGGGGGGCATTAAAAGTTTGCCTTTTCTTATGAGGGCCCCATCTCTCCCTGTGTCCTAGGAGTTTCTGGCTTTTCTAAAATATATTTCTCAGAACCTGAAATAGTCCTTTTTTTAAAATCCCTGATGAATTTGCTAGTATATAATGTGTATCAACCTGTTGGATTTGGAATAAGATGCTAAAGTACTTTTGCTGGCCGCAGAAAAAGTTCAAGAGGGAAGTTTTAAATGTCTTACATTTGCATGAACCTTTGGATTTGAAAAGCCTTGGAAGCAGGCCAGGTGGTTATTTCAGAAGATTATTTTAAAAGTAGTTTGCAAATGGTAAGATTCCTTCAGAATCTGTTGTTGAGGAAAACTATCATTTTGCTGAGTTATGCTAGGCTTTTATTTGTAGCCAGTCCACCTAAAAGCCTTTTGTCTGGTCTATCAAAGGGTCTCTGACCTAAGGAGGAAGGAAAAAGAAAAGCTATCAGATTATCTCTGAGCTTGTGAATACTTTCCCATTCAGATTTTGCAAGACCAGTCGCTCCACTTAAAGTAACTTTCTGAAAAAGTGAAATTTGCAGCACCCAGCGTAGAATTAAGCAGTGTTGGGCAAACCTACATTCACTAAAAGGACTGAGTACATCGTGGGAAAAACTGTGGAATGTGAAAATACTTAAGTTATTTTTAATGAGAGGCTACAGTGGAGCAGGTAATTGTTTGCATGGAGCTGGTTACTTTTCAAACGCTTTATCCCTTGTCGGATTGCAGCTCATTGGGCGAGGTTGGTAACCCACAATGTGTAATGCTTTGTAATCTGATTGTAATATTTTTTTACACCCTTTGCCCATGAGTTTAACTTGGAATGTGTGCATTTTTAAAACAGGAACTGGTTTGTTTATTCCCACATCCTCATGCAGCAGAAACAAAGGCCCACTGTAGGTAAATAAGTCTATACAGTTTTAAAGATAATCTAATTCTGTGGATGATTGGACTGTTTCTTGATTTCCCCTTGAGTACATTTTTGAAAAATCAATGTAGGTTATGCATTTATGCACACTAGCAAATAAATGCTTTGGGTCACTTCTGATCAGGCTGAAAGTCCATCAGCTTTTGCTCTTGGATAAGTACATGAGCAACCTCTGCTGTTAGAAAGAACACAGCAATTTTTTTAAAAAAGAAGTGTGATATTCCACCAGTGGTATTAAGCGCATCCTGCTTAGGTTAGAAGACTCTGAGTAGTTAACTGCTTTATTGTAGTATGAGATTGTATTGGAAATGAAGTGATGGAATGAGAAGGTGCCAAAAGAAAGCTAAAATTAGATACACTGGAGAAATGGGATCATGCAGTACAAATGGCCCAACATGTAATAAAATGGCTAAAGTAGCTCAAATAAATGCCCAGATATTTTGTATGGTTTTCTTGTGCAGAATACTGCCAATACTATCTCTTCTCCTTCTCTCCTTTTCTTCCTGTTTGAGGCTTACTGGGTGCAACTCTTAAGTTTTTGCTTGGCTGGCTGCTAGGTATTCTGCCTATTAACCTTGTCACCCTATCCTAACTAGGGCATTGAATAATCAAAGCTGTCCTTTAAGCAGGTAGCGAAGCTAAATGCTGAGAATAGCAGATAATCTTGGTGGTGAGGTTTAAACTAGCCACTGGCAGTCCAGCATGCTTGGGAGAAGATAGATGGAAACAGATATAGAGTTATCAGTTTTCTTACCTGTCTAAAAAAAAACCCTAGCCCCACCCGTTGGCCAGCAGATGAAGTCTTTTTGGAGACTATCTAGTTAAAGGCAAAAGTACAATGATTCCTTACTAAAATGATATGTTTTCTCTCATTCCACCCCACCTCTTTTAAAGCAGATCATTTTAAGTCCTTGGAATATTGTAGCCTGACCACCCAGACAGAAGCACTGGTGGCTAATATTAAGCAGTGACAATAGCGTGGCCATGCTGACTGCAGAGAGGATTATTGAATATAATGGGGCCAGTCCAAAAATAATGCTAATACAGGGCAAGCAACAGGAAGCAACAGTAGACTCAGCATAGTTTGGCTCCCAGACAAACTGTGGGCTAGCTTTACACAATGACAAGTTCAGCACATCTCTAATAATAGTGATTATTATTCCACCAGCCTTGCCAGAGCCCTGATTGACTTGGTTCATTACAGGCGGAGCATGCACATTCAGAAGTCACTGTGTCTTCATTGGGGGGGGGGGGGTGAGATGTCGTATTTGGGGGTGCTTAGGAGTGGGACAAACCTTTGCTGTTTCTGCAAAAAGGGGGGGCAGGGGGCGCAAAGCTGACTCTGAACTAAAGAAACAACTCAGCACAGACCATGTCCAATAAGATTTTTCCCCCAAAAAATTGCCATCAGCTTGCCAGGGCCTAGAGCTTTCTTGCTATGCTGACTATCAGATAGCCAGGCTTTCTCTATTTATATTATTTTGTTGATCTAGAACTAAAAATTACACCATGTTCAGATAAATGCTCTGTTTCAAAGATCCTAGAAAGATGACTTGATTTGCAGTAAAATATATAACTTGAAATTAAAATCATTTTTTTTAACAGCAAAGCCAATGGTTGTAGGGAATCCAAGTGAGAATTGCTCTGATCTAGCAAACCTATTTCAATTTGAAACTTGTTGGGGATGCTTGCTCAGTTACTCTGGGAACAGATAGCTGAGCTAGAGAAGTTACGTGTTGGCTATGTTTGCTCCTTAGCCGCAAAAAAATGCCATTGTATCCTCCTCCCTTGCCAGCCAGCTGATCTAGCTGATCAGCTGTTTGGCGATAAATGCTGATTTTCCATAGCTGGTGGAAACACTTTGAATATTTTGAAAGCTATCTGAATGAAAGGGAGTGTGTTGAGTGGCAGAAAGAGGAAGTGGCCTGAATTCTCAGATGTTTTGAAGAAATGGACCTGTGTAGTCTTCAGGGCCATAAAGGTCCCCTGCCACTAATATAAGTCTATTGTCTTAATGATATTGGCCAAAAATCTCTCAAGCTATCTAATTCGGTCCTGCAACCAGATGGTTCTTTCCTCCAGCCATAAACCATTAGGCCTCTTTACAGCCTTGCAGGTACTAAAAGAGCATCTTCCACTCTATCTATCTATCTATCTATCTATCTATCTATCTATCTATCTATCTATCTCTGGAGCTTTTGCTTGATTCTGAGTAACCACATGGACTGACTTAGCTTTCTTGCATCTGGCCAGATGTATATGGAAAGTATTGCCAATTAATCTGGAATTTACAACTAATTTGGGTAGGTGGATGGGTGGGTGTTGTTGTTTTTTTTAATTTGCCTCTACCCTGTCAGTGAATCTTTCAAGAGGCATGGAAGGAAATTAATTTGGAATGATGGCATCACTTCCACTTTGGGGCTTTCTTCCATTAGAAAGCCTTGGCAGGAGAACATTTCTTCTTTGTCCCCAACATGCTGTCAGGCATGTTAACATTTCTCCTTTCCCTTTTTGCATCTGTAATGAGGGAGAGATGTTTGATAGGCCTTGCTGTTTCTTTCAAGGCTGGGGGAGCTGGGGTTAGCAACTCGCCCCCAGTCCCACCCTGGTGGACTTCTGGCTAAAATGGCATGAGAACTGCTAACTTAGAACAAGAAAAATGTTCCCATTACGCTTTTTTGTTCAAGGGAATTAAATGAGTTTTTCTCCAACAACACCCCCAATCCTTTTCTCTTACTCACTTTTAGTAACTTGGCTGGGTATTGTTAGATCCCAACCCTCTACCACAGTTCTCTTTAGCAGAAGGAGGTTGAAGACAACAGCCCTGAAGTAGAAAGTGTAAACCAGGGGTGAAATCCAGCAGGTTCTGAAAGATTGTGGAGAACTGGTAGCGGAAATTTTGAGCAGTTCAGAGAACCAGTAGTGGAAATTTTGAGTAGTTTGGAGAACCGGCAAATACCACCTCTGGCTGGCCAGAGTGGGGTGGGAATGGAGATTTTGCAATATCCTTTCCCTGGAGTGGGGTGGGAATGGAGATTTTGCAGTATCCTTCCCCTGCCACGCCCACCAAGCCACACCACGCCCACCAAGCCACGCCCACAGAACCGGTAGTAAAAAAAATTGGATTTTACCACTGGTGTAAACTAAGTATAAAAAGAAAGCATTCTTAACTAATGGCTAAGATTGAGAAAAGGGTAAAACTTTTCAAGATTTATGTTTTAAGTATTTTTTTAAAAAAACCACATTGCGTTTTCATCCCATTTTTCCCACTTAAAAGGCACTCCAAGTGGGAGGAGATGTAAATCTTGTGAGATGGAATATCAAGATTGGCTTCACATTTTTGCTGCATCAACCAAGCAGAGGCCAGATTTGAACCTGGGACCTTGAGATAAAATCTCTTATTATAAAGTACAGTAAGGCATTCTGGCTCTTTTGGGGAAAAGCAAAACAAGGGTGAGGTGCGTGGGAATGAGAACCATTGCTGGCAAGAGTCATACTTAGATCCCTGCTTTTCCCAGGCTTGTGGAATGTAGCTGGGGCCACAGAGGCATGTACCAAATTTAGAATTTGGGGGGGGGATATAATTTCTCTAAAATGAGTTGGCTCAAGAGGGAGCTTGGTTTCATGCTATAAAAAGTGATAGGAAGGAGAGCACATTGGAGATGTTGCCTGCAAACGTTCTAAAATTCTCTGGTTTGCTCAGGAATTCCTGTGCCTTTTAATTATTTCTGATTCTATCATGACTACAACCTCCCCACCACCTCCCAAAATGGGACAAAACAATTTTCTTTGGGGAAAGAGAGAATAAATGACACCTGTTTCGGAAGGTTTTTCTGAATTGCAGCCTTTTTTAAAAAAAAAATCCCTCCTCTTTTATCCATTGATGTAAGCTTTTCTCACCCCAGGGAATCCGATTGTATTCTTGAGGTTATATACTTGGGTTAGGAGTGTGTAGTTAACTAAGGAAGGAAGAGGTAGGGGTCAGTTTTATGGCCGTGGGAACCTAACAAGTATGCATTTTCATTGGATGCCAGCACATAAAAGGCCTGCCCCAGTTTAAACAAATATCAAAAGTGTTGTCAGTCAAACTGTCATTGCTTGCAGAAGCCCAGGAAGATTTGTAAACCAGAAGTAGGTAATGGGCACGTTCTAGAAATTTTGGGTTACAAATTCTGATTTATTAACATTACACATTTTCACTGATCCAGAATCACAACCCAGGGCAGCTGGAGGCTGATGTCGGAAGCTAAACAGCATCAGTGCTGGTGAATATTGGATAGAAAAAACTGCTAGGAAATCTCCAGGCTGTAAACTAGACTGAGAAATTTTTAAAAATGGAAGGAGGCAAGTGGCAAATCATTTAATTTCTACGATTGCATTCATATTGTCACCAGGACCCTCAGTCTCTTTGTAGCAACACTGTTTGCTCTCAAGAGCTGAAAGTAGACTTTTTAAAGTAATGGCCAGGATTGCAAGGTTCCTCCGTCAGTACGTCCCGACTAGAGATAGCCTTGGACAGCAGATTGCTGAAAGTATATCTGTGTGGAAGGGCTGTATTGGGATGGCTGGCAAACTGTGTAGAGAGGGTTTGCACAGGAAGAACAAAGTTTACTCAGCAAAAGAGAACCAAGAAAGGACTAGATACCTGGCTTGTACAGATATTAAGTTTTCTTATATCACAAACGTGGTCGATGGTAAGCTTGTGTCTTGGCTATAGATGTGGGCATGCTTGATAACAGCCTGTCCCAATATATTCTCCATCACAAAGAAAACAAATGAGTTTAGAGAAGGGGACTTTCCCTTATCTCTGACATTTATAGGATTTATTTATTTATTTATTTATTTATTTATTTATTTATTTATTTATTTATTTATTTTTATTTGATTTATATGCCGCCCTTCTCAGGAGACTCAGGGCGGTTTACAATGTGTTAAGCAATAGCCTTCATTCTTTTGTATATTTTATACAAAGTCAGCTTATTGCCCCCACAAACTGGGTCCTCATTTCACCTACCTTAGAAAGGATGGAAGGCTGAGTCAACCTTGAGCCTGGTAAGATTCGAACCTGCAGAAATTGAAGGCAGCTGTGTTAATTACAGGGTGCAGTAAACCACTGTACTACCAAGGCTCCTTAAGGATGGTTACTGTTGGGGCAACTTAATCATCACATCATCCTGGTAAGGCTGAAATGGTAGTGGCCAGACACAGTGTGATTCCCTGATGAGAACTGGCCTTTTAAACAGTAGTATGAGCATATTCCTTCCTTTCTGAAGGTTCATATTACATGCCTTGGGAGGCTTGCTTTGTGTTTTTGATTCTGAATAAACCCTACAGGCGTTTTTCCTCGTTCCCAAGCCTAAACTTAAGGCATACATGGTTTTCTTTTCCTGTAATTGTATGGAGGCCTCTTTGTCTTTGGCTGGCCAAGGATAGAGTTGCACTAGTGAACTGGATGTGACTTTCTCTTGTAGCTGCCTGCCTACTTGTTGCCTAGTACCTTGACTTGATGGGATGTGTTCAAGATGTGGAATTCCTTGTGTCTGACTGGTGTATTTATTCAAAGATGTGCAAAGGTCAGACATGGCATGGGAAAAATTAAGCCTCTGTGCTGTATGCCTGCATTCCTTGGCTATCTTAATTGTTGATCTATAGAGTGGGGATTGATGCACACCTCTTAACTCTCTAATGTCTTGGTGGCGCATGACTTTTAAAGCAGAAATTTCCAGTTGGGTGCTACTGGAGATTTCTCTGACCCTGACCACTAAAGCGGATCTGGCCGAACCACAAACATGGGACACGAGAGTCAGGCTTCTATATGAACTGTAAAAAAAAAAAAAAAAAAATGCAAAAATGAGTCCTTTCACTAGGCCACGTGAATTTTTTCCTCCTGTTTTTGCCAACTTACATGTAAGCTCTTGAATGGCCACTCAAAACCCTCCCAGTTAAATACCTTTTTGCCTAATAGGATTGCCAAGGGCCACTATCACTCTCCCATCAAACAAAAATCAAGGGATAAAACAATACCACGAAAGTGACTCTCTTGAATTGAGCATGTAAACAAATTAAGACTTGCTAGAGTGGCATTAAAATGTGGTGTGGTGGTTAGTACAGCAATAGTAGCCCTTGTAGCAGTACAATCCTGCAGTGAACAATGCTGGCCAACAATGCTAAGAGGAGCTGGAACTGTTTGAGGAAGGTATCTTCTGAAATGATTGTGCAAGCCAGCAGTGAAAACATCTTCTTAACTAGAGGTAGCATGAGTGGCCATAATTGGCTCTTTTGTTTTTTGTTTTTTGTTTTGTATGTGTGGTATGCTTCCAGCTTGCTCTAACATGTTGTGCCTCTCTGCACTGATAGAGCCTGAATGTTGCCGCAATTAATCCAAGGAAGAAGGGTGCCTTGACAGGTAGAACTGCTTGCCCATAAAGCTTAATGTATATTTACATTCTGATGCTGGTATCTTGGGTTTCCGATATGTAGGGATGAGGTGGGCGGGGGGAGTGCGAGAAGGAATGATATGAATAAGGTACTTCAGTCTTTTTTTTTTTTTTAAGATCGTTCGTGTTTAGTTGTGACTCAGGAAAAAAGGCCTGTAATGGAGTGGTAATGAAATATGAGTGCTGTAAAAGAAAAAGAAATCGGCCATTCATTGCAAGACGGGGCACAAGTCTCTGCTTGCCCAACTTTGCATGCTTTTGGAAGCATTTTCCCACAGTTATCAGTGAACGAAATGGAATCCTTGTCTGCTTTCAATATGAAGCATATTTAGGCTGCCGTCCAAGACTGTACCTTTAAAAAAAAAAGAAAAGAAACACTAAACTTTTTCTCTTGTTCAGAGACCGAAGCAAAGCAAAGTCAAGAGCAATTCGTTTGCGTTCTGTTTAGAAAAAGTCAGCTTTGTGTACAGTATATAACGGGTTGTTTTATCTCAAAGAAGCTATTTGTTTTAGGTAGTTTTTTATTTCTTCCCATTGGTCTTCTAAGTGGATGGCTAGCAAATGCAGAGCAGTTAATAAACATAAGGCAAATTTAAACCTTAGGAGTTACAATGTTCTTTTTGGTTGTCCAAAAATCATTTGACTTCTCCCACATTTCTCAAAATTATGATGATCTAATAATTGCACCTGGTCTCTTTAATATTTGGCAGACTCTTAATCTTTTGGCACACAGAGTTACATGAGAAATAAGCCTTCTTTTCTTTGTGTGTGCGGGGACCAAGTGTGTATTATTTGTTGTAAGTGCAAAAACTTTAAGCACTGAAATGATTCCAAAGTTTTTGATTGAAAAGATTGTTGTGGCCAGTTAGTGTAGAAAATTTTAAAATCCATCCAGAACTTTCAACAGGGAGAATAATACCCAAAGAAATGTTCTGGAGAATGTGAAAGTTTGCTCACTCCTCCATGCTATTTGGATTGGTTTTCATTTAATTGTGTTAGCTATCTCTCGGGTTTGGATGTCATTTTTAATAAAGACGTTTTAGAAAGTTTCTACGGCTTAGAACAGGGGTCAGCAACCTGCGGCTCCGGAGCCGCATGCGGCTATTTGGGCCCTCTGCTGTGGCTCCCTGTCAGGTGATCCCACCATTGGATGGCCTCGCCCTCCCCTCCCAGTAACTCCTTGCCTGGCCTGAGAAGGTAAGGGTGATTGTGGGGGATGGAGAAGTAGCCAGGGCAGAGACAGAGAGATACAGAGCGAGGGGGAGGAGAGAGATATGTCAAAAGGGTTGTGTGGTTCCCAGTGTTTTTTAACTACTGGTTCTCTGCCCTAATGACCGGTTGGGTAGGCGTGGCTGGGGGGGGTGTCATGTGACTGGTGGAAGTGAGTGATATTGAGTTGGCCACGCCCACCCAGGTTTTGTAGCTCCCGGTGTTTTCTGTGGGAAATGGGTCCAAATGTAATGTCCTGGCATTTTACCGTTTGACAAGCAATGTTCAGCATTCATAGTACTTATTAGTATAATTCATTTCATAGTTTATACCAGTTATAATGTTCATCATAGACAACGTAACCTTTCTAGACATCTTTCCTGGTTTTACTGGCCAACTCCTGCAGTCCAACTTATCTAAGCATTTTGACTCACCATTCATTCTTTGTGGAGTTCGGGGAGAGCCAGTTGGTATAATGGTTAAATCAGTACTCTGTGAGTTCTAGTCCCACGTTAGGCATGAAAGCCAGTTAGGTGACTTGGGGCAGTCAGTTTCTCTCAGCTCAACCCATCTGACAGAGTTGTTGAGGTTTAGAAAGCATTATTACATAGGTTTGCTGCTTTGAGGTACCTACAAAGTAGTAAAGGTGGGATAAATTTAAAAATTGGGTATAGAATGGACAAATGAAGATGACACCACCTGCCCACTAGTTGCTTTGGGTTGCAGGTCCTACTGTACCTTGCTGCTGGGTTTATAACTTTGATAGGGAGGTCAAAGTTCAAAATCTGAGGAAGCACCAGATTATATCCCTCTGTTCTCTTGAGTTTTTAAATTCCTGTTTCAATTCAAGGTTAAAGAGAAGGTGGCTTAGCTAGAACAGCTGGCATTCTTCCAACCTAAATCTGTTTGCCTTGTATACAGCAATGACTCCTGGCATTTAGATCTCACAGGGCAGCTTAATGAGTTTATAAGCATACAGTTGCCACTAGTTCAACCATTTTTAAACTCTTCCTCCAGGTAGGTTTTGAATGAGGAGAGACTACCCTTCTATTCCTTTCCCCCACCCTTCTTTCATAGCTGCTTTATACATTTCTCCCTCTCTCTCCCTTCCCCCTCCCTTTCCAAATTCATCTGCTCTTTCCTTTCTTTCGTTACCTGATCCTTGTGGGAGCAGTGATGGCTTTGCTTTAGACAAAGTGTTCAAAGAGGTGCTGAAAAGCTGAATCTTTAGAGATTATGGCTCTGAACCTTGACAGTGCAATTCTAGCAACCATGCCTGGCTTTCTGAATGGGAAACATTGATATTTGTAAAATATTTGGCTATTATTATTATTATTATTATTATTATTATTATTATTATTATTATTATTATTATTATTTTTAAAACCTCCATCTCTCAGGGCTGTTTTCTTCCTTTCAGCAGATTTTATATAACATAACAACAAAACCCTGGAAGAGATGGTAACTTCCTTCCTAAGTATGTAAGATGCATTAGTGGTGACAAAGATGAAACTTTTCACCTTAAATTGCTTGAACCAGGAAGGATAAAGCAGCTTAAGCAGCTGCAAGAGGATCACCTTTGTTTCAGCTATAATCTATTGACTATTTATGCTTACAGGCAAGTCACAATTTAAAGGAAGAAGCTCAACAGTTTTCAGAAGGTGCTCTATAAAACTTAGGACAATAGTAGAATAAGTGTGTCTTACAAAAATGACTGATTCCTATTACTATCTTGCAGAGATCCTACACGCTACTGGTTGAAGCCTGGGATTACAGCAATGACAGTGCTAGTAAGTATGCAATTTCCCTTTTTGTTTCCTTTTCTGGAATTATATAAGAGTAAGCACTTACAATGGCATTACAACAATGAGGCCCTTCGTCATGTTTTGGCAAAGTTGCCATGCATTTCTTAATCACAATAGTGTGCACCTATGGAAAAAGGAAAAACTGATAGACATACACTAGGAGTCTTCTGGATGCATTGAGAGTACAGCTGCAAGAATTCCTAACTAGCCTGCTGCTGTGGTCACAATGCCTCTGATGGTACCCTCTTAAAGAGAACATTGTAGAATATCTCCAGTCTTGGACAGAATTTTGGGTGAGGTCAATATCAGGGAATACCCCGTGATTAAATTGACCAGATAAGAAATGACAGTTCCTTAAGTTATTCTGAAATTTACATTTTTGATAGACATCCTGTTACAACAACAGAAGGATTTTTTTCCTCCTTCCCATGATGGTCCCAGGTTGAATGAGAAGAAATCTGCTACATTAGGGAGAGAGAATTTATCTTCCAGGAGAAACACATCTGGACTGCTGGTCTATTGTTGCATGGCTCATAATGAACATTAGTAAGAAAAATGAGACAGAAAATTCTCCAGAATATCTCCTTTCAGGCAAACGGAAAAGATTTTGAAGCATGTATAGAAAGTTCTTGTGGGTGACTACTGGAATTGGTTAATCCAGTTTTCCCCATGTGGCACTGAAGATCCTTGCTAGGACAACTATGGATGGTATCCCTGGGCTATAATGTGACCGTTTGCTAGCCAGCCTGCCTGAATAGGGGACTGTATTATAACTGAGACTGAGCAGAGAGGAAAATCTGGAACCTTAGTATAATAAATTTTTGGAGAAGAGAGAAAATCAAATCAGAAGAACGAAGCAGGGACAGAGAACAGGATAGATAAAATATCCAGGTTGTAAAAAGAGCAAACAGAACAACTAGCAAGTAGGTATTGTGGAACAGTAGCAGATCCCCTGAATCTAGAGACCCTGTCCCTGAGAAATCAATCATGGCCTTCTTTCCTAAAAGTGGGATTTTTGATACAGTCAAGATCTTGCCAAGGAATAAGGAAAACTGGGTGTTTTCTGCCAACCTTGTTTTTGAATGTAGTGTAGTTTATAACTTGGACTATGATGTAAATGCTTTTCCAACTGTCCTGTTCCTGCCATGATAGAAACTTACAGACGTGCCACTGAAGATTATGTCTTCCCTAGGGATGAAGCTACTAGCAGAGGTAGGGACCTAGGTGGTAGATACAGAAGCCAAGAGATGATGAGATAGGCATGTCAGGTTTTCTCTAGCAAAATAAATAGGAACCTGGACAAGCCTTTGATCTCAGGTGAGAGATCTGAAAAAGAATGGGGCTGAGGGAAAGAATGCATCTGAAACTCCCCTGAGTAAGACATAAAAGGCTATCTGCCATGAAGAATTAAACATAACTAACAATCAAGATAAAGCATTTTGTGAAAGCCTACTCAGTTATCTCTCTCTTCTCCTTGGGAGCAGACATTGGACAAAGCACAGGCATATCCTTTGACCAATGAGGCCAAAAGAATCACCCAGTACTCTTTAAGCTTGACATAAGCAATGGAGCATTGGTTCAATTATTCTGGCCTGTGAGATTATGGATCTTGATCACTAGCCACTATTCCGTTTCTTACTGGAATTCAAACCATAGAGAAATGAAGTTGGCAAAATCTCTGGAAGACCCCAGCATATAACCACATCTGAATTCATGAGTGAGGTAACATTGAAACTGTATGTGTTCCCCTAGTTTTCTTTTAGAAAATTTCACCTGCGCAATCCTCCTTAATTTTTCCGGGTAAACTCACAAGTGCTGATTTTACAGTTCTTTCCTCTGTGCACATTGCTTCCTGTACAATTTTTACGTCGTGTGCTTAGTTCTTTAGGAGTATGTTTTCAATTGATCCACAGCAAGATACTATGTCATGCAACTCAGATGAAGTTCTATGTATGGACTAGAGCACGGATGTCAAATTCGCCATGTCACGTTGCCGTCACGTGATATTTCACAATGTTTTTTCCCGTTCGCAGAGCTGGGATGGGCATGGCCTGCACATAACGCATCCAGCCCGTGGGCCGCCAGTTTGACACCCCTGGACTAGAGGAAAAAATGGCAGCATATAGGTCACCTAAATAGGTGACAGGTATGTTGCAGAGATAGAATGAGTAACATCTGCAGTCATTTTGGCTGTTCAGAGTTGGCAAATCCAGTTCAAGGAAGAGATGAAATTTTGGAGATCCTTCATATTTGAAGCAACATGATGTTCTTAAGCTTGCTCTTGATTTGGAGATAAAAACAAATGTCTTCCTAGGTCTTGCTGATTTAGGCAGATGTACATCACTACTACCACCATTCATATTTAAATCACATGTATGCCTCCTCCAGTTAACACTTAGTTGTATTCTAGTTCTTTTTGGATCTCCCTCTTCAAGATAATACTCAGCTTTTTCAGACTGCTGCTTACAGCCAGTTCCATTGGTAAACATAGGTTACATCAGAGCAGGGGTGAAATCTAGCAGGTTCTGACAGGTTCTGGAGAACCGGTAGCGGAAATTTTGAGTAGTTTGGAGAACCGACAAATGCCACCTCTGGCTGGCTCCAGAGATGGGTGGGAATGGAGATTTTGCAATATCCTTCCCCTGGAGTGGGGTGGGAATGGAGATTTTGTAATATCCTTCCCCTGCCACACTCACCAAGCCACATCATGCCCACCAAGTCACGCCCACAGAACCAGTAGTAAAAAAAATTGGATTTTACCGCTGCATCAGAGTGATTCAGTTATGCTTCCATTTCACTAAACAGCTTTCCTAATGGCTATGAAATTTTTAGGGTATTTCTTTTCAACCTTGGGGAAAAAAACCCTAACTTCAGGAATTGTTATTATCCCCTTATAATTGTAATTGATGGGGGATAATGCCTTCTCTAAGAACACCTGGTGGTGTCTTGAGTGAAATGCTTCCAGTCATCTCCAACTGTGTTTGCTTCCTTTTTTGAAATTTACATAACTCTGCATAGGAACTATCATATATGAATGGATAAACTTAAAAATGAAACAGAAACACCCTTTTAAAGGGAGGAGGAAAAGAATTTAACGACGAGTTCATTGTGCAGGGCTGTGCTTCTTATTTCTATCTAGCCAACCTTAAATATTCCTTTCCCAAAATTGTTGTGAAACTCTCCTCCAGAGAAACGTGCTTGCTAACATTTACTCATGGTATATCTTACTATGGTGAAGGTTTCATCATTGGTTGGATGTTCTCTTCTGCATTGCAAGGAAAGGATGGAGAACACTTCCATTACAGAAGCAAGTGCATTTTGTGGACATTGAAATTAGAAAATACAAGATTGGCCTTAGCATAAAGGCATAAAACAACATATGAAAGAGAAATCATTCTCATATAGGTGCATTAACTCTACTGGAGAAACTCTGCATTTGAAAGAAGCTCTTGTTTGCTAGAAGAGCCTAATTCTTTTCATTCTGCATCTTGTACTATCTCTTTGAATAGATCTCATCTTTATTTCATGAAACAGAATGTCTGAAGCTTCACAATGAATCCTTTATTTGTTCGAACATTCTGGAAGCGAAGTTTTTCACCAACCCCCCTTCTTTAAAAAAAGTTACTTAAAATCCTTTTTTTGAAAAGCATGTTTGACCACATCCAGATGGAGCTTTGCACTTATTCATGAGTAAATTTGCAATAGATCTGGTATTGCATAATTGATTACAATGGTGACCAGGCAATGGAAACTTCCTCCTTTCAATATTATGTTGGTTATCTGCTATTGCAAAGTTTTATTAGGTCTCGTAGAACTTTATGGTGAATAGATTAGAATGCAATATTGTAATGGCAATTGATTCATAACTTACATCTGTTTTAAAATAACGGGATAGATTAATTCATGTAACTAAAGCATTTTAAATTGCTTTTGGAGAAACACAATTTAGACTGGATGACAATACATTTATCTGTCCTAATTGAAGTATTAAATATTTTGTGGAAAATTTTAGGATGCTGTTCCCTAAAGCTAAAGTCCAGAAGCCCTATTAATGTCAGATTGAAGAGCAAACATTCTCAATTATATTTCAGTGCTGAGCACTTCTATCTTGCATAGCTAGTAATTGAGATAGATTACTGGAAAAAGTAATCTTAACATACCTGGAAGATAACTGTCTAGTCTGCCATCTTGTTTCTAATAACGTCCAGTCAAAGCTTTCTGAGTGGCTCACATTCAGCAGCCCTCCACAACAAATACTGTCTTATTCAAGTCCGGGCGAGCCTTGAATCTGTATAAATTCCAGGATCTCAAAAGAACGATAGGAATCTTGTTACCTTGATGTGCTTTCCAGATATGGCATATGAAGAGCTTATTGTTCTTGAAGAATAAGATTAGATGCAGGTATGGAGTGGTTATGATACATAAGCAGGTATTCTATTGGTCCTTTCTCTGAAAATAGATGTATGACAGTTTTAAAATACTCTCTTCAGATGTTCTTAGATGGGAGCTGTCAAATGTACTAAAAGGATAGGCAATCTAATGCCTGCTAGGAA
This sequence comes from Arizona elegans, assembly GCA_022577455.1. Lineage (NCBI taxonomy): Eukaryota > Metazoa > Chordata > Lepidosauria > Squamata > Colubridae > Arizona > Arizona elegans. The sequence goes on from JAKOOJ010000001.1 coordinate 183,387,732, forward strand.
ATCAGCTACAACAGGGGTGTCAAACTCGCGGCTTACAGGCCAGATGCATCCCACCACGCCCTCAAATTTTAGTGGAGGTGGGAAAAGTGATACATCGCATGACGACAATGTGACAACATGAGTTTGACATCCCTGAGCTACAATGACTATAATGGGATTTGGCCTACAAATAGTTTCAGTCATGGTGCATAGGAATTCTGGGAGTTGCAATCCAAAGTAGGTTGTAAAAGACTGGGTCTGAAGATGGCAAAAGTCATTGGGTGGTACCATGCTGGTTCTTTCAAAGGACCTGAACCTGTAGGACTGGGCATTCCTCCTCTGGAACATATCATGAACATCTCCTTTTAAAGGACATATCAGCAACATAATGAAAGTTAACAGGAAGCCTAAACAAGGCTGAGATAATACATATGAAAATTACAAGTGTCTGGAATCTTTTGTGAGATTGGAATCTCTTTGTTGGAATGAGAAAGTTCAACTAACAACTTAAAAGAATGCATTCTGAATAGCGTTAGATATTGTCAGTATATTTTCTAATAATTCAAGCAGACCTTAGGAAAGCGTTTTGAAGATAATGTATTGTCCAGTTCTCCCTATCATAATCTTTATAGTCTTTAAATCAAAGACTAACACAATCAAAAAATGTATTCCATTTTCTGGATACTGTTAGAAGGGTAAAGATGGCCTTGAGGTAATAACCTTAAGAGCTTCTGAGTAGGAATAGCTTCCTTATTTCAAATTTAAGAGGCTGTAGCCTACTTGCTTACCTTAACAGATAGAAAAAAAATCTGCACAGCACAGCTTGAGCCCTTTTTTTGCCCTAGTAACAATTGATTGCCAAATGTGTCCTGGTTTAACAGTACAGAATACCCTCTTGGAAAATTCTCGAGAGGGAAATTGGATTTTGATATCAGAAGCTGAAAGGATCTTAACAGCCAGGCAACCCACTACAACAGAGCAGATTGTAGTAGGTAGATTAATGATCCTAGTCAGTGGTGAAATCCAAATTTTTTTACTACCGGTTCTGTGGGCATAGCGTGGTGTGGTTTGGTGGGTGTGGCTTGATGGGCGTGGCAGGAGAAGGATACTGCAAAATCCCCATTCCCTCCCACCCACTCATGGGGGAAGGATATTGCAAGATCTCCATTCCCATCCCACTCTCGGGCCAGCCAGAGGTGGTATTTGCCAGTTCTCCGAACTACCATATTTTCTGGCGTATAAGACGACTTTTTAACACATGAAAATCTTCTCAAAAGTCGGGGGTCGTCTTATACACCGGGTGTCGTTCTCCTGTAACCAGGCAGACCAGCCCGAAAGGCTCTGGCGATCCAAGCTCTGACGATCCCAGCTGAGGTGCCTGCTAATCAGGCAACTCAGCTTGGATCGCCAGAGCCATGTAAAAGGAAAAAAGATTTCCCCCTCCAGCTTGCTTATCTTAGCTGTTAGTGGCAACGCTTGCCTTGCTTCGCTTGCCTGAATCCATTCCATCAGCAAGCAACTCCCTGCCTGCAATCAAGGAGGCAGGGAGTTGTGGACTTCAACTCCCAGAATTCCTCAGCCAGCAAAGCAAAGCTGGCTGAGGAATTCTGGGAGTTGAAGTCTACAAGTCTTAAAGTTGCCAAGGTTGAAGACCCCTGTTCTATTGGGTAAGTTTTTTTCCCCTTTGGGAGCTTTAAAAAAAATAGTTAATTGGGTTTTTTTTTTAGTTGTTCTTTTTTAGACCTAGCCATTTAAAGTTTAGGAAGTTTTAAATTTAGCTTTCATATAAAAATTAAAATAAAATAAAATAATATTTGTGCAGCTTTCTGAGATTTAGTGTGTTTCTGTAGTGTTTCACTCTAACTACACAAACACACAAAATCTCACAAAGCTGTATATGGAATTTTGTGTGTTTAAAGTGTGAAAGTTGGGTTTTTGGGCTTTTTGTGGCTGTGTGAGGCTTGTTGCAGGGGCCATTTTGGGTCTAGCACAGCTGCTTTTACATTATGGGTGAGCCAGTTGTGTTGTGTGTGTGTGTAAAGTGTGAAAGTTGTTTTTTGGGGCTTTTTGTGGCTGTGTGAGTTCCTGCTTGTTGCAGGGGCCATTTTACATTGTGGGTGAGCCAGTTGATGATGTTTTTTAATTTTTATTTGGTGTGCGTTGGAAGAGGGGTAGTCTTATATGGCGAGTATAGTCCAAACCCTATATTTTAACAGGAAAAGTCGGGGGTCGTCTTATACGCCCAGTCATCTTATACGCCAGAAAATACGGTACTCAAAATTTCTGCTACCGGTTCTTTGAACTGCTCAAAATTTCCACTACCGATTCTCCAGAACCTGTTGGATTTCACCCCTAATCCTACTGTGTCTAAACTACCTGCCATTTAATGAAGAAAACAACAATTTATCTGTGGATCTTGACTTGCCCAAAACAGTACAAATACATTTTGTAATGAGTTTAGGCAAAAAATATAATTCTGGACACCTTCATCCCCCTTCTCTTTCCTACATTCCTATCAGTGTCCAAATGCTTTCATTTTTTTCCCTCTTCTCATTTTGATTCAAAGTGTAAGATTCCAGCGTGGTCAGTGGCAAAATCTACAGATTGCTTTCTCTCTAGGCAGGCAGGCTTTTTTTTTCCCCCACTGTCTGCCGCCATTGGATTGCTAAGTCATTAACCTTCCATTTCTGTGGCTTAGTAATGGCAGGTTTCTCAAGCTCTGAACTAATTTTCTTTGGGTACAGCAAGCTGCCAAGGTGGGAGTGGAGAGAAGGAGTAAAGGAGTATGTGGAAAATCCTACCACAGCTGGTTATGTGAGTGCTTGTTTTTTCCTGTGTGGTGGCTAATAACTGCCCAATGATGTTATGATATACTAAGGTGAAGGGGGGGGAGCAGAGGCGGAGCATTTTACACATACAAGTTGTATTCCCCTTTTCTCTTCAGAACTTTATGTGAACGTAAAGCTAAGTCTGCAGACATAGAGGTCATGCAGTTGCTAGCAGCATGCTCTTGCGTCCATGGATAAGGGGACTGTTGCCTTGCATGTGTGAATTGGCCCTACAGGTATCGTCATTATTAGGGAAATGAAGTGTGCAACAATGGGCCTTTATGGTGCAATTTACATTACAAACTGCCCTGGAACAAATATTTTGAAAGCTGTTAGTTGAATAAGTAACTAGGTCTGTGTTCCCAGCATAACTGTTCTCAAAAGAGAGGTATGATATCCTTGCAGGAAGCGGTTTTTAAATACAGCATTAAAACTGTATAGTATTATAATATCAGTTTTTCCACCATGTCTGTAATAAGCCAGTAAGTAGGGAGTGAACATGTAGTTACTATTAGTTCAAGATTGTAACTGAAGATAAATTGTAAATTGCCGTATTTCTGTCATAAAAGAATAATGTAGTTTGCTGAATCTTTTTGCTGAAAATCCATAATTCTATATATTATGTTTATATATTGTATATATAATACTCATATCCAATGTAACTACTTTTCCCAAAATCATTTGAACAAATAGATGAGCATTCAGCCAAAACTGAATGCAAGTCCAAATCTTTGCATAAGTGACCCCGTCATTTTAAACTTCCATTTTTGTATTTTTTAAACTAATGTTTAAATAGGTGTAATAATATTCTTACTCTTTATTTCAATACCTCCGCAATATTCTTTAACTGTCTATTTTTTTAAAAAAAAAAAACCTGCAGATTTAGAATTGTCTAACTTAGCACTTCTGAGCTGATAATAGTTTGAAGGCTTCTAATGTGTTTGGGTCCCATGGTGAAATCAGGACAAGTTTTAACAGAATATACTGCTATTCCACATTTCAGTTGCAATTTCTCTTGCGATAACTCAAATGGTTTAAAAGCTTGATTGGCATTTACTTGTTCAGAAGTATTAATACCTCTATTAGCCCATAATTAAAGCAGCCTTTAATGCTGGAAATAGAACTGTGGCTAAAAATGGAGCAGAGCCTCTCCCACAATATCAAGTGGGATCACATAATCCTCCCTGAAGCTCTTATATGATAAAAAATAATAATAAACCAAACAAGGAGGCTGTTTTAGTAACATAGCCATCAACCTGAAATACCTGAATTGACTTTTGTCCTTTCTTATAACTTCATGGATTACATTTTTGCCATGGCTGTTCTGCAAACAAGACTAACTTCAGAAATGATTTGCATACGGAAGTCCATGTTCAGTTTCTTCCAGCTGAAGTATTTCCCAGCTGAGCTGGAAGAAATGTTATGACCCGCCCTAGACAGCCATGAAAAGTTGTAATTCACAATACTAGGCTAAATAGGACTATCATCATCTAACTTAGTTTAAGGCTATGGAATATATTTATATGCTTGTTGATGTTTTTAGTCCGTGATCTGGTTACCAATATAGCTGAAGGGAGCCTGCAAAAATGGCTTCTGTTTCAATATACAGTTAGAATATTCATCTCTTCAAATTAACTTGTGTATATATTAAAAAAACTGGGAAGATTTAGAAATAATCTTTACAAAGTGGGCAACCAGGAGTTCATATCTTTCTTTTTCATTGTTGTTCCAAAACACATCAAAACAAAAATTATGTTTTTAAAAATTGTATCTTTAAATTTGAGCTGATTTGTTCTTTAAATCTGTCTTGCTTTATTGTCATTAGCCCTGCTGTCACCTTATTTATATCTTGACATTATTGCCATCTTTTTCTCTTCCCTCTTATTTTCTCTTTCCTTCTTTCCTCCCCACTTCTTTCCTCCCCCCTTTTTTCCCCTTATTAGGCACCTTTCCGTACCTAGATAAATTTTCATGCTATATCCCAGAGCTGCTAGCAAGCAAGTCTTATGGCAGTGTCAGATAACTGAAGTCACAAGGCTGGACTACAAAGTGAAATACCACAGATCTATAAACAATGTTCCACAGTAATGTGAAATTTTCAGGTTTTTGGGTATACCCCACAGCAGTTGAGGGCTTTCTTTCAGAACTAAAATGAGTTTCCTAGAAACCAACCCTTCCTTCAAAGAGATCATGGAGAAATCTTGTCAGATTATCTCTACCTTCATTTTTCCAATTTAGCCCTTTACATGTCCATGCAGACCCTGTGAATTCATCAGGCTTACTCACAGTTAAGTGTGTATATAATGACAGCTTACAGTAGCTTGAAAATTGGCATCTAAAAAGATGAATAAATATCATAACTGGCTTTAAAAAGTTACTTGGGAAGGTGAGCAACCATTGCTTTAAAGTTGCTTAGACCTGTTTGTCTGGAAATTTTTGGCACGGGTTTTCCAAGTCCAAATAGGTTTTGTTACAACACTTCTTCTGTATATGGCCCAAAGGCTTTATAAATGCTATGCAAAGGCTATTGGGTTGTTGGATGAATAATCAGAATAAAGCACAAGACATTGTAAGTGGGTGCTGAGCTCTTCTTGTTTGGAAAAGCTGTTCCAGCCTCGTGCTGCTGTCCTAATTGTTGACCATCAGTTGGTGTTGGATTTTATCTTCCACTCCAGATTTAGAGTTAAGTTTTTTTCATAAAGCATGTGTTTTCTAGCAGCACTTTCCTGATTCATAAAGTTCATTTTATAATTGTTTGGTTTAATGGATAGAATGTTGTCAGCACAGCTGGTACAACTGGGCAACGAGGCACTGTGTTAGGAATAAGGAGTTTATCAGATTGTTTGTGTATAGTGTATTGAGAAATGCTAACCAGGAGAGCAACAGCAAAGGATGAAGTAGTTCCAAATTTCTATGAAAATGTATGTTTCCCTGTTGGTGACACTTCAATACAGGCTGGTGCTTCAAGACTTGACAATATTGTTACATTAACTTCCACATCTTTCACTTTTGGAGGCTACTTGGGTGAATTAACACAATAATTGAGGTCCTCCTAAGTGGCTGTTCCATTCTTACTGATTTTTCCTCTTTCAGGTGCAGATAGCATTATTGAAAAGGCATCACATTCTGGGATGATCAATCCAAGCCGTCAGTGGCAGGTCTTGAAGCAAAATTCTGGAGTAGCTCATTTTGAATACCAGATCCGAGTCACCTGTGATGAACACTACTATGGTTTTGGATGCAACAAACTTTGTCGACCAAGAGATGACTTCTTTGGACACTATACTTGTGATCAGAATGGCAATAAAACCTGCTTGGAAGGCTGGATGGGACCAGACTGCAACAAAGGTTTGTAATACCCATGATCTGTTTCTTATATATCCTCCACTCCCAAATTCTAGAGACCAAAAACGGTTATCTTTTTAGGCTAACTAAACATCTGCTCAAAAAAGTAGTTTTGCCATAACTTGGGCAAAATTAGAACATAGTTTTATTTAAAAATATTTTAGGCTGACTTTTTTGGGTCCAAAATTTAGATGGCTTACAGGATCGGAACAAATTAACAGTCAGCACAGTCACAAAATACTATTATTATGGAAATAATAAAAGGGACATTAGACCCATTAATGTAAAGGGCAGCTACATTAAATCACCTACAGGAGTGGCTATGTTTTGGGTGATACCAAATTATCTAAGGCGATTAAAATACAAGGACAACAAAAGGTCTGAAAGAATATCCCTAAAATAGAGGAATAGGCAATTAAGTGACCAATGTAGTGTACGCAAACAAAAAAAAAAGTTCTAACTTCACATGTGTGCTAATGGAGTCAGATTCAATCATGACTGACCAGGTAGAATGATTACAGATGTGGTCAAGAGGGTTCTAGGAAACATCCAGTTTTGTTTTTTTTTTAATTGCTGTGATTAAAGGCAAATTCCATGCTGGGAAACATGGAGGAATGAATAGATACTGTAATTAAGTTACCAGAAATGTAATGTCTTTATGGGGAGGTTGCTTTTGAATGTTATATGCAGTTTAGTTTAACTCAGGAGGAAACTGGTAGAAAAGGTAAAATATTTGGGGTTCTTTTGCTCAGAAAAGAGTAAGCAAAAGAGACACAAGTATATAAAATTATGTTGGATGTAGAGAAAATAAATAAATGGAGAAATTATCTTCCTCTGTTATAATCCGAGAAATTAAGGTTAGTTGACGAAATTGAATGGTGAACAAATCAAACAGATAAAAGAAGTACCACAGGATCCAATCTGGGTCAGAGGAGGGCTCCAGCACAAGTCCAAAAGCTCAGAAGACAAAACCTCTGGTCCCAGTGACCGACCCAGATTGGATCCTGTAACATTATCCTGGGACACGTATATTCGCCTTCATTCTAAAAAAGAAGTACTGCTTCATACAAGATGCAGATAAACAGAACAAGTTGCTTCTGCAAGCTGTAATGATGATACCAGTTTAACTTGTTTGAAAAGCGGATTAGATCAGTAAATGAAATTTACTTGCCCACAGTGCAGTTGGCAAAATGCAGATATCACATGAACCAACCTCTTTCACCTAGTGATACAGCCATCCTTGAACAGTTACATTCCCTACCAGTGAAGGTTCTAAAAGGATTTAAACAGCATAAAGCCTGTGTTACAGCAATCCAACTTGGACACCACTAGCGCATGAATAACTGACTTCTCCAGGGAGAGTTGCAGCTGGCAAAACAAAACAAAACTCCTTAACATTGCTGCCTAAGCTTTCTCAGCTAGTGATATATCCAGGAGACCTCCCAAGCTGTGTTTGTATTTAGTTTAATAATGCATGATTATTTTGTGAGTTGTGACTTCCATTCAGTACCTCATATGACTTGGTCTAACGTGGCCTCTTGGAGGTAGTACTGTGCTTGCAGATCCTCACTTAATATAGGCCATTAGGCCAATTTCCCTGCCCAACTGGGCTGTATGTGTGAGTGAGTGAGTGAATGAGAAAGAGTGATTGTGGTTTTTTGGAATACTTTTAAAAATATTATATACGTATTGAGCGACAAAACAGCCAAGACAGCCAATCTGTCTCAGGAATTCTGGGAGTTGAAGTCCACAGGTTGTAAAAGGGTCACATTTGCCCACCCCAACGCAGGATCATAATTAGGGGTTATATCCTCTATGTCAGTCATTTTGTGAATGAATGAGCCCCCTCCCAGTAGCCATCTTCTAGCAAGCACCCGCAGGATGTCCTCAACATTCCAGACAGAGGTGACCATCAGTCCCCAGAGCCTGGGGGCGCCTAAACAATAGTGTTCAGCATGAAGGTATCATGAATCATAACCAAATGTGTCCTCTGTTTAAAAAGCATCCATAAGGATTATATCTCAATTGTGGAGTGTTTAACTTTGTCCAGCACAGGTATAAGCCGTCAGATTTCCAAAACGGAGGAGCGGGTAGCAGAGTGATAGGGAAAGAAGGCTACCTGAGCTCCTGCTACTAACCAGAACAGAAGTGAATTTTGGGGTGTCAATTTAAGAACGTTTTGCTCTTAAGACTTCCATCGGTTTGCCTTCTCTTCTCTAGTTTTACTTTTTAAGAAATCTTTGTGAGAAGTTTTTTTGGAGGTCTACACTTGCTGCAAATCGGGTAGAGTGAATTTGCAATTGGACAGGGACTCCCTCTGTGCTGAGACCTCTGATAAAAATGACCTGTACTCTGATACCTACAGCTGCCATTTTAGGCTTAGCAAATGCCTCCAGTCCAGTGGCTCCCACTGGAAGGCCTTTGGAGACCACATTGTTGCACACATCCAAGAAGAGTGTGGATTGCCTGTGAATGTCTAAGATAGCCATGCCTGCTTGCTTTTTGGCCTTACCCACCTCTGGCATGCACCCCTTTCCTGAAAGTTAGATACAATTTTGCTTGATTTGAAAACAATCCCATTCTGAGTCTGGCACGTCTCCCATTCCTACCCACAAACATGCATTAAAAAAACAAAACCCCAGATTCCTTTGTTAATGCTAAGAAAGCAAGTGAAAGACCCTTGATTGCTTTTCTGTTCTGTGTTGGCTGTGGTACTATCAGTGCACTGCCAATCATCAAAACATTTCACTGTCGGAGTGGGTGAAAGGTGCTTTTATGCAAATGATTTGCAGCTATAATACATGAGTGCCTAAATGTATAGACTAAGTTGAGAGACAGAAAATGCTGCAGGCCAGTAAAGTCTTTAGAACTCTCAACATTGGGCTCATGTAATTTTGTTAATGAAGCTTTCACCAAGCAGTTGGGACCCCTTCTTGGTAGGTTGCTAGCATTTCAGTTGCAATTGCTAGCAACTGAAGCAATTCAGTTTTCTTTTCTAGAAGGCTTCATTCAAGGGGCCCACTGCAATGCTGAACTGGGCTATTAAAAACTTTCCAGGGGATTCAAGCAGTGGAGAAATCCAATTTTTTTTACTACCGATTCTGTGGGCGTGGATTGGTGGGCGTGTTGTGGATTGGTGGGCGTGGTGTGGATTGGTGGGCGTGGCAGGGGAAGGATGCTGCAAAATCCCCATTCCCTCCCCACTCCTGGGGGAAGGATATTGCAAAATCTCCATTCCCACCCCACTCTGGGGCCAGCCAAAGGTGGTATTTTCAGGTTCTGCGAACTACTCAAAATTTCCGCTACCGGTTCTCCAGAACCTGCTGGATTTCACCCCTGGATTCAAGGTGCAAGAAATGTTACTTTGTGCCTTTATTTCTCCTAAATTTCCTCTCTTTTTAAATTGCTCCATTTTTTCTTCTTTTCAGCAATCTGTCGTCAGGGTTGCAACCCCAGACATGGTTCTTGTAAAATACCCGGTGAATGCAGGTAAAAGCAAAGAAATCTTTTCTTCCTTAAATGATTCAGAATTGCTGTAAAACTAAGAAGTAAAAAAAAAAAAAAAAGCGCAGGAGTTAGCATTAGGGCAGTCTTGATGTTTAATTTCGAAGCAAATATTCTCGACCCCAGGGCTCGGGAAAGAAAACAATGTTTTGGGGAGATGCCTTGGAAAAGCCTGTTGCATGTAAACATATTTCTTTTGGGTCCGGAGGCAGGAAGTCAAATAGATTGTGAATCTTCTATTCTGAATGACAGCTAAACTCTTGGCCCAACGTTAGTGTGTAATCCATTTACTTACTTCTAGTAAGTGTAATTATATGACTGGTTTTAGCTTTCGCCATCTCCTCCCCTTCCCCCCCTCCTTTCCCTCAATGTTTCCCACCAGTAGGCACAAGTTGAGCATTCTTGAGATGGGATTAATGCCTCCTCCTTAGGTCCTCTGCTCTTGGGAGCCAGACTTCAGAGTGATGAGAGGTTAATAGCTTGGATGGAATCTTGTCCGTCCGTAGATCTTCTTGATGAGGCAGAGGGCTGCTGTGGTTCTTTGATGTCTCCTTTTCTGGCAAGCAGACAAGGTTGGGGTGAGTGGTAGGTAGGGAAAACAGCTTGCATGTAGCCAGACTCAGAAAGCCAAGAACGATGATTATGTTGCATCCTTGAATTGGGTTTGCATTAAGGTAAGGATGGCGAGTATTATTGGGCTAGGAACCTTTGCTTTATAACGCTTCCTTTCTTTCTGGAGTAATTGGCTGCCTGTGTTTCAGGCGCAGAAAAGGGAGCTCCTGAGACTGGTAGGCAGAGGCCCTCCAGAAGCTGGCTGTGTAATCAGACATATTGTCGGGTTTTTGGTTTCTTCCCTAGTCTGACTTCGAGACTTGGTCACCGAAGCCAGAAGCATTTGGGGAGGTCAGGAAAATCTCTGGCCTCAGGGAACCGCTTGAGGTTTGGAGGTTTGCAAGTCGGAATCCAAAGGATAGGTTTATATTCCAAAAAATGGTGGCAAGCACAGTGAAAAGGGGGTCAACCAGACCTCGTCCTTCCCCTTCAACTGGCAAGCATTGTGCCCAATCACATCACACCAAGCCAACACACTCCTTCCTCTTTCTTAATCTCAAAGTCAATCAATTCCCTGCTTTTCTCTCCCTGGTAACAGCTCCCACCCCATTTGTGTTCTCGAGTTTTTCGGAAGAGGAGTGGGCCATTGCCAATAACTCCATAAGTACCTCTCTTGCCTCTCTGTAGAAAAACAGGACTATTACTTGTAGCGGTGGGGGTGGGGGAGAACAACAATGTCTGGCAGCTTTCAAGCCTTTATTGATCCGTGTCTGCCTGGAGAAGATCCTGAAAAGGAAAGGAATGTACAGGTAGTTCTCAACTTACAACAGTTCATTTAATGACCAAAGTTTCAACATTACTGAAAAAAGTGACTTATGACCATTTTTCACACTTACAACCATTTCAGGATCTCCATGGTTACATGATCAAAATTTGGATGCTTGGCAACTGACTTATATTTATGATGGTTCCAGGGTCCTGAAGTCATGCGATCAACTTTTGTGACCTTCTGACAAGCAAAATCAATGGGGAAGTCAGATTCACTTAACAGCCGCGTTACTAACTTAATAGCTGCAGTGTTTCACTTAACAACTGCGGCAAGAAGTCATAAAATAGGACAAAATTCACTTAACAAATGTTTTTCTTGGCAACAGAAATTTTGGGCTCCGTTGTGCTCGTAAGTCAAGGACTACCTGTCAGTGAGGCTGCCAATTGGTCACCCCAGGAGAGCCCTTGTGCAGTACACAACATTCATTCAGCAGCAGTAGTAGGAGACTCTGTGCGCTCTCGGGGTCCTTGCTCCACATTAGAAGTGGCTTCCACCTTGTAGCTGCCACAGTATTTGCAAAAGAGAGGAATCTGTCTAGAACAGGACGACCCAAGTATGGTTGCTTTCCTGGGGGCTTTCTCAGTTGCAGAAATGGAATATGATTATGTCGGGAAGAGAAATGCTAACTATGAATAAGAATAAGAACTGGAAGGAACCTTGGAAGTCTTCTAGTCCAGCCCCCTGCTCAAGTAGCGAAGACCCTATACCATTTCAGACAAATGACTGTCCAGTCTCTTCTTGAAAACCTCCAGTGATGAAGCAGCCACAACGGACTGAAGGCAATGAGCTTGAGTGCCCTTCCCCTTTCAGCCATCAGAGCTTTTCTTTGAGTCCCCTTCCACGAAAGGTGGTCCCTATCCCAGAGCTGCCTGGAATGGAGGGAGGTGGGGGAGGGCAGGTAGGCCCTATCCCGTGCCTTTATTGTGGAGACATTGCTGAAAAACAGGCGTGCCTGCTTTTTAAAAAAGGCAAGGAGTGAATGGACCCTTTTACACAAAAATAGGATCAAAATCAATCCAAGTGGTGCTAACAGAATTATCCTGAAGAGAAAAGTGGTGAGATTCTTGCTCTCTGACTGTCTCTCCGTGCAGACTCGCCCTCAGTCAGCCTGTCGTATTTCTTTGCCCTATTTTGGTTGGGCTGGATCCCAAGAGATGCACAAGCCAAAGCAGCAAAAGATTTGTGCTTCTGTCATCCAGCTGAATGTGCCTTAGAGGGTTTGCCTGCATTCCTTACTAGCCAGAACAACAGGCTTTGTTTCCAGAGTTCAAGCCTTCCTGTGCCTCTCGCCTCCCACTTGCTGCCCAGACATGCATTATTGCCCTTATTTACTTAAGGTGCAACTTTCCCACACTTCTTTTTTTTAATATATATATATATAGTACTTCCAGCAGCAGAGCTGCCCTTCCTGATACCCCAGCCTCAATTATCTTCTTGGACTCGGGGAAAACCAAACTATACGGTGTGTTTTTTTTCCCACTGGGTTGGGATGAGTCATAGTCTGCTATGTTACAGATGCAGCCGTTTAAAAATAAAACCCCAGCCGAAGCTGCTTTTAAGACCTAAAAACAAAAATGTATAGAAATTTCTCTCATTCTCGTTAGAAGCGAAGTAGAACCGAAAAGAAAAGGGAAAAAAAAGACCTGATCAAGATGAAATGGGCCCATTTTGTAAGTCAGGCTCTATTTTTGAAGCATACAATGGCTGGATGTACATTAATGTGAAAAAGGCCTAATAAATTCCTCTGCTAAAATTAGCCTGGCTTCAGTTTGGCTTGTTTTTTTGGAACTGAACTATCAAGATGGGCCTTGCCTAACATTAAAAATCAAGTAGGACTTTTGGAGGCTGGTCCCCCCCCCCCCCTTTATGCTGCTCTGTGTTGAAGCTGTGTGTGCTGCAAGAGGCTGTTGGCAGTTAACTTCAGCGGTCTGTTCTGGAAGTCCCTCTTCCCCAACATCACGTTCTCCTTTCCAGCACCGGCTGCCAGTGATGGGGCCTGTAGTCTAAGCTTTCAGGCAGCTTTTTGTGAGGGGCAGGAGAGAAGCCGCTATAAAGCTTTTGTTCTGTGCAAGGATTGAAATCTGTCTTTTGTCCTTCTGGGCCTTCTTTATTCAAAGGGGAACTTCCATTTCCTCTGCTCTGCTGCTCCCAGAGAAGATCCCACAGTCAGGACTTGAAATACCTGTTGTTTTCAATCTATCAGTGGCATCAAGGCATCTGTCTCTCTCAAAGCTGCTGCTGCTGTCAAAAAAAAAAAAAAAAGATAATAATTAGGGGGAGTGGCTTTCCATTTGAGGTTTGTTTTTTTTTTTTTTAAGGAGAATTGAAGCATGATATTAGCGCTAAGTGATTAGCTCCCCAGTCATATCCCTGTCATTCTTTTCCCCTCATCACAAGGCTGTATGGCAGGGTATTGCTTTGAAAATCAAATGAAAAGGCTTGTTTTGGAAAGTTAGGTCCAATGGAGTTGAGTAATTGCAGTTGATTGTTTCTTTCCAGATATTGGGCATGATGAAATGCCTTTTTTTTTTTTTTTGTTCACTTACAATTTCACACTTGCAAATTTTTCATTACCACCTCAGATAGTACATTTTATTTTATTTATTTTTTAAAAAAATTGACAGTGCCCTAGTGCACAAGGGCTGGAACGCGGAGGGAGACTGGCTATTTGGATAATAAATGATTTTTCCCAGATTTTGTTGTTACGTCAACTTGTGTTGTAGTACATGTTTGTTTGTTTTAAACTTACATACGCCTTTGAGCCAAAGTTTAAATAAAATCATCATAGAAGTGGGGTCCCTTTATTGAGCTATGTCTGGGGCAGCTATATCAACCCCCCACCCCATCCCTTTCCTTTCATCTTGTGTATGGAAATATTGCTTTAGAACTTCTGTTGTTATCTGTCTTAAAGTGGCTTCCTTCTCCTCATGTCAGCCTGTGATTCCTAGTAACTGTATAGTGCATACCCCAAACAGTGGTACATCTATGAGCAGAGTTGTGAGCAAAGGGAAACCTAGTTAGCTAGCTGCTTCATCCTGCTGGGCTGTTTGCCTTTCTGCTGAAATGTCCCTAACCCCTTGTATTCATGAGGGTCTTTGGATAATTGTCGCTCCTCCTGACTCATTCTTTTCTCTTTTCACCCTGATCCCTTTCTCTAATCCATTTGTCAAGGCCCAGAGATTGATCTCTTGTGTCCACCCACCCACTCTCCCTCCTGCGTTTGTGTGAGCTTCAGAATAGCATAGAGTCTTGTTTTCAATGGCTCCACACTGAGCCTCCCAGAACAGTTATTCTTTTGTACAAAGGCTGCCTTTGCAGACCTTGGTTAAAACTGTTTGTTTACAAGAAGCCACCAAATAAGTCTCAGAAAGAATGCTGCCATTAAAAAAAAAAAACAGGAAAGCAAAACTTGGACTTTCCAACCGCTGGTCCTTTTATTTCCTTTCGGGATATAATTCCAAGCTCTCTTTCTTTGAAGGTGTCAGTATGGATGGCAAGGCCAGTACTGCGATAAATGCATTCCACACCCGGGCTGTGTCCATGGCACTTGCAACGAACCGTGGCAATGTCTCTGTGAAACCAACTGGGGTGGCCAATTCTGCAATAAAGGTAGGCTGGATCTAGGAGGAGCTGTGAGGGGGTTGGAAATGCAGATAAATATCATGGAGGTTGGGATGGTAGGTAGAAAGTGCACTTTGGCCCTGCTGGCTTTGCTCCCCTATTCTGCTTATGAGCTTGCTGCCATCTGGTTGCTTTGTCTTGGAGGATAGTATGGCAGAGGACACAAAACATCTGTTTTGAAACCCTCTTATTCATTCTTTGGCTCCTGTTTATCCCTTGCAGATCTCAACTACTGTGGAACTCACCCGCCTTGTTTGAACGGAGGGACCTGTAGCAACACAGGCCCTGACAAATACCAGTGTTCCTGCCCTGAAGGCTATTCGGGACAAAACTGTGAAATTGGTAAGAAATTCTCTAGGAGCTACTTTGTTGTATTCAAGCACCATGCCTGCACCCCTAGGGATTTTCTGGGCAGTACAAGAGATTGGGGGGGGGGGGGGGGGAGTGCAAAATTACATTTCAGTACACAGTAAGGAAACAATGGTTCTCCAGAACTTTGGACTCCAGCTTTCATCTGGCTTACCCAGGATAGCTAATGGCAAGGATAATGGGATCTGAAGTCTAAAAGAGCTGGAGAAATACCATATGGCTTCCAGTCTTGAGGAAGTCAGCCACAACCATTATTTTCATGCATTTATTAAAGGTTAATTCCTATTAAGAAAAATTTTCTTGTTATAGACACATGCATGCACCAATTAAAATATAAATACAACACTGAAGTACTAATGTAGTACTAGTATAGTAGTAAAATACTAGAATAATACTGGCACTGAAGATGTTACTTAGTTGGGTAATGAAATGTCTGCAATATGATGACTTGAAATTTCTGGAGAAGGCCATTGCCTTGAGTGGATCTTTTGGAAATGCTCACCAGTCACCATGCAGTTAAAATCAACTTGGTTCAGAAATGTGTGGTGTAATGAGACAACTGGTAGGTGTGTTTCCAAACCATCTAATCCAGATAACACCCTAGACCAGATTTTGCCAACCTTTCCAGCTTTGCAGACCAGTGAGCGGGCAGGGGGGGAGGAGAGAGAGGATGAGTCCGTCTGAGCAATAGGCAAGCGCCCATGCGCAGCTCCATTTGTGTGAGCGCTGGGCACGCGTACCCGCCGTTCGCACAAATAAAGTGCATGTGCCCTCACTGCTTGTGCAAGTGTGGATGTGCATATGTGCTCGCCCACCACTTCCGCGCCCCAGTTCTGAACGGCTCAATGCCCAGTAGTGGGCCATGGCCTGGGGACCCCTGCCCTAGTCCTTGAAGATGGCACTGGGAAGAATGTGTGATCAGGAAGTGTGAAGTGGTTGTTGAGAAGTGAGCCAGTGGTCTCTAGCTTAGTAACCTGCCATTGGTTTCAGGGTAAACCTGGTAGCATTCAAAGATGGGCAGAGTATTAGGTCTACTGCAAGATGGAGGATCCAAAGGAAGCAAGGAATGACTTTGAGGGTAAGAGAGGTGGTTCACCTTGGCAGCTTTGGCTAAACTGAAGGGAATTCTGTTCTTGCTGCAGCGGAACACGCCTGTCTTTCGGATCCTTGCCACAACGGAGGAAGCTGCCTTGAGACCCCTACTGGATTTGAATGTGTCTGTGCACTAGGCTGGGCAGCACCAACCTGCATGCTTAGTAAGTGAATTGGAATGATAAAGCTTTAACCTCTCTCGCCTCCTTAAGTGTCACAGAAATTTCCAAGTGGTTCTTCATAGTTACTACTGTCAGATATCATGCCAATTAACCAAAACACAGGACCACTTTGTACCTTTTAAAGATTCTCCGTTAAGAATTCTTAAATCCTTAAACTGTTTGTTACTCGTACACCTTGCCCAGTATTATCTGCGAGGCTGGAAGAAGAAAACCACAGCATGTTCTTCTGTCTTACATGTGTTATCCTTTCAGTTCCAGTGTCCATGGACAAGTAAAAAATTGTACTTCAGGAGAGATTAGAACTGCAGTTAAAGACAGATTAGAACTGAAAAGCAGAGCTGGGCAGTACTTTGGCATATAATCCCAGAAAAGATGTTTTGGAATATGCAGGAATGCAAAGGAAAATAGAATGGCACTGTTCCTTGTTTATTAAAATTATTATAAGGAAAATTATTATATTAAAATAATGTATACAGAACGTCCCAGGTTGGTTGGGGAGATACTAGTGTGTGAAACCCTGGGGAGTCCCATTTAGGGTTAAGAGTACAAGGCTGGAAGGATTGAATTGATAATAAAACAGCGCTCTGTGTTTTCCTGGGCCCCACTTGAACTTCTCCCAAGTATAAATTGAATTCATTGGAGTCCTTTTCAGGCTTGAGCTTCTAATCTTGGCACTTAAAAAGCAGGACAGGAATGTTTTTTTGTGAATATCCATGAATGAATATTTTCACTGGCATTCTGGCTGGAGTAGTTGCCTCCTGTTTGAAGACAATGTGAAATTGATTGGTGCTTTTTCTGAAGGCTATTAACGCCAAATAACCTGACCAATGTGAATATTCCTGGAGTTTTGAAAGTTTCTTCTTACCAAAATTCATAACTAATGTTTAAGGATGCCGGAGGCACAAAAGAAAGCTGAGGGGGCAGGGAGGAATGGAAAGTGAAGGGCACAATATAAAAGTTGGATATTTCCTTTGGCATACAGCAAAAAGATGCACAATTGCTAATATGTTGATCAGATGATAATGGCCCTAACCTAAGGCTAAATAAATCTTTTCTTGGCAGATATTGATGACTGTTCTCCAAACCCCTGTGGGCATGGAGGGACTTGCCAGGATCTAGTTGATGGATTTAAATGTGTTTGCCCACCTCAGTGGACTGGTAAAACTTGTCAAATAGGTATGTATGATGGTGAGGGATGTTATGCCTTGAGTTTATCAGGGAAACCACAGGTTCTTCTCTTCCGTGGGCAAAACTGATGAAGGCAGCTTCCCAGATATGATGTTCAGTCTGTGGAGATTGTTAAATTTCATAATATAACAGAATTTTTAGTTGCCCCCTGCATTACGGAAGGAAATGTCAGAGTATCTGAGCCTTCTCATTATATGAGAAATTCAGATATGGCTAATCTGGGAATCTCTGGAGTTGCTTGAATTCAGAGGAGGAGAACGTCCTTACCATTTTCCCAAGGACACAAGACTAACCTGTGCAATTATCTTAGCCCTTCCCATCTCCCTGCGAGAGGGGAGGTAGGAGAGTAGCCCCCTTTATGCAACTCTTGAGACTGCTTGCTTATCTTGGGATCGGCTGCGATGCATAATTGGCTGCTGTGAAGGGCAAATATTCCTTCTCAAGGCAGTGCATTCTCCTCCCTGTTTTTCCTTCTCTTTTGGCCTCGTGGGAAAGTCGGGGCATCCCACCAGCCTTATTAACTCATTCAACCAGGAGAATTTGCAGCTGCATTCCAACCTCTGGCTTGATCCTCGGAAGAATGAGTCCCCTGCACTTCGAAGGCCATGTTTTAATCCCAAAGACTGGGGATGCTCTATTCCTTGGCTAATCTCCATTTCACTCACCTCTTCCTGCCTCCCCCTTCCCTTTTAAAAGTAATTGCTCTTAATCGTAGGGGCCGGTGCCTCAATGCTACTGATGCCATTGTGAAAAATCAGAATATGCTTTAGTGATTTAAGCACAGGACTAGGCAGCCTGGTGCCGTTCCTGAAGTTTGGGACTGTATTTCCTCTAATTTGTGATGACAGGCTGCGGCTGCTGGGAGTTGTATTCCCCAATGTTTGGAGGGCATCAGGTTGCCTAGCCCTGAAGTTGTTCTCCTCTTGCTTGTGCAATCCGTGTAATCTTTCAGAGTCTGCTAGCTTTTAATAAACATGGAGTGCCTGCTGTGAAAACAAGAGAGGGGTGTGCTTTCCTCTTTCACTCTACCCACAGCTGAGCATTGAGCAATTCGTTTTCTCCTTTCAGATGCCAATGAATGCGAGGGCAAACCTTGTATCAATGCCAATTCCTGCAGGAACCTGATTGGTAGTTATTACTGCAATTGTATTGCTGGTTGGACTGGCCAGAATTGTGAGACAAGTAAGAGTGTGTGTGTGTGTGTGTGTGTGTGTGTGTGTGTGTGTGTGTGTGTGTCTTTGGGGGCGGGCGGGAGTCGAAGGGCAAAATGTTGCAATGTGGCACCAAGCTTGGAGTTTAAATTTTGGCATAATTCAGCCAGGAGGAAAGGGGAGGGGAAGGTTGGGGGGTGGTGAAGAGTCACTGATGTTTTTAGAAAGGGAGTAGTCAATCTGGCAAGAATAAGAAGCAATTTTATCAGACCCATTAGTCCACAATATGGCTAGGTTCTGATAAGGTGCCTTGAAACAATGATGTGAAGTTTCAGTTTAACTCTACTGGAAGAATTGCTGAAGGTTCCCACCCATTTACAATAACGTTATCTCAAGGAAAGCAAGCAGGAAACTTCACAGAGTTTATCTAGCTAGAGCTACAGAGCCCCCTGATTTTTTTTTCTTTCTCTTTTCAATCTTGGATTTCAGTTGCTGTGTTGCCTTCCCACTCAAGCTTGTGTTTTTCTTTTTCTTCTTTTAATTACAGATATTGACGACTGTGTGGGACAGTGTCAGAATGGAGGGACTTGTAAGGTAAGTAAGGGTTGATTCCCTTCTGATGGGTCTTAGTGCCATTTTTCAGCAGCGAATAGTGATGAGTGAATAGGCAGCACAATCTCTTTAGAATTTGTGTCATTTTTGGCTAGATTTCTGCTAATCTGAGAATGGGATTTGGGAGAGGAGTGAAGCAGGGGTGGGTTCTACTTACCTTTGCTACCGGTTCGCATCATGCCCACACGCGCACATGCGCAGATCACTTAGGATGACATCCGGGTCAGTGGGCGGAGCCTCCTGCCACTTTTACTGCCAGTTCTATAGAACCGGTCCGAACCAGGGGCAACCCACCACTGGAGTGAAGTCCTCATTATTCTCACTGAAAGAATCTTTTCTCTCAAAATATGCCTCTAAGGTTCCATCTTTCTCCTCCTCTTTTTTAAGTTAAGCTCCACAGTGGTCAGATGGAGAAAGATCACAGATAATTTTAAGTTCTAGTCAACAAGCAAATCCAGGGAACAGATTGGGAGGCTCCATAATTGAATTCACAAAAATCAAATGCCTTAAAGCACCCTACAACAGCCAGAGTTACTCACTTGGTTCAGAAAGGTTGTGGCGCTGGATTGCATGTTATTTCGGCCCAGCGTTCCCGCTGTGAAACAAAATCTCCCCTTCGGAGAGGTTGCCAGTCAAATCTAAATTCAACCATTTTACTCTTTAAATCCCAAGGAATCCTATTTCATACACTTGCCTCCCTCATTGGTCCATCTGTGGAAGCTTATTTTATTACCACATTGTTTCGTAGAAAAGGCCTTTTCTGATCATTCTAGAAATGAATGTTAATGCTCAATGCTTGTCTTGCTTAGTATTATTACTGCTAGGGTCAACACGCTAACCTGCACACGAAGCACATAACCATGGTTTGGTTACAATCATGAATAGTTTGCACACACTATAAGTATAACGGGTGGATTTTCCATCAGATTAATCGACTGTGAAATGATCACATTAAGACTTAGCATGATGCGTGAACTAGACCCTTGCATATGAAGAGACAATCATTTTATGCTAAATAAGCGCAAAATGAGGTTAATGGTATAGGCTCCCTTGCAGGGACATTCAATTTCATAACACCCTTCCTATGTCATTTTTCACACTTTAGAAAGCTACACAATCACATGCTATTAAAGCATGTTCAGCAGTCTCAATGCGGGAATGCATAATTTGTTGCTACCAGCAGTTGTCTATATTTTAATGGATTCCATCTTTAGCCTATCCTTCATTCAAACTGGCACACTTCTCCCTCTGCTCTGCTCCCGCTGGCTTCTCATTTTAATTCTCTCACCAGTTAGAAAGAGGAGGGCTTCTACACATGAAACGGGAGTTCAGCCTGACATGGAACAGATTGTTGCTCACCCACAAATTAGGTAGTGAGCACAAAATGTATGCGTTTTTTTTTCCTTTTTTTTTTTTTTTTCTTCAGGGAAAGAGGCTGGGAGAGAGGCCTGAATTTCCTCCCACTTCTATTCTGCCCCTTTTTTCTCAGCTTAGTTTAGTAAGGAGGATCAGGCTGTTATCAAAGTGGTAAAAAATTGTAGAACAAAAACAGAGTTTTATAGTGCCATGAGTCCATCCTTAGGGTTGTCCTCCTGTAAACTTAAGTATCTCCCTCTAGGCCAGAGGTGTCAAACTTGATTTCATTGAGGGCCACATGAGGGTTCTATTTGACTTTAGGGGGCCAGGGTGAGTATTGCTAGGGTGGGCGTGTCCAGTTTGACATCACTAGTGTGGGGGATGCCTGCAGGCCCGAGCTCCGTTTTCAGCTGCGACAGCCTCCTGCAACCCGGACCTTGAGTTTAACACTCCTGCTCTAGGCTATGAATTTCAGACTGCGTATGCAGGAATGAACCAGCGTCAGTTGCCTCATCCTGTCTGGTTAGCTCTGATGATGCAGCGACTTGGTTTCTTCCCCATTGCCCTTCAGTGGATTTGCATCGCACAGGTGGTCCTCGATTTATGGCCATTCATTTTGCAACCTTTTGAAGGTTCAGTGGCACTGAAAAAAGTGTTTTACAACCAGTTCAGCATACCCACAGTTACATGATCAACATTCAAGACGCTTGGTAATCAGCATGTGCGGGATTAGTTCTCAATTTACAACAGTTGGTTTAGTGGCCATTCAAAGTTAGAGTAGTACTGAACAAAAGTGACTTATGGCCATTTTTCACACTTATGACCATTGTAGCATCCCCATGGTAATGTGATTTACATTCAGATGCTTGGCAACTGACTCACATTTATGACAGTTGCAGTGTCCCGGAGTCATGTCATCCCCTTTTGCGACCTTCTGACAAGCAAAGTCAACGAGGAAACTAGATTTCACTTAACAACCGTGTTATTAATATAACAACCGCAGTGATTCCCTTAACAAATGCGGCAAGAAAAGTTGTAAAACGGGGCAAAACTCACTTAACAAATTTCTCACTTAAAAACCTACATTTTGGGCTCAGTTGTGGTCGTACATCGAGGACTACCTGTATTTACGATGGTCGCAGCATCCTGGTGTCATGTGATGGTCATTTGCCACTTTCCCAGCCAGTTTCTGACAAGCAAAGTCAGTGGGGGAAGCCAGCTTTGCTTCACAACAATGTGACTCACTTAACAACTGCAGTGATTCAGTTCACTGTGGCAAAAAAGTTCATAAAATTCAGCATGACTCACTTCACAACCATTTCATTTAACCCTGGAAACTCTGGTCCCAGTGGTGGTCATATTTGAGGACTCCCTCTTAAGTCCCAGCAGTCCCAGCGCACATGGTCCAAAGAGAAGGACTTGTGTAAAGTTGTGCTCTTAACACCATCCTAGGACAGTGATGGCTAACCTTTTCCGGACCGAGTGCCCAAAATGCGCATGCGCAAATGCATACGCCTGAACCCCCAAAATGCAGTGCGCGCGTGGCCCCCACACATGCGCCCTGTCCCCCAGACATTTCCCGTCCCCCACGCATGTGTAGCAGAGACCCGAAGACCAGCTGGTCAGCAAGAGGTGCACATGCGCAGCAGAGCTGAACTGGGGCAACGGTTCGCGTGCCATCAGAGAGGACGCTGCGTGCCACCTCTGGAACGCATGCCATAGGTTCACCATCACAGTCCTAGGACATCAAATGCCCTTTCTCTGTGTTTTGCGTTGTTTGCATGTGTGAATGCTTTGTGTTTATTGGCAAGGTAAACTCGTCTCATTTTGTTTTGTTTTTCCACCCTTTTGTCTTTCCAGGATTTAGTGAACGGTTATCGCTGTCTCTGTCCACCTGGCTATATCGGGGATCACTGCGAGAGAGACATCAACGAATGTGCAAGCAACCCTTGTTTGAATGGGGGCCACTGCCAAGATGAAATCAATGGCTTCCAATGTCTCTGCCTGGCTGGCTTTTCGGGAAACATCTGTCAGGTGAGGCAGGTTCCAGATAAGAGCTAACTCAGTGTGCAGTTCCTAGATCTGTAGGCTGAATACCTGCATTCAAGTGAGCAAGTGTTAATAGACGCTTTATTTTATTTATTTATTAAAAAAAAAAAACCAGCCATCAAGGGTGAGGTGTGGGAATTCATAACTTGGGGAGCGTTTGTGTGCATTCAGGTTGCAAGCGCTCAGTGTGTCTCTACCCAGCCTCTGCATGCTGTTTGATAACCGTATTATTTTAGCGAGGCTGGTGAGAGCTGCATTGTGTCTGGCATACACAAGGCAGTAGAGGTGGCAGATAAAAAAGGTCAGATTCCACATTTCCTTCCTGTGACCGTGGGAAGAAGATGAATAAAGCCTTTGACTTAGATCCTCTCTTCTTTCCTCCCTCTCCACCATCATCACTGACAGTTGGACGTAGATTATTGCGAGCCCAACCCTTGCCAGAATGGGGCCCAGTGCTTCAATTACGAGAGCGATTATTTCTGCAGCAACTGTCCGGATGATTACGAGGGCAAGAACTGTTCCCACCTCAAAGATCACTGCCGCTCGACTCCTTGTGAAGGTATGCTTTTTGAACCTTTGCGCTAGGAAGTGTAGCAGTCGCTCATTCGCCCGGGGACAATGATAGATGCCCTTTGTGCAGAACGTCCCAAATTCAGTCTCCAACATCACCTGAGCTAGATGTCAGTCTGATATTTCTGGTGACTCAGCATAATCAGTGCTGTGTTAGGTTAGCAGCAGTGGTAGAATTCAAATTTTTTTACTACCAGTTCTGTGGGCATGGCTTGTTGGGCGTAGTGTGTCTTGGTGGGCATGGGTTGGTGAGTTAGTTTAGTTTAGTTAGTTTATTATATTTATATACCGCCCTTCTCCCGAAGGACTCAGGGCGGTGAACAGCCATGGTAAAAACAATATACAACAAAACTTTAAAAACTTAATTAAAATAATTCAGTCATTGGCCGAATTTAAAACACCCAACTAAAATCATTTTAAAACCCCTATCAAAACCCAACTTAAAATCCTTTATCCCGTCAGACCAGCTTGGCATGGCAGGGGAAGGATATTGCAAAATCTCCATTCCCACCCACTCCAGGAGAAGGGTACTGCAAAATCCCCATTCCCTCCCCACTCCTGGGGGAAGGATATTGCAAAATCTCCATTCCACCCCACTCTGGGACCAGCCAGAGGTGGTATTTGCCGGTTCTCCGAACTACTCAAAATTTCCGCTACTGGTTCTCCAGAACCTGTCAGAACCTGCTGAATTTCATCCCTGGTTATCAGGCATGGACCATGAGGCAACATAGGTCCTTCAGACCCCGTTTTCTGTGATTACACTGAATATTAAGTTATGCCCTTTAAATGCATTAGCAGCCATTGATCTCCTGCTATTTCGAGGAGGAAGGCCCAGTAACTTTATCATGCATTCATTTCTAAGTAAGTTTAAAAACCGCAGAATATCCCAGCTCTGCCCACTTGGAGAAATCTAATTCAAACCCATCCGATCCAAATCATCTGCTTCAAAGCCCATTCTAAAATTGTTTAGTCCTGAGGCCTTCCTGGTTACGTGATGCTCTTGCTCCTAAAGAGTTGGGGATACTTAGAAAACACAAAGTGCTTTAGAATCGTCTTTTTACACTTCTAAGGGTTTTTTAATAGCAATATTGAGGGAGTCATAAGATGTAGGTATACTGCTCTTTGGGACTGAAGGTCGCATACCACGTTCTGGAAAATATTGGGGCTGGGTGGAAGACATGGCAAGGGAGAAGCGGATATGTTCAAAGTAGAAAGTGATGGGATCCGTCCGAAGTGGAAACCATTTTTCTTCCCAAATTGAACTGTGTTGCATTTCCTCATCTACCCTCTGCTTTCTTATCAAGCTTTTAAAACAGGAATGTCCAATCTTGGCAACTTTGAAGACTTGTGGATTTCAACTCCCAGAATTCTCTAGCCAGTCATGCCTAGGAGTTGAAGTCCACAAATCTTAAAAGTTACCGAGGTTGGGAAAAACCCTGCTTTAAAACCTAGTTTAATTTGAATGTACTTTCCCCGCATCAGCAACAACCATGGAGAATCCATAAAGCTGCTGGTAAGACAGTGAGGGCTCATTTTTTTGCTTGCTTGTCTCTCTTCTGCAGTGATTGACAGCTGTACTGTTGCTGTCGCTTCCAACAGTACCCCAGAAGGGGTCCGCTATATCTCTTCCAATGTTTGTGGCCCCCACGGCAAGTGCAAGAGCCAAGCGGGCGGAAAGTTTACTTGTGAATGCAACAAAGGCTTCACTGGCACCTACTGTCATGAAAGTAAGATTTGGAGATGCTTATCTTGATTCCTCTCATTTACATCCAAGTTTGAAGCTCCTTGTGTAAATAATAAGAACATTTGTCTTTGGGATACAGTATTGGCCCTCATACATCTTTTCAACCCTGCCGAGTTCTCTTTTTCTTCCTGCTGCAGTGAATTGAGACTGGAGCCTTGGGAAAATTGTTTATTAAGAAAACTCTGACTTTGAATATTTAACTTTTTAATAAATTATAACATTAAGTTGGGCTTGTGTACAGAAGGCTTCTACTAGCATACAGCAAACTTACTCTGCCATTTTTATTGACTGCCTTACATAATGTTTAAAGCATGGGTGTGTGTTAAAAATAAGCTCTTTTTTTATTAGGCTGCTTTCCATTTTTTTAACAAAGGGCCAGGCAAAGGATAGAGCAGTTGCATGTTGAATGCAACAGATTTAATCTTGACATCTCTAGGGACTGGGCTTAAAATAGCTTTGTTCGGGGGGGACACAATATTTTTCAACTTGGATTCCCTGTTTAATTTTTTTTAAAGGGCACCGTCGGTCTACTCATTTCTTTTTCAATCTTTGTTTTGCAGACATCAACGACTGTCAGAGCAACCCATGCAAAAATGGGGGCACATGCATCGACGGCATCAACTCCTACAAGTGCATTTGTAGTGACGGCTGGGAGGGCACCTTCTGTGAAGCAAGTAAGCGGCTCCTCCTTTTCCAGTGGACGGGAAGATGGAAGGGAGGAGAAATCTCTTGAAAACAACCATGGGCTTCATTTATTGGGCAGCCCGCCTAGATATCGGAGAGAATTGGGGATCTCGATTTGGATCAGGAGAAAATACTTTTCTGAGTTTGTAGGTTATACAACATTAGAAGTTGCAAGTGTGTATTCTACCCCAGGTTGTGGAAATAGGAAATGAACGGTTTATCCTGCCCACTTTTGTACCCTCCTTCATCTTAATTTGGATGTTGGGCTAGGCAAAGAGGAATTCTTTCTCTTTTCACAAAGCCAAATAGCTGCTTTTTCTGATCTCACGCCTGAGCCCATTTATGTGGGCACAAGCCCTTTATGTGTTGATGCTTTATGTTTACTTACTTGATTTTCTTGCTGTTGAGATACTCAGGATGGTTGTCTTACGTTCATCTCTCTCTAAATAGCTGAGAGCGCTTATTTATTTATTGGTTTTATTCACTGCCGCTTTTAGGCAGCTCAGAGCAGCTTACCGAGGATAAATAAAATAAGAGCTATCATAAAGCATTAACAGAAACGAAACAATAATGCCACAAGCAACGGCTTCAACATCGAAATCAATAGCAGTATATAGATTTGGAACAATGTTCCAGCCAGCCAAGAAGTCTGGGAAATGTAGTTTTCCCAAGGCATTTGAGGGTTTTTTTGGCAGAGAAATCTGATTATAAGTTCCAAGCTGTTGCACCACTGGAAGGGCAACTTTTGCATTTCATTTTTCTTCTCACTATGTGCTCACATAAGGCATGAAATAAATGCTCTTTAACAAAAAGGATATCGTGCACAGGAGAAACTTTCTTCTAGCTGTCCTTTTGCTCCATCTAGTTATCTGTGTGCCTGAAGTGCCCTGTCTAAACTTGCTATATGGTTAAGAGAATGTTGGCTTCCAGTGATCTGAGTTTAGTATAAAGTTGGTGTAGCTAAAGTATTGGAATGCTTTCATTACAAGGCAAATAAAGGTAATCCTCGATTTACAACCACAATTGAGCCCAAAATTTCTGTTGTTAAGTGAGACATTAGTTAAGTGAGTTTTGCCCCATTTTATGACCTTTCTTGCCACCATTGTTAATGTGAATCACTGCAGTTGGTAAGTTAGTAACACGGTTGTTAATTGAATCTGGCTTCCCCATTGACTTTGCTTGGATTGCAAAAGCTGTTCACACAACTGTGGAGACACTGCAATAAGTATGAACCAATTGCCAAGGCATATGAATTGTGATCTCATGATCATGGGGTTGCTACCAAGGTCGTAAGTGTGAAAAATGGTCATAAGTCACTTTTTTCAGTGCCGTGATGACTCTGAACAGTCACTACTGCTGTAAGTCGAGGACTACCTGTACACTAGGGGCTGAATAAATTGCTGACGTATTTTGCAGAGTTACACCCTAGGTATTTTCTTCTCCTAACACCATTAGGCATCCAGCAGACTTACGTTTTATGAAGCTTATACCTGAAAAGAATCTTTTACCTTTTGAATGCCATATTACTGTTCTCCTCAGTTTTAATTTTGTGACAATAATACTAACTTCAAGGGGAGTTTGCTACATGCTTGCAGTGTCTCAAGGACACCCAGGACCCTTTTGGCCTGGAAAGGGTGTAATTATAAGGTCTTATTTTTCATTCCAAGGGATTCCAAAAGAGAACCCAGGGACGGAGTGCAGAATACAGGCGATAGACATCAAGATCTTGCACCAGTTAATCTAGGAACTACAGGCTAGAAAGAGGAATATGAATACGCAGACGAAGCACACATAAATAGTTTTAGCTACTACAGATGGGTAACCAGCTGACATTCTCCTCTGTTATCTCCAGATATCAATGATTGCAGTAAAAGCCCTTGCCACAATGGAGGGACGTGCCGAGACTTGGTCAATGACTTTTTCTGTGAATGCAAAAATGGCTGGAAAGGAAAAACTTGCCACTCACGTAAGTGTTTTTAATAGCTTTGCCAGACTTACACTACCGTGTTTCCCCGAAAATAAGACCCTGTCTTTTTTTTATTTTTATTTTTTTGAACCCCGAAATAAGTGCTTGGCCTTATTTTCAGGGAGGTCTTATTATTTTGGGGCGTGTGGAACAAGATGGGGCTCCTCTTGCCATCTTACCTGATTTCCAGCTCTGCGTTTAAATATTTTCGGGGAGGGCTTATTTTCAGGGGGAGGCTTATTTTAGCACATGTGCTCAAAAGCCCAATTGGGCTTATTATCAGGGGATGTCTTATTTTCGGGAAAACAGGGTAGTGGTATTCAGAATGTCATGTTTTGTGCCTGAATTCACTCAGTGAGGTGATAGTCTTCCAAGTAGAAGGTGGATTTCTATTCTTCTGCCCTTGAAGTGTTCAAAGTACCCTATGTCCCAAAGATGCTTTTTCAAAAGGCAACTGGACTTACTTTGTTTTCTGCTTGAAGATCTTCAGAAGCTTTTTGGATGAGAAGCAAAATGTCTTGGAGCAAAAACAAAGTCCAGTTGCCTTTTGAAAAAGCACCTCTGGGACAGCCATGACCTGGATGACTGAGAATCTCCATAGACAAAGCATCCTGTGGTTCAAGGCCAGCTGGTTTATGAATGCCAGTGTTGAAGTTACATAATGCCAATCTCTGCCTCTCATGAGTTCAGGGCCCATTTCTTTTCAGAAAACTGCATCAATTTGAATATAGGGATCAATGGGGAAATGTTCCCAGCCACAATCTGATGGTTTCCTTTTCTCTACACTGGGTGTCAGCAACCCTCAGCTCTGGAGCCACATGTGGCTCTTTCGTTCCCTTGCTGTGGCTCCCTATTGGCTGAACCCACCACTGGCGGGCCCCACCCCTCACCCTCCCCTTCCAGTCACTCCTTGCCTGGCCTGGGAGAGAGGAGAAAGAGATATAGGCAGAGACGGAGAAAGAGACACAGAGAGAGACATACTTGTTTCCCACAAAAAACACTGGGAGCCACAAACCTGGATAGGTGTGGCTGGGGTGTGTGTCATGTGACTGGGTGGGAGTTGAGTTGGCCACGCCCACCCAGGTTTTGTAGCTCCTGGTGTTTTCTTTTCTGTGGGAAATGGGTCCAAATGGCTTTGAGTGTTTAAGGATGCAGACCCCTGCTCTACACCTTTTTATTTTTTTTATTTTATTTCCAATTTATATACCGCCCTTCTCCCTGAGGACTCAGGGCGGTGTACAGCCAGAATTAAAAAACATGAAATACAAATATTAAAAACAATTAAAATATATATAAATTTGGCCCAAAATTAAAAATACAAACCAATTAAAACATTTAAAAAATTTCTTCTTAAGCCAGCCTGGCTTGCTGGAAAAAGTGGGTTTTAACCTTCCCTATATGTTAGAAAATTCCAGCAACTTTGAGGGACAAGGGCTTATATTGGGAGGGGGACAGGGAGAGGGAGGGACACAGTTAGCCCATGTAAGTTACCATGGCTGAATGGGAGAGAGAACATTGCAATAAGCTTTAATCAATAGATTGTTTAAAATAAAAGGGATGTGTCAGATCCTGATGAATTTGGAACTAAGCTGAATGCAGCTCACCCATCACCCATTTTGACCACTTGACTTTTTAAAAGTAAAAAGAAGGACTGTAAAGGTTAAAATATATATGATGTTCTTTCCAATTGCTCTTAATGGGAATTTCTTGACCAGGACTGAATGGCAAGGCTTTCAAAATTTGTTGATAGACAGGATTTGGGAAGAATATAAAAGTTAGGTTATTTGGTTGAGGTTAAACTATAGATGTTCTTCCTGGTATGTGTTAAATTTATGAATTAATTTATGAAAGGAAAGAAAGAAAATGATAAGTTAACGTGGGATGCTATTTGAAGGAATCAAAGATCAAGATTCTTAACATGTTGCTTCCCTTCCAGTAGCTTTGACTAGATTGAAATGAGGCTTTAAAGATTTGTTTATAAATAAGAGATGGCAAAGAGGGGAGGTTGTATTTTTAGAGGAAATGATAAATTACTGTATTAAAGGAAAGAAATATGTAACTGATTTATTTGATTGAAGTTCAAATAGCTATCTTGTTATTTCTGGTAACTCTTAATGAGCTTTTGCTGATAAGGCCTGCATTATGAGGCTTTATAATTTGCTTATAGATAGGAGGGGAGATATGAGAAGAAAAGTCCTTTTATTGAAATGTTAAAGTAGGTGATAAAAGAGGAAATCATTTCTTTATCTTTCTTCTTTTCTCTTTACATATTCTTTTCTGCACTTTTTACTATAATGTCATTTTCATATTTTTTCTTCTTCTTAGTTTACGTTAGTTCTTTATCTTTGTATTTTTAAATTTTAGTAAGTATTATTATTGAGGGAGAAAAAAAAAGATTGTTTGGTTTTTTTCCCTGTCGGGTAGGTGACAGTCAGTGTGACGAAGCCACGTGCAACAACGGAGGGACGTGTTACGATGAGGGCGACGTCTTCAAGTGCATGTGTCCTGCAGGATGGGATGGAGCCACTTGCAATATAGGTACAAACCTGTGGCTCCTCGCCTTTCCTTCTCCCGAGGTGTGTGCCGAAGAAACCGGCAGCAAAGCTTTTTATGTTTCTTTTTTACAGCACGGAACAGCAGCTGCCTGCCAAGCCCCTGCCATAATGGGGGGACGTGTGTTGTAAGTGGAGAGTCTTTCACGTGTGTCTGCAAAGAAGGCTGGGAAGGACCTACGTGCACGCAGAGTAAGTTCTCTCCCTCCCCTCCTTCCATAAATACATCTAGAGGGGCTTTGTTGAGCCAACGGTGCTCTGGGGAATTGGAGATTGAAACCAGAAATGGGAAGCTGTTGGATGTGGGACCTGAACCTCACCTCTTTCCTTTGGCTTGAATGACAGTGTAGGATGGAGCTTTGACCTGGGCCTGAGAAAAGTGGCAAACAGGATAAGTGGAGGCAGATGTGGACTTGCTCCTCCACATGGCTTTGCCTCCCTCTTCCCTCACAGCCACCATTCAAAACAGTTCCCTGGGAGACTCTTTACAGTAATCCTCCTCTTGGATGCCGACCAAGCTCTGGAATTGCACAAGAGTCCCTCTATTTGAGCCTAGATACAAAAGTTAGCATTCTTTACCATTCTAAATATGTATCAATTGAGCTCAAGAGTTCTATTATGTCCATACTGAACCCTGTCTTTCTGTGGGAGGGGGGGATCCGTTCCTGATTATTCTGAGTATTTTAGCAGAATGATTTTTAAAAAAATACCTGTGTGTATGCATTAAATCTGGGACAGCCCTGTAGCTGTTGCCATTGTTAAATAACTAAGAGTCTAAAAGCCTTGCCAGTCGCTTCAAAAGCTGCAGAGAGAAAGAGAAAAATTACTCTGTGTGAGTAATAGAGCTTTGAAGGAGGGCTTCTCATTTACTGTACAAAAGTAGAATGTTGTCAGTGGTTTGTTAATTGGAAAGTAGTCAGCAAGGCTTTTTTTAAAAAAATCTGTGTGATCCAAATTTCCAGCTTAAAGAATGAAACCAAGATTTAGAGGCCATCCGCAAGAAAATCCATCACTCATGTCTTGCCCAGCTTCTCTTACCATACTTTCCCCTAACTTTGCCTTTCTTTGATCTCTCTGCAGATACAAATGACTGCAGTCCACATCCTTGGTAAGTCACTTTCTTGCATCTGAATAAAGCCCAGAGGGAAAAAAGATGAATGGGGAAAGAAAAAGCCTCCACCCAAGCCATTTCCTTTTTCCCTGGACTGTCATCTCTATTTATGCTGTAGATATCTTTACTTGGAACAGAGTTCCCCAACCTTTCCAATTTTGCGGACCAGTGGGGGAGGGGAGGGGCGGGGAAGAGGGGATGGTTTGCACTTGTGCGCAGGCGTAAGTGGTGGGCACACATGCCCACCATTCGCATAAGTGGGGATGTGCATGCGCTGGCCTGCACCCCACTACTGCGGCCCAGTTCCGAACGGCTCACGGTCCAGTAGTGGGCCACGGCCCAGGGTTTGGGGATCCCTGACTTAGAAGATTCCATTTTATTAGTCATGTGTTATACATTTGGATAGGTATTGCCTCTCCTTCCTCCAAAGCCTTTGAATTTCTCTGAAAATGTCCTATCAAATTCTTCAAGACATCCTCCATCTTTGCTGTGTTTATTATTGTTCTATAAAATAACAAACTGATTAATCAGCACACACTATATATAACTATATATAGTTAACTATGCCTTGTTAAGCCAGTTCAATTTGTAGTAGAATACAACTCGTGTGTGTATGTTTAGATAATTTATTTAGCATATGGCAAATACATGGACAATCTGACCTTCCAGGCGTCATTGGCCTTTAAATCCCAGCAGCCACAGATAGCGGAGTCAATGTTAAAGAATGCTAAGGATTGTAGTTCAAGGCAGCAAAGTTCCCGTTTTAGAAATCTATTACATTTTGAAAGTTACCCTGTACTTTGTGGAAGTAAAAACCAAAAGATTTTTCATTATCTTATTTTTTTCCCTCCTCTCTCCCCTGCTCCCCATTTATTCCTCCCAAACAGTTACAATAATGGAATCTGTGTGGATGGAGAAAATTGGTACCGCTGTGAATGTGCTCCAGGTTTTGCAGGTCCTGACTGCAGAATAAGTAAGTTTTTAGAATGGTTTGATTCAAAAACGTTGGTTTAAAGCTTTGCAAATTGGCTCATTTTAGTAGTGGTTGCCATGGAAGTGGTCTTCAATTCAATGTCTTTTCTGTGGCGGCCCTGCCCTATGGGAACACTTTATCCCCTGAAGTTTGGCGGACTTCCACCCTTTTAGTCTTCCATAAGGCTTTAAAGACCTGGCTAATCTCCCAAGCATTGGGAGATTAGACGATTGCACATTAGAATTGATTGGCACCAGTTTTTGTTGTTTTTAATGTTTTAATTGGTTGGGTTTTCTAGTTCTTAAAATATTTTATATGACTCTTAATTTTTGATTGGGAGCCACCCAGAGTTAGTTGAAAGATGGGACGTCTATATAAATGTTTTAAATAAATGAATAATCACACCACTGTAATAGAATCCCACAAATTAAGAATGTGCGGTGTAGAAATTCTTCCTTATTTGTATTCAAAAGCTACCCGTTTTTTTTCCTTCTGAATTGGGCCCACAAGAGTCACAGTTTCCTCCTTCCAAGGAAAAGGCATTTCAAGAGGGGCTGCAAGGGATAAACCATTTTCTCTCCTCTGCCCTTTCCTTCTGAGAATGGACTTTCTTATGGCGAAGAAACTGCTCAGAAGGAAATGTTCTCTAATTAGAATACATTTTGCCTTGGGCTCAGACCTTCAAATAGCGAACATGGCTCCCTGTCGATAGAAACTTACCAATAAAAGAAAAGCTGTACGTCCTAAGAGACAGAAATCCAATCAGGTATACAGAATACAAAATGTAATTGAAGCTGTTGTTTTCAGAAGAGTCAATATGTTGAAAGGGGCATTGTTAGCCAAAAATCTAAGAACATTATTAATAGCCCAATATAAGATTCCTGCATTATTGGAACTTCTGAAATAAGTATTCGGCGTTCCTTTGTTGTTGTTGTTGTTGTTATTTTATATAATAAGTATATAAAAATAATAAATGTAATACAGGGGATTGTCAGCTAATAACCAGTGATTTTTATGATCATTCAAAGTCACAGTGGACTTTGCATCCCATAAAATACCCCTTGGCTGCAGTAAATGGTCATGTGTGGTTGCAGCATTTTGTGGTCAGGTGCCATCTATCTCATTGATACAGAAAATAGGAGCAGTTTATGGCAAAAAAGAAATGCTCTTTCCAAGGAATGGGTTTGCTTAGTGACCGTTGTGTTAAAAACCATGACGTTTGCTTAAAATCCACTGTGAAAAAGGCCATAAAATTACTTCTGGTCACAGGTATGCTTCATCTTACAACCTCAACAAATTACGACCGTAATTCCAGGCTCAGTTATGGTTGTAAGTCGAGGACTGCCTGTAATAAACCTTTCATAATAAAAACAATCAAGTTTTACAGGCTGATTAAGACTCTCGATAGTTCGGCTAAAGTGTGTAAACCTATGAATTGCACGGATTCTTCATCTTCCTCCTTTCCCCTCCAGATATCAATGAATGTCAGTCTTCACCTTGTGCTTTTGGAGCCACATGTATAGATGAAATCAATGGATATCGCTGTATATGCCCTCCTGGCCGTGGTGGTCCCAGATGTCAAGAAGGTATTCCATGCCTGATTTAAATTGCGTAATTCTAGTTAGCTGCAGCAAAATGCATTGTTTAAATTAGGAGCTGGGGTGCCACTTACATTTTAAAAGCCTCCTTCTTCTTTTTGAATCAATTATTAGGCTGAATAGCCACAGCACTTAGACTTATATACCGCTTCCTAGTGCTTTACAGCCCTCTCTAAGCGGTTTACAGAATCAACGTATTGCCCCCAACAATCTGAGTCCTCATTTTACCTCAGAAGGATGAAAGGCTGAATCAACCATGAGCCGGTCAGGATCGAACTGCTGGCAACGGGTAGAGTTTGCCTGTAATACTGCATTCTAACCACTACGCCACCCCGCCTCGTAGACAAGTATTCTCATCTATGACGGGCCATATTTCATTTAGCTAGGAGCAAAGATGTGTAAATGATTTTCTTGTCTTCCCTTCCTCCTCCCTCCTGTGTATTTCATCTAACGTCTTATTCTGAATCAGAGGACTTGAAGATGAATTCCTTAAATGCTTTTTGTATCTTAGTTTCAGGAAGACCCTGCGTTGCCAGTGGGCATATTATTCCAGATGGTTCAAAGTGGGATGACGAATGCAACAGCTGTCAGTGTGTGAATGGAAAAGTCTCCTGTTCTAAGGTACCATCCTATAAATCTCTGAACCAACATGCTTCTTTATTCCCCCCCTCCCCCTGTTTCAGAGGGGCACTTAGCAATTAACTGTTCGCTTATCTCTAGGTCTGGTGCGGCCCAAAGCCTTGTGTGATAAACGCCAAGGGCCATAGTGAATGTCCCGCAGGCCACACCTGTCATCCTGTTAAAGCCGATCACTGCTTTGTCCCACCCTGTGACAATGTGGGCGAATGCTGGCCATCGAATCAACAGCCAGTGAAAATGACCTGCAGTTCTGATTCTTATTATCAGGAACATTGTGCTAACATTACCTTCACCTTCAACAAAGAGATGATGACTCCGGTAAGTTAGCCCATTCCAGGGAAGGACCCAAGAAATTCCTAGCAACAATCTGCTTTGCAGTAGCAGTCCTGTTTCACCTGCGATCTTAGAGAACCAATAAAAAAAAAATTCCATCTGCACACAGTGGTACTTCAGGTTTCTCCCAAGCTGCCCTGAATGTCCTCCATGGGGCTTTCTCATCATACCTTTACATCAAATCTTTGACAAAATCTAGGCAGAGATGACTCCTGCAGGGCTGAGCAAGAAGCTTCGGTCAGCAGTGACTTAATTTGGTTTTCTTATTGCCAAAGTCAGCAAAGTGCCTCAAAGCCATTTTGCTTATTACTTTTTTTCAGAAAAAACCCTCTAGGAATATAATTGCAAATGCACTCCTGGTGCAAGTCTCATCGGGCAGCTATGATAAGTGTGTCTCTGTACTGAGTTTACTTTTGCAAGCTCAGGTTGATTATTTTATAATGATCCTCTTTGCTAAATAGCAAATGCAGAATATACAGCTCCAGTTATAACATGGAGACAAGGAGTCTTGTGTAACTATAGCCGGATAAAATGAATGATTCATAATCTTCTGCTGTCCAGGTTCTCATGCTTTCTTGCCTATGCTGTTTCCCCACCCCACCCCCACTCCACCCCCATAGGGTCTGACAACCGAGCATATCTGCAGCGAGCTGCGGAATCTGAATATCTTGAGGAATGTCTCCATTGAATATGCTCTCTATATCACCTGTGAGCCATCGCATTTGGCAAGCAATGAAATTCACGTGGCAATTGTAAGTCTATCCCGTGATTGGGCCTGGGTGCTTTAGCCTGGCTTTTGAAATGTCTGGAGGAGATTGTTTCCCCAGCCGCTCTCTGGAGAGGAGAGAAAAGGAGAGCTTCCCCTTGCCGTTTTCCACTGCGTTGGACGGTATTAATTCAAACAAGGGAAAAATCAGGCTCTCTGGCTTTTGTTTTTCCTTGTTTCTTGTTGTTTTCTAAGATCAATTTCTTTACGCAAGAGCGGTTTTGTGTTAGACACCTTGGAAGCTTGATAATGGGACGTTGTAATCTGAGTTAATAAAAGAAACACTGTGAGCATTTTTGTAAATTCGGCAATGCGTTTGGATGTGTTGAACGGTTTTGAAAAATAGGGTGACTTAAATTGCATGTAATTAAGTCTTGTTTTTGCTGAATTAGCGGAATCCATGCCTGTACTGTATTGATTCAGACGAAAGCTTCCCACATTGGGTTACCCTGGGTTCCATACTGTTCTCAAAGGCCTTTGTCTTTTTTCAAGTAGCAGCTGATTTTTAAACTCTGCCTTCCCTAAAATATAGCTGTATTGTTCTCCCTTCAGTCTGCTGAAGATATCCAGGAGGAAAATAATCCAGTAAAGGAAATAACTGATAAAATTATCGATCTGGTCAGCAAACGTGATGGGAATAGCACACTTATTGCAGCTGTTGCAGAAGTCCGGGTCCAGAGGCGGCCAATTAAGAGCAAAACAGGTAAATTATTTTGACACGTGGTTGGTTATTTTTTTTTCTTTTTCTTAAACAAAGACGACAAACCAGTCTCTCTTAAATCTGCTTTAGAAGTGGTGCCTTTGATGACTGTAAGATAAAAGTGTTTCCAAATATAATAGTAGTTCTAATACACGGCTTGAATTTATTTTGTTTAAGACAGGGTGGATTTGATTTAAATCGAGTCCATTTAAATCATGATTTAAATCACTAGTAAAAAGACTTGATTTAAATCAACTCGATTTAAATCATAATTTTTAAAGAGCAACTGTCATCTCTGCTACTCCTTTGACCTGCTGTTGACTCACCGATAGTCCCAGTGTTGCAGAATATACAGCCTTGTGCTACATAACTAAGCTCCATTTCATGCTGAATAAACTAAATTATTTATGTATCTTAAATAGAAAACTATCTTACAATAGATTTTTACCCCAAAAGTTTTTTATTAAAATAAATTCAATAAAAATCAAAAAAATCTGATTTAAATCAAAAAAATCTGATTTAAATCAAAAAAATCTGATTTTTTTGATTTTTTTAAAAAAAATCATTGATTTTTATCCACCCTGGTTCTAGGGGCATGTTTAGGTGTGGGGGTCAGAAAAGGCAAGCTGCCAATGCCCGACTCCCTTTTATATGCATTGGTGAGGCTTTGATTGTAGGAGATGACCAGGCTGAGCTCGAGGGAGGGATCAAGTGCGTTATCAGTCAGGAGTCCCTGTGTGCCCAAAAGAGATCTAAGTTCAGCCCATCTTGATGCCTTTCTTATCTCCTAATTTCCTTTGACCACCAGTCGGTCCGATTCTTGTAGAGAGCTCAAATTTGCAATAAATCTTTATACTCATTTGAACTACCTGAATCGCCAGATTTCCCTGCCTCTTGACACAGATTGCACAATAACAGTCGAACTTTTTAATTTTGTTTTATTCCCCTTTTGAATGCCCCTGTTTCTAGCTGACAGGAGAGGAATCCCCTTTGGCTTGATCCAATAAAAGTTGTTCTTAGATAGAGCTCAAAGTTGAACTAGCCTTACGAGGACCATAATTTTCTTTTGTGCTCGGGTACTGAAACTTACTAAACACTGTCCCATTCTTCAGCTTCTGCAAATGACATACTATTGAATGAGTAAGATGTTGGTCTTGAATAGAAGGGGGAATTGAATAATAATAATGATAATAATAAATTTGTATGCAACATGATTTTGGCTGGTTCACAATAATCAAATTAAAATCTAACACAAACAATGAAAAGATAAGTGCAATGAAGTGAAGGGTCCCCCTTTCCCTGAAGGCCTGAGTGAAGAGCCAAATCTTCACAGTTCTTCTAAACGACAGCAGTGTGGAGGCCATCTAGATCTTGGAGGGCAGGGACCTAGTTCTAGAGGGCAGATGCTCCAAGGTCCTGAGCAAAGACATTGTTTAATCAAAGGAACCTAGAACCTGTCAATGCTACAGGATCAAATCAGCCATGTAGGGTGACAGGCAGTAAGTAACCAGACCCTATATCATATATGACATCAACCCATTGGTTGAACTAACATTACAACAAGGAAATAAAAGAAAAACATTGCTCTTCTTAGAATGTTAATTAGGCTATGTCAATAACCCTTAAGTAGGAAAATCAATATCCGATATCAAGGATTACATGCAGGTTTAGTAATACTTAAGTCACACCTTTATAAAGGTGAGTGAGACATATGGTGAGACATGTTAGACATAATTAGTCTGGATTCCATTGATTTTGGTAGGTTTTCTCTAAATGAGACAGTCTGGACCCAAATCCTATGAGCCAATTCTAGTTAGGTCAACCCTTCAGAATTTCCCATGGCACAATCCTGTCACTAACATAAGGAAAAGGAAGCCTTCCTTGCTCACAGCTTTGGTATTTAAAAACTTGTGTAACATCGTAGTCTGCATCTTTTACAAATAATTTTTAAAAGTTAAAAAGCTAACGAATTCATTAGCACAGGGAAAATGTTTTCTACCCCCCACCCACCCCTAGTATGTTGGCATTCAACCATCAAATTCCCCAGGCACCAGGATCAAATTTGACATGAAGCACCAGGTAGGGGAAGGTTGGCAAGGAGGTCTGTCATTCAAGGAAGGAGCAGCCCCACTTGTTGAAGCACTAACGGTTAACCTCAATTGCCTTCCAGATTTCTTGGTTCCATTACTCAGCTCCATTTTAACTGTGGCTTGGATCTGTTGCCTGGTCACTGCCTTTTACTGGTGCATCAGGAAGCGGCGAAAGCAGAGCACCCATACACACACCGCCTCGGAAGACAATACCACCAACAACGTGCGGGAGCAATTGAACCAGATCAAGAACCCCATAGAGAAACACGGGGCCAATGCTGTGCCGATCAAAGACTATGAGAACAAGAACTCCAAAATTGCCAAAATAAGGACACACAACTCAGAGGTGGAAGAAGATGACATGGACAAGCACCAGCAGAAAACCCGATTTGCCAAACAGGCAACCTACACGTTAGTAGACAGAGATGAAAAGCCACCCAACGGCACGCCTACAAAACACCCAAATTGGACAAACAAACAAGACAACCGGGACTTGGAAAGCGCACAAAGTCTAAATCGAATGGAATATATTGTATAGCAGACAGCAGGTGCTGCCGTGCAGGGCCTTTACCTATCAATCTAAGGCAACTCGGAGCTTGTAGTTCTTAAAACGGTTGTGTAATATTTTAAGTCTAAGGCTATTATTTGCTTAATATCCCTGTGTTAATTTAAAGTTTTGACAAGCTGGCTTACACTGGCAGTGATAGTTGCTGTGGTTGGCTGGATTACCAAGTGCTGCATTTCACATCTATGCAAAACTAGTCAAAAAGTGCCCCCTCTGTCAATTCAGCCGCAGCCGACGCATCCCAGAAAGGTTTCATAAGGAATCGCTAGGATTTTATTTTGCTTTTTTTTTTTCTTCTCCTGGAGCAGGAAAGAAATATATACATATTGGTAGGTCTGTTTGTTTTGTTTTGTTTTTTTCCTTCCTTCTCCCTTGAGACGTCGCAATCTGTAGTCTTAGAACAAAAAATATGTTTTATTTATTTATTGAATTAGAGTTCTTTTGTATATTGGTTTTATGGTGACATGCAACTAGTTCTGTATTTGAAAGTGCCTTTGCAGCTCAGAACCACAGCAACTATCAAAAAAAAAAGTTTATTATTTATTTTTTTATTGTAATTTTTTTTTTGTTTTGTTTTGTTTGCGGGAAGGGAGGGACCAGGAAGATTCATTGTCAGCAGTTGCTGGTAAAAAAAAAAAATGAAGAATTGAGAGGAAAATGTGTCAAAAGTAGAAGTTTGTATAGTTATGTAAATAATTCTTTTTTATTAATCACTGTGTATATTTGATTTATTAACTTAATAATCAAGAGCCTTAAATATCATTCCTTTTTTTATTTATATGTATGTGTTTAGAGCTGAAGGTTTTTCATAGCATTGTATTGCTTATGGCTTCTTTACTTTTTTACCTTTTTTTTTCGTTGTTACATGTTGCCTACATGCCAAAATTTAAATGTTCTGAATTTTGTTTTGTCTTATTTTTAATTTTTAACAATAGGAAGGGCTTTTGAGCCTTCGATGCTGACTTTTTTGTATGATGTCAAATGTGTCTCTTTTATTCCTTTGGGAACATCTTCCATAGTATCACATTCATTTTTTTTTTTATTTTTTTTTTGTAAAATACCAGCCAAGGCAGTTAGATCTAGTTTTTTGTTTGTTTTTTTTCTCTCTCTCTCTCTCTCTTTTTTCTGGCTGCTTTAAAGATGGGGTGGGAGGGAAGAAGGAAAGGATGACAGGCAGATCACCTGCTTCAGAGCAGCTTAAGGGAACACAAAGGAGCTATAACTTCTGTAGATGAAATGTGAGAGTTGTGAGTGGTTGCATGTAATTAAAAAAAAAAAAATTACTGAATTAGTGTGTGAAGTTGGAAGCACCAAAATCTTACTTTGTAAACTCTTGATTTCCCCCCCACCAAAAATAGTATAAAACTGAACCACCTGTAGATTTGATTTGATTTTTTTTTTTTTGTAATCTACTGTATGTAGAAAGTATTCTAATAAGCTAGTCGTTGAATACTTGAACAGTAGAATGTCCAGTAAGATCACTGTACAGGTTTGCATAGGTTCCACTGCCCGCCTTAAAAGAAATAAGGAAATCAAAGTGCTATTACAAAAGTTGGATGATCAAATAATTTTTTTAAAAAAAGGATTCAAACATTGACCACTTGGATCACAGAGATAACTTGTATGATAATATTAGTGTTACATGAACATGAAAATACATCTCTCGATGTGTTATTCCTAGCAATAAATCTTGAAAAATATTTATTAAATTTTTTTTTGTATAAAACTGTGAAAAATGAGCTTCATTGAGCTGCTGACTTCAGTGTCTGGCAAAGATATTTTTCATAGCATTAGCATCAAGACCCTTTCCCAACTCAGTGCCATCTATATGCTAGAATACATCTCAAAAATTGGCCAGGTTGATGCTACATACGGAGTAGAACCTTCTACTCTGTTTAAAAGGATATAGAGCCTTCAATAATCCAAGATGGCATTTGTGTCTCCACAGATAAATACAATCCAACTATGTCTTCACTAGGTATATGTAATTGCACTAGATCCCAGCTTCCTTTGCTTGGAAGAAACTAGGGACTCAATTGGTCATGTGCACCCACTGCCACTGTTGTGGGAATGGGGAGTGGTCACTTCACTACAGTCCTATCTGGAAATTGTAATTTAGGGTTCAACCAGTTAGGAAGGATTGTCCTCCAATCTCACAGAGTTCAACAATAAAATGTAAGGCTGCACAATGGTGTTTTCTTCGTTCATGAGTTTTATGATGGTGCAACTCACATATGAGATTTGGCTGGGTTCAGACAGCATATAAAGCCATAATATGGTGTGTTTGCTTTTGCGTGTTATGTGAACCTAGCAAATTATCATTTATTAAATCATGATTAAGCAAATTATAACTTAATGTGATTTGTGAATCCAGTCAGTATTTCCAATAAGTGGATTTATGCCGTCTGCCTTATACCAGGTTTCAGCAATTATGTGTGTTAATCTGGTTGATTATGGAATAGTTCAACTCAAGCCAGCAGAACTACATCCCTGGAGCGTATTAAATGTCTGTTTTTCTCAACATGAACTTTCCAAGTTTCTTCTGTATGTTCCCTGACTGCTACCATCAGTCTTGGATTGAAGATCCAAGATCTGCAGAATGGCCATATTTTCCTAACGTTTGGCCCAACTCCTTTCAACTTGGTGATTCGGAGATTTCTTCCATCATGGAGCTCATGGTGGGACAGACAGGATATCTGAACTGCAGCTGGACCTATTTGGCTTAATGAGTCTTGACACGTTCCCGTTGAACGATTCAATAAGAAAGTATTTTTTGTTGCTTTTACCAATGCTTTTTGTGAGTTGCACTGGGCTTGCAGTTCCAGCCTTTGTGGAGGTAGAACTCCCAAGTTTACCTTCCAGGACACCAGAACAAGAAAGGGCTGGCAGGGGAGGAGCTAATAAAGCATTCTTTAAGATGTTGATTTCTAGTAGACTACCAAGAGAAGATGGCTGGTTTACTTGCCTGATCTATCAAACAAGAGTGGCTGTGGTTACTAAAAGCCGATGTGGTTCTAAACAACTAAAAAGGTGGTTCAGCCTCCTCCAACAAAGTTAAGCCGTGTTGAAAAGAACACCTGAAGCCAAGAGGGCTGTTTATGAGATAAACAAGAAGCCTGCCCTGTGTTGCAAAACAACTTAGGCAAGAGCAATTTCAATTTCCCCATGAGCAAACACTTTGAACTCGGTATTTTCTGATTATTGCTTGCTACTACGTAAACTAAACCAACTAACATTATCCTTTACTTCTTAGCGTTACAGGATTAGGTTTTGATAAAAATCAGTTAAGAGATCAGTCTTCTCCAACTTGGCACTTCCCATATATAATGGGGTTACAACTCCCAGGATTCCCAATTAACACACCTGAAGAGTGCCAGCTGGTAGAAAGCTGAGAAGTCATGATAATTTTAATGGTGAAATCTCTTTCTATGAAATCTCTCGCTCTCTTCAGTGAATATTGAACAAATGACTTGATCTTGCCAGGTGCATTCCACCCTATTTCACTCAAGCAAAGTGGATTAGCTTGGTGGACGAGGTCTCCAACCTGTGGAAGGGGTCTTTCTACAAGGTGGAAGAGGTCTACTAGTAGCTCATCTACTCTGGAGGCTTGTGCCTTTGCATGATTGGAGGTCTCTTGCTCCCCCTGGCACTTCAAATGGATTCCCTGAGCAAAAACAGGAATGCTACAGGCCCTGGGCATATCCTTTCCTCCATCAAAATGTGTATTGATGATTGGTGGACATGCCACGGAGAAAAAAGCGCCGTGACCATTCGGCCTACTTTTCCCAATCCATTATCTTCTAACCATGCTGGGACTATGTGAATTAAGAATTCTTGAAGCAGAAGTCCCAGCACTTTAGAGGGGGAACAGCACATTAAGGCAGAATGAATTTAACCTTTGGAAAGACATTGGAGGCAGGATGATGAATCTCCTCTGTTGTTTTTAGTTTGGGGCGCAAAACTACCAGATTGCATTCGCTGCAATTAATCATCATGAAGATCCACCAAGAATGGGAAATTTTTCAACCCTTACCCTTTGGCCGGGGGGGGGGGGGGGGGGGGGGGGGGGGGGGTAGGGTGGTGGATAAAATTCCTTGGGTTAGATACCTCCAGCAACGTTTTGCACTATACCTTTTTCTGATAAAACTTCGGGTTTTAGGTTTG
Organism: Arizona elegans; assembly: GCA_022577455.1. Classification (NCBI taxonomy): domain Eukaryota; kingdom Metazoa; phylum Chordata; class Lepidosauria; order Squamata; family Colubridae; genus Arizona; species Arizona elegans. The sequence continues at coordinate 183,430,844 of JAKOOJ010000001.1, forward strand.
TTTGTTTTTTACCTTGAGCTGCAATCCTGTAAAATGCAGGCTCGTTGTGCAAAACAATATTTTGATGGTGACTTACCAAGGGACATGGAAAGACCTTAGGGTAAGAAAGTGGAGAAATGTTTGCGGATAAGGAAGGAGATGATGCTCTATCTCACTGATGGATTTCCAAGTGGGGGGGGGACACTCTTGCATTCTGAGTGCAAGGAAATAAGGAAAATGCAGCAGTTAAGACCAGAAACAGCAGTTTAAGGTTATATGTGTCATATTTCATTAGAACAGGTCCCTGTTGCAATGCAGCTCAACTGGGTTGCTACTACCATATCTCTTAGTTGCTGCTCCGGCTTCCAAATGAAAAGCAATGTGTCAAGCAGGAACCATTTTTATTGTGGATTTCTTTCTCTTTGCCCCAAAGACAGCAAGCTTCCTGATGCATTAAGGATTCTGATGTGTATCTTTCCTTGCTAAACTTTTTTCCTTGCTAAATCTGGTTCAAAGCCCTGAAATGAAATCACATTTTTAATTTCTTGAGAGGATCATTCATTTCTCTTCTGCATTCCATTGCATCTTTGCTTCTCCATACAGTTTTGCGAAGATCATTGCTATCTTTCATCTACTATAAAGCATCCTTAGATTTTAATTATTGGCTACGGCCAATTTGCCACTGCCAACCTGCCACAGGACAACTCACTGCGGCCAACTCGTTGTGGGACAACTCACCTTGGGACAATTCAACAAATGCAAAAGTTAAATTAGTTTTGATGGAACCATGGCCAGTAATAATAAAATAAAAATCAATCCAGAAATAAAAGAGTTACAATAATTTTAACAAGAAAGTGGTCATCAATAATAAAAGTATCTGAATGAAACAATTAATACAGCGTTGAATTGTCCCAGGGTGAGTTGGCCATGGTGAATTGACTGTGGCAAGTTGACCGCAGCAAGTTGTCCTAAACCCATGATGGCGAACTTATGGCATGTGTGCCAGAGGTGGCACACAAAGCCCTCTCCGTGGGCACACACACCATCACCAGCTGCTCTTCTGGTTTCCAGTATATACATGCGCACCAGCCAGCTGGTCTTTGCGGGCACTGGAGTGCCAGAAAACGGCCTGAAAAACAGCCAAAAATGACCAAAAAACAGGCATGGGCATGCCAGCCAGCTGGTCTTCGGGTTTCCAGTGCTCCGGCATGTGCGAAGATCAGCTGGTCGGTGCGCATGCACATGCCAGAAACCCAAAGACCAGCTGGCGCTCTGGCACGCACACATGCATGCACATTCCGGTTTGAGCACTCGGTGCCGAAAAGGTTTGCCATCACTGTCCTAGATGGACATCATAGATGGACATCATCTATCCATCTATTATTCCTTCTCAATGTTTCACCATTTCTAGGAAGCTCATTAGATTCCCATGCATTATTTATTTCCACTCTTTACACTTCAGATATTATGCTCCGTTTTTACTACTTCTTTAATATTCTAAGGGTTACTATAGAAGGCTATAGGTATGAATGCGTATTCAACATTCCAGCTCCATTTAGAGCAGCGGTTCTCAACCTGGGGGTCGCGACCCCTTTGGGGGTCGAACGGCCATTTCACAGGGGTCGCCAAAGCCCTCTCTCGCCCCCCCACGCCTTCACTCACCCTCCCCTCTGCCTCTGTTGGATCGCCCGGTCGCCGTTCGTTTACCCCGCCCACTCCCAATCTATTGCTGCCTCCGGACTCCCAGCTGGTGGCTAGAGGGGAAAAAAACTTTAAATTCTTGCCGCGGGGCTTCAAAGAGCTAGCTGCAAAGAGGTAACTTCCTGGAGCAAGTTTTTTTCCCCCTATCTATGCTGAAAAAGTGAAATTGAAAGTAAGCAGGCTGCAACGTGACAAAATGAGGCAGAGAGATTTCTTTTTCTTTTTCCTCACCAAAAAAGGTAAGTGCAACACTGCAAACAATGGGAAATTTAGGGCAAAAGAGGAGAGTTCCAAGATTTTAAAACACAAAAGAGAAAAAGCTCTATTTAACTAGGGAATTGTAATAATTGAGATACTATTAATTGGTTAAGTTGTGGTTTGGAGGAATATATGGGGGAAATTATTTGGTTTATTATTATTGGTAAATATAATTAATTGATTTGTAAGAAATTGGATTGCATGGAAATAATTGGAATATTCATGTTCATATTGATTAATATACAAAAAAGATAGTTATATAACTAATTGATTTATATTAAAATGTTGAATTTGTATTAAACAACGGTATTACATAATTAACCAATGTGAGGATGGATATAAAAATAGATGACAATGGGAAGGGGTATAATATAGAATAGAAGGGAAAAATTGAATTTGATTAAGTTTAGAGATGAGGATGAAGGGTAATATTGTTTTTTTAAAAAAATAGATGAGGAATAAATATGGTAAAAAGGAAATATAGAAATTGTAAATTTAATTGAAATGACTAAATACTGTGTTGGAAGAAATATCCTTCTGAGTTCTGCTCCAAGCGGGGAAAAAGACACTGGAAACATGGAGACTGCTTGGAAAGATGGTTTAATGTTGGACAGGATCACATGGCTTGGTGGGGCCCATTGTGTTAGTTTCTGTTGCTATTGTGTTGCAAATGTCCTTTGACAAAGGATTGAGTTTCTGCCTCTGGCCCATTAACAAAGGGTGGGGGGCAGGAAGGTGGGAGCTGCTTTGTCTGTAAAATATGCTTCTCCATTTCTCATACAGGTAGGGAAATATAATATTCTGCCTTTTTAATATTTCCCAAAATATTTCATTCTTCTAGGAAAGGGGTGGGTGCTAACCCCCTACAACTGTTTAAATTTGTGAACCGGCCAAATACTCTGTTCAAAGAAAATACGTTGTATGTTTGTATGTGTGTTTCTAATTATTGCTATTTATTGCTATTTGTTCTCTTTTATTCTTTAAAGTTTAACAATGCATTCTTTATCTTAATATCTTAATATTTGTTTGGCTTTCTTCCCTTTCATCTTTTTTTATTGTACAGCAATCTTTCTCCTCAAACCTATCACCTCTGTCTTTTCTTTCTTTCTTACTTTCTCTTCCCCCCCCCTCTTCTTCTTCTCCCTACTTCCTCTTTCTCTTTCTCCTCCTCTCTTCCTCCCTCTCTTACCCTCACTCCTACTCTAATTTCCCTTCCTTTCCTTCATCCCTCTCTATTGCTGTATCCTTTTATGCATATGGACTACTCAGAGGGCTGAAAAAGTTACTTTTGACCAGTCCTCGAACTTACAACTGTCCTCACAATTTACGTATTTGCGCTATCTTGTCACCATGGTGAAGAGAAATAGTTGTGAAATGAGTGACACGGTTGTTAAGAATGCTACAATGGGCATAAATGATGACCAGTCATAACTGCGAAAACTGGTCATAAGTGCGAGGACCTGTCAGAAATCACATTTTTCAGCCCTCTGGGTAGTCCTTTTGTGCACAGGGACTACTCAGAGGGCTGAAAAAGTTATTTTTGACTGGTCCTCGCACTTTTGACCAGTCCTTGAATTTACGACTGTCCTCACATTTTACGTTTTTTGCCCTATCTTATACCATGTTGAAGAGAAGCAGTTGTGAAATGAGTGACATGGTTGTTAAGAATGCTGCACAGGCATAAATGTGAGGATGGTCATAAGTGTGAGGACCAGTCAAAAGTGCGAGGACCTGTCAGAAATGACTTTTTTCAGCCCTCTGAGTAGTCCCTATACATATAGCCATGGCCACCCGGTCACATGACCTCCAAGCCACACCCACAAAATAAGCCACGCCCGCAGATCCAGTAGTAAAAAAATTTAGAACCCACCCCTAGTTGGGGGTCACCACAACATGTGGAACTGTATTAAAGGGTTGCGGCATTAGGAAGGTTGAGAACCACTGATTTAGAGCTTTGGGTTCAACAAATCAAAATGAGAAAACAGATTTGTAGAATGAACAAAATTTGGTCACACTGTGGTCAGACTAAAATGATTCAAATTCTGTGTTGGCTGAGCTGCTCTGGGTGAGTTGGGATTTAGTCAAAGAAAAACTAGGATTAGTGTTAATCCAGGTTTTGACTGTGATACATCCCATAGTTTTGTTATGAAGAAAAACAGAGCAAGGTTGCTATCCTTCCCTTCCCCCTTCTCTAGGTGTCTTATATGCCACCCCACCACCCAATTTTCTGAACCATCCTTCCCTGCTACTACTCTATAGCCATCTGACCCATCCATCCTACCTTGCTCCATGCCACTGGCCTTTCTATTCTCCACTGTTTTCTACCCCATAACTTCTCTGGCAAAACATACACATTCTAGGTCCATGCATAGAAAGAAGCAATTCTTGTTTTACTCTGGTGCACAATTTACCTAATGCTATCTGATCCATGGGGGCGCAATGACTTGGTGGTTAAAGACTCTGAGTTTGTCAGCTGGAAAGCTGTCAGCCCAGGTTTGAGACCTGAGCACCATGCAATGTGGTGAACTCCTGTTACTTGCCCCAGCTCCTGCCCGCCTAGCAGTTTGAAAGCATGCAAATGAAAGTAGATGAATAGGTACCACTTCAGTGGGAAGGTAACAGCGTTCCATGCATCTTGGTATATAGTCATGCTGGCCACATGACCATGGAAGTATCTTTGAACATCGCTGGCTCCCTTGGCCAAGAAACGGAGATGTGTACCAACCCTAGATTCAGATACGATTGGAATGGGGAAACCTTTAACTTTACGTCTCTGATCCATGCAAGATATATTTTACACATTCCTATCAATCTGATCGGTTAAATCAAACAGTATGTATCCAAATTGTTTGGACTGATTTAGACCAACTTATATATGTTCCATGCTTGACCTGGGCACTTTTATAGAGTGAATTATCCAATCAAGTCAGTTCAGATTTGGTGTTTCTGTCTGAATCAGCTGAGCGAGCTCAAGTGAATTGCATTGATTTTACAAATCAGGTCAGATGTTCAAATCAATATTTGAATCAATTTGAAAGTTGGGATTTAATCAGACTTGGTTTGCTTAGCCCTCAAGCTCTTGTGCCCCAACAGGTTCTTCATCGGTGTCTTAGGTACCGTATTTTTCAGAGTATAAGACGCACCGGACTATAAGACACACCTACCTTTTTTGGTGAAGAAAAGAAAAAGAAATCTGTCTCTGCCTCTGCCTTTGAACAATTTTGCCTCGTTGCAGTGAACAGCAAATAGCCTGCTTTACTTTCATTTTCATTTTCAGCATAGCTTGATTAACACAAGGGGTAAAAAAAACTGCTCCAGCAATTTACCTCCTTGCAGCAAGCAGCAGAGGCCCATGCAAAACAGCTGAGAGTCGGGAGGCTGATCCAATCAACTTGTGCTAATTAGGCTGTGCTGAAGCTGAAAGGAGCTGTTTTTTCTTGCTGTTTGCTGCAATGAGGTAACTGCTGCAAGGCAGAGGCCAAAGGGTGGGGCCCAGTGGGTGGGTGGGAGTACATTCGGTGTATAAGACACACCTAAATTTTCACCCCCTTTTTGGGGGGGGAAGGTGTGTCTTATACTCTGAGAAATACGGTAAATAGAAAAGGAAGGTGAAGGATAAAGTTCCTCATACTCTCCTCTTGGATTTCTCCTTCCCTGAGAAGGAAGCTCTGTTCCTTGAAGGTCAGAAAAATAAATGTTCCTTGAAAGTCTGTTCCTTGAAGGTCAGAAAAATAAATGTTTTGACGTTTGTGGAGAATAGTCCAGAGATCTACAAAGGTTCATGAGGATGAGCAAGGAAAAGAGGAACATCTATCAATTAAAAATATAACTTGTAGAGTTTGTTTCTTCTTTGAGGTAGGCTGTTGAAATGCTGACAGAATCCAGAATCCACTTCTGAGCACAGGATCAACATCAACATCCCTCTACAAATGCTTACTGAGACAGGCTACCTGTCTTCATTTACAGAGAAGTTTGGTTTGGTTTTATGACAGCTATAAAAAGCCCTGAACGAAGTGAGCCATTTAGATACTTTTTAGCTAGGATTTAGTCCTGGGCATAGGATAGAATCCACATTAGTTTCTCTCATGGACATCTTTTGGATGGGCTCCATGACCTTCTTTGTTCTTTGGCATCTCTCAGTGACTTGTGATGCCATTGACTATGGCATTCTTCTGAATCACCTGCAAGGTTTGAAGGTTGGGGCAAAGGGCCCCCCTTTTAGAGTGATTCTGCTCCTTCCTCAGGGGCCATTCAGGTGGTAATTATATCTGCAGAGGCAATCCAATATGTTGACCTTGGATCTTGTGAAACAAAGGAGAGAGAGAGACATCTAAATGTAGGCACTGAGGCAAAAGTCATCTGTCAGAATAGCATGAAGCATCATAGGAGATGCGATATGTGTATGGAGAGTTTCAATCATCTGGGTCACAGTTGTCCCAAAGGTACTTTTCAAAAGACAACTGGACTTTCTTGGTTTGTTTCTTGAAAACGTTTCATTTCTCACCCAAGAAGCTTCTTCAGTTCTAAGGAAAACTGAAGGAACTTCTTGGATGAGAAGCGAAACTTTTTCAAGGAGCAAATCAAGCAAACTCAATTGCCTTTTGAAAAGCACCTTTGGGACAGGAGATGTGACAGTGTAGAGCAGCAGACCCCAATCTTTCTGGCTTGGCAGTCCAGCATGGGGGAAGGGGGGATGATTCTCTGAGAGTGGTGAATGCGTGTGTGCACAAAGCTCCATTTGTGTGAGCACCCGGCATGTGAGTGGAGCTTCACGCACAAGCACTTGCCACTTGCACGAGTGGTTCCGAACAGGCCACGGACCATGGCCTGGTGGTCAAGGACCCCCGGTATAAAGAGCAAAAGAGATGAGGCTGACAGAAATATACAAGAACCTTTTCATAAGCAAAGGGGGCTGAAATACTCTTTAAATCCTAAGCAGCAAGATAGTATTTGGAAGCATCAGTCTCATCCCTGATTCAGTGGAATATGAAGAAAGGGAAGCAAGTACAATCAGCCTTGCAAGATTCTATTAATTTAGCCCATCTTAATGAAGTATTTTTCCATGAAGATGGACTTGTGGTCTGGTCTACCTAATCGGGCTGATATGTAGAAATCTTATTCTGATGCTTGAAGGCTATTAGGAGCTGGACAGAATAAAACAGACTCAAGGCTCAGACACAAGTCAAACAATATGGAATGACTGAATCCATAGTGGTCCCAACTTGGTTCTTGATGGAGCTGTGCTTTCCCTGAACAAGCAGGTCCATAGTCTAGAGCACGGGTGTCAAACTCAAAGCCTGTGGGCTGAATCTGGCCTGCTGGCCCGCCCTGGAAACAGTGAAGGACCAGCCTGCAGTGCCTCTGCCAGCAAAAATGGAGCTTGGGAGGGCCGCGCGCAGCCCTCGCGAACTCTGTTTTTGCTGGCAGAGAGTTGTAGGAGGTCGTCGCAGCCGAAAACAAAGCTCACAAGAGCTGCGGGTGGTCCTCCCAAGCTCTGTTTTTGCTGGCAGAGAGTTGCAGAAGGCCGTTGCAGCAAAAAATGGAGCTTGGGAGCCCGTTTTCACTGGTAGAGTGCTTGGGCCACCACAATTGCCCCCAACACGAGTGATGTCGAGCTGGCCATGCCCCCCCGACCCACACACACACACCCAAGGTCAAACACAACCCTGATGTGGCCCTCAATGAAATCGAGTTTGACACCCCTGGTCTAGAGGTAGTTGCAATTCACTTCCTAGCGCACAGGAAAGAGGATAGTGGTTTGCAAAATATGACACTGTTGGAATATCTACATGTTCCTCCTGCATTGGAGATGTGAAAAACTACTCTCCACAGTTTGTAGAGCTGGTCAGCAAGAGAACTGGAGAATTCCCCACCTTAGCTAAGTTGCTGATAAGTGGAATCATATCTTGTAATCTAACCCCGTTTAAAAAGACTGTTAGACTCTAACTGTCATGGTGATGAGTGGCTGTCAGAGGCTTGACAGCAGCCCTAGATTATTGCCTCCTGATTGAAGACTAGAGGAGTAAAATCCTTTGCCCAGCTTTGACTGGCATGCCTATTGTAACCTTTCTTCATCTACTGTAATGTACTAACCATGGAGCTTCACTTGAAGATCAACTGTTGCAGAATATGGCTGCCTGTTTACAACTGGGTCAGCCCAGTTATTGCCACGTAACACTAGTATTACAGGAGCAGTACTAGCTAGCGGTTTGTACACAATTTATGCTAATAGGTAGGGTATGTTGAGAATCCCCACTTACCACAAAATCCAGCAAGTGGGAGTGCAGATATGAGCAGTCTCTGTAAGGTAAAGGTAAAGGTTCCCCTCGCACATATGTACTAGTCATTCCCAACTCTAGGGGGCGGTGCTCATCTCCGTTTCAAAGCCAAAGAGCCAGCGCTGTCCGAAGACGTCTCCATGGTCATGTGGCTGGCATGACTAAATGCCAAAGGTGCACGGAACGCTGTTACCTTCCCACCAAAGGCAGTCCCTATTTTTCTACTTGCATTTTTTACATGCTTTCGAACTGCTAGGTTGGCAGAAGCTGGGACAAGTAACGGGAGCTCACCCCATTACTGCGGCACTAGGGATTCGAACCACTGAACTGCTGATCTTTCAATTGACAAGCTCAGCATCTTAGCCACTGAGCCACCGCATCCCCGCAGTCTCTGTAAGGGTCCCTTTTATGGAATTACCTGTGGCCTTGGAAGTGACACTGGCCTCTCGACTGTTAGTTTTTAGGAAGGCAGTGAAGACACGGTTGGGCCAAAGTTCTTTGGAATAGCATGATACTGTTATTATAATGTATTTTTCTCCAGAAGTCAGGCAAAGAAAATGGATTATATTCCATTTGTACTTCTCGACACAGCAGTTCATTTAGTGACCGTTTGAAGTTACAACGGCATTGAAAGAAGTGACTTATGACCACTTTTCACACTTACAACTCTTTACAACATCTCCATGGTCACGTGATCAAAATTCAGACGCTTGGCAACTGACTCATGTTTATGATGGTTGCGATGACTCGGGATCATGTGATCCCCTTTTGCGACCTTCTGTCAAGCTAAGTCAATGCGGAAGCCAGATTCACTTAACAACCATGTTACTAACTTAACAACGGCAGTGAACTGCATTCACCTAACAACTGTGGCAAGAAAGGTTGCAAAATGGGGCAAACTCCCTTAATCACTGTCTCGCTTAGGAACCTAAATCTTGGGCTCCATTTTGGTCATAAGTCAAGGACTAGCTGTACTATTTTGATACTTGCTGTTTCTTTTCTATCTCACTTTGCAAGCTGCTTTAACTGGTTCCATGTAAATTTCTGTTGATGTAAATCAGTTAGTCAATTGAGGGTTGCCCCTTGCCAATTTGCAGCGTATAGAATAAAAGATACATTTGGAAAGGGTTTTGTTTTGTTTTTGTTTTTAAGTAAGAGGAGGCCTTGGATAAAATAATACACGTTTGCACTTTGGATAATGATTCACCCAAAACCTGGGAAAATTCTTTCTGGAGTTACTTAACCAACCAGTTTCTTTTCCATCTGAGTAGTTCTTGCGAAATTTACACCCAAGGCTTCCAAACCAAAGCTCACCTACTTCAGTGGGCATGATTCATATTTGAGCCAAATGTCATGCCTGCTTTACTTCCAAATTTCGCTGAGACGCTGAGCCAACCCAAGAGCACACTGGCTGATTGGACTGAACAGCAAACCAGTTAGGAGCTCTCCAAGTGAAAAGAGACATATATTACCCAACACTCCACAACGCTCAAGGGGCAGCCAATGAACAAATCTCTCCAGCTGTGCTCGGTGTTCTAACTTGGAACACACATGGTGATAGGTCAAGAACAGCACAGTGCATTGGAACATTTATGAGAAACTTAAGGACAGAGAAAGCATGTGAGGCCCAGACATCTTGAATTAAATCCTAAAAATAACAGGGGCGCTGTTCAAATGCTCGTGTAAGACAATCCTTCTTATTAACCCACCCACCCATCCACAAAATGATAATCAGAAGCCATGCTTCTGTACTACAAGCCAAATAGAATCAAGGAATATGTTTTGGAATTTAACAGAGGAGGTCAAAACCTGTGTTTGGGCTTAGCTCTGGCCCTTGAATAAAAGAACAGGGAAAGCTGCATTTGAAAATAAGCAGATTGCATCCTTCTCTAGTACATACCATATCTGTGCTGTAAAAATCCAGAGGAACCACTAGAGGGCAGACAAAGAAACACCTCTAGGCTGCCATCTGGTGGTCATCAGGTTTTGTGCTGTTTAGCGTCATCCTCCTCCCTGGTTAGTCACAATTCATATACACAGACAGAGGATTAGGGAGTAAAGAGCAAATCAAGTATGTGACTGCCAGATCAGCTTGCTTACACTTGGGCATTTTAAAGAAATTCTGGCAGCTTTCCTTTGTAAACTGAAACAAGCTATATTTCATTCTTGGTGGGTTTTTTTGGTGTTTTTTAAAAAGGCTCTTTTAATACCAGTAATCTAAAAATCCAAGACTCACCCTTATTTCATGATGTTCTCATCCCTGGGAGGAAGTTCATATAGTTGCTTATTTCATTTAGTGGGCTTTCCTTTCCATACCAAGGGCAAGCAAGGGTCAGTTGTGATCATAACAAATTTGAAGCAATCTTTGTTTTGAGACTTTCCCAAGCAGAAGCTGAAAGAAATGAACTCTCACCAGAGCACCAAAGGACGATCCTACTCTTGATTGAGCCATAGCACTTAGCTCAGGCTGAGAAAGCCCAGAGGAAGAAATAGAAGGTCCTGGGACATCATGTCCACGAGATTAATTCAACTTGGGAGGCTTGCACATGCCGAACCAGAGCCTCAAATCCAAAGAAGTTTGCAATCCACTGTTCCATACAGGCCAGCTCCCAAAAAATGGGTATGGATGGAAGATGTTAGCAGGGTTGAGAGAGAGAGAAAAAAAATTAAGAAAATGTTTTGCTCTTGGAGATTGTCTCCAGTACAGAAGCATTTTTTCAAGGCTCTTTTAAAGACAAGCAGAGTGAGAGCTGGATGAATTTAAGGGAGAATGTTATTCTAGAGAGCTGGCTCTGTGATGGAGAAGTCATGATTCCTATGTTTCATTAGATGACTATGCTAAACAGAGAAGCAGCTAGGCAGGCCTGAGGAGAGGGGGTTTCAACCAGTACATTGTTCCAGGGCCCATGGAGCTCAAAGGGGGCCCATGAAGGGGAAATTTTTTTTTAAATTTTTTTTACAAAACCAAATTTTTAAAAAGAAAAATAATATTGGATATATACCTCATACTCTATATTTGTGTGTATAGCAAAACCACCTTACAGCCTTGTTTGACATAACCTTTATTAATCTGAAACTCAGTGAACGGTTATTTATGTAATTTATTGAATTTGGAAGTCCATGTGGATGTCACACACTTAATTTGTGTGGAAATGGTCTTTGGATCTCTGCCGCCCATGCACGGGGGGACCGCACGCACATGGGCGTGGGGGCGTGGGGGGGCATATTAGTCTTGTTCCAGCACTTAATAATCCTCTTGGCGGCCCTGCAGCTAGAACATGTTAACTTTGCCCAATCAGATAGACAAGCAGAAGCTACAGAGGGCAGATGGTTCCATAAATAACTCGGCCCTATGAGATGGCTGCCCTGACTGGAAAGGGACAACATGCCGTGGCCAACTCACCACAGCCATCTCGCCATGGGTCAACTCCATGTGAGATAATAATATCAATGTGATCAATGTGATCTGCCACAGTTTCTTCAACATTATTTCCATTTTTGTGGTAATGGGCAAAAATGAAAATAGTATCAAAGAAACAGTGATGGATAACATCACTGGAATTATCCTGCAACAAGTTGTCCCATGGTGAGTTAGCCGCAGTGAGACGGCCCCCGCAAGTTGGCTGCGGCGAGTTGTCCCAAACCTGCCATGACAGCCAAGGAATCATCCCGTGCTGGAGGAACAGGCTCACTTCTCAGTTCAGCACTGAACCTTTCAGTTAAGGAGCACAACATAGTACAGCTTTCTTTCATGACAAAAATGGGCATTCTATGAGGTAAACAGCATTCCTGTGGCCTTGAAGCACTTATTAATTTATATCCCACTTTTACTATTTTTTACAAATAACTCAAGGTGGCAAACATATCCAACACACCTTCCTCCTCCTATTTTCCCCCATAACAACAACCCTGTGAGGTGGGTTGGGCTGAGAAAGGGTGACCGGCCCAAAGTCACCCAACTGGTTTTCATGGCTAAGGCAGGACTTGAGCTCATAATCTCCTGGTTTCTAACCTGATATCTTAACCACTAGACCAAACTGGATCTCCAATTAGGCCAGCAGAAGCATTCTAACACACAAACACATACAATAGGCAAGAGTTGGGTGCAAGCAGAGCTAAGTACCAAGAACGAGAATCTTGTGTTCAAGTAAAAGATAATTTCTCTTGTCTAAAGTTTATAAATTTCCACATCTGATGCAAACAGCTTGGTTTAATTTGAGAAGAAAATAAGTGCCTCTTAAGTTTATTGGGATGCTGTTTGATGACAAAGCTGGCCTAGAGCAGGATATAGTCTGGGGACTTGAATTTGCTATTCCACAACTTTCATATCTTCCTCTCTATGAAAGCATGAGGTTCTCTGGATCATTGGTCACCAACTGGTGGTCCACAAGAAAATTTTGGTGGTCCGCAGAAAAATTATTTGCATTTTATATATTGCACTAAATCAGGGGTCCTCAAACTATGGCCCCTGGGCCAGATACATGCAGTGAACGTTTGTGTTGCTGTGGAGAGTCTCCCCCTTCAGGGTCTTTTTGTGTGAGTTGGAGTGGGGCAGAAATTCCAATTTGGGGTCTGCTTCAGCCTCCTGGTGTGGGGCTTTGGGTGAAGGCTGGAGAAAAGTGCCCCTGGTGGTGAAGAGCCAGAGGGCCTTGTTCCAGTGGGACTGCATCATGGCCTGGAACTGGCTGACCATCTCAGCCCACTGAGCCTCTAGGCACCGGTACCTGGCCTTGCACTCCTGCAGGTCTTCCTTCTGCTGGAGGTGCGTGAGGTGCTTCTGCTAAGCCTCCTTCTCACTTTCTGCTTCCTTCTCCAATTTGAACTGAGCTGTTTTGCCAACTCTTTCTCATGGTGGCTGCTTAGGTCCAATAACTGCTTCCTGTTGGGGCACTAAGGAGCCTAGGTGGGCAGGTGAGGAGGGGCTGGGAGAGAAGGGGCGAGTAGAGGCCGGCGAGGCGCCCCTCAACGTGAGTGACATTGAGTTGACCACACCCACCCAGTCACATGACCACCTAGCCACACCCACCGAGCCGATCAATAGGCAGATCATATTAGTGGTCCGTGGGTTTTAAAATTATGAATTTAGTAGTTCCTGAGGCCTGAAAGGTTGGTGACCCCTGCTCTGGATAATGTATACAATGCCTTTCCTTCAAAGGGTGGAATTAGCTGCTGTAACAAGTAGTGAGAAAAGATGCTATCAGAGGCCCCTATAAAGCGTAATATTTTATTTTATTTTATTTATTTTGTCGAGTACGTATTAGATAATATATATAAGTATAAGCATGAATTGAATACATAAAATGAATACAATTAGTTTAAAAAGAATAAAATAGAATTCTTTTATTGGCCAAGTGTGATTGGACATACAAGGCATTTATCTTTGGTGCATATACTCTCAGTGTACATAAAGAAAAAATAAAATATATTCATCAAGAATCATAAGATACAACACTTAGTGATAGTCATAGGATATTAATAAGCAATCAAATCATATTAGGAAACAATAAAAACAATATAAGTTGTGTAGATAGCAACATGAATATAAGAAAATAAGTATAAAAAATAAGTATATAAAAAGTAAGTATATAAACTGAAAGGAGACATCATTTTATGTAATTCAATTTTAAGACCGAAGCTCATTCTTCGAGATATTTTTTGTTTATAAAAAAAATCCAGTTGTAATGGGTGAGAGGATTTCTACACATACACGTTTTTAGCCAATTCTCAAATTGAACTTTGTACATGCTCGGGCCTAGAATATGCAAGTGAATGAAGACTAGAGAGAAACCCATAGATTTTGAAGAGGCTACATCATCTCATAAGAGGGAGAGTTTTGGCAACAGCAAAATATATTTTAAATACAAAGCAGATGTGTTAAATTCATAAATTCTGCTGGCTTTTTTTTTTTTTTTTAAAGAGGCCTGTATTGATCATATAGCTGGGTCCTCCTACTGGCATTCCTTTCGCTACTGTGGGAGCAGAGTGTTGATCTAACGGGACCTCTGACCTGACCCAGCGGGACTCTTCTGATGTTCTTGTGTTCCAGCAAGTTTTCTTCTCCCACACTGTTGACTGATTTTGCCAAGAGCAGCCCAGTAATATTCTGCAAAGATTTACCCCACCCCTCACGCTCTTGAGAGATGTTTTTCTTTCCACACTAAATTTTGAAATGGCGTCTTCATATGCAGACGGGTTCACCAGCATAACCAGGAGCAAAGTTTTCTCTGGACTCAGAGCAAAGAAACCCCCCACGACAGACTCCACAGCAAGTCGCTCAAATTGGGACTCTGCCAAGAAGGGGAAAGTCTATCCAGAGAGCATTTAAAAGGAGGAAAAAGAGATTCTAGTCCATTCTGTTGATTGAAATAAATGAGATTATGGTTTGGGCATTTTCTCTAGCAATGGTGCCACCCTCAACTTACTTCTCTAATATGGAATGCTGAACAACTTTTATAATTCATAATCATTTAGATGTCAAAGCTCTGGGGAATCAGGTAGCATACAAATGCCTGTATTAAAATAAATAGGTTATTATCTACTTATCACAGTCTAAGTCATTGCCCAGGGAACCTCTTCCATCAATCATGCTAAAATGAATGGGACTGTATGGCAACCCCATTACCAGAAAATTGAGTGAAGGAATATGAAAGCTCCTGTATTTGTCAGCTGTTTATTCTTGCAGAAAGAGTAGTTGAATTTGGCAATTCTCCTTCTGGAATATTTAATTCCAGATTCCTCAGGATGCTCCAAAAACAACAATATTATGATATTGTTCTGATATGTATCCCTTAACCATTCTTAATGTATAAAAGAATGGCAAACTGCTGCTGAAAATTTTCTTAGAAAGTGTTTTTCTTCACACACTGCTCTTAATTTGCCAAGATTAAGCCAGAATCAGTTTGGAATCAGAATTGCCTGCAAGCATACAGATTATGTTTGCACTGGAACTCAAAGGTTTCTTGGCGCCAAACTTCAGAAGGCACTGACCTGCAACAAAATGGAGATTTAGTTTTCTGGCAGACTCTTGTCTTGTAGAAACATCTGGACCACAGCATTCCATGATGATTAACTGTGCACACCCACTCATCTAAGTTATGGTTTCTAGATTGGATTTTTTTTTTAAGTACCTTCACAGCACTTTCCCCCCATCCACGGCTGATCTTATCCACTTAATTGCTCTCTATTCCAATATATTTAACTATGCAAGCCCACCTGCCGTATTACAACCTCTTCCTACCTAGACTTGTCCTAATGCTATGGAAGACTGTGTATTGTATCATAGAGATCCCCAAACCTTTCACCTTCTTGGTATCACCTTGAAAAATGGTGGCCCAACAAGCCAGGATCTGGCTTTCCCAACCCAACAAGCGCTTAGAAGTATTATGATGTTTTGGGCAAGGCGTGATGTTAAAAGCTTTGGAAGAAACCAAAGTATTCCCATGCTATTCCTCAATAAAGGGTCAAAATGTGGTTCTGTCTAACTGCATTCACTTGCCAGAAGGTGAGATTACCCCAATACTTGGAAAGATGAAGAAGTAGTACCGTGGCTTTATTGTCGTCATCTTCTCCTTCTCTTTCTCCATATTCAACGTGTTTATAATTTCATTAATCACACATCAATATTTTTGGATTAAAGACTAGTATTCCACTACAATGAAACATGCTACACAGTTAGAAACAATAACAAATTTTGTTTCTTACAATTATTTTTAAAACCTCTAGTAAAATTGGTGATATGAGTCGGGACATGAATGGGTACCATGAAGGAGATAAGGAGAACCACCAGATTTTTAAAAAGAACAAAGAAAAGGAGTTTTGATCAATTCAGAATTCAGTTGTAAAGGAGGGGTAGCAATAATGGCAGGATCATTGGATGACACATTCAATTGTCTGATGTATCTGATGACCAAAGTAACAAAACCAGATTAGTAAAAATAGAATACTGTATGGGAAAGTAGAATACTATTGGTGGGATCTTGCAAACTTTAGATACTTTCTTTCAGAAGGATCACAAATCTTGCTAGATTAAGAAATCCAGGCCTCAATGAATTGAAGAGATCCCAGAAAAATATAGTTCATTTGTATGACAAATTTGTAGAACTGCTGAACCTTTCTGACAGCTAAGAATCAAGAGCTGAGTGCTATGTTTCTGAATTTCTAATTGTTTCGGCCTATTTAGCTTTCAAAACAGCTTATCAACATGTACCAGTATATTTTAAATACAATCATTTATTTTATTGATTCATGTCTTTCTTAAACTTTATAATGCACGTGTCTTTCAGTCAGATCAATGAAGGTGAAACATCTGCCAGAAAGTAGATTCAACTATGTCCTTGATAATATATTCGGGTTAGTAATGTACATGAAAGAGAGATCAGATATTTTCCTTCTAGAAGGAAGTACTTTTCTAAGTTCTGTTCACTCTCCTTGGTATAAATGGAAAGGCTTTAAACTATTTAAGAAATGAATGCTGAAGCATTTCAGTTTTGCTTGCTCAAACATGCTAAGGCACATAAAATAAAATCAGTCAATGAATCTTGACAACTGCAGAGAATCTCTTAATGAGACAAAAGGAATTTTAAAATGGGTGGGAGGGACCTACAGTGAAGTTTATATACTTTTTAAAATAGTATCAGTACTGTTTTAATTCAAATGCAAAGTAAACAAGATCTTCAATGTCATTGGATTGGATTTGTAACAGTTTATACTACAGATCTTTAAAAGCATTAAATCATTGTATTGAAACAATTATGTGATTTTTTAAAAAGTATCATTTTGACATTCATAGGATGGTGCTATGTTCGCAGCACCAAAGAGGACAGTGAATTTCTAGATCAGAAATTTCACTACCCCTAAATTTCATTTATCTTGGGGCATTTGTTTTCTTTCTTTCAGGCTTACTGTACAGCGCTGTTGTGAGATTATATTGGGAAATAACATTCTTCCACACTTCTTTTAGAAAGAGTAAAAAGAAATGTGCACGAGTAACAAACAAACCGAGGATATTATTGTTAGGATCGATTGTCCTAGAGTCTAGACAATGAGCCCTGTAGCTATTAAGGTGCTAAGCCTGCTTGAAGCAATCCTGATGCAGTTTAATTTCCTCATCAACATTTATTGCAACAGGAAAAATGAGGCAACGGAACAGCAAAGCTGATAACCTCAAATGGACCATAGTTAGAAAAAGGCTCTTTATGTGGATTTCAGGCACTAATGGTTCGATTCTTTAATCTGTGTCTTGTGGAAATCTATTCACTTAAGCATACGGCATCATTTCTTCAAAAGAAGTTTTGAATATGCAAAGTGATTTATCAGACAAGACACAGGGAAAAAAAGATGTGTAAAAACACATTTTACAGAAGGAAAGTATTTATTTTCCATTATACTATTAAATAAAAACAGGACTATGAAGAGCTAAAAAGACAAAGGACCATAAAACAGATTTCTGTCATTGTGATGGAGAAACTTCAAATCAGTCAATTATATGCCAAGGAAACAGAACTCAGAATGATTCCTTATGATTCAAGCTATGGAGCTATCCTTGACTGCCATGCATCCTGAATTTTGCTTATTTCAGTGTCCCTAAAAATCTCAGACTTCTTAATTAGTTCAGGAATTGCTTTCAAATCTTCAGCAAAGTCTACTTGTTCATTACACGTGACACATGTAAAAGGGATACGGTAGCACCAGAGGAAGGCACAGATTTTCTTGCCTTATTTTTTACTTTTTTCCTTTCACCCTGTTTTTGGATCTCTCCCTCTCTCTCAACCCTGGCTTGGCATATTTCAGGAGTGAAACATTAAGGACTATTTGGTGACTGTGGTTGAATTGGGTCTGTCTGCACAATGCTGTAGCACTTCTCATAAAACCAGTCTCAAGGGAAGTTTTTTTCTTTAAGTAAGCAATTCTTCATCAGACGTGAATCCTGCCAAGCCTCATTCGGATCACGATGTGGGATTTGGTGGGGACCTCTCTAGAAGAGGGCTCTGAACTACCAAGTAGGACTCTTGCATCTGGGAACCGGGTGATCCTGGCCTTGGAGACATCTTTCTTCCTCCTGCATGCTCAGCGCACTATTTCAGTTCTTTCAGTCACCCTTTGACTTCGGTTTGGATGTGGCAGTGCTGACTCATAGCACCGCTGAGGGTTCCTGCAGAGAAGTCATGTCTAACCACTCCACAAATGAAGTTTTTGCTGGCTGTTAGCAATGCTTGGCTGTCTCCAGTCCACATCATTGCCCATTCTGAAACAGGAAGTCCCAAGCTGCTCTTAGCTCTATTTATGCAATCTTTTGATTGTGTTTTACGCCTACATTTTCAGTTCAGGCTGGAGCATTAAACTGGTTGAAATGCATTCTTCCTACTCCGTGTCTGAATCTGGTGAGCCAAGATATACTTTCGTGGTGGCCACCCTGGGCTGAGGTTTCTTCTTGTTAGCATGTGTTGCCCTCTTCACTCTAAATAATAAAAATAAAAATAATTAAAACCATTTTATTTTCATAATGCAGATGTCTTAACACTTCATTGTTTCTAGAAATTTGGAGAACCTCCACTTCTGGAAACGTTAAAACGATCTTGATGGCTTTTCCCCATTATTCATCAGATTAAGAGATATCCATCTGCCCTGAGGGAAGTGATATTTAGTAAAACAATGAGCTCTGTAGGAGTTAAAATTTAAATCCACAGGACAGATTGATATTCCATGCAGAAGTTATAACCCACAATGTAGGTCATCTTGAAATGCTTCCCTTAAGCGATGGCTTCCAACAAAGCAAGATGTGCAAACATTCAGAATGGAAACTTGCCTTCAATTGAGTGGGGTGGATTCTTTTTTCAACACCTTGATACTCTAGGGTATTTAGCATTCCATTCTCACGAACACGGCATATATCGAATTACGAAAGATATGTGCCTTATGATGCCTTGATTTTATATTAGAGATGTATCTATTTACAAATTCAACATGCTTCTTCCAGTTACAAGGCTAGCAGAGATTCAAAACATAATAACATTGTTGTCATAACAGGACATCTGCAATAGCTCCTTGGAGATTGCTTGCCTAGCCAATAAACCACCTCATGATTTGGGGCAATCCTATCCTATATAGCAATAGGAATAGCACTTAGACTTATATACCATTTTATAGTACTTTACAGCCCTCTCTAAGCGGTTTACAGAGTCAGCATATTGCCCGCAACAATTTGGATCCTCGTTTTACCCACCTTGGAAGGATGAAAGGTTGGGTCACCCTTGAGCCTGGTGAGATTTGAACTGCCAAATTGCAGGTAGCAGGCAGTCAGCAGAAGTAGCCTGCAATATTGCACTCCAACCACTGCGCCACCATGGCTCATACATATATAAATTTAATAAAGCCTTGTTCCCTATGTTCCTGTGAAGTACTCAGCACACAGAGCCTATAGGCACATCAAGCCCTGTTCAAAAGAAATTTCTGAAGACTTCTATAAAAAGGTATAAATGCCTAAGGGTCTAGAAAAAATAGAAAAGCTATTTCTAAAAGTCTAGGTCTCCATTGTTGTATACCAGTGATGGCGAACCTTTTTGGCACTGAGTGCCAAAACCCAGCACCGGAAACCCGAAGACCAGCTAGCCGGCACGCGCATGCCTGTTTTTCGGCCATTTATCGGGCCGTTTTCCAGTGCTCTGGCACCTACGAACACCAGCTGGCCAGCACGCTGGAAACCAGAAGAGAAGCTGGCGATGGCATGCATGCCCACAGAGAGGGTTCTGTGTGCCACCTCTGGCACGCGTGCCATAGGTTTGCCATCACGGTTCTATACTATATTTGGAAGCAAAGTCTTGAGCTGGAGAAGATTAGATACAATAGCTAATCTTTCCAAGAGTGGTCACTGGGTCAAAACCCCTGCTAGAGTGCAGGTTTAAATTGTCTATAATATTACAGCAAATCCCAGAAGAACACGATGGATCTGTTGATCTCCCTGGTCTTAGGTAACTTCAGTCATCATGACGCTACCATCAGAAAAACAGTGCAGTTCAAGGAAGTTCAAATGGAGTTCAAGGGAGAAAAGAAGCCATTGATTGCTTCTAAAATGAACACTGATGCTCATTTCAAGTTTATTAAAAAGCACCTGGATAATCGTTTATAGGAATATTCTATGGAAAGATGAGTCAAAGGTAGAATTTGGAGCCTAAGTGGTTGTTAATGTTAGAAATTTCCTAAATGCTAATAAGTTTAAGCCTTTTGCCATGGCGGAATAGGATAAATTTCTTACACAGCAATATAAGAGTGTGATTGTACGTTCTGTGATCAGTTACGGAATCTAAAGGCTGTACCTCTTCCCAATGACACATTGTTTATTGGATAACTTGAATGAATGAAACAAGCATCTGATTTGCTATGATTTGTTCAACTCCATCACAAACACTCATAAGAAGCAACCAGTGACACAAAATTTTAAAAATCATAAAATTGAGATGCTGGGTGTTTATTCGGGGAGCAGCAGTAGAAAAAGAAAACTCTTAAGCAATATGAAGTTAAACAGCACCATCTGTTACACACAACTGAACTTTAAGCAGCCTAAGTGTTAACCGCAGGCACAGCCAAATAGCGCTCTGGATCTTGAATTGTGAGATTAGCTTTCTCAGAAATGAAAAAGTCAATAACTGAAACTGAAGTTTAAATCATCTTAATGTTTTTTACTACAAAGATCAACACAGAAGTCTTGAAGTTCCTCAAAGATTAAAGAATTTATCACAGAACATTTCTAATTAATGAAAGCTTATGTCATAATAAATTAGTTATTTCTAAACTACAGTAAGACGAACATTGCTCCAGCTTCAGAAATTTTTATTTTGAGCCAAGATATATTGAATTAGAAGAACTATGCAGTATTTCTTCAGCCTAAAGGACCCTCATCGATTTCCAAACTATCAAAGGACCCCGTTTTATTTTATATAATTATTTCTACAGCTCTTATCATTCAAGTTACATCCTATCTTTCCATCTAAGCAGGATAATCAAGACAGCTTACAATATTCTAACAATAAAACTGGAAAATAAGGAAAAATAAATTAAGAGTTACTCAAAAACAGAGCTGCTGTAACACCTCAAATCATTTTTTTTAAAGTCCAAAAGCTCTGTATTCCTTATTCATAGTTCTAACAATAGAAAGTTGTAAACTAAGTTGAGTTTTGCATGGAGGAATGCATTCCTTAGTTTACAGTATTGGAGAAAGCTTACTTCTGCCTATGTGACAGATGGGCCTTGAACAGTAGAGACAATTTAAACAAGTTTC
Organism: Arizona elegans; assembly: GCA_022577455.1. Classification (NCBI taxonomy): domain Eukaryota; kingdom Metazoa; phylum Chordata; class Lepidosauria; order Squamata; family Colubridae; genus Arizona; species Arizona elegans. Next base: position 183,452,333 of record JAKOOJ010000001.1, read on the forward strand.
TCCTCAGTATTTTAAATGTCCAGGTAAATCCATAATGCGGAATTAGATAATTCAGAGTGGATATGGACTCCTGAGTCACTAGAGGACCTGTAAGTATCAGCCTGGCTGATGGAATCCACAGCAGATGAAGATTCGGATAAGAAAGACCATTACAATAGCCTAAAGATTGGAAAGGTGGCAGGATAAAGACAATCAGACTACTAACAGTAAAAATACTTTCATAGGAAGAATAGGTTTCTACCTCACTCTTCACCATATTTGAGTGTGTGTGTTTGGACATGTTGTCTTTTTTTCAACAGTTTAGTGGTTTTTCTACTTTGATTTCTAAAAATAATAGATATTGTTATAGCACAACAATTATTTTAGGCTTTTCATACTTCCAAATACTAACCAGGTTTGAGACTGCTTAAGTTTTTGAGATCAGACAAGATTGGATAAATGTCACCACCTAGCTGGACCGAAGAATAAATCTTCCATTATAAAAGAACAGTGCTAATTTTCTTATATCTTGGAAAATATTGATTTTGTTTTTGTGATGAAGTCGACATTTAATCAAATCAGTTCTTTAGAAATAAGCACAATATATTGGAATCTACAAAAATAAAGTAGCAAGATTTTTTTTTTTTTAAAAAAAATAGATATCCTACTACTACTACCATCTATGTACTTACAATTAAGTGACATGTGGAAAGAGAAATTAGGGCATGGGGTAGTGGTGAAATTAGCCCTTAATATAAATATAATTTGCCTTTAGACCCTAGAACAATGATGGCTAACCTTTTCCGGACCAAGTGCCCAAAGCGCGCGCATGTACCTGGGAACACTCAAAATGCAATGCGTGCGCACCTCCCATGCATGCACCCCACTCTCCGCACATATGTATGCACTCCTCGCACGCTCCAACCCCTATGCATGCATGCGTGCCCCCCCATGCCCCAATCCCGTGCATGTGCCCCCTGCATGCGCTCTAGTGCATGCGTGCACGGCCACCCCGCATGTTCCCGCCCTCTGCGCATGCAGAGACCCGAAGACCAGCTGGCTGGTGGGAAGCACACATGCATTACAGCATAACTGAACTGGGGCGATGGCTCACGTGCCCACAGAGAGTGAGCTGCGTGCCACCTGTGGCACGCGTACCATAGGTTCGCCATCATGGACCCTCAACTTCCATTATAATTTAATTTTGCTGCTGATTCCAGCCAATTGTTATTTTTAGAAAGTTGATTTTATTCAAAGTTAACTTTACCCCCACATACTCCTGGAGTGAAGGAGACAGCTGCTTTGACATTATTAAATTTTGTATTCACATCTTGGTTATATAAAAAGTGCATGCTGTGGGGCGTGTGGGAAGAGCACTTACAACTTTTTTAGAGTGTCTTGTTTTTCCTGTTGAGTCAGGGAAATCTGGCATTTTCTATCTTCAGCTGAACCTTGAAAATATTCAGACATCTTGGTGAATAGATTCTCCTCCTATCCAAAAAAACAAAAAAATACCAGTGTTTGAAATATAAATCCATTATTTTATTTTGCTTAATCCAAATGTTACACAATACTGGTGCTCTTCATTATAGTTTCAAATGCCAACAAGCCAAATCTGAAGAGAAACATGCTTGATTCTGTGAAACGCTTTCTGCACCGCTAGCAATACTCTTTGGCTGTACATTTTTTTTCAGCTATTAAACTGAACCACAAATAAATATGGTCCATAAACCTGACTCCAGTCATACTAAGAAATTGTTGAGAAATACTTGGGGCCTGCATGGCTCACATTATGACATTTATCAAAAGTCTGTAAAACAGTCAGCAGCATACTTCACCAATTATTATTAAAGAAATTGGATGGCGTGGTAAATGACTCTCTTAATATTCCCATTATCACCTATGGGATGTTGTAAGTTACCTTCAGATTCATATTTCATGCTAAGATTAACTGAACAGTGGAAAAATATGTCTAGAGGTATTGCATCCATCATCTTATCCCAGAGATTTTCCATTTGCATTTCTATCTTTAAATATCCCATACATTATATGGTTGTGAAAACATTGTTAACCACTATACACACTCTCTATACACACATCTGGCACACGCACATCAGGGGAACAAAAAATGGCCAACGCCAAGGGTCCCTTATTCACCCCTCACTTGTGGATGGTAATTGCCCAAGACGAGATTTCAATGACACTCAATACCATGATTAAGGCATGTAAACTAAAACCAGATCATGAGGATAATCCACGAGGGTTAAGGGATTCCATTTTAACTACAATTTAATCTATGGTTTGGGGTTTTAAACCTAATCATACCATGCCTAAGAATAGTGTGTCAGTCAGGTAAATCTATCTCTGCATCTGAAGTACACATGAACAGTACATACTGTAAATATCAATGTTACATTTCATTGAGAAGAAGCAAGATAGGTTGCCATTAATGCATTTTCTGACATTCTAGTTTCTGTTTATATGCTCTACTATTCTATTAGTTCTCTGAGCATTTCAAGATCATTCTCTTAGCCCAATATTCTCATGCTTGAACTAAGGGGGAGGCAGGGAGCAAATCAATACATAATATGATCAACTGAATGCATTTTTTAGAACTCAACAAAAAGCAAACATAGCATCTGTGGCGACAAACGCAACAAACATGTTTGAAGGTATCACACCAAGAGCACATTCAATAGTTTTTACGTGGATCATGGTTCCTCAGATCTGAATAACTACTCAGCTAAGTCTGTACAACTGGAAGCAGAAGTCTGAGAATGGCCTTAATATTTTTCACCAAATTTCAGTTGTGATATACAGTATACCACTTTTGAAACTTATGGGCCATTGGTGTGGCTTTCCCCAAGACAGTTAACCCATAACTGAAACATATTACTTAAAACTTAACTTAGTCTACATAACTACATGTGAAAAACACCTGAGTGCCACATGGGTGGGTTTTTGTTTTTGTTTTGTATTATATTTTAATGCAATTTTAGAGAGGGCTCTGAATTCGACTGCAATAATTGTAGAGGCAGGAGACAATGTTTTATCTTTTTCATGTAATCCATTTTCACAAACAAAACTGTTCCTTTTCTCAAGATGTTTTTTCCTACTAAAGAAAGATTGGGTTTTTGTTTTGTTTTTGCATCTGAATGGAGGAAAAAAGCCTCAGGATTTATTTTGACCATAAATTAAGCCTGTAGGAAAGGGATGACATATCTATCTTCCCCTGGTGTTCCATTCAAAGTTTAGAGAAGGCTTCTCTCACAAGGGAAACTCTGTTGGGATATTTCCTGTGTCTCTCCCACGGTCGTAGTAACATGACTAAGACTCTTCAAGGACACTTGATAAAGCTTATAATTTCACCTGCTGCCTCCATCTGCTTTGAAATTAATTGTTTGTGGCTGAAACTGGCTGTGTTAAGAAAAATAACTGCCCGTTTTTCAAAAAGTGGCAAAAAGGAGTTAATGTTTTGCAAAATAACAAATTTTTATGTGAAACACTTCCCAACATGTCCTGCAAGTACAGTAGATTTTCCCCTTGGAACCACACCCTGCCTGTGTTATATTTTGAACAATTAATGTGAGGAATGTGAGTCATTCTCTGAATGACACTGTGAGAACTAAAGAGTCTCATTTTTTAAAAAGAGGGATATAAATTGCCTGAAAAATAGAATGATTCCATAATAAAGACAACAATTAAGCAGAATAGACATTTCATATAATACCCATTATGGTATTAACAATGATATTTTCATAATTAAAGAACTGGGAGATCAGGGAGGCAGAGAGGAATGGTTACAGAGTTAAGGGGATTTGTTTTGAGAATACAGTTGCTTATTTCCTGTGGGAATGACATGGCTTGCAAAAAAGAAAGACAATATAACACGAGTTCTTATCCTGCTGAGTAAACCCTAATTCTTTTACTTATCTAAATTCTCTCTCTCTCACACACACACACACACAGACACACACACCATACCGTACACAGAGTAGATATAAATATAAAAAAAGGCTTATAAGTGTTATATGAACCGTTAACATAGTATAGAAAAAAACTAGAAAAGCGGAATATTAATGATTGGGAAGAGTAAAGTTGTAAAGGAGGTGATTGTTTTGGTACCATCTCTACTTTATCCTCTTAGTAGATGATCTATGCAGAAAGGTAGATTAAGATCATGTGATCCTAACAGTTCTGGGTTTCTCAGTGACCAAGATAGCATTCTAGATCATTTGGCAGACTTGGGCTTGAGAGGCACTGAGTATTGAACAGAAAAGCAGAGGGAATATCCCATGAATAGAATAATAAAAATAAAATAGAATAGTAACATTGTCACTTTGAATGTACACTAAGCGGCATACATTAAAGTGAAATTTTGTTACATACAACTCTCAAAGGGTCACCACCTCCAATATACCCTACATAATATAAGAGAATAAATAAATAAATAAATAAATAAATAAATGCATGCATACATACATACATACATACATAGTCTAGTTCAGATGTATACCTGTACATTGCGAGTTTATCAGACGGATGGCATAGGGAACAAAGCTATTACAGAATCTGGTAGTCCTGCTAGAAATACTTCGAAACCTCCTCTCTGAGGTAAGCAACAGAAACAGGCCATAAAGTGGGTGTATGGGGTCTCTAACAATGCTTTGAGCTCTAAGCACATAGCGCTTAGAACAGTGGTTCCCAACGTTTTTTTGGCCATGCCCCACCTAAGCATTTAAAAAATCCTGATTGCCCCCCCGCCCCCCCCCCCGGGGTGAAATGTAAAATTTGTTACTACCGGTTCTGTGGGCGTGGCTTGGTGGGGGGGAATAATGTGACTGGGGTGGGCATGGCCAACTTTTTTTTTTTAAACTTTTCAAAGCATTTTTTCTAATGCTTTGAAAAGCCTCTGCCGATCAGGCAACTCAGCTGGGATCATCAGAGAGGCTTTTTAAAAAATACCTCTCTGCCGATCAGGCAACTCAGCTGGGATCGTCAGAGACCTTTCAAAGCATTTTTTTACTATTTACTATTTCTTTGGCCAAGAGGTTGCAGAAAAAAATGCTTTGAAAAGCCTCTGACAATCCCACGTGATCATCAGAGGCTTTTTTTTTTACTTTTAAAAGCATTTTTTCGTCGGAAGAGGTTGTAGAAAAAATGCTTTTAAAAGTTAAAAAAAAAATGCCTCTGATGATCGTGCGGCTCAGCTGGGCATGGGGGGGGGGGCGCAGGTACTTTTGCTACCGGTTCTCCGAACCACCTGCCACCATCGCTACCAGATCGAGCGATCCAGTCCAAATCAGGAGCAATTCTCCCCTGGCCCCCCCTCCGTGACATATAATTCTTACTATTCAAAAAGTGAACGCCTACTCACAGGAGGAAGCCTAAAAGGCCATTAACCTGGTTTAAACAAGGTTCCAATTGCCCCCATTAAAAATCAAATTCCCCCCACCCCTTGGGATGTGGGCCCCACATTGGGAACCACTGGCTTAGAAGCAGCATCCTGAATACCAGAAAGTGAGCTTCCTACGATCTTCTCGGCTGTCCTTACCACTCATAATTATATTCTAAGTATTTCCCTGATCAGTTCTTCCATCTTACCATACAATCAGAGATACTGTGGTCAATCAAGAAAAGAAGAGTGTTTCCAGAAAATTAGTTTATGATTTAAGGAATATATTTGTTTCTCAAATAAATGAAACTTAAAACGCACCACCTGCCCAAAGCAGGACAAAGAGATTCAACTTCCTCCATTTTTTTTTCAGTGTTTCCCTCTATTCGGAGAATCCCATAGAAAGCAGTAGCACAAATATCACAGATGCTGATCAGAAAAAGCCCAGTCACTTTACTGATGATGAATGACATCTCTCCCCTGCTTACACTACACTGTGTTTCCAATATAACCACGTCATCTAGAGGTTCGCACGGCCTTCAAAGAAGAGAACCATCTGATCAATCTCAAGAGTGACAAAACCGCTTCTTGTTCTCAGAATCTTGCATTCACCTCTTGATGTTGCTCAGGAATTTTTGCTGAAATGCTACAGCTATGCTGCAAAATAGAAGATAAATTTCAGATCTCAAGAGCTACCAGACTCACGCCACTCCTTTTCCATCAGATTGAACATTGTTTTCCCTTCATTGGAATAGATTCATTGGCAGGCAGAAAGAGGGCTGTGTACTTACTTTCCTTACTTTGAAACAGTCTGAAATTCTAAGGAGGATTTCCATGGTTGGGCTTGCACTTCTTAAGCAGGGAGCATCTTGAGAATTCAATAACTGAACAATGGATTCCGTTGTGTCCGTTTGCACATATCTATGTTTGTCCCCAACACACATGCTGGGTTCGAAGTTAGCATGATATTTTGCGGAGCAGAACAAAAAGAAGTTATTTTGCATAAGCATGCATCTGCTTTCATAATGGTTGAGGGAGCTTTATTGCTCTTTCTGCATTTTCTGTAAAAATCTCTCACTGGAACAAGGCAAAGAACCTCTGAGCTTAAAAAATACAGAACATTTACCACAGAGGTTGAAAGGTAAAAAAAGAACTGGGTCTTGGTAAAGGAATAGTAAGCATAAGAAAAACCTTATCTGGAAACCTACAGAGGTGGTCTAAACCATAAGTGCATCAGATATCAGAATATAATTTCCTGATCACAATATTTACATCAACATGTTGGCTGAGGGATTCTGGGAGCTGAGATCCACACATCTTCAAGTTGGCAAGATTGAGAAATGCTGATTCACACAATGTGATTACGCTGTCAGGATGATGCATAGGCCATCATCATTTGGTTGACCATTCAGCCAGTTTAAAGAGATCCTTCTGGAGCTGTTCACAATTCAATTCAATAAAATTGGGGTACAGGCACCTGTTAAAGCAGGGGTGTCAAACTTGATTTCATTGAGGGCCACAACAAGATTGTGTTTGACCTTGGGAGGTGCGGGGGGAGCAGGAGGCTGTGGCTAGCTTGATGTTACTCATTGAGGATCCATTTTTGGATACAACCGTCTGGCCTCCTGCAGCCCTCTGCCAGCAAAAGTGGAGCTTGGGGAGGCTGCGCAAAGCCCGCCCGGACTCCATTTTCAGCCGCGATAGCCTCCTGCAGTCCTCTGCTGCAGGCCTTGAGTTTGACACTCCTATGTTAAATGAATCATGAAACATTCTTCCTATTGCTTTCCGTCTCAAATATTTTGTTTAGCAATATAACCAGCAAATATGTACACACTGAAATGTAAGAAGTTGGTTTTTAAAAACTATGGTTTGTCACACAAGTTACAGTATATTGACTGGGTTCCTAGACTAAGTATTCTCCCTCCCACGGCCTCTTTGCCTGTATGCCACCCAATCCTTGTGGTCTTTCTTATTTGTCATAGATTGTCCCATGTTATAACAAGACTGGGACCATTCGTTTCAGAACCACCTAAATCTTAATTTTGTACCAATTAAGTCAGATCTTAGAGCAATATGAGTTTAAGAGGTATCAGAATGTTCCACATGCCGTCTTACAGTCCTTTGTTATGTTGTCATAAACATTGTTATTTTAAAACTATAATTCAAAATAGAAAAGCCTGTTTGTTAATCTAATTATGGTAGCATGAATAATAACTGTCATGACTTCAAAGGTCAGGAATACTTATTCTTTTTTAACTTTTGATTTTTAACAAGACATCTGTATAGTTGAAAATTCTTTCTTTTGTCAGCAATGTTTTGTTTCTCAGTTATTTATTTATTGATATGATATTGAGCCTTTGGGGAATTGTTCTTTATTTATACTTTGAGAGTTTTTGTTGATATTTTTATTAGTTAAGTAATAAGAGGTTGTTTTCCTATTTCTTATTTGTGTTTCATAGTGTTTAATTATTTAAAGAATACACGGGAATATGAAAAAAATATATGAATGTCTCTAGTTTTGTTGATACCTTGTACAAATATTTATTTTATTTTTAATTTTTGCGTTTGCAGCACTTCTGAGGATTACTACTGCTTGAAATATATTGGGTTTTGAGTTATTTTTCTCTCTTGAGTATTAGAGATCCCAATAATTTTGTGTTATCCATCAATTTAATAAATACAATATTCTCTTCATCGTTCATCCCAACTTATTAATAAGATATTGAAGGGAAGAGTACCTAGAATCCTGTATCACCTTTCTCCAATTCAATGGAGAATAATTCGTATTCAATTCACATACTTCTTTAGGCCATCAAGCCCATGCTCAATTAACTTGTTAATCAGCATATCATGGCATATTTTGTGAAAAGATTTGCTTGACATCAAGATGTATTATTCCTGTAGCATTTCCATAATCTATTACATTGCCTAATTTAAAAAAAAATGAGATAAGGTTAAGAATCATTCTGTCAAGAATCATTCTTGATAGATCTAAGCTAACATCTGGTAACTGACACATTATTAACCAAGTCCTTATAAATTGATTTCTTTAGCATCTGCTCTCAAATCTTTCCAGGTACTACATCTCTCTGAGACTAACTCTGTAGCTTGCTGAACTGTCCTATTTTTCCCTATCTGGGAAAACAGGAAAAGAATTGATATCCTCCAATCACCTGGCATGCCAATTAGTTAATTAATTAATTAGTTAATTAATTAATTGATCACCTTGCAGCCCAAGGGACTCGCAGGAGTCTTCTCCAGCACCATAGTTCAAAGGCCTCAATTCTTTGGTGCTCAGCCTTTCTTATGGTCCAACTTTAACAGCCATACATTGCAACTGGGAAAAACATAGCCTTGACTATACATACTTTTGTTGGCAGGGAGATGTCTCTGCTTTTTAGAATGCTGTCTAGATTTGCCATAGCTTTCCTCCCCAGAAGCAAACATCTTTTAATTTCTTGGCTGCAGTCCCCATCTGTATGCCCCCTCTCAATGGATTAGTTGAATCCTTTACCTTTACTATAGATTTGTTTTATACCTGTAATAGCTGAACTACAAACTACCATTGACTCTTCTCTTTACCTTTTTGGAGGACACAGTGGTATCTTCTGTACTTGTTAGATCACCAGTTTCTCTTCTACTCTACAATATCTTTTATTTTTTCTGTTTCAATGGTAGGAACCCAAAAATGTTTGAGTTCCAGAAGTATAGAATATTCCCTAGGTGTCTTGTTTTCAGTTATTATTCTCATCTACTGAGCTTGTTTATTCTATCTGATTGTCTTTCTTATAGTTAGTTTGGTTAGTTTCTACTTTAAAAAAACTTCCTTTCTTTGAACTGAGAAATTGTTGTTCTTTCCCATCAGTTTATATATGGGCATTCATTGCTTTATCTTTTTTTTTTTCAAGCTTTCATACTACAAATTACAAATACAGTCCAAGATCTTTTCCAACCAACAAGCCACAAGAACTGCATGTTATGTTCTAAACTTCCTGTCCAATCATGTTTGCTCTTGTTTTTTTACCACCAGTAGAAAGTCTTTTGTTTCTGTTCTTGAATTTTGAGGTTAGTCAAGTACAAACACTTGACTTAGCGTGAAAATTTGATAGGAAATTCCTCTTAAACATCCTTACATAACTCCAGTTAGCACTCCATGTTCACTTGCTCAATGATATGTTCCACTACCTCTTTTGGAGAGCTCAAAATACTTATATACTTCTATATGATATTTTTTTTAAAAACTTAGAACACAGTATCTTCATGGTTATGGGTGATCCCATCAGCTTTCAATGATAAAACCTAAAAAGATTTTAAAAAGAAATCCAAATAGCTTCACTGTAACTGTGTGTTGTCAGTGAATTTTTTCTAAGCTGTCAATTTAAGGGCGAGGAGGTAAGCAAATATCTTTCAAATACACAGAATGCATAAGTTACCGGTATGTTCTACAAAGGAAATATTGTGGCTTATAACAATGCACAATTACTAGTTGATAAGTAACTGAGAACAGTGGTAGCTGATAGTCAAAAATTTTGTTGGTTGAAAGATTCCATCAACTGTTCTTTTAATTCAGGAGGTCTTGTGACCTCCATCGAGACTTCTGGATGCTGTGCTTTTTTTAAAATTAATATAGTCATTCAAAAGAAATGTAATGTTTTCAGATTCTTGTAGAACAGGAGTGTCAAATTCACGTCATCATGGTGGCATCACATGACATATCGTGACCTTTTCCCCTTCTCTAAACCAGGCAGGGCCGTGGCCAGAACGGGATGCATCCGGGCTGCGAGATTGACAGCCCTGTTCTAGAACATCCCATGCTCAGCAGTTACTAACCACCAAGTGCAAAAAAGGATGTCATGAATAGTAGAAGCAGCAAAGAAACAAATTCTAAAATGTAAAACAGAAAAAGATTTCTTTTTTGTTTTACATTTCAAACTTCTAAACATACATATGGGATTGTACATTGTTCAGTCTTTTAATTGCTTCAACTCTTTGGGAATCAATGTTTTGTCTAGGATTTCTGCCAGTAACTAATTCTTTGTTAGCTTCTTATAGCTTGTATCTTCAGTGATCTTATCTAATCACCTTGTCTTCAGTTGGGCTCTTCTTTATACTTTCATTTTTCCCAGCATCCTGGTCTCCTCCAGTGGCTGTTTCTTTCAAACTATATGTCCAACATACATAAGCTTTAGCTTCATTATTAGTGCTTCTGGTGAAAAGTCTGGTTTACTTTCATCTAGTACTTAATTATTTGTTGCTGTTGTCCGTGATGTTCTCAACCATTTTCTTCAGCACCACAATTCAAAGACAACCATTTTTCTTTGTTCAGCCTTTCTGATGACTTGGCTCTCGCAGCCATAAATGAGAAAACCACAACCCTGACAACACCTTTGCTGTCACTATGATGTTTCTGCATTCAATATTTTGATCGGATTTGTCATATTTTTCTCCCAAGCAACAGAGGTGTATTTCAAATCCAAAGTCATTATCCCTGTGAATATTAATCCCTTTGCATCCTCAAAAACAAGTCAAAAGTGAATGCCACAGTACTCATCATGGGCAGAAAATCAGGCACAAAGAAGCGAAGAGAAAGGAATAAGGCGTGTGTTCTTTCTTCAGTCAGGGACTTCAAGAGGTAAACAGAAGAACTTCCTTATCCTCTCCAACAAATCTAAGCTTTTGTTTCCTTGATCAGCATAAAGTTCACCCAGACTGAAAAGACATATGAATATAGGTGCTTTTTCAAGAGGCAAATGGACTTTCTTGTTTTTCTTTGAAGACATTTTGCTTCTCATCTAAGAAGCTTCTTTAGCTCTGAATGGATGGTGGGGAATGAAAGGTTTTAAATTCCTTGCAGACAGCTGGTCATTTGCATTCTTTTTAGAGAGTCATTGAGGCCACTTGGAGGTTTATCTGTTACCTTCAGGGTCACCTGAGTAGTGCCAATGGGAGTGGAGCCTTCCATTCGCATCCATCCAGTCAGAGCTGAAGAAGCTTCTTGGATGAGAAGGGAAACGTCTTTAAAAAAAAACAAAAACAAATCCAGTTGCCTCTTGAAAAAGCACCTTTGAGACAACCATGCCCTGGATGACTGAGAATCTCCATAGACATTTAGCAATGTAGTCCTGAGCACACTGAAATGAAGCCATACAGTGAAGCAACAGGGAATCTAGAGATACCCAAATACCCGTTCAACACAGGTAGTCCTCAAATTACAGCCATTTGCGTATTGACTGTTCAAGGTTAAACCATTGAAAAAAGTGACTCGATTGTTTTTTACACTTATGACAGTTGCAGCATTCCCATGGTTACGTGATCAAAATTTGGGTGCTTGGCAACTGGCATGTATTTACAATAATTGCACTGTCCCACAGTCATGTGATACTATTTGTAACTTCTTGCTTCCAGCAAGCAAAGTTAAAGTGGGGGGGGGGGGGGAGGAGCCAGATTTGCCTAATGACTACATGATTCACTTAACCATTGCAATGATTCGCTTAACAACTTTGACCAAAAAAAGGTTGTAAAATGAGGCACAACAGCCTTGCTTAGCAAGATAAATTTTGGGCTCAGTTGTTGAGAACTACCTGTACTTAAAATTCTGGCAGTCTATTGTGTTCTAATGTTATGAGATCCTCTATTAATCCACGTGGATATGGCAGCATATCCAGTCTTCAGATCCCATGGGGAAAAGCATCAATGCAAAGCTGTTTCCTGAAGTTAATTATTCCTATGATGGCAATTTTAAATGACCTTGGATGAACTTTAAAAAGAAAACTAAATTGGCTTGGCTACTGCTTGGAAGAGAGATAACCAGGAAATTCCAGGAGTACAAATTGGATTGAAAAGCTTGAAACCACACCTTGGTAGAAGACAATGGCAAATCAGGATTGCATTGTTGCCAAGAAAATAAAAAGGAATCATTTTTCTTCCTAAGAACTGCAAAAGGCTGGTATCTTGAATTGTTATAAGCTGATTAAATAAAACTAGATCTGAAATATCTTTAATTTCCCCTGTGCTTGGTTAAAGTGCCAACAACTATATACTATGAGGCCAAGTGACTGTCAGGGTTCCAAGTAACGCCCCCAATGAACTCAACCCTCCAAGGGTTGAGTTTCCTCAAAGTTACATTTTATTAGAGATGTCATATGGGCACATCTGGGAAAACCCGAATCTCTGAAAGTTTCCAGATTTTCCCCACCCAAAGAAAAGTTCAAGTCCCTGCCCAACACCCATAAGTCTATCAATGGTCCAATCAAAGCACCATCCTAACTGGAGATGCCTCCCAGCCCTCCAGATTCAGGGCAAGTTGTCCTTGACTTTCTGAGAAAGGAATGTTATTACGACTACCATATTTTTCGGAGTATAAGACGCACCGGAGTATAAGATGCACCTACCTTTTTTTTTTAATAAAAAGTTTTTTTTATTTTTTAGACAAACACACATACCAACATACAGTGTATTTTCTTTGAACAGAGTATTTGGCCGGTTCACAAATTTAAACAGTGTTTAGTCATTTCAATCAAATTTATAATTTCTATATTTCCTTTTTGCCATATTTATTCCTCATCTATTTTTTTAAAAAAACAATATTACCTTTCATCCTCATCTCTAATCTTAATCAAATTCAATTTTTCCCTTCTATTCTATATTATATCCCTTCCCATTGTCATCTATTTTTATATCCATCCTCACATTGGTTAATTATGTAATATTACAATTGTTTAATACAAATTCAACATTTTAATATAAATCAATTAGTTATATAACTATCTTTTTTGCATATTAATCAATATGAACATGAATATTCCAATTATTTCCATGCAATCCAATTTCTTACAAATCAATTAATTATATTTACCAATAATAATAAACCAAAGAATTTTCCCCATATATTCCTCCAAACCACAACTTAACCATTTCTGCTTTCAACACAATATACAATTAATAGTATCTCAATTATTACAATTCCCTAGTTAAATAGAGCTTTCCCCTTATGTTACTCATTTCACATCTTAAACTCTCCCAATAATCCAAATAGTTTTGCCCATATAATCCTCCAAATCACAACTTAGTCATTTCTACTTTCATCACAATATTTCAATTGTTACAATTTCCCTAATTAAATTTAAAAATGTTCTCGCTGTTATCCAAGCTGCAACTTAATCCTCTTTACTTTCACTACCATATACCATTAAAGGTATTTCAATTGTTACAGTTTATACTTATTCATATTTCTAAAAAAAATAAAAAAATAAAAACTTATCATTGTCTAGATTTCAAAAATACAAAGACAAATATTCCAATTATTATTCATTTCATTTTACAATCATGATTTCCCATTTATTTCTTACTACTATTCATATTTCAATTCTAAATATGTATAACATCTTTCTCTTTCATCTCTTTTTCTCCCTTCCTATTTTTATTTTTGCCTTTTTCTTTCTCCTTTTTTTCCTTTGTGTTTTAAGATCTTGAATTCTCCCCCTTTGCCCTAAATTTCCCATTGTTTGCACCTACCTTTTTTGGTGAGGAAAAAGAAGAAAAAGAAATCTCCCTCTGCCTCTGCTTAATTTTGCGACTGTCAGCACTCCAAATTACATTCACCCCAGTGCTGACATAAGGAAGAGAAGAGGACGCTTGACTCTTCACCTACTTATTTTCCCTGAAGATATTATCCCCTAGGAGATGGGATGGGATGGGGGACATTCCTGTGAGCTGAAGTAGTAGATATGGGGAGAGTGACTTGGAAGATGGCCAATGAGACGCAGAGAATTGGGGAACGGAAAGGGAGGGTTTGGGGTCAGAAAGTCAGTGCTGACTACGATGGAGTTGGGGACAGATTGTTGTGCTCAATAAATGAAAGATTTCATCAAAGACTATTTGTTTGGAAATGCAATTTATTTGAGACGACATCGTAACCTGACAGCGCCGTTGCAGCAAACAGCAAACAGCCTGCTTTACTTTCATTTTTGTTTTCAGCATAGCTTGATTAGCACAAGGAAAAAAAATCTGCTCCAGAAATTTACCTCTTTGCAGCAAGCAGCAGAGCCCTGCGCAAAACAGCTAAGAGCAAATCAGCTGAGAGTCGGGAGGTCGATCCAATCAACTTGTGCTAATTAGGCTGTGCTGAAGCTGAAAGAAGCTGTTTTTTCTTGCTGTTTGCTTGCAAGGAGGTAACTGCTGTGAGGCACAGGCCAAAGGGTAGGGCCCAGTGTGTGGGTGGGGCTATATTCGGTGTATAAGATGCACCTAAATTTTCACCCCCTTTTAGGAGGGAAAAAGGTGCGTCTTATACTCCCAAAAAATACAGTATATATTACCCATGCTCCATACAATCCCCATCCCAGTTTCCCACCGTAATAAACATGGCAGGTTTGAAGGCCTAATGCAAAAGATGGCTTCCAGGCCTGACAGTGACCTGACAAAATGATAGTTTGATTTATTAAAAGAAATGTCAGCTCAGATGAAGGCTAATTCTTTCACTTTAATATCTTTAAGAGCAGGACAGTTGCAGTCTAACCATGTGTCCAACCTTAGCAAATCTAACAAAACAGCAGCAACAGCAGCAGCAACAACAACGCATAGAAAAATTTGCAAAAATTACTGTTTGCCTGCAAGCAAGAACTGGTGGAACTATAAAATAGAGAAAATCAAAGAAAATGAAGAAACTAAAGTACTCTGGGATTTTAGAACTCAAACAGATGGGTATAACATGCTATACTTAACCACTGAAGATAAGAAAGACAATAAAGTCTTGATAGTACATAGATGCGGCAGTGCCTGGAGACAGCACAATAAAAGAGAAAGCACTGGAGAAGATAACAAAATACAAAGAACTGCAAATAGAAATAGAACAACTGTGGCAAAAGAAAGCAGAGGTAGTACCAATAGTAATAGGCATGTTGGGTGCAATCCCAAAACTGGAGTACAACTTGAACACCATTGGCATTGACAAATTCACCATCAGTCAATTGGAAAAGGCAGCTTTACTCGAAACAGCTGACATCCTGCGCCAATACCTCTGTACACCATAAAACATCAACAATTGCCTATCCTAGGTCCTCGGGGAGGACTTGATAGGTAGATTAAAATGCTAAATCCAGTCTGAACATCCGACTGACTGTCTGACGAATAATATTAATAATGATATACAGCAGAACAAATGAATGCTCCAAAATAATGTTTCCATAAGTAAAGAAAAGATGAAAAGTACTTAATTTTGTATGGATGGCAATATATTAATTTATATCATTCATATTTGAAATACGCCACTATGGTGTTCTTTATTCTGCACCTTTAAAGGATAATTTGAATTCATTAACAATACTTACCAGAAACTCACTATTTTTCTTTTCTGGGTGTGAAGCTTGTGAATTCAGAGAACAATTTTTCTATCCAATTTTTAAATCACTTGGCTCAAGAATTTATGTAAAATTTTCCATCCCAACCACATGCCAAGAATCCATGAATGGCAAAGGCTAACACGAAGCCACCCACGTTTCTAACCAGAATTCTGTAAAATATGCTATCTGTTAATATTTTTCATACATACCAATGCCACACTTTCTTTGACCCAAGAAGATGGATCGGGTTCAAATCTTGAGACATAAATCACAAAACGATCCGGAAATACACGTAATTCTGTATAAGTATAAGAACATATACATTTTGGAGGCTTTTTAACATAATGAAACTTCAGAAGCACTTTCTATATTATCTAACCCTTTAGGTTTTTAAACACTGTAATCCCTTTTTTTGGTCAATTGAGTTCCATAATCTTTTTTTTTTTTTTGGTTTCGTTTTTGGTGGACAAGCAAAAATGATTAAAGTCAAGAACTAAATTTGAAAAAAAAAATCGCCAAGATTTTTCCATTGGAATATGCAAAAATTCTTGGCTGGTTTTTCTCTTATTCCAGTTCTATCTTACAACAATTTTTTTTCAAATATTTTAAAAACACTTTTATGTCAATCTTTCTGCAAGTTTGATGACAGATTACATCATCTCACTATGATGGCAAGGAGAGACACAAAACAAGAAACCAAATGATTGATGTCACATTCTTGTGAATTCCTATAACCACTTGTTTTATGGCAAATACAAAGATATTTGCCTAGTTTTAATTGTATTTATTTTCATTTCTTTGTGGTATTTATTGATTTTCACTGTTAGCAGCCCTGGGTGGTACACCAATAATACTGTCAGCTTTCAGTGAGCAAAGATTGGGGCAGATGGGAACTGTAAACTCAGCATTAATATGGTACAGTATTAGAACTAGACTCTAACAAGCTAACGGAATGAAAGGTGATGTTGTGACTGTAATAAATGCCCACTCTTAATAATAATAAAATTTAATTTAATTTAATTTAATTTCCAATTTATATACCGCCCTTCTCCCTGAGGACTCAGGGCGGTGTACAGCCAAGATAAAAAACATAGAATACAAATATTAAAACATTTAAAAATATATATAAATTTGGGCCGAAAGTTAAGAATCACAAACTAATTAAAAAATTTAAAAATTTCTTCTAAGCCAACCCGGCTTGCTGGAAAAGATGGGTTTTCAGGGAACGACGGAAGGCATTGAGGTCATGGATTCTCCTTATCTCCGGGGGCAACTGATTCCAGAGGGTGGGAGCCCCCACAGAGAAGGCCCTCCCCCTGGGGGCCACCAGCCTACATTGTTTGGCTGATGGCACCCTGAGGAGGCCCTCTCTGTGGGAGCGCACGGGTCGATGGGAGGTCGTTGGTAGCAGCAGGCGGTCTCGGAGATAGCTAGGCCCTATGCCATGGAGCGCTTTAAAGGTGATAACCAACACCTTGAAGCGCACCCGGAAGACCACCGGGAGCCAGTGCAGCTCGCGCAGGAGCGGTGTTACATGGGAGCGCCATGTTGCTCCCATCACTACCCGCGCTGCTGCATTCTGGACCAGCTGGAGCCTCCGGGTACTCTTCAAGGGGAGCCCCATGTAGAGAGCGTTGCAGTAGTCAAGGCGAGAGGTGACGAGGGCGTGAGTGACTGTGCACAAGGAATCCCGATCAAGAAAGGGCCGCAACTGGCGAATCAGGCGAACCTGATAAAAGGTCCCCCTGGTAACAGCCGTCAGATGTTCCTCCAAGGACAGCTGCCTATCCAGGAGGACTCCCAGATTGCGAGCCCCTTCAGTGGGGGCCAAAGACTCGCCCCCAATAGTCAGTGATGGAGTCAACTGACTATATCGGGATGCCGGGAGCCACAGCCACTCAGTCTTGGAAGGGTTGAGCTTGAGCCTGTTCCTCCCCATCCAGATCCGCACAGCCTCCAGGCACTGGGACATCACTTCAAGGGCATCGTTGGGGTGGCCTGGGGTGGAGATGTACAGCTGGGTGTCATCAGCGTACTGGTGGTATCTCACCCCAAAGCTACGGATGATCTCACCCAGCGGCTTCACATAAATGTTGAACAGAAGGGGCGAGAGGACCGATCCCTGCGGCACTCCACAGATGAGAGGCCTCGAGGTCGACCTCTGCCCCCCTGCCAACACAAACTGCGACCGGTCGGAGAGAAAGGAGGAGAACCACCGCAACACAGTGCCTCCCACCCCCAACACTTCCAGCCGGTGCAGCATAATACCATGGTCGATGGTATCAAAAGCCGCTGAGAGATCTAACAGGACCAGAACAGAGGAATAACCCCTGTCCCGAGCCCTCCAGAGATCATCCACCAACGCGACCAATGCCGTTTCCGTGCTGTGCCCAGACCTGAAACCCGACTGGAACGGATCTAGATAGGATGTTTCCTCCAGGAATTGCGGAAACTGTTGCGCGACCACACACTCAACAACCTTCGCAATGAAGCGAAGGTTGGAGACAGGACGATAGTTGGCCAATATTGCTGGATCCAGGGACGGCTTCTTGAGGAGAGGCCTCACCACCGCCTCTTTCAGGGCAGCGGGGAAGTGACCCTCACTCAAAGAAGCATTAATGACGCCCTGGAGCCAGCCTCGTGTAACCTCCCGGGAAGCCAGTACCAACCAGGAGGGACACGGGTCCAGTAAACATGTGGCCGCACTAAGTCTCCCCAAAATCCTGTCCACATCATCGGGAGTCACAGCATCAAACTCCTCCCAGATAACATTCTCAAGACTGTTTCTCGTCACCCTGCCCTGATCTACCCAGTCAGAGTCCAGATCCCCCCGGATCTGAGCGATTTTGTCATACAGGTATTGTCCGAAATCCTCCGCCCTGCCTTCTAAGGGATCCTCCCGCACTCCCAGATGGAGCAGGGCGCGGGTCACCCTAAACAGGGCGGCCGGACGATTCCCTGATGACGCAATAGAGGCGGAAAAGTGGTTAGACTTTGCCGTCTTTATCGCCACTAGGTAGGCCTTAATATGCGACCTTACCAGTGTTCGATCAGATTCAGCGAGACTGGCCCTCCAACCACTCTCCAGGCGTCTTTTCCGGCGCTTCATTTCCCTCAGCTCCTCAGTAAACCAAGGAGCCGCACGGGATTGGCATCGGGTCAGAGGCCGCAAAGGCACAACTCGGTCCAAGGCCCCACCAGCCGCCCGATCCCAGGCGGCTACCAGGTCCTCGGCCGAGTCATGTGCTAGATCCTCAGGAAATGGCCCAAGCTCCGTCTGGAACCTATCAGGATCCATCAGGCGCCTGGGGCGGATCCATCTAATTGGGTCCGCCTCCCTGCGGCGAGGGGTCGCGGTTCGAAGATCTAGGCGAAGGAGTGAGTGGTCAGTCCATGACAAGGGTTCCACGTCTATATCCCCTATAACAAGACCACTCAACCACTGGCCAGAGACAAAAATCAAATCCAGAGTGTGACCTCCCCTGTGAGTAGGACCATGAACTAACTGGGTCAGGTAATAATAATTTATTATTTTATTTATTTCATTAATTTTATTAATTTTATTACTATTATTATTTTATTATTATTATTAATAATAAAAGTGGTTAGCTCCAAGGCTTCCCCTGCCAGAATCATGGAAAGGAAAAGAAAGGAGTCCCTGTGGATTTTACTCCGCTAGTCATTGCTGACTGTAGAATAGAATAGAATAGAATAGAATAGAATAGAATAGAATAGAATAGAATAGAATAGAATTTTTTATTGGCCAAGTGTGATTGGACACACAAGGAATTTGTCTTTGATGCATATGCTTTCAGTATACATAAAAAGAAAAGATACATTCGTTAAGAATCATAAGGTACAACACTTAATGATAGTCATAGGGTACAAATAAGCAATCAAATCATACTAAGAAACAATCAGTATAAATTGTAAGGATACAAGCAACAAAGCTATAGTCACGTAGTCATAAGTGGGAGGAGATGGGTGATAGGAACGATAAGAAGACCAATAGTAATAGTAATGCAGCCTTAGTGAATAGTACAGGGTGGCACTCATTTCTGTTTCAAGGCCGTGAGCCAGTGTTCTCTGAAAACACTTCCATGGTCATGTGGCCAGCATGACGTTGTAGAGCACTATTTCCTCCCCACCAAAGTGGCACCTATTTATCTACTTGCACTCGCATGCTTTCAAACTGCTAGGTGGGCAGGAGCTAAGTGAAGATGGGCACCCGTCGCACAGCACTCAGGTCTCCAACTCGGGTTGTTGGCTTTCTAGCCTACAAGCTCAATACCTTAATCACTAAGACATTGCGCTGCTGTGCCACAATCATGATGAAAACAAAAACAACCCCCCTACCACCACCACAAAAAAAAGAAGATGATATATTCCAGAGAAATCCTATGCTGAATCCTGTAGAGGTTTCATTATGTCTTAAACAGAATAGTAGTAGGCCAACTCACGAAATCATTTTAGTGTTATTCTGGAGTTTCAAAAAAATAGTTTCTTATGTTGCTATAATTCAAAGGATGATAAAAATGTTGGAAAACCATTGCAGATTATAGTAAGATTTAAAACAGCACCAGAATTTAAATCCACTTTAAGGAAAAGCCATATAAGTAAATATGGTCTTTGCTACTTTTTTAAGGGTAGGTCCTAAAGGGACCAGTTAAGACAGATGATGGCAATATACATAGAATGTCAAATGAAATATATATATGTTTTCTGAGGTTTTCGCGGGTGTTTGTATGTAGGTCTTTGGCTATTCGGGTTTTCTCCCGCGTAAAATTGGAAGTGTCTTGGCCAAGATACTTCCAATTTTACACAGGAAAAAACCCGAATAACCAAAGACCTACATGTATATGTATATGTATATGTGTATGTGTATGTGTATGTATATGTATATACATATATACATACATACATACATACATACATACATACATATATTCTTACTTCTTCATAGGTTTTATGTGTGTTTTTCCTCTAGCCAGGTTTTTCCTACGTAACCAAGGTTTTTCTGCAACCCTAGCTCAGTGGAATCACATCCACTCGATTCTGGGCTTTTTTCTTTCTGGCAGCCAGCAAGTTCTTGCTGCCAGGTGAGAGACTTATATAGATCTGTTTCTGACTCGTTAGCCATCATCAGTAAGGCTGCAGAAAAACCTTGGTTACGTAAGAAAAACCTGGCTAGAGGAAAAACACACATAAAACCTACGAAGAAGTAAGAAAATAGATATTGTACCTTTACAGGGAGGATACATGAGATGTGGGTGTGGCTTACTGATGATGGCTAACGAGCCAGAAATAGATCTATATAAGTCTCTCACCTGGCAGCAAGAACTTGCTGGCTGCCAGAAAGAAAAAAGCCCAGAATCGAGTGGATGTGATTCCACTGAGCTAGGGCTGCAGAAAAACCTTGGTTACGTAGGAAAAACCTGGCTAGAGGAAAAACATATATATATGGTATATGATTCCCAAGACATTCTCCTCCCAAAGCACTGAGCTTAAAGGCAATGGTGCAGAATGGGCTTGATTTAAGGTGTTATCAAAGTAGAGATTACATGCAGTGGTGGGATTCAAGTAATTCAACAACTGGTTCTCTGCCCTAATGATTTCTTCCAACACCCAGTTTGCCAAACTGCTCAGAAAGTTAACAACCGGTTCTCCCGAAGTGGTGCGAACTAGCTGAATCCCACCACTGATTACATGTCTAATAGACTTAACAAATGTTCACAATACTGTAAATACCATATTTAATGGGATTCAAGCAAGTTTTCAGCCAAACAATTAACTGCTCCAAACATTTTATTTTTGGCAGCCTAAGATTTGATGTCATACCCTTCTAGACTTCCTTGGGTGCAAAAATATGAAAAGCGATCAGGTCCAATGACATCACTTAAAAAGATAAACAAAAGCTGTCTGTGGCAGATATTTGAACTACCCTGTGACAATACACCTGAATCATAGAGCGACCTCTACTGATTCAGAATCCAAAGACTCAATAAAATGCTGAGCTGAGCCATTGTTGCAGGGAGTCTGGGCTAATTACTCTTTCAAGAACTAATTAGTAAGTAAATAGCATGGAATAAAATAGCAGCAGGAAATTCATAACACAAACATTTGCCCCAATCAAAGAAATAAGCTTCTTCAGAAAAGGGAAGCAAATATGTGTGTGAGAGAGAGAGAGGAGGAAGGGAGGGAGAGAGAGAACATGAAATATTTGATTTATTTAGAGTATACCTGTGATTAGAATGAATATCAAGTCAGTTGATATGACCTAAAATGCCTGCTTGAGATATCAAATGTTTCATCTGGAAGACAGTGGCCAATTAGCAACTGAACCTCATTGTTCTTTCTGATATAAAAGGAAACAACTCTCTTTCGTAATTCTGTTCCTGAACTATAGATAAGTCAGCATGCTCCCGCCACTTAACATCGGTAGAGGATGTACCTTCCTAATGGCCCTAAGTCAAAAAAAACCTGGTAATAAAAGCTAGAGGATGCTTCCTTTCAGTTCTGTTGCTAAGACAAACTGGTATTATAAGTGCCTTTTAATTTATTTGTAAGAGAATTGAACAAGTAAATACTTTTACATAGCGGTTTCCATCCAGGAAGCCATCAGCAAGTTATGGTCAAGCAGTAGAAAGAGAAGAACAGAAATCTTTCTGCCAAGAAAAAAAGAATATTTGTAGCTCAGGGTAAAAATGAGGGGTCCTAGGTAACTAGCTGCTAGAACTGATGATATTACCTACTTTAGGTAATAATAATAATAATAATAATAATAATAATAATAATAATAATAATAATAATAATTTTATTTCTATACCGCCCTTCTCCCGAAGGACTCAGGGCGGTGTACAGCCTATTTAAAAACACAGAAACAAAACAGCAATTTAAAATTTAAAATCATTAAATAATTAGGCTCCAATTAAAATCCCAGAAATTTAAAATACCCCCAATTTAAAACGTTATGTTAATAGCCCTGCCTGGCGGAACAACAGGGTCTTCAGAGCGCAGCGGAACACCCGGAGGTCGGAGATCCTACGTATTTCGGGGGGCAGTTCATTCCACAGGGCTGGGGCTCCCACAGAGAAGGCCCTCCCCCTGGGTGTCGCCAGCTGACATAACTTGGCCGATGGCACCCTGAGGAGACCCTCTCTGTGGGAGCGGACTGGTCGGTGGGAGGCTACTGGTGGCAGAAGTCGGTCTCGAAGGTACCTGGGTCCTATGCCATGGAGCGCTTTAAAGGTGGTAACCAACACCTTGAATCGCACCCGGAAGACCACTGGGAGCCAGTGCAGCTCACGCAGGAGGGGTGTCACGTGGGCGCAACAAGTTGCACCCATAACCACCCGCGTGGCCGCATTCTGGACCAGTTGGAGCCTCCGAGTGCTCTTCAAGGGGAGCCCCATGTAGAGAGCATTGCAATAGTCCAACCGGGAGGTGACAAGGGCGTGAGTGACCGTGCGCAAGGCGTCCCGATCCAGAAAGGGCTGCAACTGGCGAATCAGGTGAACCTGATAAAAGGCCCCCCTGGCCACGGCCGTCATGTGCTCTTCTAAAGACAGCCGTGTGTCCAGGAGGACACCCAGATTGCGAGCCCTCTCTGTGGGGGGCAAGGATTCACCCCCAACAGTCAGCGATGGCACCTGCTGACTATATCGGGGCGCCGGAAGCCACAGCCACTCGGTCTTGGAGGGGTTGAGTCTGAGCCTGTTCCTCCCCATCCAGGCCCGCACGGCCTCCAGGCAGCGGGACATCACATCAAGGGCATCGTTGGGGTGGTCTGGGGTGGAGATGTACAGCTGAGTATCATCAGCGTACAGATGGCACTTCACCCCAAAACCATGGATGATCTCACCCAGCGGCTTCACATAAATGTTGAACAGGAGAGGCGAGAGGACCGACCCTTGCGGCACTCCCCATGCGAGATGCCTCGAGGTCGACCTCTGCCCCCCTGCCAACACAAACTGCGAGCGGTCGGAGAGGAAGGAAGAGAACCACCGCAGAACGGTGCCCCCTATTCCTAACCCCCTCAACCGCTGCAGCATGATACCATGGTCGATGGTATCAAAAGCCGCTGAGAGGTCTAATAGGACTAGGACAGAGGAGCGACCCCTGTCCCGAGCCCTCCAGAGATCATCCACCAACGCGACCAATGCCGTTTCTGTGCTGTACCCCTGCCTGAAGCCCGACTGGTACGGGTCCAGATAGATAGCTTCATCCAGGTGCCGGGGAAGTTGTCGTGCCACCACGCTCTCAACAACCTTCGCCACAAAACGAAGGTTGGAGACTGGATGATAGTTGGCTAATTCAGCCGGGTCCAGGGAAGGCTTCTTGAGGAGGGGCCTCACTACCGCCTCTTTCAAGGCGGAGGAAAGGCACCCTCACTCAGAGAAGCACCTATAATCCCCTGGAGCCAGCCTCGTGTAACCTCCCGGGAGGCCAGCACCAACCAGGAGGGACACGGGTCCAATAAACACGTGGCGGCACTAATCTTACCCAGAACCCTGTCCACATCCTCGGGAGTCACAGGATCAAACTCCTCCCAGATAACATTCTCAAGACCTGCCCTCGTCTCCTCCCGTGGACTCATCCAGTCGGAGTCCAAGCCATCCCGAATCCGAGCGACTTTATCGTGCAGGAATTGCACAAAATCCTCAGCACGACCCTGCAAGGGATCTTCCCGCACTCCCCCCCGGAGGAGGGAGTGGGTCACCCTAAACAAGGCGGCTGGGCGGTTCTCTGCAGATGCGATAAGAGCGGAAAAGTGGTTAGACTTTGCCGCTTTTATCGCCACTAGGTAGGTCTTGATATAAGACCTCACCTGTGTCCGGTCGGAATCGGACTGACTAGTCCTCCAAATGCTCTCTAGGCGTCTTTTCCGACGCTTCATCTCTCTCAGCTCCTCAGAGAACCAAGGAGCCAGTTGAGATCGGCATCGGGTCAGAGGCCGCAAAGGCACGACGCGGTCCAAAGCTCCAGCGGCCGCCCTTTCCCAGGCGGCCACCAGCTCTTCAGTCGAGTCATGTGTTAGGGTCTCAGGGAACGGCCCAAGCTCCGTCAGGAACCTTTCGGGGTCCATCAGGCGCCTGGGACGGAACCATCTAGTTGGCTCCGTCTCCCTGCGGCGGGGGACGGCGGTAGGAAAGTCTAGTTGGAGGAGCGAATGATCTGTCCATGACAGATGAAACATCTCCAAGAAAACCTAGCAAGCTCAGAGAGCACCAAGAACCCCTGAAATCTTTCTGCACCACACATGGTTTGTTGAAGGATACCATTGGTCCAAGCGTAGCTTTTTCACCTTGTTTCTCCAAAGTACTCAGAGAGGGAGACTTAGGTAGCTTACCACCGTGCCGTTGTCCAATACATCGCAGATTAGCCCATCTTTTGACAAAGTAAGCTGAAATGTGAAACTCGTCCGCTGCAACATAAAAGCGAGGCAGGTTTTATACAGGCAACACAGGTTTATCAAGTATGTGTCTGGATTAAAATTCATATACAAAAACACAATTAAAATTCACTAAGTACATTTTTAAAAGTATGCTATGTGTATCGTTACCTTAACTCTAGCCACGAAATCCAAAATTGCACATTTTAAATGTTCCAGCGCAGGCTTGAGAACCAGTTATAAGCTACAACCTTTTATCCATTCCTTATATCACTCAACTCCAGGCTCGCCAAATGCCACTTTCTCACATTTCACAATTCTTGGCCCAATCTATCTTTAAGCAATGTAGCAAACCTTTTGCTTTTATTTATATATATATATATATATATATATATATATAGTAAATTCTATATATGATTCCTCCTTTAGATTAACTTAAAATAGATGGACTTCACATACTCTGTATGGAGGAAAAAGGGGATATCATAAAAATGTTGGAGGCCATTTCCACGAAAATAAAGGATCATAAAGTTGTGTTAAAATATTTCCAAACATGCTCATTGTTGTCATTTTTTTTAAAAAAAAGCCATTTTGAGAATTTGGTTCAGACTGGTACAGTATTCCAAAAAAATATTGTAGAATATTTTTATACAGTTATTGATTTGCTTCTTTTTATAAGCCAAAGCACCCAAGCCATCGCTCCAAAAAAAAAAAAAAAAAAAAGTCACTGAATTTTTTAAACGCTTGATCATATTACACTATTGAACGGTGACTTTGCAGTTTATTCTATATTACACTGGAATAACAGAAATGCAATGATTGCCATTGTTTTTTAGACTTCCAGTGTTTGCGCAGAAGAACCTCAAGACCTGCTGAACATCAGTGTCATGAATAATTCAATGAAAGATATGCTCTGCTCTTTAGCATTTAATCCCGTCGTTTTACTGTGGAAAAAATACCCCTTTGCCACTCTTTTGCATAGTTTGGTTCAAAAAGGCTACATTTTCTTTGGACAAGTTCAGCTAGTCTGGAAAGAATCCAGCTAGGATGAAATGCACTTTAAGATTTCGTAATGGAATCCTGAAATGATCGAAATAATGTTTATAGACTTCCTACAGGCCAGTGGAATTTCTGCATCCTTTATTCTGAAAGAAACCTTAATTCCACGGCCTTGCTACAGTAATCAAACACAGCCTGACTTGGAACTGTAGCTTTGCTCGGTTCTATAAATTCCAGTCTCGGTAGGCTAAAACTGGTAAAGTTTTAGTGGAGCCAAAAATGTCTCTTAAGCATCACTGCATCAATGCCCTGGTTTGGACAAAGATGAAGGATGAAAGGAGTATCCTCACAAGCTTTCTCTCCAACTCAAGATTTCCAATTCTCATGGCAATTCCTTTCTTTACGAGCCAATACCAAACAGTAATTTCTCTCCTTTTCTGACTCAGATAATTGCCCTTACGTTACTTTACAAGTTAGTTGTCTAACAAAAACTTTTGTCTCTGGAAAAACCTTTGATTTCATGTCTATTGTTTTCCTGACTATCAACTCTGCTATGCTGTACTCCTGCATATATGGAATTAAGGGACAGCACAACTGAACAATGAAGACTGGCAGAATAAAACCAAGATCATAAAGGTCACATAATTACAAACCAGGTTCATGGAGTTAATATTTTCATGAGGCTAAGGGAACATTTTAAAAAGAGCTGGTAATGTTGAATGCCTGTAGTACTTCATCAGGTTGTATGATTAAATGCCTGGGGGGTAGTGTGGGGAGACATGGAGAGGAAGACAACTTTGGTCTGTTTCTGTTTAATTTGTTAACTGAAGTGAAAGAAGGTCTATACAGACTTGCAAGTCTTATTCCAAATGAGCAATATAATAGTTGCAGAAAGAAGGAACAAGCAAAGGTTTGTATGTTCTAAAATTTTGAAATATTATTGCAATGGTTTTTCCCAAGCACATTAGAACTGAAGTGTTCCTGGTCATTCTTATTATGGAAGGAATGGCTCCATTAATGTGAAAATGTAGTTTCTGATGTACACAACTATGTGCCCAAAAAAAGCATGGTAACAATTTCACACCTTTGGATCAGAAATAAATATATTTTCACTGACTCTAAACCTACGTGATATTATTTTTACATATCCTCTCTTGTGATTGGCATATCTCAGAGCATCATGTATATTTCTGCCACTGAAAACATTTTTACTGTAATCATGTGAAAACCTGATGTTTCCATTGTCATTTTAGAATAGTTAAAAATACCCACCAAAATTTGAACAGCTTCTACCAAAGCAAACTATTCATGTTAGCATGTAGACTTAAAAGGAAAGTAGATAATCTACACCCTGGAGATGGTGGTGGGGTAAGAGTTGGAATTTGCTGATATGATTCCAAATTTCATTTGGAAAACAGCCTCAGGAACGACAACTGCAGACAAAGGCCTTCATCAGTCTGTTCACACCCCTGTGGTTAAATCAGAAAATTAAACTGTGCTGATCAACAACCTCACCCTATGATTTTGGCATGTTTTATGCTGTAACTGGAAAGACCCGGATGCAGACTGACAATGACAAAATCCCAATTCCAGTAGGGCAGTATTTCTCAACTTTGGCAGCTTGAAGATGTGTGGACTTCAACTCCCAGAATTCTCCAGCCAGCTTGTTGGCTGGAGAATTCTGGGAATTGAAGTCCACACATCTTCAAATTGCCAAGGTTGAGAAACATTGCAGTAGGGAATGGAATCTGCACCTCCCCCATCCAAGTTCAATCCTTCAACCACTTCCATCATCTACATTAGCTTTTATACAGCTCAAAGTATCTATGGAGATTCTCAGCCATCCAGGTCATGGTTGTTCCAAAGGTGCTTTTTCAAAGAGCTGAAGAAGCTTCTTGGATGAAAAGCAAAACGTCTTCAAAGAAAAACCAGAAAGTCCAGTTGCTCTTGAAAAAGCATCTTTGGGACATACAGATCAGAATTACTACAAAAGCAGCAGCAACAGTCTCTGAAATTTCCTCCACCATTTTAAGCTACGTGTTGTGGTCTGCCAGCAGCCTGCGGAACTGGCAGCGGAGTCGGACAGTGAGGAGGCTGGGGAGGAACATGGGCCAGTCCTAGAATCTGGGGAAGGCCCGGATGAGGGCTCTGCATCGAAGGCACAGATGGGGCCAGGTCTATCTGGGAGTAATGCGCGGACTCCGGAGCCCCCAGAGTTGGACAGCAGAGAGGCAGAGGAACAGGAGGAGCCTGTTCCTAGTGCACGCATGCGCAGAGCTGCCAGAAGGCAAGAGCAGCTAAAGCAAAAGGGGCGACTCAGGAGCAAGGCCAGGAGATGATTGGCCCCTCCCATAAGGCTTAAAAGAGAAACAAAGGCACTTGGGCCTTTTTGCAGGAAAGCAACGTTGCTAACTCTGTTTCCAGTCGGCATCTCCTTTTAGTTTCTGAACTTCGTGGGGCTTTGCCAAGTAAGGCCTTTGGTAGGGTGTGAAAGAAGATAAAGGTTGGTGGTTATCCCGAAGGACTTCTTCCGAAGGACTTGTTTTGCAACTAATTGAGACTCAGCTGGGAATGAATGTAATTCTCAGCTCTTACAATAAAATAGGTTTGTTTGGGACTAATTGTATCTTGTAAATGACTCAGTAAGCCTATGTCACAACACTACAGTATTTTATCAAAATTGAGAAAATTAGGTTCAAAGAGAGGCATTCAATAGCAACTTTTTATTAAAAATTTAAAGTCAAGAGCTTTTGAAAAATGTGATGGATAGCAAGTAGTTCTAATTTCATTGATTGATTTCTGAACAATCTGCAACATATAGTCAAGGATTTTTAAAAAACATTTTATCTGTGTAGGTTTGGGATTTTTAAAGTTTGTAATGTTTGATCATCCAGTCCAAATAAAATTAAACAATAAAAAAAAAAGGATTTCTGAATGCCCTTTCTAATAAAGGGATAGAGGCAAATAACCAGCAGTAGTTTTTCTACCAAAATTCTATTCAGATATGGGGCTTAATAAATTCCTGGAACCAGAAATGTAATTCTAAATGTTTTTTCAACAGGCTCCAGCTGGTGGCCCTCTTAAGTCCTTTTTTTTTAAAGCAGTTCCTGAGGTCTCCCCACCTTGATTGGTAGCCTTCTCCATAAGCATGCTAGCAACACTTATTTGCTGATGACTCGATCATCTGTGTGGTTGCCAATAAGAGTCTGTGGTATAGCATACAACAGGGGAAAGCTGTCTCCCACGGCTATTAAAGACCATTCACCTGGGAGCCTGGGAAAATGCCTTTCAGCGGCTGAGTTATCTGGAGTGGCCTGGCAGGTGTTCACTTCTCAGCAAAATCTGGCACCTGAATCATTCTGTTCTGAGTTCAGCAAAGTCTTCTCCAAAACCACAAGACAGGCCTATGGAGGCCTGTTGTGATCTCAAAGTGTTTTTGTACTTGACACACCCCTATTTCTTTTTCCACAATCTTTTCCAAAACACTGAACCTTTTCTTCCTTACAATCCAGCTATTTCAGATGCTGTACACCCTAGTCTTTGCTCCATTATTATTTGAAATGTATTCTTTTTATGTGCTGCAGGGACTAAAAA
The DNA here is from genome assembly GCA_022577455.1 of Arizona elegans. Lineage (NCBI taxonomy): Eukaryota > Metazoa > Chordata > Lepidosauria > Squamata > Colubridae > Arizona > Arizona elegans. Next base: position 183,482,031 of record JAKOOJ010000001.1, read on the forward strand.
CTCTCAATAAATAAAAGTAAATGTTTTTAGAGAAAACACATTGAAAGAACTAAATGATATATGCGGACGTGTAATCTATCTTGTTCTTTAAACTGCAAAATGTATAGGCCACACAAGCATTAATATTTTAGTGTTGCTAGTCAATACTCTACGTTTTCATGCTTTAAGTTACATCTAATCCCTTAATTATCTTTCTTCAGTCAACATTTCAATACTAAGCTTGAAGCTACAGAAAATAGTTTTTATCTAAGTTGTGTGTGTGTATATACATATACATATACATACACATATATAATCATCATCATCATCAGGAATAACTTCATCTATTGAATAGTGAATCCTGCCTGTATGATTGCTCAGATAAGTTTCCCTCTATATATGCCCTCATCATCCCCAACAAGCTAGGTCAATAGCCTTATTAAGTCCACAATATCTGGAGGACACCTGATTGGGAAACTTTTATTTACAGGTACTCTTAGGTCAACCCATGTGTTGCCCATCATCAGTCAGGATCTTTAGCTAGACACATAGAGGGATAAACAGAGGCAACAAAAATACGTTAAGCAAGGGGACTTCCGGGTTGGCTCCGCAGCGCCATTGACGGTCTTTTTAGACCGCCGCCCCCGCGATCCCGTTGAGCCGTTCTGACAGCGTTAATCAGCTGTCAAACGGCTTGAAAATCTCCCCTTCGGGAAAAGAAGGGGAGGAGAGCAGGTGGGTGAGGGTAGAGCTCCCCGAAAACCCCTGGATTAATTCCAGGGGTTAGGAGGGCAAGAGCTCCCCGTTCAGCCCACTGAAGCTCCGGATCCGGGGGGACTCTGTTTTTTTTTACAGAGCTAGGCGTTGCGTCCAATTTCTGCTGTCAAACAGAAGATTAAATGATTTCAAAAAAGCAGGCGGAACAGAAGCAGGAGGACAAGCTTTTTGCAAGTATAATACTTAACTCCGGGGATACAATGTTTCTAATTGGATTTTCTGAGCTGGAAGTAAAGATGGCATTTCTTTGTTGCGATTTTAAAAGTGAAAGTTAGAAAGGAAAGTCTTTGCTAATAGACTCGTGCTCAGAGACTGGTTTTAAGTTGCTGGAATAGATTTTGAAGAGCTGTTTGGGAAAAGATTATTTTGTTTGGTGATTTATAAAGAAATTGCTGAAAGCTGCTCAAAAGGATGGCTCTGACTTTATGATTTTATGGTTGTGGGAAGAAAGAAAATCTTTTTAAAATAAAATGGCTTCTAAGAAAGGAGATCCTGAAAGTGCTGGAAGCTATTTGGAGGTCTCAGAAATGAAACAGCTGTCTGATTTACAGAGTTATAAGGATTTTGATGCAGAATTTACAGAATTTATAAAAGAAGCCATGAATAATCATACTGCAGCTATAAGTAATCAAATAGCAATTCTTAAAGGGATAACAACAGAAATGACTGAGGAGACAAAAACAAGTACGGAGCATGATGACAATTCAGGAGATATTCTGATTGCAGCAGAGAAGGTGGAAGAATCTTCTCAAGAATTTTCGAGCTTATTCTCTGCTCTTTTTGGAAAAATTGATAGAATCTTTCAAAATTATGACTTGGTTTGGAAAAAAGTAGTAAATGACCAGACTTTCGAAGTTTCAGAAGATGAAGGAGATTTGCCAGTGGCATTTATACATTTAATAGAAAAGAAACAACTGAACTTTTTTTCATAAACTCTTGACAAACTTTGGTCCTACAGGCGAAGGAATGAACTGATTTATATAAGCAAGAAGAGGTGATTTGGGGGCTCTAAATCAGAGGAAATTTTCTCAAAAAGGGGACAATCTTTGAAGTTACATCAACCTCAAATTAAAATGAAAAACCTCCTCAAAATAGAAGTAGGAGGGATGCAGAAAGACTGGAAAAAATATAAAAAGAAAGCAAGAATGGAAGATTAACCTTTTTTTTTGGCTTTGCAGTTGTTCTACTTATGGTTAAAAATGATTATGTTTTAGGTGTTATAACTACTGAGGGGGGAAAAGTATAAAGTTAAATATTGATTTTTAAATATGATGCATTAATGGTTGAATGTAAGATTAATCTTTTTTGGTTTTTTAGTTTATGTATTAATGGTTAATTATGTTGATGATTATCTTTTAAAATTTTAAAAGTTGGAGGGAGGAATAATGAAGGGGGGAAATTTAGAAATTTAAAAAAAAAATGTAGAAATTTAATTAGTGAATACCTAAGGTTTATTTTCTGTTATGAGATTTCAAAATAGCTGAACTTTGAGAAAAGTAAGAGGGGGAAAATGTTTTTGCAAATTAATTGAATACTTTACTGATATATTAAGAGAATTTTTAAGGTTTGAATGTTTAATATTTGTTAAAGGTTTTAAAACTCTTAGAGTTATTGGATTATACGCTATTTTGAGTTTATAAAAAGGGAGGTTGATGAAATTATAAAAGGGGAGTTAAGGGGTTTTGGGAGTTATTAAATCTTGCAGTTAGCTAGTTTATTATAGCAAATGTTTGGTGAAATCTATGCCCTGTTTTTGTTCTGGGAAGTCGGGGGTGGTGGGTGGTGAGGAGGGGTTGAAGATTGAGTTTACCAAGGATTGATTTTTTTTTTCTTTTTCTTGATGATAGTTTGAATGAATGTTTATATTGTATACTCGTTTGATCAGAAAATAAAACTTTTTTTATTAAAAAAAAAAAAACGTTAAGCAAGTTTTAGAAAGAGTCAGAAGAATGAGACACGCTTCGGGGCATGGCATCCACCAGGCAATTCAGTCAGCTGAGTTTAACTTTATTAAGCTGTGAAATATTTAAAGACATTCTATCACTATGAAATTAGTATTATAGAACACTAATATCCTTCTGAATATGAAGAGACTGCTAATAGTGTGAAGCAATTTGGCAGAGGCAACCACTCCCTCTAAACTCTGTGAGCCCTGAGGGTAAGCAGAATAGGGAAAGGCTGGCGGGACACTGAAACCTTCTGAGCCGTCATTTTTCCATTTTCCTGGAGGAAACCCATAGATAATCTCTACTTTCTCCAATAGACATTTACTGCCTTTCTCTTCTTTTGTTCTGCTGCTTTAGGGTTATGAAAAAGTTTCCTTTGAATATCTGCAATTTTCCAAAAAGTATCTCATGTTGTACTTTTTCTTCAGTTGTACTTTTAAAGAGTTGTGAGCTGCAGTCAGAAACCTATTTTTGTTTTGAATACTATAGACTTTTTTTCTATCTGTGCTTTCAGAATATGGACCAGTTGCTTTTGCTCTTGTTCTTTTAGGTCGTATCCATTTGTACGGTCATTTTTTTCAGGTTGTTGGAAGACCGTTAAACTTTTTAAAATTTATTTATGTAAACAAATAAAATGTATTAAATTTTAATAATCACAGAACTTTCCTGGCAAAACTGTCTTCTGCTTCCTTTCTATGGGTTATCACATTATTTGTGCAGCTTTATTGCCAACTTCAGCATTCCAGTCTCCCTTAACTGGGACATTGTCTTTTGTGAGGGTTGCATTTACAAGGTATTATAAGTCACCGCTGAACTGGTCAACCTCTGCTTCTTCTGCATCTGTTGTTGGATTTGGATTGCTATAATATTGCTGTCTTGGATTCAAAGTGAAATCATTATTTCATGGAGGGGGGTGCTGTATTTCAGGTCTAATTTTGATAACATTTTATTGCAAATTATTGCCACACCATTCCTTCTGTGGTTTTCTTGTCCACAATGCAATCTGGTACTCCTCTGACATGAACTTCACTCCACTGCAGATCTCCAATTCCCAGAATACTCATTTCAGTCTGGACATTTATGTTCTGATAACATTAAGTATATCTTGGTTTATGGTTGATTTCCTGGTCTGGTCTACTTGGTAGGGCTGACAGAAACCTTACTTTACTTCTTTCCTTTGTTTGCAGTTATTTAGGGAAAAGGGGGCAGTTTGTGTTATTAAACATCAAATCAAAAGTTTAAAGGTAAGGAAATTATACTTCGAATGCCATCACTTTTGTAATTATTTTTAATTAAAAAAAAATCCTTCCCTGTTACCATGTCGGACTATTTCTTTTTTTTTTTAAGTCCTGATGCTGGAAAACGTTCAGACATGCTTCACTTTAAACACCTAGACAGTTTTAATGCCCTGTGAGAAATCCAGAGGAGCTTTCTTCCAAAGATTATATCTGACCACAAAACAAGAGAAAGACTAACATGTAAAGATTAAAATATATGGTTAATTTTTAACTGCTCTGTACAATCTTAAAGTCTCACTTTCAACTAGATTAAATAATATAACAATACATGCAAGAATCTGCAAGTATTACTCTATCCTCATACACACACACACACACACACACACACACACACAAGGTACAATCTTTTATAATTTGTCAGTTAACAATGATCTAACTGGGGCTTATTTTCTGAAAAACATACTATATGTGTTTGAACTGTGTTGCCCGTATATTTTCACTGCGTTACTTCCCAACATCCAAGCAGAAAGTCACAGCTTGCGCACAGCTGCTCAGCTTTTTTTCCCAAATAGAAACAACACATTGCTTTAGCACATCTTTCTAACATCTGGATTGGGAAGAAGGCTTTACATCCCTTTCTTTCATCCAGAATAGGTGGTATGAAGGAGGCACAAGCAGTAGCTTGTTTGTTCTTTCAAATTTCCAGCTCTATTCTAACTACAAAAACTCAGCATGGAACTTTTCTGCCCATTTGATCAGTCAAAAAAAAAAAAAAATCTCTGATCTCATTTTATTTTGTGTGGTATTTTTATTTCTTTGAGGGGGGCTGAATGTACTCGGAATACAATATTCTCTCAAGGCAGCAGGGAAAATATAAATAAATCACTTTGAAAAGTGTCAATATGAATAAGTTTATGTGATGAAAAGGAGTACACATACACACATAAAAAACCTCTCCAATTCATCCAAATTGAGTTAGCTTTTTTTTAAAGGCAAAACATCAAAAATCATCTTTTAAGCTAAAAGCAGTTGGAAATGAAATATATATATAGGGGCGGCTAAAAACACAAACTATATCTCTTCTGAGAGAAAGTTCCACCAATGGGAGGCTATGATCAAAAAGGCTCTGCCTTTCATGCTTCTGAGGGACATTCCAACTTTCCTTCCGAGGGGCACTGAACTTAAAGACCGGTCAAGTCTGCATGAGAATAGGCAGTAGTGTATTCAGACACAATAACCCAAGAGATGGGGAAGAACTAAGCTGGAAGCTATGAGCTCCACAAGCAGGAATAACTAGAATCCAATTTGAAAGATATTGATTAATAGTAGGCCACTGGAACTTTATGGATTAAATTCACCTTCTCATATATTCTATCATTCATTCTTGCATTTTTAAGCAGCTACATTCTTTAATTATCTTTCTGTCCACAGTTTTCATGTGGTCTCAGTTCCCAGGAAGTGAGAGTTTTAGATGAGGGGTATATGAAGGACAAACTATTTGGGATCTGTATTCTGCCATTCGTAAATCCATTAAATTATTAATGGCCGCCAACTGATCAGAGATAATTTATTTCTCATTTCCTTCTTTAAGTAGTTCATATAGTCTCTGCATGCTTACTTTTTAATTTTGAGCGCTGAATAAAAATCTGAGTTAAAAAGAAATCTGATCCTATGATTAAATCATTACCCACATATTAAAAGCATCACCATTTCTTATTGAATTTGATTACTTCCCCATTATACAATCTACCTATTTGATTAAAAAAAACTTCTGTTCAGTAATAATCAAAAGATGAAGTAAACACAGTGGTAAATAAAAACAATGAACTCTTACCTCTTAAAGACAAAGAATTAGCTTCTCCATGTTCTGTTTGCTTGCACCGGCCATGTAATTTACGTGCTTTCAAGTACTGTTGTACTCTTGATTCAACTGTATCTTTCAGCAGAAGACAGACTTCCTGGGAGATAATTTGTCTTAAAGTGAGTTTAAATATAAAGACTGAGAAGAACGATTTTTCTACTTATTGCATATAATACTATATTCTTACAAAACTTCTAATTTGCAAATTAAAAAACATTGCAAGTACATCAAAAAATCAATGATTATTTTTTAATCTATGCTTATTAATAAAGCACATTATCGACAAATATGTTGCTTAGTATTTTTTTAATGAAAAGATAGAATATAATTTGTTTTCTAAATAAAATACCCTTGTTTTCCCATAGACCAAATTTAAAGATCCATTTTTCTTTTTTCTTCTTTTTTTAAATTCTCTGTGCTATGGACCACTGTAATATGTACAGGACAGAGTAAAGGGAGAAGTGGAAATAAAGAAAACAAATATATGTTTCTTCCTTGATAAACTTAGTTCTGCACTGAGACAGTTGAAATGGATTTATAAAATCATGAACTTCTTGAAATCACTTTCTTTAGATATTTTTAAAAGTAGGAATGATTAGTCTTTACCTCTCTCTGATGATCAGAAAACCACATACGGTCCTGAGATGCAATATGGAAATCTACCAAGACTGCAAAGTTTCCACACTTGGGATAGTATTTGGAGATATCAGAGAAATAAAAAGAAATTGACAATTAAATTATACACTATCAACAAGCCTAAATATTTATTTAATTAATTACTACCAAGCAATTCTGGGCTGCTCACAATACCATAAATAACATAATCAATTACAGGATCAAAACATTAAACAGTGGGCATGAAAAACATCAAAATTAAAAGTAAAGCAGATAAAAAGAACCAATGTGTAGACGGGGTGAAGGTAATTGACATATTACTTAGCCTTAGGCTTTAATTTAGTAAATTAATTATAGTCCCTGCTTTTCATAGATTTTATATATAATTGAAAATAACATAGGATATAATATTGGCAGATCTGCCCACTTAGCTATCAAAAGGACCATGATATTTATTAAAAAATCTAAACTCAAGTCATTATCAGTATAATAAGTGTCTTGAATAAACTTCAGCAATAAAATAAATAGCCTAATTAATGCCATATTTATTTATTGTTTTATTTTAATTACACGGAGGTTACTTTGATGTTTTATATTTCATATTTATTACTGTAGATCAGCTTGAATACTTGCAAATTCAAAAGGATGGGAGGTAAATTCAAAAATATATAAACAAATACCATACAAATACATTTTTTGTTATTTTAAAAACCCCCAGCATTGTATGCTGTCCCACGAATCTATCTCATTCAGCTGAAAAGAATTGGGGTTGCCTTTTAAACAACTTATAAGATACAAGTGCTTCACCTACTTGCATTTGGTACAGTATTCAAAGCAGAGGTTTTAGATTGCACTGTGACAAAAATCAGCTATTCTACAGGTTATCTAAAACAGTGCGAACATTCAATTTTAGTAAGGGCTGACATGGCAGTTTGCTGAAATTTTGGCTATCACTGAACACTAACAGAATGAAATTAGGACATTAAAAATGTTGCAGGTTGGCATTCTGTGGTAGGCGCTTTATATTTGTTGACTGTCAAAATGTGGGCTAAGTACAGTAATTCATGAGCCCAACTAGTCACTTGAAAACTATTCTTTGTAATAGTCTGTGTGGAAAGTGTTGTCATTACTTTCCTGTGTCTCCAACAATGTAAGGCCACTTGATCTTCCTTGTCTCAGTTATGGTTGATGGCCTGATAGGTAACTCTGACCTCCCCACCCATCAAACGCCACAGCCCAGATCAGATTCCATCAGAAGCAACAGCATTTATTTATTATAATTCATTCACATGAGTTAAGATAACCTCAAGGTCTTACAGTAAACATCCTGGTACAACAACTTTAAATCAAATACTGTGTCAACTGTCCCCATACAGTGAGCAGCTTACAGTTACTCACTATGGAAGAAATTCCCCATCTCCAGAGTTCCATAAACAGACAGATTTTGGTAGGTTGGTTGTGCTGAAAGTTTTTATCCATGAGGGAGTATCCAAAGGGGGGAAAAACCCATTTCCTTTCTGATTTCAAACTATGGGCCACTATTCCACTTATGAAGTTTAGAGCTAAGGTCACGTTCTTGGCAAAAAGTTACATTTCAGTAATTTAATGTTGTTTGCTGTTGGAAGAATTTGATTTTTATTCTGATGAGTGAGTAAGATAATACTAGTTCAAAAGTTCACAGGAATTGTTAATTGTCAGGGATTGCTATTATGGTACAAAATGACACAAGTGGGAAATCTCCTAAAAACAGGTGTCAAAACATAACTCAGTTGATTTCACAATAATAATGGATGTAATTTGACTTTTTTTGCAACCTATGATTTCGCAGGAAAAATTATGTACGAGCCATAAATTCAGTTATGGAAAGAAATAACCAAATTTGGATGACAAACTTTGTGTGTGTGTGTGTGTGTATATATATATATATATATATGATAGTGTATTAATATAATATTTCTTAGATTTATTTAAACAGTAAGGAGCATAGAAATGTGTGTGGCCAATAAATTTATATATATATATATATATATATATATATATATATATATATATATATATATATATATATATATATATATATATATATATATATATATATAAATTTATTGGCCACACACATTTCGATGCTCCTTACTGTTTAAATAAATCTAAGAAATATTATATTAATACACTATCATAATAAAAATAAAAGCCAGGTTGAATCATCTATTCCTGCAAAAGTTGAGATGGCCAATCTTCCATTAATTTAGTATTTTATTATTTTAAGACAGCAATAATTAGTCAGCAGTAAACAGTATTTTTCTCAACCTTATAATGGACTGAATTCAAAGCAACTTTTAGCTTATCTGCTTTATATTTTAACCCCTGTGATTAAAAAAACCCACTAAAAAAAACAAGGGTAATTATGTCACCTTCCAAATCAGATTTCTCAGTGGTCTTCTGGAGCTGGATTTCAACTCCTATAGCAACCATGGTTTTTGGTCATGCTTATTGGGATTTATAGGAATTGGATTTTAATGTGTTTAACTATGCTAAACTAAACTAGCTGGGAAGACTACAATGATCTGAAATCTAAAATTCAGGATGGACTCGGGCTATTAACATTATAAGTAATTGGCATCCTTTATAACTATGGATTTTTAAAAATGTAACAAAATGATCTAATAGTGTTATGGACATCATTAAGATCGCTTAACAAATATAAAATGAAAAAGACAAATAGTAAGGCCATGAAGCTATGCATAATTCTGCCAAAGGCTATGGGAAACATAAAAAGTTCAGAATTTAACGACTTGTGTTTAGCCAAACTGAATTCTCCCACATAAATTAGATCAATGCAGATAGTATACTTATATTATGCCTCAGATCTGATACAATACTAAACCCAATATTCACAAGAATATAGACAAAAGGTAAGATGTCTAGTATTGTGAAATCCCAGATTCCATATTCATAAGAACAGTGTATCTAAGAGATAACAGCTAAAAGTAATACTAAATCAGACTACATGCCTAAAAACTGTCCAGCAGTTAGAAAAATATGTTTTTGTTCAGGAGTTCAACGAGTTATTTTCTAATAAGTATGTTTAAACAGCATTTTTTTCTCCATATAAGTAGTCCTCACTTAATGACTGCCTCACCCAACAATCATTCAGTTACAATGTTGATGAAAAAATAACTTTGCCCCCATTTACAATCTTTGCAGTTCTTTAAGACAAAGGAAAGTTGAAATAAGATAATAAGGACAGTCACAGTTTCAGTCATTAACTGGTTTACTTAATGGTCAAGTTACTGGTCCCAATAGATGAGGACTACCTGTATATCTTAAAAGATAATATACAGATTAAAGACCTGTTTCTCTGTTATACATCTGATCAATATATGAACAAAAAGAGTGAACAACTACTGAATTATTTAATAACACTCCAGTATTATTTCTTATATGGATAAAGGATTGCTGAACTTTCACATAATATATGGACCATAGTAGAACATCCATATCTAGTACATGTAATCATCTAATTGTACAGCAATTCAGACTGGGATTGCGGTCTCTAAGCAATGCAATCATGAAGTGCAACATCACATAACTGCAAGGGGGACAGCAATCTAGGCAGTCCCCCTTGCCATCATAGTCGCAAGTGTAAGTTATTTAGTGGGAAAAGGTGGGAGTCCTAGCTAAGAATTGTGTGGGGTGCTGTGGGGAGTAACGGAAGACACCAGGAGAGCGCCAATACAGGTCACACACAAATCATGAGAGGCCAGGGGAGGGTCTGGGAGAGTCTGTGTGTGAGTGGGGGTTGCTGAGGGCAAGGTCTTCCTCTTTAGCGTTTGCCTGTGGGAAACCAGCAGGGAAGGCTGCAAATGACAATCATGTAGCCATAATTCCCTGCAATATTGTAACTGCAAGTTGAGCATCCGAGTGCCCAGATCACAATCATGATCACATAGCCACAAGAATGCTGTGATGGCCAGTACCTCAAAGACTGATGGTATGTCCATTTTTTTCAGTGTTGCTATAACTGTGAATGGCTACTGAACAAATGGATGTGGGCTGAAAACTATCTATCTGTCAAGTAAAGCACAGGTCTCCCCTCCAAAATACAAACTCCCTGTCCCCATTGGAATAATAGTGCCATACACTTAGCAGTCATGCAATATTTGAGTTAAGGTTCTCCTAGAAATCAACAGGGAATAAAAGCCAACAGAACTAGGCCATTATAAGTAAGGTGGTTGATTGTTCAGGTGAGAGAATCATCTCAGAAGGAATAGGCACAAGTGAAGTGTGTCAGAGAATTAAAAACTAATTGCTCTCTGTATTAACCTCTGTATTAATCCAATTAAAATTAATTTAATTCTACCCGATTAAAAACATTTTTATTAATTTTAAGAGTATAAAATGAATGGAACATGACTGTATATATATTAAACTTATATAATTGTTTTTAGGGAGTTATGGTGTTTGTGATTGATTTTTGTATTTTGGTTATTTACTAAAAACAATTTTGTTGTTTTTAATTAGGTGAACCGCCCAAGTCACAAATATGAGATGGACCTCTATACAAATTGAATTAATTAAATAACTGTTGTTATTGAGTTGGCCTTCCAATCCTGGTAATTTTGGAAAAATTACCATGTTGGTATGATGGGGAGAGGGGGAGTGTGAGCAGTTCTAATACCATGGTACATTATCAGCATGAGCAAAATGAGCAAGCTAAAAGTAATTTACAACAGGTATGAGGGCATTTGGGACTCTATGGAAGGGAAGAAGTCAACCCATTAAAACTAAAAATCAAAGCCAAATGAATTCAATTGCAAAGCCATTCTATACTAGTAGCAAGGAAACTATAAGGAAATGACTGTGCGTGTGTGTGTATACATACACACACATACATATCCTTGACACACACACACACACACAAAATCATTTGAGAACTAAAAAATATAAATTTAGCAGCAATGAAAAGAACCATTAACTGAAGAAGAAAATATGCTTTAAATACTTCAAATATACTTCAAATGGAAAAAGTAATGAGAATACACAAAAAAGTATTTTAATGCCTTGTCAAGTATGTTGTTTAGTTTATAAAATAAAAAATATACATTTTTAAAACATCCCCAAATCTTCTGCAAATATTTGCAACTGCAAACTGTTTTTTTTAAATTAGTAAAAGCACTGGTCAGCCAATGTTTTATTATATTGATTGCATTTGTTTACTGTACTACATTCTGTTTCTCCTATCATACATTATTGCTGTATTGCATTGGCTGTGGGTGTTGTTTCCACACACCATTTATAACTGGCTTGACTGAAACAATTTATTAATCCATAACTAAATAAACAATCCATTGAGTCTGCATTTTACCTTCCTTTTGCTCGTTAAGGTTCTGTCCTCTCTCATCAATTTGGCACATGAGATGTTGGATCAGATCTGTTCTTTATTTATTGATTTGTTAAATTTATTTGCCGCTTATCTTACTTTGGGGGCTACTTTAGGTGGCTCACAACAATAAGAAGGAAGAAACAAAGAGAATGTAAACTCTTAGTCTTTGGGCTCTTGCAGAAGGAATTATAAAGAAAGATTCTACCTGCTCTTATCAATACTAACCTCAGTTCTTCAAGTTATTTCTAAACTGGTAGAGCATTTTGGCAAGAAGACTCATGAAGACTGGGGAGACTTTAAAATTTGCAGAATAGCAAAAACAGATTTAGAAAAAAGAAACACATTACTGGATTGGCCCAAGCCAAGGAGGATTTAGTATGCTCCTTGGGCCCAGAATACTGTGTAGCTATTGTGAGGAAGAGATGGAAAGATGGGATGGATTTAGAAAGAGCTAAGTGTGTTCTGAACTGGAACACATTTTCCTGCACTTGTCAAATATAATACGCTAGGCTTTTTCTTGAGGCACGTCCTAAAATGAAGCCTATTTTGAAATGATCACAGAATATTTAATGCCATTAAAGGTTTCCATATTGGTTGAGGCAATGTGTTGCCATCAACTTTTCATGAATACTTTACCTCAGATCAAAAGAAGACGAGAGGTATTGGAGCCATCTGCTAATTCATTGGAAGAAAGCAGGCTTTTGATAAACACATCAAAGCATTCTATTATTTTAGTGAATGATTCCTATTAACACAGAAATCTAGAAATCTGATGTCACAATGACTCACCTGTAAATGCATTCCTGCCAATCATACAATATTACTAATATTCAATTGACTATTCTTAAATGGACTTAATTCTACACTATGCATGTAGCAAGGATCAATAACTATTCTACATCAATAGGAATCAAACTGACTTGACCCAACAAAGCTAGGCTAGGACAGAGATCGCATTGGCAACTACCAATGGCAGTCTGTGCTATGTGACAAACTGTGACTGTTTTTTTTTAAAGGAAGCCAGATAAAACAGAAACTTGTTTTTTTATATGAAAGAAGTGGATCCATGCATTGAGGTCCAACTATTTGAGCATAGGAGTCCAGTCAAGAATATTTGGGTAAGAATACAATGATATTATATTCTATTGTATGGTATATTATCGTGGGAGTGTGTTTTAAACTGCCAAGTCAGGAAGACAATTTGGAGAATGTCCAGCTGGAATAGTAATGAACACCTTCAGGAGGAGAGACAGAAGCAATGGGTGATTTTATCTACTTGGACATCGGTTGAGAAAACAATATGGCCAAGACTGAAAGATTCAAAATTTCCACACTGATCTTGCTGACCATTTCAAATTTCTGAAGGTGAAACAAAAGTGGATCAGTGTTTCCAGATCTGATCCCAATCAAAGGAGAACAGAAGAGTTAAAAGTACTCAGAAAGTTGGGGATGAAGTGACGTTTCTTCACGTCAATCAAACTCATATCCTGTTTTGATTTTATGACAAGTTTTAACTGACTTGTAACTTCAGCAAAGTCACTCGTGAAATTCTAGCAGAGAAGATGACAAAATATGGACATGATTATGCTAATGTAAGATCAATACGGAGTTAGTTGAACTGTATGCAATAAATATTTTTATCAGGTCCGCCTGATTTGCCAGTTGCGTCCCTTTCTGGATCGGGACTCATTAAATATGGTCACTCATGCTCTCATTACTTCCCGCCTGGACTACTGCAATGCTCTCTACATGGGGCTCCCCTTGAGGAGCACCCGGAGGCTCCAGCTGGTCCAGAATATGGCCACGCGGGTGATTATGGGAGCGGTGTGGCGCTCCCATGTGACCCCCCTCCTGCGCGAGCTGCACTGGCTCCCGGTGATGTTCAAGGTTTTGGTTACCATCTTTAGAGCGCTCCATGGCATCGGACCGGGGTATTTACAAGACCGCCTGCTGCTACCAATAGCCTTTCACCGACCAGTGCGCTCCCATAGAGAGGGGCTTCTCAGAGTGCCGTTGGCCAAACAGTGTCGACTGGCGGCCCCCAGGGGAAGAGCCTTCTCTGTGGGGGCACCTACCATCTGGAACGAGCTCCCCCCGAAGATACGGAGGATCCCGGATCTGCGCACGTTTTGTCGTGCTCTCAAAACATTTTTATTTCAGCAGGCTGGCCTGGCCTAACTCTCCCTTTTAAATTTTTAAATTGTTTAATCTGTTTTACAAATTGGGTGTTTTAAATTTGTTTTCGGCCAAAATATTTAGTAATTTTAACGGACTTTTAATGTTTGTATTATCTGTATTTTATCTTGGCTGTTCACCATCCTGAGTCCTCCGGGAGTAGGGCGGTATAGAAATTTGATAGATAGATAGATAGATAGATAGATAGATAGATAGATAGATAGATAAATATTAATGGCTCCATGTCCAGCTGGAGAGAAGTGTTAAATGGTGCTCTGTTATAGGCACTCTGCTGTTTAATATATTTATAAATGATCTAGTTGGGTTAGAAAATAAAATCATCAAATTTGTGGATGACACAAAATTGGGTGGAGTGGGGGGGATACCAAACAGAAGCTAAATCAGGACAGGATTCAGGGCTCAAAGGAAGTAAGTATTCCTTTTTATTCCATGTTAGTCAAACTGTAGCCAGAATATTGAATCGAGTGGTGCGGACTGTATTTTAGGAAGGACATTGACAGCTTGGAGAATATCCAGAGGCCAGCAACCAAGATAAGAGGTTGGGAAAAAGAAAGATTGGAAGTGTTGGGTACATTTAGCGAGGCGAAGACATGATAGATCTGAAGGACTGCAGTGTAGAAGACGGGGCAGAATTGCTTAGCTGTTTCAGAAGACAATTGTATACAAGTTATAAATGGGTTTAAATTACAAGGAAGCTGATTTTCATAAGACACCAGGAAAAAAAAATATCTTAATAAGGGTCTGTTCAATAAGCTTTGAATAATTTCTCTTTCAGGTTCTACTCTATACCTCCTCCACTTCCTCATTCAACATCATCTTAATATAAGATTAGCGATACTTTGCACCAGTACACAGAGAAGGGAAATTAACTTTTACTTCACCACTCAAGTTCTGATAATTTTTTTCCTCCCTTTCTCCTTCCCCCCTTTCTCTTGGGAGTGAGGAGTAGAGGAAGCAGGAAACCCTATTGGTGATATGAGCATTTTAACCAGAGGTGGTTATGTAATGTTACTCTATTATTCACCTCCATCCACATTTCAATAGAGGCAATAGCTGTACAACTAACTCCATGTTTTATCTGGAGATTTTTGCACTGGTCAAAAGCAAGCTTAAATGTTCACTTTGGCTATTTCCTAAAGAAACCAACTTAATTGCTTTAACGAGGTATCTTTTGGAGAGTCTCCCATTAAAAAAAAAAAACCAATATACTATATTCAGCTTTTCCTTCTAAAGTTCTGCTCTCACGATGCCAGGCCACAAAATCCCACAACAGGGGAATTCTGGTTGCCTTAGCAACCAGCTGTTTTACCTTCGTCAGTTTAGTTAGATATTAACAGAAAGAAAAATACAAGTTAAGGGTATGTGTAATGGTTTAAAAAATGCCAGTTGATTCCTAAAACATGAGAACTGGAAAAAAACTGTAGAAATCAATCTTGGAAGTCCTACTGCTCTTCATTATTGTACAAGTAACTGAAAATATACTTTTCCAACTCTTAATTTTTATTAAGAACGTTTAGTATTTCTTTGTTTTATTTTTTTAATGAGACATTTTAAACTTCATGACTTTGTAGCTAATTATATTACTAGACCACCAACAGGCAGCAAGGTTGCAGAACTGTTGCTTCCACACAGTGTCTCCTGGGGAAAAATCCACTTCTTGCTTTTCACACACTCATTCAAACTTGTATACAATTATTTTTTTTCCAATTCTGTTTGGTACAGGGAGGGAACCCACTTCGTTGCCAAGGAACTGAAGAGACTCTCATTCACATGCATCCGACTGGAGGCCAAGCGGCGCAAATGGACTGCCACCTGCCATGACTGCCCAACCAGGGTGCGTGACTTTCGCTGGGATGCATACTTGGCTTTATATTCCAACACAAAGAAATGCTTGGCCAACTGCATTGGCCCTTGCACAGAGTAGGAAAGTTCATGAAATATAGTCTAACCAATAGCTCAGCACAAAAACCATTGTGGGTACATCTGGACTTCCTTGAAATACAGATGGATGTGTGCATCTATAGCACCCCAGTGAGACATGGGTTCACATCTTTGATTATTATGAAACTCTCTGCGTGATTTTGGGAAAGACCTTATCCATTCTCCTTTCATAAAATCATAGGGCTGGAAAGGACCTTGGAGGTCTTCCAGTCCAACCCGCTCCTCAAGACAGGAGCCTTATACCATCCCAGTCAAATGGCTGTCTAGTCTATTTTTGAAAACCTCCAATGATGGAGCACCCACAACTCCAGGAAGCAAGCTATTCCAATGATTAATTGCTCTGTCAGAGCAATTCTACTTCCTTTTAGTTTAGATCTCTCATTAACAAGCCTCCACCCATTATTTCTTGTCTTGTCTTCTGAGGCCTTAGAAAATAAGATAATTCCCTTGTCTTTATAACAGCCCCTCAAGTAC